>CP125977.1:447139674-448339674 GCA_030063025.1 Avena longiglumis
GTGGTATCATAACCTTGGAGATGATCTCCACCACATTTAGACGTTTTGCGGTTTCTCATTCTGATGTGTAATAATTCGTCTTTTTTTTTGTTTTGCGACTCTGGACTTATATCACCGAGTGCATCTTGGTTATAAATGCCGGGTGTGATAATTGAAATTCTTTAACTACTAAAAGCGCCATTTATTAAAATTCTTTAAGCAGTAAAACGCTCTTTATCTGTCTTTTTTGTTTTGTTTTGAGAAACACGGTGGTTGTCTGTCGGCCTGTTACCAACTTTATTATTTGGTGCGCAACTGCGACATGCGGGGCTCCGCGTCGACGTCGGCATGGTCGCTGCCGTCGGGAGATACGGTGTGTGAGCACCGCGAAGAAAAGAAAAGAAAAGAAAAGAAAAGCGGTATCATCTGTCTGTTTTCCAGAAGCATCTACCTGACGTGGTAGGGAAGATCCTTGCATCATTTCATTATTTAGAGAAGATCGAGCTTCTCCCGTTTTGTGTTGGACTTTACGTGCAGCCGCCGACCTAGTAGAGGTCAGAGGGATAAACATCTGTCGTTCGTTTGGTGGGGCCGGGGTCAGATGCAGGACGCTTGGTCTTCGTGGCGACGGGCGCAGGCAGGGCGACGCCTGTTGGTTGCCCGGGATAAGGGTGATCACCCGCCCGCCCGCAGAAAGGAGGGAGGTGGTTAACCTACCGGCCGGCCACCTACTCTGCTCCGACCACCGGAAAGGAAAAGAAAAGAGAAGGGCAGCATATCAGCAGCACTGTTGATGGTTGACGTGAAGAGGTACACGGATGGACATCAATGGAAATGGACGGATGAGCTTAGCAGATTGGGGCGACACGCATCAGGAGGAAGACGGGCAACTGTGCGCTAGCAACCTAGGACACTAGGTCATGTCACGGCGATCGAGTTCCGTACTACCGTTTCGCGGGCCACGGGCAGCAAGTTCTTTTTCGTGTGCACTCTCTGTGCCGCGGGTTAGGTTGATCGACGCACCCAGGAGGAATTCAGCCAAGTAATCGATCGTGGAGATGGCGAACGGCCAATCAACCAGAGCCAGGTGGTGATGCCAGATCGGGCGGTGACGACGGTAAGGGCATCTCTACACAAACGGTCTGAGCGACGTCCGAACTCGTTCGTACGGACCATCCCGACCGACACACCTCGGAAAGACCCACGCGGGCATCAAATCGAGTCAAGGATACGTAACCTCTTGTTACATGAATGGCAACAACTCCTCTACGTGCTCCTCAATAATGTAAGAGCAGAGTTATTAGGTTGACAGGGGCTCAATCATTACGAGATTTGCATACGTGACTAAGAGTATCCCTATTTGAACTATTGGCGTTTTCGTGATGGCAACGTGCATGCATGGTTTGCCAGTAAGGTTCACGACCGTCATATGTATGCAAGCTATATTGTCAAGAGTCAAAATAAATACTATTAGGGAGTACCACGTACTAGTTGGTTAACTCACCAAATCAACTTATTTCAGAAAAACAGAAAAAACTCAACAAATCAATAACTTGGCCAGTGCTTACACAAGATCCAGCTGTTCCCCCCTCCCCCAAAAAATGAATCCTAATGAAAATGGCAGTTAATCTAAATCCTGTAAAAACAATCCTTCACATCATCACTTGAGGTAGCAGCCTGGGCTGCTAATTGTATGTACTATGTGGTTCAGACTTGAGACTACTCATGCAGGTCAAGTACTAAATTGACATTTACACGCCCGGTGACCGTGAATACCAAATCGTAGAATATGCTCTCGCTCTCTCTCATCCACATGAGTACTAAAATCATGACACGGCACTTGTTTCAAAAAAAAAATCATGACACAGCATAATAATAATAATGCCAAGACATCCAAGTTCGATCTGCTTCGCCACAATTTGTGGAGCGCAACTGGCAGAGAAACCTGATAGGGATCGGAGACTCCAGGTGATAGCTACGTGCGGCCTACGTACTAAACATCGCACCCTAGCTAGCGATGACAATATAGTGAGTGGTAGCAGGTCGATCGATCGATTAGGTGAGTGTGTCGACAATTCGGGACTCGTCGCTGTCCGTGTCCCTAAATTCCCGAGTACGAGAGCGGCTCTATATCCATCTGTGCAGTTCTCTTTTCAGAACTTCCGATCGACCGAGAAATTGCGGCAAAAATCATAGAATTAACCTAATTAACGGATGATCTCACGAAATAATCTACTTTTTTGAAGAATTCTTGATCTGACATGTTTCTTTGGCGCTTTACCAGAGGACGCCATGGTCAGTACCATGGCGCCCTAAATAAAAAACGCCATACACCCATGGAGCCCCCACCAAAATACCATGACCCTGTCCAGCGTGTCGATCGGCCACGCATAAAGTGACATGCTCCTTAACCCTGAAAGCGGCATGGAAGCTACTCACTTCAGTCATGCATGTTAGTACGGCGCCTCTCTCTCTCTCTCTCTCTCTCTCTCTCTCTCTCTCTCTCTCTCCCAGCTCAGGCTCTTCAAATCTCTTCAAATCGGTTGCTTTTCTCCGTGGTTGGACTTTCCCTTGCTTCAAGAGGTAATCTCACGATCCCTTGGTTTTGTCCAAATAGATGCATGCAATTTGGTTCTATTTTGGCAAAAATCTGAAACCTAACCCTACCTATATCTTGGCTTTGGAGTGAAATCTAGGGTTGATGTTGTTGCTTCTAGTTATTAGATTTGTAGCTTATGGATATGATTTGTATGCTAGAAGTAGCAAAGTGGCATGACTTGTTTTAGTGGGTAGCTATGGTTGGTGGTGGTAATATAGTTGCCTTTGATGCATAATGGTTGTTGTCATTGTTTTTTAGATGGCAAGAATCGTTAATGTTCATCATGTGGATAAGGCCGCATTCTTGAAAGGCAATGCCGAGTGTGACGAGAGGAGGTAGCATGGTGTTTGGCACAAGTCCTACATATGCCGAGGTTGTGGAAAGAGTAAGAATGATTTGAAATGGATGGAACCTAGTGATGTGTATGAGTTGTTGGAAGGTATAATGCCGGGTTTGGCCACCACATTAGATTGAAGATAATGCCTATCAACTCCGAGTTAAATTGGAGTGCATATAAGGAGATGGTGGCGGAATCCGAAGATAAGTCACTCGAGATATTTTCCATAACACTACTATAATTCCGATCTATTGCAACAAAATTATTCGTCGCAGTAAGTACCAGTATGTGGCAATAGACACCTATTGCCACAATATGTCATTCGTTACCAGCCGTTGCGATAGGCCGCATGGTAATAGGTTATTGCCACAAAAACCCATTGTGGCGAATAAGTGTGCTATTGCAACATTTATAAGGTGAGTTGCCACATTTTTTTCATGGCAACACGCGTTTGATGCCACAATCTGATTTGTGGCAATAGCTTAACGCAACAGATAATGAAACGTGGCGATTACTAGTTCGTGGCGATAGACATTTGTGGCGATAACCTATGCCAACAACCATTGTTTCATGCCGCATACTTTTTCGTGCCAATAGTTAATTGTGGCCATAACCTATGGCAACAACTCTTATTTTGTGGCATTAGTCTCATGCCACGAACCCATATGTTTGTAACAATATTCCAGTAATAAGCAAATTTGCTTGCTTGTGCGAATATTATTACAAACTATATGGGTATGAGACTAATGTCAAAATAAAGTTATTACCATCTAATATTATTATAAATCTAAACTTATTGCAATATCTTATACATATTACCATGGATACCATAAAAAAATCTTGTAGCAATATACAATAATTATTGCAACATAGTGAGGTTGAGGTAAAAACTGCTATTACAACAAATAAGTATTTTGTTGCAATACAAGCTAGTATTTTGCAACAATATGAATATAGCGCAACATGGGAAAATGTTGCAATATCTTTCAAATATTACCACGATCTTTTGTTTTCGTTGCATTAGCTAGTCTCTATTGCAACAAGGTGACAAGTTCATGACAACACAAATTTGATGCAATAGGACCACTATATTACAACGCTAGCGTGTTTTGTTGCAATACCGTCCTCTATTGCAACAAAAAGGTAGTTTTCATGACGAAAATAAATTGTGGCAATATGTGGAGGCTATTCTTAAACAGAATTTCGTGGTAATATTGCATTCTATTGCAATGGAAATTGTTCGTTGCAATAATTATTGTTGCAATAGACCAAATTCCTTGTAGTGAAACCTTGTGCCTGTGTAAAATATTACACCCCTTTAATCAGATCATGGAAAAAATTATTATAAACAAAAAAAAATCAGGAGAACGTATTTTAATATTTGAACAGTTCACAGCTTGCATTCTTGACTCAAAATTTGAACCACTGTTAAAATGAAGGAAAATTATCTGAAGCGTACACAACTTACAATGTTGACTCCAAACATAACTATCTAAACTACTATCTATATTCGCTTCAAATTTGTTTCAGAGCTTATATCTGAATATAGTAAGTCCTTGTTGATCTTTTGGTTCTGCAATAAATAAAATTTTTAATTCAATATCAAAGTGGCAAAAGCGGGAAGGGTATAGCGTGTTCTACTATTACTTGCACAAAACGGAGAATAGGGAATTGAAACAAAATGGTCAATACTTTGGTCTAATGGTACTAACTTCAGAAATGAAACATTTAAAATAATTCCTACATAAAATTGTTTGTTTTTAGCATTCATTTGTCCTTTCTAGTCATATAATGTCCCAAGGATAGAGTACTGCAGAGAACAAAGAAATACTTGTACAAAAAAATTAGAAGTCCATTCTTATATATATATATATATATATATATATATATATATGATAGCGCTATTTGACACCTAGGGTTTATTCTACACCCACCCTCTATCTTTAGAACTGTATATTATTTTTAAATTTTGGCTTACCTCGAGAGTTGAGAAGAACGTAAAAAAATATACACAATTCATAAAATATTTTGTTTACATGCCGTATAAAAATATGACGTAAAATGCATATTTTTGGTGTTTTTTACACTATAATTACTCATAAACTATTTTTTATGTCAAATTTTTTGCGTTATGGATGAATATGGACATAATTATTTGTATACAAAACATAATTTTCTAAATGTGACAACATAAAGTTATATGGGGTGCAAAATAACTATTACGGATACAGGTGTCAAATATATATATATATGCATGTCCATGACAAAGTTGTACCTACATCTTATGTTTAATTGCACTATTTCAAAAAGGTAATTCCCCACGAATTATCATACATGCTACTATGTCTTAATCAAGTGAATCCAACCTTCCGTCGGTACAAATACCATAATGATCTCAAGCATGGATAAACAACCAATATATCTGAAATGATGATTGTGACAATGTCGATATAAGTTACCAAGTATTCTATCAATTTCATTTACTTCTTGGCTCAAACTTCTGCAACATCCTAGCAAACTTTCACTCCAAGCTTCAGCAAACTGCAAATACAATCGATTTCATCATAATTTCAAGTAGCACTAAGAAATATTTTACTATACAAAATGCAAACTCGAGTTGACCATCATGCAAAAAAAAAGTATTGGTGTGAACCGAATGTACCACTCAACAAGTATTGTTGCAAATAACAAATATTGTTAGGCGTTACCCTTATGGCAACACGTGAACTCATATGTTACGCATCCCACAAGCAGATATCGTTGCGAACCTGAAATTGATTCTGAGAATGATATGAGATGAGATGCGGTGTCATCAATAGGTCTCGTATCCAACAAAAAACTGGATGTAGCGAGGAGAAGGAATTAGGAAGAGGGCGGCGTGAGTAGGTCGGCAATGCGGATGTTAGCCTCATACGTGGGCGGTTGTGCTCTACTCGGTGCTCGAGCACTATGTTCAACCGGGGAGCTCCTCGGTTGGTTATTGTTGACACCACGTTGCACCTGCGAATATCTGAGCTGTGACCTTTCAATCAGCAAGTCGGCGGCTAGATTAGCGATTCAAGGAAAGAGAGGAGAGGAGACCACTGTTGGCGGCGGCTCGTTGGAGGTCGGCGGCAGATCGAGAGAAGGTGCGGTGGCGGGAAGCCACCCGGGGAGCCGCACAGGCGATGCTAATGACTAGCCGCAACCATGTCGCGAGGCATGGCTGAAGTCACGCGTGGGTGAGGACTGCAGTCGTGTAAGTGGGCATGGTGCCGCGCAGGTGAACGGCGGCGCAGGAGATGGTCGGTGTCCGTCGGGAGCCGCGCAGGTTCGAGGGGAATTGAGGGGCGAAAGGTGTGTTCCGATGAGATCGGATCGGCAGGAAAAGAATGAGATAAGGATGGTGGAGAGAGGCGCACAAGAGGAGGGATATAGGGTTACAATGATGTTTGGCCGGATTTTGGGCGAGGAGCAGCCTTGAGCAGAATATGAATTGCGGTTCGCGAAAAAATTGGCTGCTTCAAATCTGAATCGATTAATAAGCGGGATCGTCAAAATATTATGCAGGTCATATAAACAAAAACATGTTTTTTAAAACATAGTACAATCGTGAGCTCACAACACGTACATACACTCATTCTTATAAACACATGGATTTTGGAACAACCTAAGATAGTTTTGTAGTATTTTCTATTTTTTTATCCAAAACTTTCAGCTTTTTCATCATGTCAAATTTAGGAATTATTTGAATTCATTTGGTGAGATGGGAGAAGGTGACCGGAGGCAATAATGGATCACGGGTAGGACAAGTCAATGGGAGTACTCCCTTCATTCGCAAATAAGTGTATTTCTAGCTTTGTCCTAAGTCAAAATTAGGAAACTTTGACTAATTTTATAGAAAAACGTAGCAATATTTATAATTTTAAATTGATACCCGTAGATATGTTTTCGAATTTAGTTTCATAATATGTTAATTTGAGATAATATATGTTGTTATATTTATCTATAAACTTAGTCAAACTTAATGATATTTTACTTAGGTAATAGCTAGAAGTATACTTATTTGCGGTCGGATGGAGTAGATAAGAATGATTAAATTGTTTAGACTTTTCAACATGTCAAATTTAGATATTCTTTGATTTTATTTCTTTGAGATGGGAGAAGGAGCAAATAATGGATCATGGGGATGTGAGTCAATGTGAGTAGATAAGAATGAAGTGGCTACTTAGGTGGGCCTACTTTGGCCCACTTCTAAAGAGGTCGATGAATTTTTCTAACTTCTGGCGCTAGTAGATCTCGTGGCAGGGTTAAAATTTTCAACGAAGCCTATATCATAGTACCTATTGCTTATAATAAGTAGAGAGGAGAATAAATGAGATCTATAACGCATATATGTATATCTACAAACAGAACTTGCAACATGTGAGTAATTCGTTCAAAGGTATACATTGCTCAATGAGGAGTTCCCTTATAGTGGCGATAGGCCATTATAGAGAATATTGTTGCAATATCTTGTTCCTTTTTTGCAACACTAGGGGATTGTTGCAATATGTTCTACATATTACCATGAATATTCAACTTGTCGCAATATGTAGTAGTTCTGCAACACAATGAAATTGAGGCAAAAAAGTGTGCACTATTACGATAAATATGTATTTTGTTGCTTATGAATCTACATTTTGCAACAATATTAATAGCTAACGCAACGTGACAAAATTGTTACAATACCTCTCTGTATATTACCACGAAAAATTATGTTGTTGCAATACCTGGTATCTATTGCAACAAAAAGACTGATTCATGCAACATAGCAAAATTGTTACAATCTCGCTAGCATATTACAACATCGATGCATTTTGTTGCAATACACTACCTATATTGCAACAAAAAAGGGCACATAGCGCGACAAAACTAAACTGTGGAAATATGCAGAACCTATTACCATGAACGGAAATTTTGTGGTAATATTGTATTTTATTGCAATGAAATATATTTGTAGCAATAAATTTTGTTGCAATAGACCGAAATTCCTGTAGTGTAAGAAAGGTTGCGTCTCGGTTGCACATTGACTTGAACCGGCATGCTTCCATGAGCCCGGTTCAAGGTGAGCCATGTGTTTGACACAACAATGAGCCAACCCCTTGGGCCGGTCGTGGCGTAGAGATAACCTATGATGACACAACAATGAGGCAACCTTTCATGAGCCTTGTCTGCAATGACAACTATGAAGCACCTCAAACGGAGGATGAAGACTTTGAGGGTGATGAGTTAGAGTATGGGCTTCGTGACAATGAAGTAGGAGATGTGGAGGCAAATTGTGATGAGGAGGACATGGAACATGATCTCCCTTATTTGAGGTGTCATGCATCAGACTCCGAGGATGAACGAACGGATGAAGATGTGGATGAGGATGGTCTAACCGTTAAATTCGCCAAAGCTCATAAAAAAGTAGTAGGTCGGGATCATCGACCTTCATTGTTCTGTGATCTTAGCCTTGCGGATGAGGCCCAAGTTGACGGTGGAATTAATAGTGCTTGAGCCACGAGCATCTTCTAACAAGGACTTGAAGCCTAAAAAGTGGGATAAATCTCGATGTGAAGTTTGAAAGTTTGTTGGAATTTCGGATGTGGATCAAGGACTACAGCGTGAAATACCACCGACCATACAAGGTGGTTCACTTTCGGACACTAAGGTGTGTTACAACATCAAGTGTGAGAAGCAAGGATGTCCATGGGTCATGCCGCACGACCATTGAGGGTGGGCCACAATGAACCATTGTAAGTAGTCGATCCATTCATATGTGCGATGACAAGTTTATCAAGGATGGCAAAGTTGTGAAGGATGATCATCGTGTCGACCTCAATTTCGCCAGCGTATAGAGTTGAAAATAACATAAGGTCTCTCCCAACATATACTATTAAGGGTGTAATAGATTTGGTTAAAGAAGTAGTCGGTTACAAAGTGAAGTATAGTAAGGCGTAGAAGGCCAAACAAGCCACATTTAAGATGTTATATGGTGATTGGGAAGAAGCATACAACTGCCTCCCTAGGTTGTTGGGAGCAATGGCCTTAAGGAACCCATGAATGTGTCATGTGGTGGAGCCACTTGTGTCAGTGACTAGGTTGTACAATGGTGCCACTGTCCGTGTATTTGGCCATGCATTTTGGATATTCGGCCCATGCATTAGGGCATTCAAGAATTGTCGACCAGTTATGTCCATGGATGGCACATTTTTGACCTAAAAGTTCAAGGGCACATTATTGACTGCCATATGTCATGACGCAAACAACCGGGTTTTGCCTATGGCTTCGCCTTGGTTTAGGAGAATAGCGATAGCGGGAGTGGTTTTCATCTATTCAGGACCAAGGTTATTGAACACGATAGAGGTTTGCGTCATCTCGGGGCACCAAGGAATACTCAACATAGTCGAGAAGGACATTCCGGGTGTGCTCGTATGCACCATCGATGGTGCATGAGGCATTCGTGTCCAACTTCTATAGAGAATGTGGCAACAAAGAACCTTTGACGATCTACAAGATTGTTGTCTTGCCTTTACAACTTGGCATTTTCAAAATTATATGATAGATTGTATGGTCTCACAAATGATGGTGGCAAGAGTTTCTCGGAAGAAACCTTCATGATGGGACCAAGTGGGCAAACTTATGACTTTGGAGGCAAGAGGTACAATGATTCCACAAGAAAGATGGTGGAATGCTTCAACAAAGTACTTAAAGTGTCGTCAATTACTGTGACTGCCATAGCGGAGTACACCTTTCGAAGCTGAATGAATACTTTCAGCGATTATAGTGAAGAGCCGGATAAGAAAATTGTTGGGGATAACAAGAAAAAAAGTATGAGTATCCACCATTGGTAGATAATTGGTTGGAATACCAATCAAAAAAGGGGACACACAAACGGTTGAATGCTTCGACAACATAGAACTGATTTACCAAGTGAATGAGCATGGATGTAGCACAAGAGGAGGTGTGCAACATGGCGGACTTTCATATAAGATGCAGCTACGCAGGTCATTGCTCATGCGAGACCGACATTGTACCATATCCGTGATCACACTTGATGAAGGCGGCATCTAAGCGAATGGTTGGTCTTAATGTTGCTGCCAAAACTCACCGGCGGCGTGACGAGCAACGAAGAGCGGGAGGATCGGAGCTGGTGGGCCTGGTCCCTCGGGCAGACAGCGCAAAACTCCCACACGTCACGGCTTGGTTCGAGGCGTGCCACTGACCTATACTGGTCGGGAAGGTGAAGGATTGCTCGATTGATTTCTGCATGGTAAACAAGTATATGTAAAATTCGAGCCGTGGGCTCCAGTTTCCCACTGTAAATCGGCTCCTAGAGCCGATTGCTATCAGTTCTGCATTAGATTTACGATAACATGAGGTTTTGCATCACTACAAGTTAAATCGATCTCTGACGGTTTAATGTTTTCACCACGTAAGCGGGCGTCCTACCGTAATTGAGCTGGTATGTACAAAAGATGAAGAATATTAACCCTAGAGGAGGCCTAATAACCAGCGTAAAGTCAATTGCGGAACAACTTCTCTAGAGCGAATAAGCTCGTCACGTACTCTTTGGATCGTTCAACCCGTTTGTAAGGCGACTACGTAGATATCAAACTGAACCTTGGCGAGCAAGGCACAACCATAAGATCGAATCGGCTAAATAAAGATCAAGCAAGGTGCTACCCTTGCACTTGGGAAGCAGTGCAAAGGTAGCGAGACAACTAGGCGGCATAACTTTAAACAATTATAGCGAAAACACCGATGCTAGCCTCAACAAATCTATGATAGTAGTGTTACTGCCATCAACAAGGCTTGATCGAGTAACACGAAACAACGCATAAGTAAAAATCGCCTAGATCGCAAGATGCAATCTAGCTGACACTTACCGAAAGAAACCCTAGAACAAGGGTGGCGATCTTGGAGATTGTGTTTGTTGTGAGCGTGATTGTCCTCTTTTCTTGATAACCTTAGGTACATATTTATAGTCAGGAGACTCTGTACTTTTGGAATAACTCTACAACTCTATCTTTACCTAAAAAAGCGGAACCTAAGCTGAAGCGAAACCTACTATGATACAAGATACACGCAGTTTAGCCCAATTCTACGTACTAGGCCGATCAACAACCACGTTGAATATCGCATCTTCCAAGCCCATCTTGATCACGGCCCATCTCGCCGTTGGCCAAAATATGGCGATAACACATGCCCCCTGGTTTTGGCAATGATAATTCCAAAACCACTCATGTTTTTCTTCTCCTCTTTTTTGTATCGGGTTTGCGTTGTGAGAATCGTGGCGAGCAGGATCACGCTACCCCTTCATCATGATGCTGTCTTACGAACTCCTCTGCGATTGCATGATTTGCAATTTTGGCGGTAATCTGGGAAACCGCTATGGCATTGAACCGTCTCCACTATTCCCCCTTATTTAAATTAAATGCAGCGATTCGCGGTCCCATCTTCCTCCGTAGCAAAAACCCTCTTCCTTCGAAAAACCCTCCTCCTCCGCCATGGCTTCTTCCTCTTCGCCGTTCCTCGGTCTTCCATGACATCGGTGGCCAAAGCGGCGCGGAGCACCCACCACGGCGTCTGATTTCATACGATGGTGGGGCGAAAGGCCAGGATTTCGCCGTCTGGGGAGGGCGATCGTCTGATGGCGGCGAGAGAGCCTCTGATTCCTCGTTGGCGAGGCGGGCGGCGGCAACAGCTTGGTCTTGGGGCCAGCGTCGAGTCCTCCGAGGAGGAGGAATCGGAGGAGGACACCTCCTCCGGCAGTACCAGACAAGCACTTCCACGCCGGGTCCAGCGAGGACACGAAGATAGCGAGGATGAGGAGGCCCCAGCTTCTTGACGGCGATAGTGAAGCAGCCGGCGGCGAGCAATGAAGAAGAAGGCGGCGGCAGCGGCAGCGACGATCTCGCCCTTTAGATTAGGAATCGATGGCGACAACGGTAGTAGGCTCCTTTGTAATCAATCATCCTTTTGTAAGCAATCATCTTCGAATGAATGAAAATCCGTTTCCCAAAGATTGTTCTTTTCGCTCCAATTTTGCCGATGGCGAAATAGGTCGATGCTCAGTCGATGACAACATATCGACTTTCAACATCTTCTGCATATCTGACCAAACAAGTCAAATCGCAAAGAGCGATGACTACCATCAGCTTCTCCCAAAAGCGACAGGGTCAAAACTTGAGTCGCATCTTTAGGCACATTAAGCGGCCACTTCTTGGTTTCAAGCGGTGACTGCGACCTTTTTCAAAGCAGGCGACCTCGCCCTTTTTTCAAGCAGGCGACCCAAATCTCAATTGCCCATCGAAAGCGTGCCTTGAACAAACAACTAGTGAAAAGCAAGGATGAAGATGGCGAAGCTGAGATCGCCGAGGTGGATCGTGTCGTCTTGGCGCCCTCCACGCCTTGAAGCATTTCTTGATGGCTTGTATGTGCGAAGCACTGTTTGTAACATGTGAACCTCTAAAGTCGATGACCGTGCATCGGCTATACATTTCTTTTATTGGCCGATTTTCACGCCATCATTCTTGCCCATCGTCTCACGTGCTTTTACTTAGCCGATTTCATGTATCGGCCCATCAAGTTTTGTCCAACATCCCACATGCTTGGGAAATATTTCTTGAGATGTTGACGTTGGCCTTTAGAATTTCACGCGTCCGACTCCTCAAGCATGTCGCGTTTCCTCTTAAAACTTGGTCGATCACATGCGGCCGTGCCAATTTAGAGACCATTTACCATATGTGGCATCCTTAGTCCCAAAGGCAACACGACTTCCCATACCGGATCACCAGCGTGGAACTCCTTTGGCTTCACTTTCTTGTTGTATGCACGAGCTACTTTGGCCTTGTTCTCTTTGATTTTCCGGTGACCACGGCTTTGAGCTCGGTTAAATCCTCCACTGTCACTCATCGGAGTTGCGTATTCTTGATCGTTAGATCGTCACGAAAAGTGACCCGTCTCGACCAACCGTAATTTCCCAAGGCAACACGGCTTCTTGTCCATATACTAGATGGTATGGCGAGGTTTTAATCGCCCCATGGCATGACATGCGATAAGCCCACAATGCCTCGACAAAACCTCGTGGCGCCTAGGGTGCTCATCGACTTTTCTCTTGATCGAGCTTGATGAGGCTACGGTTGGGCCAGCTTGACTGCCCATTCGCTTTGAGCATAGTATGGAGATGATCGATCGACAATCCGTGTCCTTGGAACTTTCTAAACTCACGAAATAAAGACCGAACCTCCATCGGTCGTGATAGTTTAGAATTCGAATCTATGGATGACATGTCCTTTCACAAAGTTGATAACATCCTTTGAGTTCTTGATTTCATCGGGACAGCCTCCACCCATTTAGTGAAATAATCGGTAATGGCCAAAATCACATGTGGCCTTTGCTTGATGGGATTGATTTTGCCGATCATATCCATGCCCCAACCTCGGAATGGCCAAGGCTTGATGATGGGGTTCATTGAAGCCTTGGTACCATCTGAACTTTCCCAAACTTGACATGCTTGGCACCCTTTGTAGTACTTGAAACAGTCCTCAAGCATGGTGGGCCAATAAAACCACGATCTTTGATCAACCATCTCATCTTGTGAGCTGATTGGTGAGTTCCACAGCGCCTTCGTGTACCTCGTGTAGGAGCCGATTAGCCTCGGCTGTCCCGGACATTTGAGCAATAATCCTTCCAGTCCTGTAAAACATGTCATCCCCAATAAGCACATACTTCATGGCCTTGTACCTTATCCGTTTAGGTGCCTCCCGAGCCAAATCCTTCAAGTAATTGAAGATATCGGCTCTCCAGTCGTCAGCTTCCAGGAACTGTACCTGAACATCGGCTCCGTCTGCTACATCCTTGTAGCCTGAAGCCATTTGTGCAAGGTCATTTTCCTCTATGTTCTGCGACCGCGGGATCCAAGTGAAGTTTATGTTGGAGATATGCCCAAGAGGCAATAATAAAGTGGTTATTATCATATCTTCACACTTATGATAAATGTTTACATACCATGCTAAAATTGTATTAACCGGAAACATTAATACTTGTGTGATTTGTAAACTAAAATAAGAGTCCCTAGTAAAGCCTCTTGTTAAACTAGCTTGTTGGTTAATATATGATCATGGTTTCACGATCATGAACATAGAGATATTATTAACAGGATCATATCATTAGGAGAATGATACGTGGACATACTCCTATAGATAAGCGTAGCATAAAGATCAAGTCATTTCAATAGTTCAATTGCTATATGCTTTACGATACATAGTAACCTAATTCCTTCGACCATGAGATCATGCATATCACCTTTACGGATGGATGCTTTGATGACATCAAACACCACACCGTGGCGGGTGGCTATAAAGGTGGCATTAAGTGTTAGGAAAGTATTGGTTGAAACACATGGATCAAGAGTGGGATTTGTCCATCCTCATGGCGGATAGATATACTCTGGGCCCTCTCGGTGGAATGTCATCCAATTAGCTTGCAAGCATGTAGCTCACAAGGGATCACATATCAGGAGCGAGAAAGAGTACTTATCGTGAGGTTGAACTAGGTATGCGAGAGATCTGCGATCATAACCTCGGATAAGTAAACTATCGTGAGACAAAGGGAAATTGGTATCGTATGTAAGTGGTTCATTCGATCGCAAAAGTAATCGTAGAAATATGTGGGAGCCATATGAATTTCCAGATTCCTCTATTGGTTATTGTTGAGAAGTGTCTCGATCATGTCGCATAATTCACGGCAGTAGGGAGACACATAAGGATTGACGTTGTTTGAGTAGTTATGGTATTATGAAAGAGGCGAATGTTGTTGGTCTCGGATGGGATCCGGGATATCACGAGGTGATCCGGAATGGTCAGGAGAATAAGATTCATATAAGGAAAGTCCCGTTTGAGTTCGGGAATGATTAAGTGTTTTCATCGGGAATGTTCTAGAAAGTTCGGATTGTCCGGCACTCCGGGGAAGGTACATGAATGTGTCATTGCTCATTGAATGATTGCATCATGTACTAAGTGTTCTTGCTGTCCCAAATAAAGGATTAAATTGAATCCTAAAACAGAAAAGTCAAATGTCGGTTTGAAAGTCAAGCGCCAAAACAAGCTGGGAAACAAGCAAGAGGAGTTGGAACCAACTTTGGAGGAGGTTGGACTCCTCGGGGCCGGCCAAGCCCTAGGACGAGTTGGGAGGGACTCCCTCCTCCTGGCCCAAGGACCCCCCTCCCATATAAGGAGGCAGGGCTCCTCCATAGACACATAACTTTCTACTCTAGATCTCCGGTTTAGAGCCGTTTTGGTTTAGAGCTTCTAATTGCTTTAGTGGTTTAGAGCCTTCTAATTGGTTTAGAGCCTTCTAATTGGTGTGTCTAATTACTAGACCACTAATAGCCTCTCTCATAAGCTCCACCATACTTGCACAAAAGCGAAGCCTGCGGGATCTCCCTCTACTTAGGTACCACGCGTTGTCTTTGCCGGAATCGCGAGAGAGTGCTACAACCTCCATTTTCTTTGGAACAAGGGAGAGGAAGGTCTTCGTCAGTACGAGCGTGTGACCGATTGCGGGGGCTAGGGAGCGTGGCCGGAAGGATCGTCTCTGCGATCTTGAGATCGGAAGTGTCGACTACATCACCCACGAGAATCTGCTCGTTAACGCTTAGGAATCTTGAGGGTAAGTTATTCCAAGCGACTCGTTGCTACAATCTAGTAGATAGATCTTGGCTTGTTTGTTTGTATGCGATAGAAAATTTTTGTTTTCCATGCTCGAACCCCTACGATTATCGAGCCGTGTCTATATGTAGATCTGTTGCCTGAGTAGAACACAATGGTCATTGTGAGGCGTTGATGCTTTATTGTCGATTGCTTCTTGTGTACTTTGTATCTTGCGGTATGTTGGGATGAAGCGGCCGGCTAACCTTACATGACATCGTTCATGAGACTTGCTCCAGCATGTAACTTGTATTGCATAAGTGGCTTTGCGGGTGCATGTTTCTCCTAGCATAGTTAAGATCCAATTTACAGCGGGTGATCAACAATGCTAGTATCAATGTTGTGGTTCTTGTTAGTAAGTTAGAACGACACTTGAAAGCCCCAAACCACGTAAAATATGCAAAGAAAGTAGAAGCGTCTAACTTTGTTTTGCGGGTGTCTGATGATGTGATATGGCCATGATTGTGATTGTATTTGATGTATGCAATGTTCCTTATTGTAAGTCGACAACGGCGAAATATGGTTGTCTTTAATTTATGTTAAGACCGTGTCTATTCAAAGTAGTTGTAATAGTTGAAGCGTGGGCGACAACCATGGAGTAGCATCATTGACCTTGATGCAATGCGGTAATGATGGAGATCATGTTCGTGCTAGAAGATGGAGATCGGAAGCACAAAGAAGAAAACCATATCATATCACATATTATGAATTGCATGTGATGTTAATCCTTTATGCATCTTGTATTGCTTAGTAGGACGGTAGCATTATAAGATGATCCCTCATGCACATGAATTTCAAATCATAAAGTGTTCACCCTTAGTTAGCACCGTTGCTAAAGCTTGTTGTTTGAAACACCGCGTGATGATCGGGTGTGCTAGATTACGCAAGTGTATACAACGTGAGCAAGCCAGTTGCTCATGCGAAACTAAGGTTTGATCTTGGCGAGCCTAGCATGTCTACGGACATGGCCTCGGGAACACGGATTACGAAAGGTAGATCATGAATCATATAGTAGATATGATGAACATCGATTGTTCGCCATTGAAGCTATATCAACTCTCGTGATGATCGGTTTGATGTGGTAGATTTGGTTCGTGTAATCACTAAAACAATGTGAGGATATTGTTTTGAGTGGGAGTTCACCTAGATTAATTTAATTATTAATTAGAACTCAATTTATCATAAACTAAATCAAAGTGAATTTGCATAGTTATTTGTAGTCATTGGCATCGTTTACCACCTTGCGCTTAGTTATAATTGAGATGATAGAGCTATAGAATTACAGTTGGTTACTTTCTGACTGGTATCGTATTGTTTTGAAGTGTTAATCTAAAGTTTAAAAGTCCTATTGCAAACTTTCGGTGAGTTCGGTTACTCCATGAAGTTTAATAATTGGTATTAAAACAAGAGTAACAATTCCAATGTTGATATATAAGTATCATGTTTGTCTCCACGATTCTTGATATTCAAAGGATTCTCTTAATATCAAGGTTATCTAGGATCTGAAAGAGTTGTTTGAGAAACCATGATGTGTGGAAGATATTGTGATATCTGAAGCGAAGTTTTAGTTGCAACATGATAGAGTATAATATGACTAAAGTCATGTTCTCATATTTGATGAGAATTTGCAAAGGTTGGAGACACTAGTTGTCCTAAACCTCCAAAAGGTTTTGGAGCAACATTATACTCATAATTCATCGTTATAAGCTAAAGTAGCTTGATCATGGGCGATTCCATGTTAAGGGTGAATATTTGATGTAGGTAAAATGTTTACTACACCAAGAGATTACTAAATAAAGGAATTTGAAAGAACACCAAACATTTGATGATGGTGATCTACTTCAAAGTGCAAGTCCAAAGACATTGGTATTTAACTATACGCTTTGGACTATATGTCATATGTATGACTCCACTATTGATGTTGATAGATTCTTTCAAGCGAATAGGAAATCTTGAAGAGAATCTCATAAATATATGGCAGAAAGGAAAAGACTAGAATTGTTCAGTTTAAGTATATATATGATATACATGTTATGGCTATATTCTTTGCTTATTAAACAATGTGGTTCTTAAGTATTTAATACTGAATTTGTTGGTATGAATCGTCATAAACAGAATTCATGAACTACAATGGCCTAAGTAACTAGTAAAAGAATATGTGATGTTCATCGAGAACAAATAAAGGGTTATTGTGTTGCTCGTTAAAACATCAAAGCTTGCCTTCAAGATTTGTTTTATCAGGTATTATGAGAACAAAAGGTTGTTCAAATAATTGCGTAATCCATAAAGATGGATGATTCACAAATCTCGTTGGAGAAGTCACATCCATAAAACTAGTGCTAAAAATGTCGAAAGACAAAATGATTGAAAGGTCACTTAGGAAGTGACATGCCGTTTAAATTATATTTGAAAGAACACATGAAGAAACTCCATGTGGATGGAATTTTGGAGTCTTTTGATTTTTGATCACATGGCGCTTGTGAAACTTTCCTAGAGATAATTAAAACTTCGTTCATAGGCCAAAGGGAGCAGACTAGCTTATTGGAATTTGTACATATTGTTGTCTGAAGTCCATTATGTAGTCAAGCGATGGATTTCAACTTCATGTGCTTTCTCGAAAATTTGAGTGAATATATGAATATTTACTTAATAAGGATGAAGTATGAAACATTTGAAAATTCAAAGACTTCGAGATGAAGTGCAAAATCATTGTAACAAGAATATAAATAGTTTATGATAAGATCATAAAGGAAGATATTTGAGTTCTGAGTTTAGCATAATACCTAAGATTTAAGGAATCGTTAAGTGGATTTGCATTTTCCCGAAACACCATAAGGTATGGGTGTTAGAGATATGTAATTAAACCTTGTTTGACATGGTAAGATCGAAGGTGTAATTCATAAAGCTGCCATTATATTTTAAAGATTAAAAGCTTTAGAGATTACCGTTTTCCTTTGAAAGAGCTTCATCATAATCCGTTGAAATGACACCATATAAGGTTATGGTTTGGGATAAAACCAAGTAGTCCTTTCTTAAACATTGGTATGCTATACATAAGAAAGATGTTTGCAACCAAAGTCGGATGAATCATCTTTGTTAAGTATTTCTCCATAACAGGAGACAAAAGTGTTTGTCGCTTAGAGCGTCAAGTTTCTTTTAGAAGGAATTTTTTAGTGAAAAGTAAAGTGGGAGGACAATAGAACTTTGATAAGGTTGAAAGAACCTTAGCTATATGTGCAGAGTTGCGGCCAAGAAAAGTGTTTGAGGCGTGACAATGCTCATAGCTCACGTACCTCAAGGTTGTGGTCACGAAGATCCAAGTTCCTATTGAAACAAGTAGGTCGGATAAACAATCAAATACCAAGATTTGAGGTTGAATCATTATTTGAGAATAATGAACCGACTACATGCAAAGAAAGCGATGATGGGCCTGACTCCGTCAAATGGCTTGAAGCCATAAAATCCGTGATAGTTCCATACGAGAAAATCAAGTTTTGAACTTGAAGGACCCTCGAGAAAGGTGTAAGACCTTACGATTGTATGCGGATCTATAAAGAAATAGACATGGATGTTTTACATCTATGAAATAGTCGACATGTTGGGAAAGAGTTCACAACAATACACAAAGGTTGACTATGACAAGATTTGATACATCATAGTGATATTTAGTCTAGAGCGGATTAATGTAGCAACTACATATAATTTGTTATATGGTAGTTGAATAAACAAAACAAGTTCTTCTAATAGAATGTTACCTAGGACATGTGCATAACACGGTCCATAGGGTTTCATTAATTCAAAGGATGCTAAAAGCATATGCAAACTTCAATGGTTGAAGTGAGCATCGCGAGTTGGAATCTTCACTATGATGAAGCTGTTAAAGGAGTTTAAAAAAGTTCATTAGAGACAATGAAGATGCTTGCATTTGCAAGAAATTAAGTGGGAGGCTAAGACATGTTTCTAATACATTATGTGGAAGACATATTGTTGATTGGAAATAATGTATCTTTTATTAACACATATTAAATTTCATACCGATGAAAGACTTAGGCAAAACCTAAATATTTGGCATCAATAGGCGCTAATATGGTTGTGCGGAAGTACATAGACAAGATATTGAATGAGTTCAATATAGAAACTACAAGAGAGGTTCTTGTCACACGAGAAAGGATTGAAAGAGTTCAATGTTGATGATATATTCAAGTGTATTGACATTTGGTAAAGTGAAACAAATAATCAAGTATAGATTGATACTTGATGTATGAAATCACAAAAGTATTTATATCAATCATCTTGTGATATGTACAAATCGAGATATGTCCTATGCTCTAAATGTTGTGAGCATATACGGAATGATTAAATAAGATGATCATTGGACAATAGTAAGGATATTCTTATGATCTTTTGGAAGAACTAAGAGTATAATATTTGTAGAAGTGACAAATAGATGGTTAGTTCATTGTAAAAAGTACTACATTGATACTAGTTTTGTCACAAAGTACAAATTAAGTGTATCTCAATTTAAACAAAGGGTGGCACAATATAATGGAAAGTGAGTTCCATAATGGATTTGGATGAGTTCCAAAGTTAATACATTGTAGATACTACAACAAAAGGCTAAGTATATATTTGCTATTATAGCGACAAAAGAGGACATTGTGTCAAGTAGTTTGTTATCAAACTAGGTGTAGTTCACAGAGGGATAATACTATGAAGATATGTTGTGCGACAATATTATCAACATGTTTTAACCCAAAGAGCTAAAGGTCACACGAAAGACCAAATTTATACAAAGCCATCTCATTAGAGAACAAGTGATGCGTAGAGGCGCAAAGACATGCAATTACACACGGACACGGAAGTGTCGGATCAGGAGATCGATTGACCACTAGCAATCGTGTACATACAACATCGAGAAAGCCATAGGTGTTGAATACACAAAGGTTTGAAACTAGATTATTGACTCTAGTGCAAGTGGGAGGTTGGAGATATGCCCAAGAGGCAATAATAAAGTGGTTATTATCATATCTTCACACTTATGATAAATGTTTACATACCATGCTAAAATTGTATTAGGAAACATTAATACTTGTGTGATTTGTAAACTAAAATAAGAGTCCTAGTAAAGCCTCTTGTTAAACTAGCTTGTTGGTTAATATATGATCATGGTTTCACGATCATGAACATAGAGATATTATTAACAACGAGGATCATATCATTAGGAGAATGATACGGTGGACATACTCCTATAGATAAAGCGTAGCATAAAGATCAAGTCATTTCAATAGTTCAATTGCTATATGCTTTACGATACATAGTAACCTAATTCCTTGACCATGAGATCATGCATATCACCTTTCGGATGGATGCTTTGATGACATCAAACACCACATGTAAGCGGGTGGCTATAAAGGTGGCATTAAGTGTTAGGAAAGTATTGGTTGAAACACATGGATCAAGAGTGGGATTTGTCCATCCTCATAGCGGATAGATACTCTGGGCCCTCTCGGTGGAATGTCATCCAATTATCTTGCAAGCATGTGGTAGCTCACAAGGGATCACATATCACGGAGCGAGAAAAGAGTACTTATCGTAGCGAGGTTGAACTAGGTATCGGAGATCTGGCGATCATAACCTCGGATAAGTAAACTATCGTGAGACAAAGGGAAATTGGTATCGTATGTAAGTGGTTCATTCGATCATAAGTAATCGTAGAAATATGTAGAACCATATGAATTTCAGATTCCTCTATTGGTTATTGTTAGGAAGTGTCTCGATCATGTCGCATAATTCACGAACCGTAGGGAGACACACTTAAGGATTCGGCGTTGTTTGAGTAGTTATGGTATTATGAGAAAGAGACCGAATGTTGTTGAGTCTCGGATGGGATCCGGATATCACGAGGTGATCCGGAATGGTCAGGAGAATAAGATTCATATAAGGAAAGTCCCGTTTGAGTTCGGGAATGATTAGGTGTTTTCATCGGGGAATGTTCTAGAAAGTTCGGATTGTCCAAGCACTCCGAGGGGAAGGTACATAGATGTGTCATTGCTCATTGAATGATTGCATCATGTACTAAGTGTTCTTACTGTCCCAAATAAAGGATTAAATTGAATCCTAAAGCAGAAAAGTCAAATGTCGGTTTGAAAGTCAAGCGCCAAAACAAGCTGGGAAACAAGCAAGAGGTTGGAACCAACTGGAGGAGGTTGGACTCCTCCAGGCGGCGCCCAAGCCCTAGGCCGAGTTGGGGAGGACTCCTCCTCACTGGCGCCAAGGACCCCCTCCCATATAAGGAGGCGGGGCTCCTCCATAGACACATAACTTTCTACTCTAGATCTCGGTTTAGAGCCGTTTGGTTTAGAGCTTCTAATTGCTTTAGCCAGCGGTTTAGAGCCTTCTAATTGGTTTAGAGCCTTCTAATTGGTGTGTCTAATTACTAGACCACTAATAGCCTCTCTCATAAGCTCCACCATACTACTTGCAAGCAAGAAGCCTGCGGATCTCCCTCTACTTAGGTACCACGCCGTTGTCTTTGCGGAATCGCGAGGAGAGTGCAACAACCTCCGGCCTGCTGGAACAAGGAGAGGAAGGTCTTCGTCAGTCTTAGAGCGATGTGACCCATTGCGGGGGCGCTGCTTGGGAACGATGGCCGGAAGGATCGTCTCTGCGATCTTGAGATCGGAAGTGTCACGACTACATCACGAGAATCTGCTCGTTAACGCTTAGGAATCTTGAGGGTAAGTTATTCCAAGCGACTCGTTGCTACAATCTAGTAGATAGATCTTGGCTTGTTTGTTTGTATGCGATAGAAAATTTTTGTTTTCCATGCTACGAACCCTACGGTTATGTCGAACGTCATCAGCTCACGGCGGTCTGACCATAATGGGAAGAGGACTCGCTCTCACACTTGTACTCCTCAAGTGAGTTGGGAAATCACCAACAGGTCTCAAAAATTTCCCTTGCCTCTTAAACCCGAGGAGTAACTCCATTCCCTTGCGTATCGCCTCGTACTCAGTGACATTGTTGGTGCGGAGGCGGACAATCGATGGAGAAGGAAAATGTTGCCCCGGCGACACGAGTAAAATGCGATGCGACCATCGTCACAAAGCGATCCGTCGAAAAACATATTGCGCTCTTATGGACAGTCTTTGCTATGTTAGTGTTGATCCTTCGGCGATAAGATCGTACTTTGTCCTTAAGCGCTTTGCGGGTTGATCTGGATGTCAAACTCGATAATGCAAACATCCATTTGCCCGGTCGGCCTTTTAACATAGGAGCCGACAACATGTGCTTTATGACGTCGATTTGCATATGATGATGATCTGCGATAGCAAAATGTGGCGCGACTTAGTGCGGTGAAAAGCAGGCGGAGGCATAACATCGATGTCGGGATACCTTGTCTGCGTCCGGCATCATACGCTTATGTAAAATCGACTCGCTCAGCCATCATAAACTTGCACCACCACGGCGATGGGCGTGTCGACTCTTGACAAGTAAATGTAGGCATCTGTCCGAGGGTGGAACCAACTGGCCAGCTGTGCGTCGGATATTCTTTGATCTCATCAAAGGCTCGTTGTTACGCCCCCGAATTCCTCGTCGGTTAATTTTCACTAGTCCCATGAGCGGCTCTATCCTTCACGACTGATTGGAGATGAATCTTACGAAGTTGATCTTGCCGATGAGAGGCTGCAGTTCTCTCTTTGTGGTGGGTGGCTTCATTATTACGCCTCACGACTTTTCGGGCCGATCTCGATTCAGCGTTCATGGACCAAAAACCCAAGAGCGATCGTCCGATACCCGAAGGCACACTTCTTTGGATTCATCCGTAGGCGAATTTTTCTTGTTCGGTCCGGGCGCATTATAGATCGTCCAAGTGTCCTTCTAAGCGGACTTGACCACCACGTCATCGATGTAGATTTCCTGACTGCCGATCGAGATCATGGAAAATATAATTCATGGCTCTTTAGTGCGTGGCGCGGTATTCTTTAGTCCAAATGTCATGACTACATACTCGAACAACCCCGAACCGGGACTCGAATGCAGTCTTGTGTATGTCTTCTGGAACCATAAAAATTTGGTTGTAGCCGGCATTGCCATCCATGAAGCTCAAGATGTTATGACCGGCCGCTGCGTTGATTAACGTTTCTGCCACCGGCATCTGATACTCATCCTTTGGAGTAGCTCTATTGAGATCCCGAAAATCTATGGCAACCGCCACCGCCATCCTTTTCTCTCAGTGCGATACTAGAAATCCACTTTCGGCACTGCATGGCACGATTAACAGGCATCAACATTTCTCGACCTCTTTCTTGACTTCTTCCGAATTTCGGCCTTCATTTGTCGTGCTCGCTGAAATGGCGAAATCCCTTTTGAGTCGATGCTCAATGATGCTCTGTCTAACCCAGCATCTGTGTAGTCGGTGACGATCTGGATATTGTTTCAACGGGGCTATCGCCGGGCCCCGATTCGAGATCTAACTTTGGCGATAAATGTTGGTCGTGGCTTATCCCCGGGACCAATGTCGATCTCTTCTAGCTCATCGGATGTAAACCCATACCCTAGCTTTCCGTCACTGTCAAATCGGCGCTAAACCAGGCAAACGGTAGGTGAGGGTAACAAAAATGATTTGGGCGATTGCACAGATATTTGCCTGATGCATTAGTCAAGGATGGTTTACACCTCGTTGTGTTACAATGGCGGGGCATCTCCTTGCTCACGTGATCCGCTTGCAGCCGAGTGGTGCTTCCTATTTTAGTGGCCGATCGCGAGGATCGGCCGTACCATCTTGTCGTGGACCTTGCTACTCTGTCGGGGCCGATGGATAAGACCAGCCCCACCCGTTTTGTAGCTTCAATGAGCTCTGGCAAGTCTGACTGATTCGAGATCGGCTCTTGGTCTTACGCTTCCCGGATGTTCATGCCAGCTATGAAATCTCGATAGAATCATACGCATGGATGACCTCCACTTCATCTCCGTCCCCATGTATTAGCCTTTGGTGCATCGTGGATGGAATGCAGCAATTAGCGTGAATCCGGTCTCTACCTAGCAAGCAGCGTGTACTTTTCATCCGACAAAAATGGCGTGGGTATGGTTTTCCCTTTATCGGATCACGTTGATGCGCCTTGCGTTTAGAAGGCCCACTGTTGAAGTCGCTTAACGTGGCGTTGGTTTTGATCGAGATCTGCGGTGGGCGTCCCAAAGCGTCGTAGCATGGAGTGCGGCATGATATTATTGCCGCTCGGTGTCCACCAACATCTTCGACAGGTTGCCCATTGATGTAACCTCGTAGGTGCAGGCTTTCGGATGTTTGTAACCCTTCTCCGTGGCTTCTCAAAGATAACGGCCGTGGACGATCAAACTGTACCCTTGGTAGCTCATTAGTTCTTGGCGCGCAGAATTGCGATACGAACACCATGTTTGTGCCAACCGATGTACATGCATCGGCTTTTACTGGTTTAGGCGCCATTCTTTCCTTGTCGGGCGGTCTTCCGTTTCAGTCCGCCTAATTTTGGCGGCAGATCGGGTCGTGCTTTCTTTAGCGTGGAATCTTGCTTCGGCTTCCTCCAAATTCTGTGTACGCTTCTACGTTTTGGGTGTGTACGGTCGGTCGGGACACCACCTTGGGCAGTGATATCTGTCTTCGTCTTTGTCATTCTTTGGCTTCTCGAGGTCCCTCTTTCGGCGGACTCCTATGCTTGCCTACGGGGTGGAAGAGGCCCTAGGCGTTTGAACAACCTTGGCCTCGTGTCCTCCTTCCGCTGACGCATTCCGGCGGTTGTCGTATAAACAATCGGCTCATTCCGCGTCCCAGCAATACTTGAAGAAAGGACAATCCCAATGTTTATCTGCGCCTTCCTTTTCTTTAGGTCCCCTAGCGAGGTTCTCATATCCTTCATCGTCTCCATCGCGGCCGGCGTTGGTCATCACGGCCTTCGTACTTGTTAAGGAGATGGGCGGAATGTAACCGATACCTCTCCTCACTGTTCCTCTGTTAAGTACCTTTGCCATTGTGGCTGGGCGGTCGCATGGACCAGCCTCCTTTCTTTCTTTGCCCGAGGCGGCCACCTTCCTCCTTATCGTGTCATGGTGGTACCGGACCTGCCATATTAACGCGACGAAAAATCCAGTTGGCGCCTCGTGAGCTTGGATTCTATCATGTTGGCCTTGGGAAATGGGTTCGTGTCCACTTTCATGGCTGCCCAAGATCGAGACCTTGTTCTATCGCCATTTGGATTTGGCGAAGCTCTTTGCAATCATTGGTGGTGTGGGTGAGCAGTGATGCCACTTGCGGTATGGTCTCCCGTTCATTTCACGAGCGTAGGGATTTTGGCCTTGGGTAACCTCACTTCTCCTTGATAGCAAATCGAATATCGCTCGGCTTTGCTCACGCCGAAATCGAACCCTTTGCGGGCCTTCTTTGTTTCACCCATTTGCATGATCTGGATATGCCCCGAGCCCATTCAGCTCTGACCCTTCACGGTCTGTAGGATCATCTTCTTCTGCATCGACCGCCTATCGGACGTTTGAATTTGTCTTGGTACAACTTTCGGTGGCGCTGTTCATACATCGTCGATTTACAGGCCATGTGCCAATGAGTTGTACTCCACTTGAAAGCAGATCCTTGATGGGTCTGAAGACCCAACTTACTGCCGGCTGCTTCCTTCTCGATTAAGCAGTAACGCCGGTTTAGCGATCTGGCCTGGATGTATTCGGCTACAGTTTCTCCTTCGCACTGCGCCAGTCTGCAATGCCGCCTCGGTAGCCTCTGAATAGTCTTGGATGTGGAATTGCTCTTCGATTGCCGGTATGAATCGAATCGGTGGCGGAGGTGTACCACCCAAAAGCTAGTCTGTCGGATTGCGCAAAAAAACCTTACGCATCGATCCGATGCGAAATTATGCCTAAACATGCGGTATCGGCTTATGTGCTCGTCGAGCTTGACCCGACCACCGGAACCTTGAGAACTTCGAGCCGATACTTGGGTGGCGGCGGAATCGAGATCAAACTTCGTTGATGCTTTGAATAGCGATTTTCCTTCTCTTGACGCGAACTGAGGCGAGGTCTCTCGGGATGTGCGGATTTGCTCCTTTGTTTGAGCTGCGAGGCTGGAATTCTCATGACTTGTTCGGTGGCATACTTGGCTAGCCCGCTTTGTCGGCGTCCATCGACATCGCTGCTCGACACGCTGCTCACGAAGATCACGCCCGGGGAACCCTGCCGCGAAACTCTGCGGTTGCAATCTGGTTGGCGTGTCGGGGTTATTGCGATCCGGCGTGCATATATATCCGTGTGGGATTTCCTTGGCTCAAACAGGAATTGGCAATCGCACAGCCTCGACCTTGTAGGCGACATAAGCCGTTTCTCTGGCGGCTCACGGAGCTGCAAGTGTGAATGGCGGTATGGCACAGTGAGGCGGTCTTTCTCCTGGTGAGTCCCTAAAGTAGGCCCCAACGAATGCGATGTTTCATGATCTCTAAACTCGCGAACGCGACCCGTTGGCGTTCACGGGCTCTCGAATGGCGGTGAGAATGAGCCACCATGTAGTTGACTTCTGTCGTGAGAGCTGCAGTGCGCTCCTCGAAGGAACGACGGATCCACCTCATCAAGAGCACCCTGGGAGAACCCTCTCCACTTGATGCCATGCTTCGGTCCTCTCAAAAGTAGATGAGATCGGCTTGAAGAGATTTCTGATCTCATCATACTTCGCCTTGTGCTCTTGGCAGCTAAATCGTACGTGGTGATACGCTCTCTATCAGCGTCGGATGTTGATGTGAGCGTTGTTGAAGGTCCAGGCGTGCAGAATGTGTTGCCTGCCAAAACTCACCGGCGAGCAGCGGCGAGCAACACGAAGGCGGGAGGCTCCAGCTGGTGGGCCCTGGTCCCTCAGGCAGACCGCGAAAACTCGACGCCCGTCTGGCTTGGTTCGGCGTGCCACCTGACTCTATACCTGGTCGGGAAGGTGAAGGATTGCTCGATTTATTTCACTGCATGGTAAACAAGTATCGTAAAATTCGAGCGTGACCGGCTCCGGGTTTCCACGTAAATCGGCTCCTAGAGCCGATTTATGGTTACGCATTAGATTTACGATAACATGAGGTTCTTGATCACTACAAGTTAAATCGATCTCGACAGTTTAATGTTTTCACCACGTAAGCGGAGCGTCCTACGTAATTGAGCTGGTATGTACAAAGATGAAGAATATTAACCCTAGAGGCCTAATAACCAGCGTAAAGTCAATTGCGGAACAACTTCTCTAGAGCGAATAAGCTCGTCCTTACGTACTCTTGGATCGTTCAACCCGTTTGTAAGGCCGACTCGTAGATATCAAACTGAACCTTGGCGAGCAAGGCACAACCATAACGGTCGAATCGGCTAAATAAAGATCAAGCAAGGTGCTACCCTTGCACTTGGAAAAGCGGTGCAAAGGTAGCGAGACAACTAGAGGCATAACTTTAAACAATTATAGCGAAAACACCGATGCTAGCCTCAACAAATCTATGATAGTAGTGTTACTGCGCCA
Organism: Avena longiglumis; assembly: GCA_030063025.1. Taxonomy (NCBI): domain Eukaryota; kingdom Viridiplantae; phylum Streptophyta; class Magnoliopsida; order Poales; family Poaceae; genus Avena; species Avena longiglumis. The sequence continues at coordinate 447,167,826 of CP125977.1, forward strand.
TCAACAAGGCTTTAGTACGAGTAACACCAAACGCATAAGTAAAATCGCCTAGATCGCAAGATCACGATCTAGGCAACATATTACCGAAGAAACCCTAGAACAAGGGGTGGCGATCTTGCGAGATTGTGTTGTTGTGAGCGTGATTGTCCTCTTTTCTTGATAACCTTAGGTACATATTTATAGTCGGAGACTCTCTACTTTTGGAATAACTCTACAACTCTATCTTTACCTAAACCAAGCGGAACCTAAACTGAAAGCGAAACCTACTATGATACAAGATACGGGCAGTTTAGCCCAATTCTACGTACTAGGCGATCCAACAACACGTTGAATATCGCATCTTCAAGCCCATCTTGATCACGGCCCATCTCCTTCGTTGGCCAAAATATGGCGATAACACTTAATCACCCGGATACGGTTAGGTTGAACGACACTCCATCCAAGCGGTGAAGAACACATGGGTGGGTAGATTTCAACATAATTTGACCAAACTCAATGTCGAGAATATCATTGTGTCCAACTTCCTCCTCATCCTCATCCTTCCGCTTCCTCCTCCTATTCATCCTCGTCCTGCATCTTTCTCCCTCATCCTCATCCCCGCCACTTCCTCCTCCTCCTCCCATCCTCGCCCTCTTCCTCCTATTCATCTTGTACATCATCCTCTAGGCTAGAAGACCTCACTTGCGATCGTCCTCGGCAGTGCGGCAACCAAGCAAGACACCTAATCCACAACCCGATTGGTCGCTATGACATTGACGAATATGTTAGAACATTTCATTTTCGTAAAAATACAATAGAACTAGGAATGGTATGAACACATACCTCCACAAATGCTCGAAGGGATGACTCGAACTCCTTTCCGGAGGATGTTTAAGTTCCGTGGCCTCATCCACGTGTTTTGAGATCTCCTCGGCGCTAGCAAAGAACAAAATAGTCAATATTAGTCGCTATAATTGCACATAACAATCCCGACAATACTTACCACAAAGCGGATAACCCTTGAATTTGCACATCGTCTAGGACAAGTATGTTGTGCTCTAGCTGGCTCAGATCGTCAAAGCAGGAAAAGGATCCTCCACTATGTCATGAGATGCAAGCTTGAGCATTGAGATACAAAGCGAGACACATTGCCAAGCCACTCAAGATATCGATTGAGCAGCTGCGACATCATGCGGCGCCTCGGGATGAGAGATCGCATTCGGGTTTTCGATCTCCTCAATCCTTGCATAGAATTTACGAATATATTTGTGATGATATGCAGCCCAATATTTTTCCTCTTACGCGATCTTGTCTAATCTACAATCAAATTCATCGACTTAGTACTATCATGTGACACCCAAGAAAATTAGCTAGTTAGGGTATAAGGATCACCCATGAAGAGTTATGCTAGTATCCTTGTATGGTGGCGGGGTCTCTGAAATAAGCCAAATTGCCTCATCACCCATTGTGGAAGGATCCGGAGATGTGCCCGCCGCTACCGGACGTGGAGGTCGACGAGGTGCACCTCGAGGCCACGATCTTGGCCCAGCATGGGCGCGTGCAGTCTTGGCGAGAAGGAAGGCGAGTCGCGGGTGCTGTTGCAGTGGTGGTGGAGGTGGGCGATGACAGCGGTGGCTGCCCAATGTGCGGTGAGCGACTTGCACCACATCGCCCGTCAAGGAGGTGAAGGTGGTAGCCATGGAGGCCCTGGCGGCTCTTCACGATATCCGCCTGAGGTGGCCATGACCAGGTGGAGGAGGCCAAGGGAGGCCGCCATCAATCCTTGACCGCCCGGGCCGCCAAAGTGCGCCAGCGACGAGCGTCGCCGACGGCGGCGGAGGAGAGCGCATGATTCTGGCCGCTTAGGTGGCGACGTGGGGTCGTCGCGCCGACAACCGTGGCGGTGGGCGGCAACGAGGAGGAAGGAGGTGGACGGTGGGCGCCGCTTGCCGTCCCGTAGATAACACGGGCGCTGGGATTCGGCTAATGGTGCTTGGCTCCGGCTCACGGGTGCTCGCCCAGGAGGCGAGAGACCACGGGCGCCGAGATGGACAAGGCCACGGCGGACCGGGTGGCGGAGGACGGCAGAAGGCTGGAGAAAGGCCGGCTCATGACCGTGTCGTGAACGTCGCGGGACCATGGAAGCTAGGCGGTGATCGATAGGGCGGCGGCCGCGACATGCGGTGGCGTGGCAGCGTGATGGGTGCCGCGTCGTCCTCCTCGAGGAGGCGTAGCCGCATCGGTGATAGCGATAGCACCCTAAATAGTTTGAATGGCCTTTTTATAACTGATAGGCTTAATCTAATGAAAAGCTATCGTTAAGTACTAATGTCTCTCTTACATATGGGCCCGTGTCACCAAACCGGCATGACGTCTGCGTTGTCTCGCGTCCGGGCACAATGCGGCGCCAGTTAGATCGTGGATGGGTCGAGCAGGACAAATTTCACCGGATGGGTCGCCCTGCTGAGACGCCGCACACGAACGACGCGCATCCGCTTGGACGGTTTCAAATACACGCAGACCCGCTCCGGTGGAGATGGCATACAGTTCTCTCTAAAAAAAACTGGAGCATACAGGCTCCTGCAATGATGGTGACATGTTACACATACCAGTATACAGAAAACCCGTGCTCACAGCACCTTTTTCCCTACTTGTCCAACCCCACGTACTAAAGAAGAGAAACACTTTAATCACAATAAACGTTTGCAATGCACCTTCTATTTAGTTTAAATCTAGGTTTATTAGAAGCTACTCCTAGTTTCATAATATAATATGTTTTGAAACTTTTGTAAAAAGATGTATTTATCTACTTTTAGTGTATGGGTTCATCGAGGTTCATTTTGAACAGATACATTTATTCACGAAACAAAGCGTCTTATATTAAAGCAAATTACATGTAAAAAAACACTTTAGAGGCACTACCGGTCATTAAGTTATGCCAGAGCAGTATAGATATGGGTACATCCAACAATACCATTCTATGCATGCTAGTTGCTTTCATCTAGGGCTCTAAACACATGGGGCTCATTTGGCTCCTAGGTATTAGAGTAAAAATTGTGAATTCAATTATGATTTTAAGGAGTAGTACGTTTGGCTGTCACGGAATTGGATAAGATATTCAATCGTCAATTCCATCCTTTCCATCCCATGCCTAACCTCATTTTCTGTCAGTACCTATGTCATTTCATTTCAGGCAAATAAATGATATAGAATTTTATTTCATTTAATTTTTACCAAATGAAATGACACCCGGATATGGAATAACAAAACATTGGATATGGAATATCCGAAAGTTAAGTAGGATTATCTAGTTGTTTCAAGCTGGATTGTCTGACTCGACCAAACCTATCTTAGCACAGCACTACAGGAGGATGAGAAACTGCTGCAACCCTCGATACCCTAGCTGTGAGGCTCGACCACCATGGGATGACGGGCATCATGGTGACCGGCACATCCTTGTCTTGGGGGTTAGTGAGCGATCTTACCCGTCTCTGCGTGTGAGTCTGTGACCTTCTGTTTAAAGTGTGTACAAAGGTCACTTGTTTAGCGGACGTGGGCGGTAGCATAATCTTTGGAGTATGACCTCCACCACATTAGGCCTTTTGGTTTCTCATTCTGATACGTAATTTGTTTTATTTTGTTTTGCGACTTTGGACTTGTATCTGATTATGTGTCTTAGTTATGCACATGATGAGTGCAACTATTGAAATCCTTTAAGTTCTAAAACACCCTTTATTAAAAATTCTTTAAGTAGTGAAACGCCTTTTATTTATCTTTTTTTTTGTTAGAAACACCGTGGCTCTCTGTCCCTGTCGTCACGAACTTTATTTGTTGTCGCAACAACATGCGGCTCGGCGTCGACGTCGCTACAGTCGCTGTCGCTTGGGGATACGGTGTCACCACCGCCAAGAAAAGAAAAAGAAAAAGCGAGGTATCTGTCTGTTTATCCAGCAGCATCTATCTGACATGGTAGGGGAAGATCCTTGTAATAATATTTTTATTATTTTTGAGAGAAGAGCTACTCCCGTTCTGTGCTGGCCTGATTGGACTTTAACGTGGTACCGGCAGACCTAGTAGAGGACAGACGCGGATAAATGTCTGTCGTTCGTCGTGTGGGAGTCATCAGGGCGTGTGTTGCGCGTATACTTGTTGTTCGTGTCAACGGTCACAGGGCGACGGCTGTTGGTGTTGGTTGGCCGGGATAAGCGCGATCTGTTGGGCGATGACCCGCCCGTGCAAGGAGGTGGTTAACCTACCGGCCGAACACCAACTCTGCTCCGACCACCCGAAGAGTTAAATACTCAACGTGTCGGGCTTGATTTATTTCGTGCTTAGAATTTGCTAAATTTTGTTAGGTGTACTTATGAATTATATTCAATTTAGTTAAATTTGATTTTGTCGTTGAATTTGAGCTGACATGGATGACACGCACTGAAATCTTATAAAAACACCCTCTGCATATGAAAATTGCCAAAAACAAACACAAATGTTGCAAAATATAACACTAGTCCCTGTACTTGTTCGGATAGCTCGATTTAGTCATGGTACTAAGAATTTGCACAATTTAACACATGTACTTATCAATTGGACTCAATTTAGCCCAAATACATGCTTGCTATCGAATGAGAAAACATGAAAATATCAGAACATACATGTGTTGGAGATATGCCCAAGAGGCAATAATAAAAAGATTATTATCATATCTTCACGCTTATGATAAATATTTACATACCATGCTATAATTGTATTAACCAAAAATATTAATACTTGTGTCATTTGTAAACATAAAAGAGTCCTAGTAAAGCCTCTTGTTAAATTAGCTTGTTGGTTAATATATGATCATGGTTTTGATCATGAACATCTAGATGTTATTAACAACAAGATCATATCATTAGGAGAATGATGTGATGGACATACTCCTATAGTTAGCGTAGCATAAAGATTAAGTCATTTAATATGGTTCACTTGCATAAGCTTTTACGATACATAGTAACCTAATTCCTTCGACCATGAGATCATGCTAATCACCATCACGATGGATGCTTTGATGACATCAAGCACCACTCCGTAACTAGGTGGCTATAAAGGTGGCATTGAGTGTTCGAAGAGGTATGGGTTGAGGCACATGGATCAAGAGTGGGATTTGTCCATCCATATGGCGGATAGATATACTCGTCAATTTTGGTGGAAAGTCATCCAATTGGCTTGCAAGCATGTGACCGCTGAGAGATCATATCATGAGGGCGAGAAGAGTACTTATCGGTAGCAGGTTGAACTAGGTATGCGAGATATCGGCGATCAAAACCCTCGGATAAGTAAACTATCACGAGACAAAGAAATTGGTATCATTATGTAAGTGGTTCATTCGATCGCTTAAGTAATCGTAGAAATATTTCGAATATGAATTTCCAGATTCCTCTGTTGGTTATTGATCGGAGAAGTGTCTCGGTCATGTCGCATAATTCACGAGCGTGGAGACACACATAAGGATTCGATGTTGTTTAGTAGATATGGAATGTGAGTAGGTATAGAAGATGTTGTTGAGTCTCGAATGGGATCCAAGGATATCACGGCGATCGGAATGGTCGAAGAATAAGATTCATATAAGGAAAGTCCGATTAGTTCGGGAAAGATTAGATGTTTTCATTGGAAGGTTCTAGAAGGGTCTAGAAGGTTCACGCCGGAAGGGAATGGACCATGAATGTGTCATGGATAAGTGGAATGATTGGATCATATCCTAGGTCACTTGGTTTGGGCATTTGCAAGAGAGAATTAAAGCTCTAAATTGAAAGTCAAGCGAGAAGTTTGAAAATTCAAGCTGGAACAATGGTTTCCTAGTGGAAGAAGGAAAGAGTCCTTCTCTCAATCCAACTTGGGTTTGGGTTTGGATTCAAACCCACCCTCCCAAGGAAATTTTGCCACTCTCATAAATAGAGGAGGCTGCCCCAAAAGCATAAACCCTAGCCCTCCCATGTAGCCCATGAGACTATAGTATCTACTGGGCCCTCTCGGTGAATGTCATCAATTGGCTTGCAAGTAGTTGTGTGACAGTAGCTCACAAGGGATCACATATCACAGGGAACTTAAGAAAAGAGTACTTACCCATCTAGGTAACGAGTTGAGCCCAGGTATGTCTTGAGAGATACCCGATGATCGGACTCGGATGATAAGTAAACTATGCGCAGACAAAGGGAAATTGGTATCATATATAAATGGTTCATTCGATCACTGGTAATCGTGAAAGCCATATGGGAGCCATATGAATTTCTAGATTCCTCTATTGGTTATTGATCGGGAGAAAGTCTAGGATCATGTCTACATAATTCACTGGTAACCGTAGGGAGACACATAAGGGATTCGATGTTGTTTAGCAGTAGATATGGAATGTGAGTAAAGAGACCTAATGTTTGTTCAAGAGTCTCGAGATGGGATCAAGGAGGATATCACGAGGAGATCCGGAGATGGTCCAGGAGAATACAAGATTCATATAAGGAAAGTCAATTGTGGAGTTTGGGAATGGTTCCAAGGTGTTTTTCATTGGAGATATTACGGAAGGGTCTAGGAAAGGTTCACCGATCCAGGAAGGGAAGGAGTACATGGATGTGTCATGATAAAAGTGGAATGGTTGCATCATGTCCCTAGGTGACTTGGCAATACACACATGTAAAGATAGAAATCAAACTCTAATTTGAAATTCAAAAGGGAAGTTTGAAAAAGTCAAACTGGGACCAATATTTCTTAAGTGAGAGGAGAAGGTTTCCCTACCTAGGAAGATCCTCCCTACTCCCTTGGTAAACCTACCATGAAGTGGAGTTTGGGGAGAGAGGTCCCTCCCTTGGCGCCTCCTCACCTATAAAAGTAGGGGTAGGGTCCGCACCTTGCCTACACGCTTGCCCCTTAGCTGGCGCTTCTCTCCAAAACCCTGGGCGTGCCACGCCCCTTTCCAGATGCACGGCTGCCTAGATCTCCTCTAAACCACTGCCAACTAGCTAAACCCCTGAGTTGGTAGCTACCTCTCAAACCTCAAGCCTCTAAACCCTAGATCGTGGGGCTCTCTACTCCACCACATACTCGCTCAAAGCTTGCCAGGAGAAGCCTTGCGAGGATCTCCCATATGCTCGGGACACCATTGCCTTGATCGTCTTGCACGAATCAATGCGAGAGAAGGCTACAACCTCAAGCTGCACCGCTAAAAAAGGGGAGAGAAGGTCTTCACTCGGAAATCTTGTACCGTATCGCATGTGACCCATCTTTGAGCAACCTTCACGAGCCTTGTACCGGAAGGATCGTCTACAGCGATCTTGAGATCGGAAAGTGAGCGACCATATCACCCACGAGAATCTGCTCTCGTTAAGCGGCACTCTTTAATTGGAAAGGTATCTATAATTTTTTTATGTTCCATGCTTGTTTTAGTATCTACTTTGCTTTACTTGTCCACACTTTGAGGTGCTTTTTACATGTTTTGGTACTAACCTATTAACAATTTGTATGATGATGCTTGGATGCACCGCTTTCTCTTGTTTTTGGTTTCGGTAAAAGTTAGTAAAGAATTATTCTACGAAATTGGATGGGACAAATGCCAAAGTCGATTACTTTACTGGAGAACAAGAAATACGGGAGGCGGAGGGGCCGGCGTGGCCGGCAGAGCCCACCCGGGAGGCGCGAGGCAGGTGGGCCCAGCACGGCTCACAGGGCTGAGTGGCCACAAGGCGCCTCCCGATCTCGCCCACCGCCTATAAGAGCCCGATGCAGAAACCACGGGACCCGGGATCAGGAAATCCACGAAGCAAATGCAGAGTCAGCTGCGCCACCATCGCATCTTCGTCCCTAGATCGGGGATCTGGAGGCTCTTCCTTAGGCTTTTGCCGGGAGGAGATCATCCCGGGAGGCCTTCTCTCCTGGTATGATTAGTGAGTAGTTCCACCTTGGACTATGGGTCCATGTAGTAGCTAGATGGTTGTATCTCCTCCTTGCATTCATTGCTTTATGTATAGATCTTGTGAGTCCGTTGGCCATGATCAAGATCTAATCTATTTTAATCATGCATGTTGTGTTTGGCAGGATCCGATGGATATTGAGGGATTATTATGGTTGGTTTGATTAATGGTTTTATCTTTATGTTTCTATCATGTCTGCCATTTTTCATTTGTGATCTTGCATGCTCTTTCGATTTCTAGTGGTTATCTTGGCACAAGTAGTTGCTAGGGGACTCAAGAGGGGGGGGTATTATGCGTCGATAGTGGGTTCATGCCTCCTAGTTTCCAAGGGAAGTGACGGAAATCTCTTGATTCTTAGATAGATGTTGTTGCTACTAGGGAGAAAACAACGGTCTCTTGTTCATGAACATGTATTACATTTACCTTACACTTTAACCCAGCCATGGTTGTCTCTTTCTTGCAACTTAATACTAGAGAGGGTTTGGGATGATAACACGAAGGTGGACTTCAGCTCATAGATGCTCTTGATTGGATTGTTGTATTGCCCAATCAACTTCTATAGGATATTATGGCTAATGATAATTGCATTGTTATGCTGCTTACTCGATTCGTGTTAATTGCCCACATTTTGTAATTTTTTTACCCTTCATGCCATGTTGTTTATCTGATGAGATCTCCTCTGAGTAGATCTATGGACCCCGGTCCAATATTCCACTAATACATCCTCCATTTGTTACTTGTTTGCTGTAACGCAAAACCATTACCTTCCACCATCACGTTTAATCCTTTGTTACTGACCAAACCGGCCGTTGAGCTTGACAACCTCACCGATTCATTGGGGCAAAGTCTTGAGTTTGTGTTGTCTTGCAGTCTCTCAGCGTTACTTCTGACACCCATGTGACGTTCCTTCCTCCTGCCAGTTCGATAACCTCTGGTCTCAAGCTCGAGGGAAGACTTGTTGATGTTATCTTCACACCTTGCTTATCTTGGGGTTCCCAATAAGACTTGCCACATCAAGCACCAAGGTTTTACAGCATCATCAGAGTCATCAACAAGTTTTCTAATAGCCATTCTTTGGGGATAAGGACGTGAAACCTTCACTAGGGGAGTCCTTCGCTTCTTTCTCTTTACTTTGTTTTTTTAGTTTTCTTTGTTTGCTTTTCTTGGTTTTGTTTGCCTCTTTTCAAAAAAGAAACTCAAAATTAGTTTAGTTTGGTTTGCTTGCACTTGTTCAAAACACAAAAAAATTAGTTCTTGCTCTAGCTCTGCTTTGTTGTTTTGGCTTCGTCCACCTTTTACCAAAATGAACTTCTCTGCGAGAACACCCAAGGATTGTGTGACTTCACTTTAGGACCAACAACAATGATTTCCTAAGCACTCCTATTGCTCCACCTGCTCCTCGATGCTACTCTTTTGCAGAAATTAAGTACGCACTTTGTTGAATCTTGTGATGAGAGAACAATTTTTACGGTGCGGATTACGATGATCTACCACGCGCCATCTTAATAGCTTTTGTTGAACTTTGTGAGATGTAAAAGTATAAGGATGTAGATGGAGATATTATTAAGCTCGAGAAACTTTTCCTTTCTCCTTGAGGGAAAGCTAAAGAATGGTCATGCTATCTTTGCACTAAAATAGTATTGATTCTTGGACTAAGTGCAAAGATGCTTTTATTGGAAAGTACTATCCTCCTCATGCTAAGATTATTGCTATGAGAAGTGACATTATGAAATTTAAACAACTTGATAGTGAACATGCGTGTTGCTCCTTGGGAAAGAGCATTGCAATCTTTGGTTAAAAATTTCCCATACTCTGGACTCCTTTGCTTGGATGATTATTCGGACTTTTAGGCGGTTTGAACTTCTCCTCAAGAGACACTGTTTGGATTATAACTCATTGGAGAGTACCTTCATGGGCCCTTACTTGGGTTAACGCAACAAGGCTCCTTGATAATATGATGGTTAACTACTCTGAATGGCATGTTGAGAGAGCTCCACATGGTAAGAAGGTAAATTCTCATTGAGAAACTTCCTCTTTGAGTGAAAAGATTGATGTTATATGGCTATGTCATAATGGGAAAGCTCCTCTCTAAGATCCTAATAGTGTTCCCTTAGCCTCTTTGGTTTGCTCAATAAGAGCAAGTTGATGTGAACTTCATTAAGAAAAATAATTTCAAATAACAATGCCTATGGAATAATTTTGGCACCCAGGCAACTGACAATTATAGATATATCCTCCTAATAATGGAAATTACTGGAAGATCTTACAATAACACTAGATGCGTGCCCCCTACTTGAACTTGAAGTCATGTCAAGGACTTTATTAAGTAAAAGCCACCACTTTCAATAAGACTATGAAGGAAAAGCTTTTAGCTGCCGAGATAAATATATCCTCTTTATAAAACTCAAACTTCCTTGGTTAATAAAATGAAACTACTAAACTCAAAACTATGGAAAAAACCTTTATCTCATAAAGCTCGCCATCTGAAGTTACTATTGAGTGAAAATGTTAAATACGGTTAGCTCAACTTCATGCTAGGTGGAGAAAGGAAGCTTTGAAATTGATAGAAACAATAGTGTGTGCACTTTATCACCACTAAACCACAAGTAGCCTAATTCCTCCTCTACTATGCCTACCACTAGTGATGCTAAGTTTGATTTTGATATTGATGGTTGAATATTTACGAGTGATTATGTTTCCTACAAAATCTTGCTAGAAGTCGATGCTAGTGATATTAAGCATATGCTTTACCAAACACATTACAGATGCTCTTGTTAATATTAAGGAGAGAAGCTAAAACACAAGGCCTATTCCTAGGGAAAGTATAAGATAGTTAGGAACCCATTATTAATATACAAGTGAATGACTTTGATCTCAAAGCTTCATGTGATCTTTGTTCTAAAGGTGTATCTATTGTACCTAGGAGATTTATGAAATGCTTGATTTGCAGCCATTAGAATATTATTATTTGGATGTCCCACCCAATGATAATGCTAAGAAAACTCATGGGGAGTATTAATGATGTTCTCATTATGGTTAACAATTCTTATATGCAAAATTACATTGATTTCTTTGTTTTGGGATGTTGAATATAATGCTTCTTGTCCTATTACTTGGGAAGACTTTTTTCTTGACAGTTGAGTGCCATCATTGAGTGATATATGAAAGAAGTACCATCAAATATGATTTCCATTCAAGAAATGTATTGAACACTTCCATATGAGAAGAGAAAAGTTTTTCTCCTCCTATGAAAAGCAAGGAGTTTGATGTTAATGCTTCCTCATTTGAAAATACTTGATTCTTCTTGCTTCTTGTGGCTAACAAAAAGCGTTAAAAAGAAAAGTGTCATGTTGGGAGATAACCCAAGAGTTTTCTTGAGTCTTGGAAGTTATTACTTCTGCAATAACCTCTCCTTGTCCTTTTTTGTTTGCTTTTTGAATACCAAGAAACGACCTCTAATGAGAGGAAATAAGATTTGCAGGAGTTCATTGCATCTCCTGAAATACTTGATTACATCCTCCACCAAAAATTCGCGGTGAGGCTGCCGTAACTAGGATTGAGCTCAAATTTGTTGAATAAATCCTACTAGTATGTTAGATAACTTTAGTTAGTTTAACACTTTGATTTGAGCAACATAAGATGTTCTGAAAAAATTGTTTCTACTGTTGATCTCGTTTTAATGATTTACGCTGCGTGTTGCATTTGGCTTTACTTGTATTGATTCCTTTTTTGAGCTCTCTCTTCTGAGTAAATGGAGGTTTCTTTGAAGGAGTTAATATAATAGCTTGTTTGAAGTTTTAGTAAACTCGTCGCCCAAATCTTTGCCAAAGGGTCTAATATCTTTTGAATACACTAATGTTGCTAATGAAGATTGTGTGAAGTTACGTATGAAGGAAAAATTTCGGTGTAGTCTTATGAAGGAAAATTTGTAGAGAGAATGATGCAATGAGATGAAGAATGGACAAAATCTCAAGCTTGGGGATTCCACCATGGTATCACCTCAAGAAATATCCCAGAAGTACAAGCGTCAAAGCTTGGGGATGCCCAAGGTGATCCCTTCTTCATCAATAAAATCTCGGTCAGTCTGTCAGACACTTCATTTTTTATTGTTTCATGTACTGAATTTTGTTTGTTCTTTAAGGCGTCTTAGTTTCGTTTGCTTTGATTAGTTTGTTGGTTTTATTTAGTAGTTTTGGACCCCAGGTTCTCGCTATGTTGTTTTCTGCAAATCGAGTTTTGCTTGGTGTTTGGAAAGGAATAGTAAGTTCTTGCTTGAGAAGTGCAAGATGAGCTTACATTATTTGTGACTTGAACTTTAGCATGACATGCTAGGTGTTGTTTGGCATTATGCTTAGTGATTATTTCTGTAGCATGTCTTGTTCCAAACAATTGGGATTTAGCTTAGTGTCTTGAAGAAATTATACGTTGTTTTAGCATGCAAAATCATTAGTATGGTATTCTCCTTTGATGTTTGCTTGAGTTTACTTGGCACATGATCACGCCTGTTATGACTATGACAAGTCACCATTAGCCTCTATGATCATTTGGTCCTTGATTTATAGTACCACTCTTTGCTTTGATTAGTTTGGCACTTTGTTGCATATCAGCATAATTATGGCCATTATTGCTCTCTTTATTTGGTTGCTCGAAAGATCTTTTTTAGCCTCCACTTGTAGGAGTAAGCTCTAATCAATACGCTTCTAACTCTTAAGAAACCAAGTTATTCCAAAGTGTCCACTATAAACTCCTATACTAGGTGGTGTGTTACACCATTCCAAGTATATTCTTGTTCCATCTATCTTTGAATTAAAAAGCTGTTTTGTTATGTGAAAACTTAGTGATTAAAGCCCTCCACGAACTTGATGGCACACTTTGTTCTTTTGCCCCTTAATAAATCTCTGAACCATTGCTTGACAACTTTTGTTGTATATGCTTCTGCACTTATAAGTTGGAATTAGTAGAACCATCTTTATCACGGAATGTTTTCAACATTACTTGCACTTGTACCTTGTTGTGTACTTTCGATTGATATCATGTTCTTTTTGTCTATGGATGTCACCGATGGTGAAATAGAGGAAACTTGTAAGTCCATGGAGTTTGTATCCACAATGTGGCAGTGAAAGCATGCATTGCCAAGAAACATAGCCATAGTAAAACCTAATCATGGTGGAAAATTGCACGGCTTTATCACCATAGTTACATCTATGACTATTCTTCTTATAAAAAAGACACATTGAGAGAAAAGAGGAAAGAGAAAAAAGAACCATATTCAAATGGTACATAAGAAGAATTACCTTTGAGATGCTCATTATGCGCTTGCCTTGTCATTTTGGTTGCTGAAAGCTCTACCTTACCAGACTGTGCAAGGGGTACCCGTTGGCAGTTCTCAATGATCATAAATACTTATAGTGACAAGAATTTTCCTTCGGACCTAATTTGAGTATACGCATGAGGTGTGGCCCCTACGATTCAAGGGGCATGATATTTGCCAACTTATATTTAAGTCAACATATACTCATTTGCCACTTTAATATTAACTACTTCAAGATTCTTATGATACAGGGGCAATGAGGATTTGAAATAACTAGTACCATAATTTTGGAATCTATTTTTGAACTTGTAATCCTCTGCTTCCTTTACAAAAGGCCTTTCTTGCACTGCCATTATTGATCTCCACCTTCTGCCTTTAGAGCACCATTAGAGAGCATAGTTGTCATTCTGTAATAAAAGTGTTCTAAAGCTTATTAATTGATGCATATTGTGTTATTACTTGTTCTTGTGCTACTTGTTTCTAGTCACCCTTATCCAAACTTTGGTGGTGTCCTATGCCATTATATTGCTACTCTATGAGGGACAAGCGGTGCCACTATGCTATGTTTTGTGCGTATGAATGAGCCAAATAAACGTTTTCAATGCGTGATTATGCATGATCTTTGTTTGTAGCTTGCTTATGTTGCATGCATAGTTACTTTGTCCTATTGTTATAACTCCATCTTTCATTCACATGTTTAAGAGTTCTTTGATCCCATCTTTCAATGTTTGCAAATGGTTGGATCTTTATTGTGAGGTGCATGTCACCTCAAAAATTATTCTGTTTATAACTTACCTACCTTACGAGGGGAATGACGAGGAGCTAAGCTTAAGGATCTTGATACTTCAAGAAAGCGATATCTATAATTTTTGATGTTCCATGCTTGTTTAGTATCTCTTTGCTTTACTTGTCTACACTTTGAAGGTAGCTTTTTACATGTTTTACAGTACTAACCTATTAACAATTTGCCAATAGTGTCGGATACTGTTTCTACATGCTGTTCATTCGTTAGAGGAAAAAGTTAGTAAAAGAAATATTCCTACCGAATTGAACCCAGGAGAAATGTCAAAGAAATAAATTACTTTTCGTGATGGTAACGAAGAAGTCCATAGGAAAAGTCGGGAGGAGAACCTGACCGAGAGGCAGATGACCCACCCAGTATGCCCAGGTGGGCCCAAATTTCCTTCATAGGATCTTTTCCGGCTAGTAATTGCATTATTATTGTGTGCAACAGAGATATGCCCTAGAGGCAATAATAAATATAATTATTATTATATCTTTATGTTTATGATAAATGTTTACATTCATGCTATAATAGTATTAACAAAACGAAACATTAATACTTGTGTGATTTTGTAGACTAAAATAAGAGTCCCTAGTAAAGCCTCTATATAATACTAGCTTGTTGGTTAATAGATGATCATTGGTTTCCTATCCATGAACATTGAGATTTTATTAACAACAAGATCGCTATATAGAGAATGATATGGTGGACATACTCTATAGATAAAGCGTAGCATAAAAGATCCAAGTCATTTTCAATAGTTCACCATTGCTATAGTTTTCATACGATGCATAGTAATCTAATTCCTGCTCGACCATGAGATCATGCATATCCACCTTTACCTGACAGGATGGATGCCTTTGATGACATCCAAACACTACCACCGTATGCCCAGGTGGCTATAAAGGTGGCATTGAGTGTTGGAGAGAGTATTGGTTGAAACACATGGATCAAGGAGGTAAGAATTTGTCCATCCATATAATAGGATACACTAGATATACCCAATCTAGGACCCTCTCGGTGAAATATCATCCAATTATCTTGCAGAAGCATGGTGGGCTCAAGAGGATCACATATCAGGAGCGAGAGAAAAGAGTATGCCCTCGGTAACAAGGTTTGGAACTAGGTATGCTTGAGAGATCTGCAAGCGATCATAACCTCGGATAAGTAAACTATCGTGAGACAAAGGGAAATTGATATAAGTATATGAAGTGGTTCATTCGATACATGAAGTAGCATCGTACAAATATGCTTAGAGCCATGAATTCTCCAGTTCCTCTATTGGTTAATTGTTAGGAGAAGTGTCTCGATCATGTCCACATAATTCCCAATGCAACCGTGTGTAGACACTTGTAAGAGATTGAATGTTGTTTGATGATGTTATGGAATGATGAGCAGAGACCTAATGTTGTTCTAGTCTTTAATGGGATCTGGAGATATCACGAGAGATCCTGAATGATGGGAGAATAGCAAGATTCATATAAGAAAGTCTCGCTACGACCCGAGAAATTGGAGAATGGTTAGGTGCTTTCCTAAGTAGTAATGTTACTGTAAGGTTCCGAATCGATATACAGCACTCACGGAGGGGAAAGAATTACCATGTGTGTATATCAAGTTGATATGATTGACCATCATGTACTCAGTGTCATCGCTGAGCTAGGATAGAGAGGGTTTATTCAATCCTAGTTTGAAAAGTCAACGCATGAGAGTTTGAAAGTCCCGACGACTAGTTTTAGAAGTGGAGAGGTGGGAAACCGACTCTGGGAGGTTCACTCCTTCACAGCGGCTTACACACCAAGATTTTAGGTTGAGAGGACCCTCCCTTACCGGGCAACTCCACGTATAAGGGAGGCGGGCTCCCTCTCCTGAACACACAAGTTCCTACCTCTAAACCCCTAGTATGGCAGCAGCAGCCATTTCCATAGCGCGTGACCACGCCTACGAGCAAACCGCCGCTGACCGCCCTAGAATAAACCCTAGCCTGACCGGGTCATTGCCTTGGCCTTAGTGGCTAAAAGCCTAGACTAGCCGAGTGAGACCCTCTCATACTCCACTGCATACCTGCAAACTCCGGCCATTAAAGCAGAGCCTGCGAGATCCCTCTCACTTCCGGTGCCACGCGTTGTCTTTGCCCAAGATAGCGAGAGTGCTACAACCTCCACTTTCCTGCAATTTGGAACAAGGAGAGGAAGGTCTTCGCCGAAATGATACCAAACGCGTGTAACGATCATTATGGAGCACCTCTTCCACCAGAATGTATGGCCCTTGGGAAGGATAAATCTCCTGCCCGCCATCTTGAGACCGAGAAGAGTATCCTATCTATACCGCCTACTACGAATCTGCTCTTGCGTTAAACTCTTTGGAATCTTAATTACGTTGAAGTATATTCTATCGACCTTCTTGTTCTACAATCTAGTGGAGAAGTAGGGATCTTGGCTGTTTCATTTTTGTTTATGTCACGTTAGAAAATCTTTTGTTTTCCATGCTACTGAAACCCTTGCGGTTATGCCTTGCTCAAGTTCTATCGCCAATTCCTTTATTTGTAATTTGTTTACCCTTCATGCCACATGTTGTTTTATCTGAAGGAGAGCTCTAAAGTGAACTATGGACCCAGATCCAATTCTTTACCATTGATACATCCTCCTTCACATTTGCCCATTTTACTTTACGTGAAACTATTACCTTCCATACCATATGTTTAACTTCTTCGATAATAGGCAAACCGTGCCGAAGCTGTGACAACCTCATTATTTTGATTCGTTGGGGTAAAGGTGCTTATGATTTAATATTTGTCTGTGTCTCCCTGCTGTTACTTCGCGGGAAAAACACCTATGCGCGTGGAAATGTTTCCTTCCTCCCTCTTGGTTCGATAAAGGCCTTGTAATTCTCAAGGCGAGGAAGACTTGTTAATCGCTCTTCACCTTTGCTCTTGGGTTCCCAACAAGACTCCACATCAAGCACCATGTTTAGCTCGCGCCCATAAAGGTCATCATTAATCGTACTTTGGATCTTCCGAGGTTTAGTACCTATCAAATCCAGTTGCTACAATCCAAAGTAGATAGACTCTTGGCTTGCTTCATGATTAGATCTTGATTATTATTATTTCATGCTCGAGCAATTTTTGTTTTCCATGCTATTTTCTGGAACTCCTGGCAACATAAGCATTAAGCGCTCGTATCAATTCACCAACTGTGGAGAATAACATAATGAATTAATGTGTAGGTAATACCATACCCAACATCTTTCATCTCAACGTCTCTCATGACGATACATTAGGCAGATTCTTACGCCTTCTTATGTCATGGCAAAGTTTCTCAAAGCGGATTGGGACAAAAAGATTTACCCAATGATGGGATCGTTTTACTGCCACGGGACATAGCCAGTACCTTTCTTGTCAGTATCTGGCCTTTTTCTTGACTGCGAAAAGTATGAACTATGAGGCCTTGTTACTTTCCATCAAACTTTCCTTTGCCATCAAAATCCTTGCCCTTGTTCTTGAACTTGTGAAATCAGAAGTTCCTTTTTCTCTTCCAGATTGGCATTAGAACCTCCCAGACGGTACCTCGGTACGTGTCTTTTGCATATATCTTTACCTATTCACGTCAAGAGTCAGCTGAAGGAGATCCGTCTTGGAAAACTCTTGTCTCTTGTGCTTTAGGAAGGTAGAAAATTTCTCCATGACCAGGAAGCAATAATGCCTAAATGACAAACGTAAGTGGCTTTTAACACAAGTGAAGGCCTGCTCAAGCCTAGCAAGTGAGCCTCAGATTTCTGAGCCTGCTCCTGATACAATGGGGCGGCCATCATGTTATCTTATAGTCATAGCAATTTTTCCTGACATACTGGAGTTCACTAACAAAGACGGAGACTCCAAATTTTTCTCTAGCTAATCCCACATATCCTTACCGTTGCTAATTCATAGATATGAATCGACAATATTATACTTGAGAATCTTTGATCAAAGCGCATTATGAAAATGGTATTTAAGTTTTGGAACGCCTCTTCATACTTAATAAGAGTTAAGATCTTCCCTCGGATGCGTCAAGTAGATGAAGTGTATTATAGCAGTCCTCAGCAATTGCAAGCCGAGCACTACTCTCTTTGCATACCATTGTTTAAATTTAGTTAATACCTTCAAGAACATGTGGCTTTATAGAAGCAAACATGAAACCCACTTGGGAAAATTGCAAAAAACAAGGTTTCAGATTGTTGAATAAAAAGAGCAAATTACAAGAATGGAACCATAATAAATGCTAGATAAAACATGAATAGATTAATAGAAATTAGACCTTAATCATGTAAAACAACTTGAATACAGATTAAAGTGATGTAGCGGAAATTAACGATCGGGTAAGGCATCGACTTGAAAGGATCTGATCGGAACGGAGGTTGAGAGAGATGTGCATCACAACAACTCTGAGGAAGACCACGGCGTTAGGTGTTGGTGCGAGTGAAATTGCCATCACCATGTCATCAAGGAAGAGGTTTGTTGATGCTGGGAAAGAAGCATCATTAGTTAGAGGCGGTAGCTTTATATAAACAATAAGTCGCTAAAATTCGATGGCGAGTCCGATGAAACCGGTACAGAGTCGCGCTCAATAGCGCTCACCCAAAATCCTTATCGCCTTGCTCTCTCCCATACAGGGACCTCGGAAGGAGCGGGTAGGTCTCATTCAAGGATGACAATGGTACTTGAGGGGTATGTGGGCAGGTAGTGAGCAATACCATACACCCATACCACTATGTGAGCCAATGGTCTACAAAGACTTTTACCCATACCCGCCTGCCTTGGTGTATAAACTTTACCCATACCATAGCCCTAAGTAATTTCCATCTCCATTGGAAAACGATGTGCCAGCAGGAATATATCAATAATGATATAAGTTATTCAAAATTCTACTTTCATCAATGAGATATTTGAAAAAGACATAATCTCTACTTACTAATAATAGATGAGTACATGAAATATCAAATTAAAAAGTTTGAAGCATGATCTCATACAAATGCCCTAGGCTTCTAAACTACTGATAGGTTTCAAACTCATAGGTAAGTTTGTGTAGCGCCGCTTAAATAGGCGAGTGTAGGCATGGGCGGTACACCCATGGGTACAAGTCTATATCCGTGCCCGCACCCGTGCCACGACACTTATCGTGTAGGGTATGGTACAGTATTACCCAAGGGCATAAAGGTGTACTTACAATCTCTACCCACACCCGTGCGGGTAAGTCGCCAACCACCTGGGTACCCCACTTACCCCGTGGGGTGTCGAAGTAAAATTGTTGCCCCCTTAGGTCCCTGGAATGCCTACTATCCTCGTCCTCACGGTGCATGTCTTTTTAAGGCCAGGATGGCGATAGCCTCTCTCTTACTAAACATAGAGAGGAAAGAAATGAGCCAGTGCTTGCTTGAGCCGCAGGATATAAGAGAGGCTAGGAGATTGAAGACTCGTATAAACAGCTGTTCTTACTCTACATTCTATGTGTGGCAAAATAAAGCTCAGTTCCGGCGAGATTCCCGCCAACAATAACGCAATTGCCATACGCGCATTATGACAAGGCAGGCGGCGATGGAAGCGATGGAGGCGCTGACGTATATCGCTTCTCAAGCTCGCATACAAATGTCAGAAGAGCTCTTCCTGTATAAGCTGACCAACTTCACTCGGCAAACTAGGTAATTTAGGACTAAACTTTTGTCCCACGCCTTTACTCTTGCATGAATGGACCAAATAAGACTCAGGAAGTTCCAGAATTTGTGTAGCATACACAACAATAATATTAGGCTGTTAGGAAAAAAATCCATACACGGACCAATGATCAAGGTGCTACTGATGGTACTTTCATTGTTCACAGGGTGCTAAATTAAGTGACAATGCCCACAAAATTTCTTATAGGACCACTACTGGCAATCCTACATATAAGTATGGGTTACTATCTTGTACGATGGTGCTTCATTCTACAGCCACCTTTGGCATTGACCGCCCCACAGCGATGTCTGCATCCTAGAGATGAAGCAAGTGATGCAAAGGTTTATGAAAGAGCAAAGAGTACGCATAGGAAGGATGGAGTAGCATTTGGTGGCCTTCAATCACAGTGAAAATTACCTGATACCGCTTTCATCATAACCCTTTGGAGCACTTTAGAGAGGATGTGGATGGGACTTCAGTGAAAGCATGAACTCAGTAGTCCTAGGCCGTAATAGGCTCTGAGTCCAATTTTGGACCCGGGGACTTTCAAATGGACTAGAGGTCCCCCATCTCCTCGATCCCCAAGACGGCCACTGCCGCCGGATCAGGGTACTAGGGCAGCCACGCAGTGAGCCAGTTCATCAGCAAGTGGGAAGTGGAACCCTCTAGGTCTCTTTATCGTACACCACCAGGAACCTAAGGCTTCTGCCACAGCCGGAAGAATTAGGTAATGTTCTCCTGTGTTGTTGAGATTGCGGTGTTTCGCTTTTTGCCATTTGTTCCTTTTTCGTTTTGTTTCATTATAATTTCAAACATATATTTCATTAAAATTATTCTATGATACTACATACATTGTACATGTTGATGCATCTATATAATTAATATCTGATCATATAGCAAGCCATACATATTCAATCTGTATCAAAAGGAAGAAATATTTTGAAATTACATGCTGTCGTTGATGATATATCATATCGTAACTACATAGTACCTATCACCACTAAGGCATATCGAAGTTCCGTGTCATCAAATTGTCATCACATTTCGGGACACACCATTACGCTTCGTGGTAATTTCCCGTGTCAATTAATGAAAGTATTCCAGCATTTCTTTAAATGCTCGCCAAAACCTATTAATTTCTAGATATTCACCTCACCGATCGTAAGCGAGAAATTTAATCTTCTTGTTACGTTGATTCTCTACCTTACTTTGAAACTCCTCAACTTCTCGAAAGTTTCGGACTTATGTTTCCTTAAATAGATATATCCATATCTACTTAAGTCATTCTGTGAAAGTGAGAACTATACTTGATAATTCATCACATGTATCAACTAGAGCACTCATTGGACACACATCGGTATGTATGAT
The DNA here is from genome assembly GCA_030063025.1 of Avena longiglumis. NCBI lineage: Eukaryota > Viridiplantae > Streptophyta > Magnoliopsida > Poales > Poaceae > Avena > Avena longiglumis. The sequence continues at coordinate 447,188,888 of CP125977.1, forward strand.
TTCCAATAAGTCGCGTAGCTTCGCTCCATCATATCTCCGGAAAAATGGAGTCTTAGTCATTTTTCCCATCGGACATGCTTAGCATCTTCGAGTGATTCAAAAATCAAGTGATTCAAGAAGTCCATCGCGGAGTTTCTTCATCGTTCCTCCAGAGTACGTGACCAAGGCAGCATAAAGGTCTACCATATAGGAATTGAATTATAAGCTTGATTTCAAGCGTTTATATCAATATTGTTGATATGTATGGTATTTCCATCGAGATTCAATAAAATGAATAGACCATCTATCAAAGGTGCATGTGCATAAAAACATATTACTCATATAAATAGAACAACCATTATTCTCAGATTTAAACAAGTAACGATCTATTTCGCAATAAACAAGATCCAGATATAATGTTTCATGCTCAAGCATGAGAACGTACTAAATAACAATTATTTGAAGTATAAAAACATAGTATCCCGATGGTAGATGAAGGAGGTAAGCGTGCCCGACCCGCGATCACATCAACCTTTGACTCCGTTCCATGCCAGCGCGCCAAACGTCACCTGCGTTCTTCGCTTAGCTTCCGTTATTACGCAGCTTTTTGTTTGAGTTACAAATATGAGCAACCGAACCGATATCAAATACACCGGGAGCACTACTACAGTATACTAGTGAGATACACATCAATAACATGTATATTGGATATACCTTTCTTCTTGATGTTGCTGGATTCTTCGAGATCCGGCCAAGTACTTTGGGCAATTCCGGCTTCGGTGACCTTCTACCATGCAAGTAAAAGCACCTTTTCGATTTAGGAGGCTTAGAGTCAGCTTTGGTCTGCTTCGTCGGTATTAGCTTTCTTACCACCCTTCTTGAAGTGTCCCTTTGTAGACTTTTGCCTTTCTTGAATTTGGTGGTCTTATTGACCAACATGATACTTGGTGCTCTTTCTTGATCTCCACTTACGCTTGATTTCAACGCTGGCAAAGAGTTACTGGCAGCGTCTTTGTTCATGTTCTTGCATAATTGTAGTTCATCACAAAAGTTCTTGTAACTTGGTGGTAGTGATTGGAGGACACGGTAAATCCCCAAAGCATTAGGAATCACTATACCCGAGCTTTGAAGTTTGTTTGCATGCCCAGAGACATCTTAAGCACACTGCTGATTTGTGAAATAGCCTCTTCCATCTTGCAGGATTAAAGAACTTTTCAAGCCTCATAGCTTTCAATTGCCGCATGAGTCTCAAAAGATAATTTGAGATCCTCGACAATATCATATGGGTCGACTCAAACCTTTTACGAGCTCGATTCTAAACCAAGGCTGAAGATAGCATTAATCTGAACTATAGAGTGCTTTGAAAGTTCTTAGAAGCGAGGTAAACATTTCTTTACTTCGCATCGGAAGCATCGATTGCGGGTGGAGTCACCGGTACAATTGGGGCATCCGTAAAGACATAGGTCAAATTTACCATTTGTGAGGACAATCCTCAAATTGCGTGAACCAATCCAGCGAAGTTGAGCTTCCATTGTTTTTCAACTTTCTTTCTCTAGGAAGGCGCATTAAAATTGATGGTAGGGGCTGCCATTGATCTACAACATATTTAACAATAGTTTAGACTGATTTTACTGACAAATTGAGTTCAAATTAATTAATGAAATTAAACTACGGTGAACTCCCCACTCAAAACAACATCCTCACATTGTTTTAGTGATCCACACGAACCAAATCCACTACATCAACAACTTATCATGCGAGGTTGATATAGTTTCAATAAGCGAACAATCATCATGTATTCACTCATATCTACCTATCACGATTCATGCTTTACCTTTTAGGGTAATCCGTGTTCGAGACCATATACGTACATGCTAGGCTCGTCGAAGATCAAACCTTAGTTTACGCATGAGCAAATCTACAAACTCTCCACGCGTTGGCATATACACTTGCGGAATCCAGAACACCCGATCATCACATTGGTGCTTGAAACAACGAAGCTTTAACAATGCAGATTGCTAACTCAAGGGTGAACACTTTATGATTTGAAATTGTTGTGCATGAGGGATCATCTTATAATACTCTGGTAAATCATCTAAGCAATACAAGATGCATAAAGGATTAACATCACATGCAATTCAATATATATGTGATATGATATGGCTTTCTTCTTACGTGCCTCCGATCTCCATCTTCAAGCACGAACATGATCTCCATCATCATCCTGGCATTGCATCAAAGGTCAATGGCCTTCTCCATGGTTGTCGATCCACGGCTTCAACTATTACAACTACTTTGAATAGACAACGTGGTCTTAACATAAATTAAAGACAACCATGAAAATGGCTCCTGACCGTTGTGGAAGCTACAATAAGGAACATTGCATACATGAGGAATATAATCACAATCATGTGCATATCAAATCTTTGCACTTACAAAGAAGGAAACAAAGAGTTAGGCGCTTCTACTTTCTTTGCATATTTCACGTGGTTTGGGGCTTTCAATAAGTGTCGTTCTAACTTACGAACAAGAACCACAACATTGATACTAGCATTGTTGATCACCGTTGTAAATTGGATCTTAACTATGCTAGGGAGAAACATGCACCCATAAAAGCCACTTATGCAATACAAGTTACATGTCAAGCGTGGAGCAAGTCTCATGAGCGATGTCATGTAAGGTTATTGCTATCAGTTCATCCCAACATACATAAGATGCAAAGTACACAAAAGCAATCTACAATAAGCATCAGCGCCCATTAATGACCATTGTGTTACTGCATGCTAGCCAGATCTACATAAACACTCACTGATACTTTGTAGGGGTTCGTAGCATGGAAAACAAAAATTTTCTATCGCATACAAACAAACAAGCCAAGATCTATCTACTAGATTGGCAATAGCAGGAAGAAGGTATAACTTACCTCGAAGATTCCAAAGCGTTTAACGAGGCGGATTCTAGTGGGTGATGTAATCGTACTCTTCCGATCTCAAGATCGTGAAGCGATCCTTCAGTATCACGTTCGGCCTCCCTTGATCGAGTCACGTTAAATTTTCGGCAAGACCTTCTCTCCTTGTTCCAGCGGTGACGGAGGTTGTAGCACTCTCCTCGCGATTGGCGTGCTGTTGGCGTGGTACCGGAAGTAAGGGAGATCATGCAGCCACCGGTGTAAGCAGGCGAGTATGGTGGAGCTTATGAGAGGCTATTAGTGGCCTAGTAATTAGACACACCAATTAGAGGGCTCTAAACCAATTAGAAGGCTCTAAGCGTTGGCTAAAGCAATTAGAAGCTCTAAACCAAAACAGCTCTAAACTAGGAGATCTAGAGTAGAAAGTTATGTGTCTATGGGAGGAGCCCTGCCCCTCCTTTTATGGGAGGGAGAGGGTCCTTGGCCAGGCGAGGGAGGAGGGAGTCCTCCCCACTCGGCCTAGAGGCTGGGCCTGGGAGTCTCTCCTCCTCGAGGTTGGTTCAACTCCTCTTGCTTGTTTCCCACAGTTTCTTGTTTTGGCGTTTGACTTTCAAATGGACATTTGACTTTTCTGTTTAGGATTCAATTTAATCCTTTATTTGGGACAGCAATACTTAGTACACTTGATGCGATCATTCAATGAGCAATGACACATTCATGTACCCTCCCCGAGTCTTGGGACAATCAGGAACCTTCTAGAACATTCGGAGTAAAACACGGAATCATTCCCGAACTCCAAAGCAGGACTTTCCTTATATGAATCTTATTCTCGGACCATTCGGATCACCTCGTGATATCCGGATCCCATCAAGACTCGAACAACATTCGGTCTCTTTCTCATAATACCATAACTACTCAAACAACGTCGAATCCTTAAGTGTGTCTCCCTACGGTTCGTGAATTATGCGGACATGGTCGAGACACTTCTCGAACAATAACCAATAGAGGAATCGGAAATTCATATGGCCCACATATTTCTCGATTACTTTGCGTCGAATGAACCACTTACATACGATACCAATTTCCCTTTGTCTCACGATATGTTACTTATCAGGTTATGATCGTCGGTATCTGCATACCTAGTTCAACCTCGTTCTTGATAAGTACTCTTTTCGTTCGTGATATGTGATCCTTGTGACCAAGTCACATGCTTGCAAGCTAATTGGATGACATTCCGAGAGGCCAGTATATCTATCCGTCATGTGGATGGACAAATCCCACTCTTGATCCATGTGTCTCAACCAATACCTTCCGAACACTCAATGCCACTTTTATAACCACCCGATTACGGTGTGGTGTTTGATGTCATCAAAGTATCCATCGAAGAAAGGTGATATGCATGATCTCATGGTCAAGGAATTAGGTTACTATGTATCGAAAGCATATAGCAATTGAACTAATGAAATGACTTGATCTTTATGCTTTCGGCTTATCTATAGGAGTATGTCCACCATATCATTCTCCTAGCGATATGATCTTGTTGTTGATAACATCTCAATGTTCATGATAGGAAACCACAATCATTAATCAACCAACAAGCTAGTGAAGTATAGAGAGCTATACTAGGGACTTCAAATTAAGTTTACAAATCACACAAGTATCAATGTTTCCTTGTTAATACTATTATAGCATGAATGTAAACATTTATCATAAACACAAAGATATAATAATAACTACATTTATTATTGCCTCTAGGGCATATCTCCAACGAGGGAGGAAGGAGGAACAGGGGAGCAGGGTGGGAGGATGAGGGGCAGGGGACGGTGTGGGCAGGGTGGGGCAGGCTGCAGCGGCGTGTGCGTCGTGTGGGCTGCGTGTGTGTGGATGGGATGTGCATTTGGAGGAGAGAGAGGAGAGAGAGGCAGGTGGCGATGGGGATAGGCTGGGGGAAGGGTGAGGTGAGGTGGCGCCTCGTGATAGGAGGTGAGGTGGAGGGGGTGTGTGTATAGGTTGGTAGGGTAGGATTATGGGTGGGCGTTTGTATTTTACAGGGTGGTGATTCGGGTCATTGACCGTTCATTGCCCACTAAAATAATATAATTTTTATTTAACTTTTGCAATAAGCTTGTAAATAGATTTTAAACAAACAAAATATCGAAGCGTCAGGGGTTTAATTGAAATAGAAGGAGGGTAAATTTTAGAAAAGCGATTGTCTTCATAAATAGTTTTTAGGCAAATTAATATGCATGATGATGGCGATACTCAAATGCAATGTGGCATGATGACATGAGCATGCGGTCATGATGATGCAATGCACAAAAACAACGCGATTTTCTAGTAGTGGTTTTTGGGATGCCACAATTCGACACCACTAACAAAGGATCTAGCCCTCGAGATCCGCCTCATACCGGAAAGGAAGGTCGGCGTCCAGATCTTCTCGCTTCATGTAGATCTCGCGACACCACTAACAAGAGGTGCGTTGTAGTGATCGTCGAGAACACTCCGAAACAACATGTCGAAGGTAGAGGTAACAACAAATAAAGCCACCTCTAACCCGATGGAAAGAGGATCCGATGCATTCGTCCACTTCAATGTACAAAAGCGAATAGAAAGGGTAGTCGGCATGGGGCCAATCCATCACGCCCAAACTATTACTCGCATAATCAGTGAAAAATTGCAAACCATTCTCGGAATCGGTGAAGATCTCGACAAAATGAGGTGGAACAAAGGTAATCAGACTCGCCGGATCTGGCGTAGATGATGTCGCGTGGAAACACGGAAGCACAAACAAGGAACAAAGAATGGTACGATGAGCGGATTCCTCGGGCAGCTTGAACACGGATGGTAGAACACCGTTATCAAGGAAGGAAGCGAAACCACGAAGGTACAGCAGCCGGAACCCAACGAGAATTCTGGACTTGAAGAAAGGGGCGAGGCGGATTCAAAACACGTCGAGGTAAGAGGAGAATAGCGGAGGGGTAAGAGAAATCAGACCTAATCAGAACTATCAGCGATTTTTGAAATAGTTTTGACACTCTACTTGCCGTTAGCTAGGTTATCCTATTTGGACTTGTGGGGAATATCGTAGAATCTTTGACTCGATACCACTCTGTAACACCCTCGAGTCGGACCTATGCAAGTTTTAAGCGAAACCCGCCAAACCGCATAGAAAGCGATTCAAAGGTGCCCGAGCACTTTGTCGCGGGTGGAAAGCGAAATAATAACATTACAACAGTCCTCGATGGGACCCACCGAACGGATATATATACAACTGACTCAATGAGTCAAGAATACAGATATACTGGTACAAGATCCAAATCACCTTGAAACGATGGCGTCACGTCCAGCATTTCTGAACAAGAAGCAAATGAGGCTAAGAGCCACGAAGAATAACCAATGGCGTCCATAACCACCGGCAAGCCGGAAGGGTAACCCTACTAACGTCGTCGATCTCAAAACCTGCTTAAACAAAGTGCCGACAAAGGGCAAAGGAAAGAAGGGCGTCGATCTTGAGGCGTTACCGGCGAGGCTAGAATTGGCGATCCTCGCCTACAAAGGTATGGTGGGTAGGCGGCAGCGGCATGCACTAAACAACCTATAGAGACTTCGATACAATGGCGGCTATCGAGAGGGTAAGAAAGGCCTATTCGGATCCAACGATACTACCATCAAACAAACTCATCACGGCTTTTCCCCCGAGACCAAGAGGAAGTCGAGAACTCACGCGGTTAGCAGTTTACTTATTCGATTATCGTTCAGAATTACTAGTCGAGTTTAGATAATCATCACGATAAAATAAGCAATGGGCACTTTTAGTTAATCATTCCGTTGTAGTTGCAACACTTACTAATCGAGATCTGATTAGTATGAGATAAACCCAATACCAGCAGTTGTTGGTACTTTTATTTAGCCATTAGTTGTAGTTGCAATACTTACTAGTCACAATGGTGCATGGCGACATACTCAAACAGGCAATTGTTGGCGGTTTATTTAGCCATTCCATTATAGTGAAGCTGATTACTAGTCATTATAAAGTCAAATTTATAGTACTACTTTAGTTATGCTTGTCTATGGTAGAATCTTGTGCTCCAAGTGCGTCCATAACAGCGGACAGCTGAAATGGATCGTATGGGCACCTAGAGGGGGCTGAAATGGATCGTATGGGCACCTAGAGGTTGAGGCGGCATCTTGGAGAGAAAGGTGGCAGTGGCGCTGAGGACTTCGGCCGTGGGAAAGGCAGGATAATGTGAGCGAGAGGATGGCCAGGCGGTTAGCGAGTCGGCTGGTGGCGGTCTTGTGCAAGGGTGGGCCTTGGCTCAGCAGGCTCGAGGCACCGGGCCGGGAGAGGTCGCGGCAAGCGGATCTGGCAGCGGCAATTGCCGGAAGAGCGCTGTGGCGGACGAAGCGAAAAGCGAAAAGCGGTGGCGGACAGGCGGCAACCTCTGAGTGGCCCAGCGGGCACGACCTGGCGAAGATCCGGCGGAAGCGGTGAAGCGAGGAAAGCGGCAGCGTCAGCGTCTGTAGCCGAAGAGTGCTGCGGTGGCAGCGAGAAGAAGCGGGAAAAGGAAGCGGTAGCAGCAGCGCAGAAAGCGGCAGAACAAGGGCAGCGACGGAGAGCCTTCGCGAGGTAGAGAAAATTCTTGGCAGGCGGGATTCGCAAGGTTGGCGTCGGCAAGCGGCCGCCATGAGGAGGTGGAAGGCGGCGGCAGAAGCGCTTCGCAGAGAGAGAGGATGGAAGGAGGAGGAAGGAAAACAGGGAGGCAGGGTGGGAGGATGAGGACGACGGGGACGGTGTGGGCCAGGGGTGGGGCCGGCTGCAGCGGCGTGTGTGCGTCGTGTGTGGGCTGCGTGCGTGTGTGGATGGGATGTGGCTGGAGGGAGAGAGAGGAGAGAGAGGGGGGCAGGTGGCAGATGGGGATAGGCTAGGGGGAAGGGTGAGGTGAGGTGGCGCCTCGTGATAGGAGGGGTGAGGTGGAGGGGGTGTGTGGGTAGATAGGTTGGTAGCTGTAGGATTATGGGTGGGCCGTTTGTATTTTCTGGGGTGGTCGTTCGGGTCATTCGGCCCGTTCGACTGCCCCACTAAAATAATATAATTTTTATTTAACTTTTGCAATAAGCTTGTGTAAATAGATTTTAAACAAACAAAAATATCCGGAAGCGTCCGGGGGTTTAATTTGAAATAGAAGGAGGGTAAATTTTAGAAAACGATTGTCTTTCGCAAATAGTTTTTAGGCAAATTAATATGCATGATGACGATACTCAAATGCAATGTGGCATGATGACATGAGCATGCGGTCATGATGATGCAATGCACAAAAACAACGCGATTTTCTAGTAGTGGTTTTGCGGGATGCCACACTTACATATCAATTTTCACAAGTCTCACCTAATACCAATAAATCTGGCAGACAACATCACTAAGGAAATTGCAGATATGTTGGGTTGTTCAATTGCCAAAATGCATTTCACTTATTTGGGGCTCCCTCTTGGCACCACTAAGCCCAAAGTGTATGATCTTATGCCACTGATTGATAGGGTTGAGAGAAAGGTGTCTGCATCATTCATGATGATGTCTTATAGTGGGAGAGTGAATGTGATTAACTCCTTACTGGCTTCAGTTGCAACCTTCACAGTGTGTGCAATCAAATTACCAGATAAGATTGTGGGGCACATAGAGAAAATTCAGAGACATTGTTTGTGTAATAAAAAACTGAAGAAGGTGAAAAATGCAACTCTCTTGCTGCTCGGGACATGATTTTGTTGGAATTATGCTCTAGAGGCAATAATAAAGATGTTATTATTATAATTCTTGTTCATTATAAAGTTTATATTCCATGCTAGAATTGTATTAAGCGGAAACCTTGATACTTGTGTGGTTTATGAACAACCTTTGTGTCCCTAGTATGCCTCTATGGACTAGCTCATTGATTAATGATGGTTAAGGTTTCCTAACCATAGACATGAGTTGTCGATTAATAATGAGATCATGTCATTAGGAGAATGATATGATGGACAGACCCAAATTAAGCAGAGCAATTAGATCGTTTAAGTAGTGTTCATCTTTGCGAAGCTTTTTCCTATGTCAAGTATTGTATTCCATAGACCATGAGATAATACAACTCCACGGTATCGAAGAAATCTTAGAGGTCATCAAGCGTCATCTATGAGGCTGATCATAAAGGTGTCTCTCGGTGATCGTAAAGTACTTGTTGGGTTGTATGTCGAGATGGAATTTGCCCTCGAGTCGGAGAGATATACTTTGGACCCACTCATAATCGATATCAACACCGGGCTAAAGCAACGCGTGGTTAAGGAGTTAATCACAAAGTGATATTGGATTCTGGAACAAGTAAAGTACTTCGTGAGCGAGATTGAACTAGGTATGGCGATACCAACGATCGAATCTCGGGCAAGTAAAATATCGCGTGTGAAGGGAATACATATATGGGATTAATTGAATCCTGGCATCATGGTTCATCCGATATGATCATCTATGAATATGTGGGAGTCAATATGGTTTCCAGATCCCGCTGTTGATTATTGATAGAAGATCATGTCTGCATATTCTCGAACCCGTTGGGTCACACACTTAACATGCATCGATGCTAGGATATGATGGATAATTGGTTTATGAGTTTTGTTGTATTGGATGAGATCCGGGACATCACGAGAGGTTAGGAATGGTGGGAGAATAAGATTCATATAAAGGAAAGCAGTTTTGGATTTGAGAATCGTTTTGGGGTTTATCGGTATTGTCTTAGGAAGGTTCTAGAAGGTTCGAGTGGGACCAACGTGGCCCTTGTCGGAGGCCTGCATGGGCCTAAGGGAAGTGCCTGGCCACTTTGGGCCAGGGACGAAACCCCAAAGGCCCAGTGACAGCCCTAGGGAAACCCTAGGAACCCTTCTAGAAGGAGAAACCCCACTCCACCCTTGGCCGCCGCCCTAGGGCTTGGAGGAGGGGCCAGGGGACGGTCACCCCTATATAAGGAGGCAGGGCGCAGCCTCCCCTCCTCCAACCCTAGCCGCCAATTGCTGCCCTTCTCTCTCTCTCTCTCCCATTGCGTGGGGTGAAGCCTGCCGCAGAATTCTCCACCATAAGCACCACGCCATCGTCTGAGATCCAATCTATCTCTCCACCATACTTGCTGGACCAAGGAAGGAGGCGTCACGACACCGTGCGTGTGAATCTCTCGAGGCGCCGCCACTTGCGGCGTGGGATCGGATCGGATCGCGAGGAGGAGGCGAATGCGACTACATCAACCACGTTACATTGAGCGTTTCCGCTATCGATTTCTTAAAGAATACGGAAATCATCTATCTATCTCGTTGATTGCATCTCCTAGATTAGATCTTGGCTTTCTTGTTCGCATCCGTAGAATTTTTTGATTTACTATCTGCGAAACCCTTGGTGGTATCGAGCTAGATCTATGCGTAGATGTGTTTCACGAGTAGAACGCAACATGCTTATTGCTTGAGCGTTGATGTTTTCTTTGCAAGCCTCTTGTTGTGTATTTATTATGGCGCGGCATAGTGAGATCGAAGCGGTCCAGGCCAACTTTACGCGACCTTGTTCGCGAGACCGGATCCGCACTTGACGTATGCTTGTTCCACACATGCGGCTGGTGGATGCTAGTTTCTCTCACTATAGTAGTCATGGGATTTACACCGGATGTTGGCAACCATGATATGTATGATGTATGCAATGATCATGTTTTGTAATATTTCACGACTTGCATGTCAATGAGTTCACAACCGGCAGGAGCCATATGGTTGTCTTTATAATTGTGTATGACCTGTGTGTCAACTTCTTATACGCCATGTAATAGCTTTACTTTATCGCTAAGTAGTTAGCAATAGTTGTAGTTGCTATTCGTGGTGGAGGCTATCATGGTGGAGTGATGGAGATCATCTTTGGCGCACAAGATGGAATCATTGCGTGGAGATTGGCTATACCATGTCACATAAAATTATATGCATGTGATGTTTATCCTTTTATGTATCTTATTATGCTTAGATCGCGGTAGCATTGTAAGATGATTCCTCATAAAGATCAAGATAAAATTGTGTTCTCCCCATGTATGCACCGTTGCGAAAGTTCGTCGTGTTCAAGCACCTCGTGATGATCGGGTGCTATAAACTCTCGTTCACATACAGCGGGTGCAAGCCAGTTTGCACGCTTGAAATACTTGGGTTTGACTTGCGAGCCTAGCATGTACAAACATGGCCTCGGAACACACGAACCGAAAGGTTAAACATGAGTCATATGAATGATATGATCGACACTTTGTTGTCCACCATTGAAACCACATCTCTTCTCGTGAAGATCGGATTAGGTGTGGTGAATTTGGATCATGTTCACTAAACAACGAGGATGTTGAATTTAGTGGGAGTTCATCTAGTAATTTGATTAAGTTGAACTAGTTATCATGAACATAGTCTAAATTGTATTTGCAAATTTTGTAGATCAAATGGCTAAGTCCAACTTCAACTAGCGTTTTCTTTGAGAAAGAAAAGCTTAAGAATAATGGGTCTAACTTCACCAACTAGTTCCGCAATCGAGAATCATTCATTTGGCGGACAAAAGGACTATGTACTAGAAAGCGCTAGGTGGCCTGCTACAAATGCATGGTGATGAAAAAGCATTTTCGATCACGCAAAGATGATTATGGAGTGATTAAGAGTACCATGTTGTTTGCTATGGAACCGGACCTTCAAAATCGTTTTGAGGAGTTCACGGGCCCTTTGAAATACTTGAGGCCCGAAAACCATGTTTGAGACTCGGGCCGTTACGAGAGATATGAGATCTACGAGAAGTTCTTTAAGCAAGATGGAGGAAGGGAGTTCCCTTAGTGAGCACGCCATTAAGATGTCGGGATACACTCAGCGTCTTGAGCAAGCTGGAATACAAGATTCGGAAGAGCTCAATATTCTGCAATCACTCCTCCCAGCTACAAAGGTTTGTAGTCACTCACAATCAAATTGGTTCCTTGATCGATCCGAGCTCTTCGCTAAGTTGAAAGCTACGAGGTGGATATCAAGAAAGATAATCATGTGTTGATGGTCAACAAGACCCTAGCTTTAAGAAAGGTAAGGGTGCAAAGAAATCCATCAAGAAAGCGTGACAAGCGTGTTGCCCTGAGGAAGAAGCTCAAGTCTGGACCTAAGCCGGACCTTTGGGTGCTTCTATTGCAGGACAAGGGTCCTTTGGGCGCAACTGTCCAAGTACTTAGAGGACAAGAAGGTGACACCATTAAAGGTATATTTGATATACATGTTATTGATGTTTACCTTACTAGCGCTCATTGTAGTGCCTGGGGATATGATACTGGTTCAGTTGCTAATATTTGTAACTCGAAATAGGAGCTACGGAATAGATGGCGGCTAGCAAGGGATGAGGTGACGATGCGCGTTGGCGATGGATCAAAAGTTGATGTGATGGACGTCGGCACGCTCTCCTTAGTTTTACCTTCGGGATTGGTTTTAAACCTTAATAAGTGTTATTATGTACTGCGTTGAACATGAACATTATATACGGATCGTGTTTATTGCAAGCGGTTATTCATTTAAATCGGAGAATAATGGTTGTTCTATTTATATGAATAACATCTTTTATAGTCATGCACTGTTGTGAATGGTTTATTTCTTACGAATCTGAAATCAATGAAACACACATCCATAACATTGAGGCTAAGAGATGCAAAGTAGATAGTGATAATCCAACTTATTTGTGGCACTGCCGTCTAGGTCATATTGGTGTAAAACGCATGAAGAAACTCCATTCTAATGGACTTTTGGAGTCTCTTGATTTTGATTCATTTGACACGTCTGGTGCCTCATGGGCAAGATGATCAAAACCCGTTCTCCGTATAATGGAGCGAGCAACGGACTTATTGGAAATCATACATACCGATGTATGCGGACCAATGAGTGTTTCAACGCGCGGTGGATATCGCTATTTTCTCACTTTTACTGATTACTTAAGTAGATATGGGTATATCTATTTAATGAAATATAAATCTGAAACGTTTTAAAAGTTCAAAGAATTTCAGAACGAAGTGGAAAACCATCATAACAGGAAAATTAAATTTCTACGATCCGATCGTGGAGGTGAATATTTGAGTTATGATTTTCTCCGCATCTTAAAGCAAGTGGAATTGTTTTAACTAACGCATTGGAACACCACAGTAGCAATGGTGTGTACGAGCTTAGTAATCATACTCTATTAGATATGGTGCGATCAATGATGTCTCTTACAAATTTGCCGTTATCATTTTGGGGTTATGTATTAGAAACCGCTGCATTCACTTTAAATAGGGCACCATCTAAATCCGTTGAGGCGACACCATATGAACTATGGTTTGGTGCTAAACCTAAGTTGTTGGCGAGGTTTGATCTCATCAATGCCCATTGTTATGGACTTGGGTTTTGGAGAAGATGGGGATCTTTGGAGATTGTGGAGCAGTTAGCAAACAAGCAACGGGGACACAAGGTTTACCCAGTTCAGGGCCCGGAGAAAACTCTGTACGCTCTTGATTACTGAGGAACCCGAAGGTTCTGAGGTCGCAGATGCAATCTGGCGTGGAAGTGTTTATCGAAAGTATGAGGAGAGATCTAGGTCGTGCCCTCCTAGCCTTTATATAGACTAAGGTAGGTCGGTCATAGACCTAGTGGGTTACAAGTTCTAGGGTTTTACCCTTTGAATTTCCTATCTCGCTAGTCTTGCTCTCCAAGGATCCGGCGTCATGGGCCTTGTACCGAAAATCTTCATGGGCGGCGTACATCCGCCGTGGGCCTTCCTTGGCTGGACCGGTATCTTGAGATCACGTACCCGTAGGGTATAACCATGTCGATGGCCCGTGATCGGTCGAATCGTAGATTGGTGAGACTCTTCAATCCTTGGTGCAACTATGTATTAACGGTATGTGTGTAGGGATTGTTGATGCGTGTGCGACTCACCCGACGGATCGTCGATTAACTTTCTTAAGGCGAAACAACACGATCTTCCGGTTCGAGTCCCTTAACTCGAACCGGAACATATGCTAAGCGTAATTGACTCGGTCGCGGAGGACTTACGAGTGTAATTCGGTGAATTTAAGCGATGTACAACGCCGTCGTCAGATTTTTCATCATGCTGTTGGCACGGTTATTACTAGCGAGCCTTGATCGTGTGCGTTGCCGCCATCGGATGATATCTGTAGGTCTTATCTTTGTGTCGAACCGACATCGAATATTTATCACCGGAGGTGTTTGGTGTAGGAGGACGCTGCTCACTTAGCGTTATATGGGCGAGTTGCGAAAAGTTTTGCATGTTGATCCGAAGGATTGCGTTGAAGAATTCATGGGGTGCGCCGGCTCCTATGGGAGTAGCCCCGGTCTGTTGAGTCGTGACTCGGCGGAGACTTTAATTGAGACGTTGTTGGGTTGTAAGTCCGTAGGACACAAAAAATTCGGATGCTTAAATCCATCCTCCTATGGGAGTAGACCGAGTCCGTAGTGGAGTCGTGACGGCGTGGGACTCGAAGAAATAGTTCATTTTTATTCATCTTTCGGGTGCACGGTCAGCGCTCCTAATAGGAGTAGACCCCGAGTATTTGGTCGAATCGTAGATTCGAGTGAGTACTCCTAGCTTTGAAGCCGAAGAAATTGTAGTTGTTGCTAGTATAGCTTTTGATGACATCGGTGCTGACGATCAATGACCTCAAGCGTCTGCTGCGTCAGAGGTGACTTGACTGGACGAACGTGGGTCCCACTTGCTGACCTTGAATTGACCGGTCATGTGTGGCGTGGAGATAATTACGGCGTCTCCTCGATTTCCGCGCGTAGTGGACGGTGTGGTAACGATGGTTTGTTGTGATGCTGACACGTGTATGGCCAGATCTGCCGTTGGCGTTAGGTCTTCTTGATGGACGGTTGCCATGCATCGTCTTCGCCGTTATAATCATTGGAGAAAGCTGCAGTTTTTTTTCACCGCATCGATTCTTGTTTTCACTACCTCCTTGTGCTCCAGGAGCTCTTGCTGCGCGCTGGAATATCCTTCCACATTTCCTTCTTCCTTTTAGCTCTCCTCATTGGCGCCGTCAATGTGATGGAAACGAAGAAGTCCTCATCTGCGGTTGGTACCGGCCGCCGGAGAAAGCGCCACCACTACCAGTGTCACCGGCGTGGTTGGCGATCGAGACGCGGGAGAGTGACCTCGCATAAGCCATGGCGGGCTTGATCCACAGGATAGGGAGGCCGTCGGACTCCCACAGAGGTAATCCCGTCCCTGCTGGGTATCGGGTTATGTTTCTCCCGTTATTCGTGGATTTTCCTTCCGATCCGACTTCCTTTGTGGGCTCTTTCTCTATGGCATCCATTTGCATCATCTTCGCCCAATTCTCTTCTTCACATTGCTTGTTTCATCACTTCTGAGTCTTGGCTCGATCGAGCATTTTGGCCTCTTCAAACTTTATTCCGTGAAGAGGCAATCTGTCGGATGGTGTTTATCCCATTGGGGTTGCATCATATCCCTCAAGGCCAATATTCTTTTCTTTTCTTTCTCTATATGAATCATCGATCTTGGCGGAGGCGGTGGTTTTACATTCGCGACTCCACGGTGGCTGGGCAGCATTTAATCTTGCTCCTTCGACTCCTCCCGGATAATCGAGCCGAAAAGGTCTGGAAAAACCAGATCTTGGATGGCGAGTCAGCGGAGATAGAGGCCCTTACCGTCGGGTGGAGGATCTCGGTTGACTCACGAGAAAGAAGTGAGCAGGCGTGGATATTATCGCACGTTTCTCGGCGTCGTGCGACTCTCCGCTAGGCGCACCCGATGTTTCTTTATCTGGGCATCGTGATCCGGCGAGAGTTTGGCTGAGAAAATCTCCGAGGAGATCTTGACAGGCCTTCGCTTCTTTGAAGTTCAAGGCCGGAGAAAAAATCCCGGGGAAGTCGCTGACTCCTCCGTTTTCTTCGACGCTGGCCGTTCCGCAGGTGTAGATTCGTGCGCATAGCGCTTTTCGTCGACTGCATATTTATTTTTCTTTGTTTGCTAACAAAAGTCCTTCTTTTTTGCAGAGCTTCAAGGTGCCGGGCATGGTGCCGCCATTGCTTGAGTTATTTCCGAATGCTCCGGATAATGACATGGTGGATTGTTTCGAGCGCCTTGACACGATCGCGGCTGAAGAGGCCAATGAGTCGGCGAGGACCATACTGCATAAGCGGTCGTGAAGCTCCGTGAGTCTTCGGATGCATCTACTCCTCCGACTCGAAACCCTCTGCCTTGGCGTCACGGTGGCGAGCATGGAGGCTCTTCCTCCCTTTTCCTGCCATTCACATGCGGGTTGTAGCGCCCTTGCCATGAAGAAGAAGGAAGAAGGAAGAAGAAGGGAGAAGAAGGGAGAAGAGGCCGAAGGACTCCTCACATCTTCGACACAGCTCCTTGGACTCGTAAGTTTCTTTTATCTGCTGTCTTTTCCTGACTTGGGTGCTTGTGATTATTATTTGGTGTGCATTCCTCCCACGACTCCTCCAGCGATGGTGCTCGGGAGATGATGGGAGAGTCGAAGTTCGTCTCCTCCTCCTCGGATGGTGGCTACCTCACGAGGGTGTTGTCGGTCCCTTCTCCATGGGAAGTTCGGTGGTTGCGCCTCGGAAGCTCTGGCGGGCCTTGAGTCTCCATCTGAGCATGTAAGTACATTTCCTGCCACGGGAGCCCCGGCGTCTGAAAAATTTTCTTGTCTTGTTCTTTCTTCAAGTCTTGGGAGCCCGGCGTTTCGTCTGAATTTTGCTTTTGTTCCTTCGTGTTGGGCGTAGCCCCAAGTCCTTTCTTCTTGGTAGTTCTTCTTCCGGCCTTTTATGCGGGATGCCGGTGGTGCAGAGCACACAGGCTGGAGGCTAACCTCCAAACTTGAGGTACTGTATGCTTTGGTGCTTCTTTCTTTACGCATTATTGTCTTGCTTTCGACGCTTGTATGTTTTGAATGCGAGGAGCATAACACTTCCCTCCGTGAGATTGATGCTCTCAATAAGAGCCTTGGTCGGAGAAGAAGGCTGAGGACGTCATTGGTGCGAAAGAGCGCCTTAGTGGAGCCAAGGCAGCCAAGGCTAAGGAGCGTCTGGCAGGAGGCCACGAATCGCGAGCAGCTTGCCACTGCGATCATTGCTAGCGTGAAAGAGAGGTGGCGGCAAGCTCGCATTTGCTACCAAGGCTGTTTCGGGTGAGTACCTTATTTTTGCTTCTGTCTTTTCGTTTTCTTGTCTTTATTCTGTGTTATTTTCTTCAGTCCTCTTTTTGTTTGTCTCAGATGCCACAGGCATCGAGGTTTGATATGACGCTCTAGAGCAGGAGTGCTCTGGATGATCTACTACAGATGATCGAAGATCGCTGGCTGCCGTCGGCTCCTCCCAAGGCGAAGGAAGTCCTTGGTCGCTTCTACAAGGAGCTTGTCCCCAAGGGCGCGGCCCTTGATGATGTTGACGCCCTGGAGGAGGCTTTGTCAGCCGAAGCGCCTGCGGCGTGCAAGCGCAAGCAGAAGGGCATCGGCGCGTCCGTCGGGCTGGCGATGGCCTTGGCGGCTGGAGCGGAGCTGGACCTTCCCCAGATCACCTCCCGGATGCCGACGACCGCGGATGGATCCGAGGTAGCCTTTGCTACCTATTCTTCTCGCTACAAGCGATATGGGCCAAAGCTCATTGATCTGCTGTCCGAGTATGCGTGCGGCAGCAAGGGGAGGCCAAGGTGAGGCAATCCGGCTCCGAGGCTACTTAGGGTGCCGTGTCTTAGGCGCTGTAGCTGTAGGATAGTTTGTAGTCTTATTTTGCTTGTAATTATGTTGAGGAACAAAAATCATTGTGCCATGTAGTGGCCTTTATATGCTTAATAAATTTTGTTGAGTTGTGCTCTTCTCCGTCTGAATGTTTATGTCCTTTTCTTTTCTAGTGCTCTAGGTTCCGTCGGGTGCTGATCCCATTGACACCTCGCCTGCAACATGGCAGCGGCCATCTTCGGATGATTCATCACAACTTGCTTTTCTCCGAAACCGTGTTCGTAGTCTTGAGAAGGAGTTGCTTGGGGTGCGTGGCCACGCCGATGTTTGGAAGTCCAAGGCAGATCATGGTGCGGAGAGGAGTACTTGATGGCAAGCGCCTTGGTGTCTGGCAGCTTCAATGTAAGTTATTCTTTGTTTCGCTGCAGCTCAGTTTTCGGATCTTCTGGCCTTGCGCGTCTTTATGTTGTGCGAGTGTCGCAGGTGCTAACCTTGCTCCGAGGGAGGAGAAGGAGCGTGTCGCTATTCGGGTCAATTGCTTGACTCAAGAAGACATGGAAGCTGGCAGTTTCTTCTAGATGGATCATGACCGTGCCATGGCTCTGGCGACGGTGCAGGATCGCGTTCACCAAGTGTCGCGGGTGCTTCGTCAAGTGCAGACTTCGCTCTCGTCGGTTCTGCATGTGATGTTTCCCCTGGATGTTGTGCCAACATCCATGTCCGGCCTTCTGTCTAGATTTCGGAGCGTGACTCGTGTCCAGGAACTGGTGAGGCAGCAGCTCGTCGCAGGGGTGAAGGCTGCGTTGTCCCTTGTTAGGCTGCATCGAGCTGATGTAGATCTGTCTATTGTAGCCGCTGGGCCACCTCTTCGACCGGATGGTGGCGAGTGGGATATGCGTCCATGATATCTTTGTAAAAGCGATATGCGAGCAGGTCGTAGATTTGTTTGAAGCGTGCTCAAGTTATTCTTGAGGATAGCGATACTGTAAAGAGATAGATGTAAAATTTGTATATTTCGACTAGGCGTGTTGTGCCCTTTGTTATAAAGGTTTGTTTGTTGTGAGCACTTGATTACTTTGTTTAATCACGTGTCCTTTTTGTTTGCCTGACGTTGTCAGCTACTCAGGTGTACACGTGTGATCCTCGGTCGATGAAATCGTGAGGTGGGGGGAGCCCCCGAGTGCGTTTGTAGCATAAAGTGAAGTTGCAAGTAGCAAACAAGATTTTTGGGGTGAGAAACTTAGCTTTATTTATATCGTAATGGAGGAAGTACATTGTTCGGCTGAATAGCCTTGGCTGAAAAGCCTTATTGAAAGTAAAGGGGTAGGTAACTATGGGTAGAATCGCCGCAAGTGTGCGATGTTCCATGGGTTGGAGTATGCAACTCCAGACTCCATGTGCTTGAGGCGATAGGCGCCACCTGGGATGACCTCGGTGATGATGTAGGGTCCTTCCCATGGCGACTCGAATTTCTTCGGTCGCTCTTGCTTGAGTCGCAAGACGAGGTCTCCTTCGACGAATGACCTTGGGCGTAGCCGTGGCGATGGTAGTTCGGAGACTCTGGCGGTACCGTGATCGAATTGCTTCTCGTCTCTTGCTTCGTCAAGTGTGTCGATGGCATCTTGAGTGCGCCGTGGATTAAACCGCTATAATGACGACCGGGCCTGGTGGCTTACTTGGTGGTAGCACGGCGGCTCCGTTCTTAAAGTTTGGGGATCTGAAGCTTAGTTCAAGAAGTTGATGTCGGACAAGCTTGAACCCAAAGCGAAGAAATCGTCTTCATAGGATACCCTAAGGAAGCGATTGGGTATACCTTCTACCAGATCCGAAGGCAAAGTGTTTGTTGCAAGAACGGATCCTTTCTTGAGAAGGAGTTTCTCTCGAAAGAAGTGAGTGGGAGGAAGGTAGAGCTAGGCGAGTTTATTGAACCTTCTCGAGTTGGAGAGTAGCGCGGACTGAAATTGTTCGGTGCCGTGCACCAACAAGAGAGGAAGCTAATGGCGATGATCATGAAACTTTGAACGATGCTACTACTGAACTACACAGGTCGACAAGGTCACGTGCCACTCCTGAATGGTATGGCAACCCTGTCTCAACCGTCTTGTTGTTAGACAACAGTGAACCTGTGAACTATGAGGAAGTAATGATGAGCCTAGACTCTGAGAAATGGCTAGAGGCCATGAAATCCGAATTGGGATCCATGAGCGAAAACCAAGTATGGACTTTGGTGGACCCTCCTAGCGAACGTAAAGGTTGAGTGCAAATGGATTTTCAAGAAGAAACCGGACGCGGATGGTAATGTTACTGTCTATAAAGCTCGACTTGTCGCAAAAGGGTTTCGGCAAGTTCAAGGTGTTGACTACGATGAGACTTTCTCTCCCGTAGCGATGTTTAAGTCCATTCGAATTTTATTAGCAATTGTTGCATTTCATGATTATGAAATATGGCAGATGGATGTCAAGACTGCGTTCCTCAATGGCAACATTGATGAAGAGTTGTATATGATGCAGCCCGAAGGTTTTGTCAATCCTAAGGATGCTAGTAAGGTGTGCAAACTTCAGCGTTCCATTTATGGACTGAAGCAAGCATATCGGAGTTGTAACCTTTATTTTGATCAAGTGATCAAGAGCTTTGGATTTGTTCCAAATTGCTACGAAGCTTGTATCTACAAGAAAGTGAGTGGGAGCTCGGTGACATTTTTAGTACTATATGTGGATGACATATTGATTATTGGAAATGATACTAATATGCTTAACGATGTGAAGAGTTATGTAACATCCCAGCATTTAGGAACCTAACGAAGGGTAGATTTAGGATTATGTATTGTTGCATGCATCTATTTGTGAAAAGGTGGGTAAAATTTTCGCCAAAATAAAACTTTAAGTGATCAATGTTTCTTTCTTACTTTAAGATTAGATTTAGACTTAAAGGAGGATTATTATAAACTTTGATGTGATCTTAAAAGAAGTATGTGTGTTTTGAAATGGGTTTGAATTTAAAAAACTTAAGTGTTTGAATAATAATTTAAAAGATTTAGATATAAGATTTGAATCTTAAATTAATTAAGATATAGGTAGTATAACTTAAATCTCAGCAAAATAGAAATTATGAAATTCATTTTCATATTATAAAGACATAAACAAATTACAACAGAATAAAGAATAAGGATATTCTTTATTAATAATAATATAATCTTTATTACAATTGACTAAAATAAAGATTACAAGAACTATAAAAGAAAAATTACAAAGGACTAAGAAAATTACATCTACTAACTATCCTATATCTAAAACCTAAACTACATCTTCATCTTTATCTTTGAACCTGCAAAACAAAGATTAAACAGAAATAAAACAAGATTAGTGTTAGTAGATATTTCTCTCAGATATGTCAGTGAGGTGCACTTGACAATCTCATCATTGAGAAATGTTAAGGAGGGGCAAGTTTCACCAATATGAAAGATTTCGTCTTTCATAAATTCCCAGCCAGAATACAAATGACAACCAAAAAGGGACCAATTCACCAGCCAAGGTAAAAGTAGATTGGTAATAGTAAGTTCAAATTTTCTGAACCTATCCATATGTGCATAGCAGACACATAGGCTGCACACACACACAAGAATGCAAAGGGTGTGTTGTTGACTTCACAAGCACATCCAGATCAAACAAAACCAGAGCACAACCGTGGGGAAGCACCTCAGTGCAACACCACACCACACCACAGCCAGGGTGAACAACAAGTAAACAAAGAACAACAGCCAAACCAACCAACAGATTAACCCAAACATCACCAGGATGGTGACATAAGGAGGGGGATGAACCAGGCGGACAGCAAGGCCAAGCCCAGGAGCTAGGAGGAGCAGGCTAGCTCCAGATCAAGCACACGAGTCCAGCAAAACTAGATCAAGATCATCACCAACTTACTCCACAAATATCAGCTTTTGTGGTGAGTTTCATAAAACCTTCGCATGATCTAATCATCTTATTTAGAGAAAGGCATGTGTTGTTTTACAAAACAAACCCTTAGAAGACACCCAAGTGGGGTGAATCCATCATAGGGATTTCTGAAAATCTAAAGGCAAACAGCAAAGCACCAGAATCCAAACGGGCTGAGCAACATCCTTGCTGCGGTTGTCAAACAATATTCTACAATTCAATCATACATATACCTATGATCTATTTCTAGGCACATCCCTAAAAGAAGGATAACACCTTAGAAACAAATCTTTGGGATCCATAGATTGATCAAGCTCACTATCATTTTTCCAAGCTATGATTCAATAAAGAATAGCTGGTACCACTACCAAGACTATCTAGATGAACCAATTAGATAAGATTTGAATCCCTAAGCCTCAGACCAACATCATTGGTCATAGGGAATTCAGATAAGAGCATCTCTATTTATGTTTCAAAGCCAAGATTATTTTAAACATAAACTAACCAAATCCATGGTTTAGAATCAAACTTGTGTGCCATACATGATGGTGTCACAAGAACAATCCATTATGAATTAGGAAAGATAGTAAATCATCATAGATTCAGACAATCAACTAACTAATCATTTTCCTGTTAACACAGGAATCATAACTAGGATATTTTTATGTTACACTTCACTGTTTGAGATCATGATGATCTCAGACCACATGTTAATTCCCAAACTAACACACTAGGACAGTAGTTATATCCTACCATAATGAGGACCATGAATCTAATAAATAGTACAAAGCTATCAAATCATTGGATTTACCAAGCATGTTTCCCATACAACCACATCATCTGAATCAGATGCAATCCAAGCATCAAATCATCTAGTAAGCCACAAGAAACATCATATATCATTTTAAGCAACAATCCTCAGGCCAATAAGCATTTAGCATGTGTATAGATCATCTAAACATGAATCAATTCATCCAGTACATGAACAAGCACATCACAGGAACACAAAAGGGATAATCATCCTAATCTGAATCAAACAGTAGCCAGAGAGGACACTACTAACATATAGCATCGAATCAACAAACACAGAGAGCACCAGGAGAGGGGAATCAAACTCACTGTAGGTCCTCGCTGAAGGATAGAAGAGGAAGCAGGGGGGGCGGCGACCATGGCGGCAGGGAGCACCCAGAAGCGGCGCACGCCATGACGACAGCGACCACGATCACGCTGGAGGTGCGAGCATCACCTCAGCGCACGATGACCGGTCGCACTTGAATCCATGCAAATCCCAAACCCTAGGGTTCGGACGGCATCGATCTATCATTTGGAGAGCCCTAGGCTCGAATCAATAGGATAGAGCGAGCGGACGTCGTCGACAACCCCTAATACACTGCTGACGACGGAGCGGGCGGCGAGGAATCAGTGGGTGCATCGCCGGCCATAGGGTCGAGGTCATAGGAGGAGAAGATGAACTCGAGAGAGAGAGGCAGTGAGGAGTGGGCTGAGCTGGGCCGGACCCTTCGGGGTGGCTCTTTTGTCTAGTACTAGTGGGCCAACAGGGCCCAATAAGAATAACCAGTCCAGAAACAATTTCAGGCCTGTTTTAATAAAAAGAAAAAGACCAAAAATACCCCTGGACTTCATAAAATGCTAGAAATAAAATAAAAATCCAAAAATGATAAATAAAATATTTTTGGATTCACAAAAATCCAAACTACCCAAATAAATTAAAAGTATAAAATTTTAAACATTTAAATTTTATTAGGAATTTTGTAAATTTTATATTCCTTATGAAATTTTACAAAATTATTGAAAGGTGATAAAATTAATTAAAATTCACTTTCATTATGTATTAATACGTTAGTATTTTAGAAAAACACTAAATAAATATTTAATCAGCATTTTTAATGTATAATTGATAATTCCTAAAAGGATTATTAAATCAATAAAAAATCAAATAAAAGGAAAATAAAATAAAATAATTCAATATATGTTATAAAATATTAAAAAGTAATATTTATAAATCCTCTATTACTAAAAAGGACTTTTGGGGTAAATGCATATAAAAATTAAATCATGCATGACATTACTTGCATAATCATTTTGCTTCTTTAAATATTGTCCTTACCGGGCAATAATGATGTTTTTGTAGAACTAGAAGCTCAAGGTCCAGTGCAAGCATCAGACTTCACTACCTTGACATCACAAGGCAAATTCATCACTTGCTCATATCCTTTGAAGAGTCTTTATCAAAGTATTTGCAAATTGTGTGTTATCATATATGCTATAAAGAAATAAAATATTATTTTCACAAATAAAGAAATTATAGATATCATCCCAAGTGGTGATATGATGGAGCAATAGAACTTAGAGTTCTAATTGAAACAATGATGATCAAGTAGGGACTTAATAACCCCTAACATTAGTGATTCTAGCGCCGTATATTACGCGTTAGCCATGAGATTTGGAATGGGACAGAGAAGTCAGCTGTATCTTCTTCCTCTCGCATGAAGTCGGATGTGCAGGTCGTGGTTGTTATCCTCATAGCATGCATATTAATTGGTAATTCGTAGAGGATATGCAGCATATGGGTGGGAACCCTCAATGTCCCACGATAGTTCTGGCATCTAACGGTTTGTACAAGCCATTGTCGTAATTCATTATGTGGGCATGGTGTACACCAAGGAGGCATGCGGGGTCGCGGAGGGGGCAGTGATTGGCTTGGACCAACTACTGGGCCCCACATCATGGAATTGTGGACGGAAAATACGCGGGTTGTGCAACAAGGAGTTGATCTCATGGGTAAAGCGCACCTCTGAGTGTAAGAATTGTAACTTGTTACTCCTATTAGGGAAGGAGCTCTGACGAAGGAAAGGAACTCCATGAAAGTTCTAGTCAACCTGTGAAGGCTGTCATAGTCTTTCAGAATAAAATCAATCTTTGAAGAAAGATTTACAAAAATTGCATAGTGCCAAGGATTTATAATCCGAGGTGGTAGTTAGAGCATCAAACTTCCCGCCTTGCATATAATGAACTTGTTGGGTAACGTTGTTACTCATTCTTTCCTTTGATCGCTTGCTTAGACTCTGCGGATTCCGAAGACGTGCCAATGTATGCAGCTGAATGCCAAGAAGACATGTTCTATGAGGAACCTGATCTATCCGGAGGAGTTGAAGGCATCGACTACGAGATCGCTACGGTGTCGATGAGAACGAGTCCAATTAAGGGTCTAGTTAGTAGTAACTAATGGAGCCGAGCAAAATGAGCTCTATAAAATAAGCTGTTGAGCCCCACTCCTAGTCGGAGTTGTTACTTTTAAATTTCCGCTGAACATCTTATATTTTGGTTTGTAAGTTGGATCTTTTGGAAGTCTTGAACTTCCGGTATTGTAATAATAATAATGTGTGTACCTTTGTAATATGGACCCGCAATGTTCCTGTTGTACCACTCTCAGGGATGTGATATTTACGGAGCGGTGTTACGTGGATGTCATGTCAACGACTATAGTGTACTACACATGCGTGGTATCTTGGTTCACCTTGATTGGTATCGAGCAAATTGCTTTGACCTTAGGTTTGAAACCTAGTTAAGGGTATTACACAGCAGGAGATTTGGCAGCGATAAAGAATTCTCTAAAAGTATTATAATGGGTATTCAAATGAGAATATTCCGTTATATATTTTAGTGCGATAATTCTTTGTTATGATGCAATATATTATTGGATACTAATCAAAACTATTTTTCGATATCTGAGATATGGCACCAAAGTTTCCAAAACAGACTTTGGTAAGGAAAGAGGAGACTCTTGATGATTATCAAGGATCATTTACAGAGCAACTTCGTCAACTTCTAGTTAGCTTCCTAATTTAGTTAAGAAGCCTATACTTCTAGTTAGCTTCCTAAGTTAGCTTCCTAATCTGAGACTCTTGACTGGAGCCTATCTGGATCATCTTAATTTAGTTAAGAAGCATCCTAAGTTAGCTTCAAGTTTATGGGCGGATATCGGACACTCGTTGTGTCTTTTATAAGACTCATCAAGTGATTGTTGAAGACAAAATGACATGTTAGAGGATCTAAGCGATCTGGAAAGGAGGAAGCGATTAGCATCGAGATAGAGGCGAAGCAAGTAGTAGTGCAACACCTATCTTTAAGGATATACCTATAGATCCGGAATCTTTTACACCATATCCTTACTCACCAAGACCTGAACCTACACATGATCCTACTATAGATATGCGGTATGCAGTACCACAGGGCTCAGAGGATGGTTCTGACTCAGAACTTCCTACTGAGAACTCGGATGGATGGAGAATGGGATCATATAATGGATCTCATGAACACCAGATGTCCACAGATGGTTCTGACAGAAATGTTGGACAATCTAGTTGGATGGGTGCAAGGATGAATCCTAATAACAGAAGTAGGAATACCATGCCAATAGATGATCAGGATGAAGAAGAAGAACCTGAGGAAAGATTGTTTGAACCATCAACATCTTCTCAAAGCCCAGGGAATATACATTATCTAGTATTCAATTATCTGGTCCACGAGAGCACCTAGGGAGCAGCAGGATCTGCGTATCTTGTTGAAAACTCTAGAGATGAAGCTGAGGAGATGCAGGCTGGAGATAATGTTGAATATGTTTCTGAATACTTTTCAGCTGAGCTGGAGGGAGTCGATGCGCTCAGGTTGAGTAATGACTCAAGTCCTGATACTTCAGATATAGAGTATGTTCCTTCTGGAAGGCCATTTGTTCCACAAACTGTGCGACGGTCAACACGTCATCACGGTTGGACCTCAGGCATGTATGATGAGCGTAGTTACTATTAGAAAGATACAACTAGACAGTAGTATCAAGTACTGTGTATTGTACTCTAGAAATAAGGTAGTTTTGTAAAATACCAATATGGTATATGTTGTAATGACTTTATATCATTATGATATTATATGTAAAATGCATATTTGGATTTATTTGGATCTTTATTGTGTGACTAGTTCTGTGCATAAAGTCGAGCTCAGAACACATGTGCATGATGTAATTATGAGTATTCGCTTTATGATGCAGGACTAGGGGGTCATGGATACGGGGGTAGAAATGGAAACTGAGCAGCAGCATATGGAGCATGAGGCCAAGGAAAAAGTCGATGCCGATACAATAAATCAAGGATCATTACCACCACCACCAATGAGGCCGTTAATGGAGCAGAACTTTATGCAATGTATGCAAATGATGCAAGAGACCTAGAACAAGTTCATGGAAGAATTGCTGGGTAGAGAAAATCAGAGGGCACCTGAAGGTGGAGGAGTGAGTTTATCTGATTTACAGAATGCAAGTCCGTTACCTTTTCCATCAGCTCCTGAACCAATGGATGCAGAAGACTGGTTAGCAGATACAGAGAGGAAGCTAAAAACTATAGGTTGCAATGATGAGGAAAAATTGAGGTACGCAACTCATCTGCTGACCGGACCTGCAGCATCATGGTGGGAAAATCAATTAGCTATGCAACCACCAGGAAGGGAGTTTACCTAGGAGGAGTTCAAGCAGATATTAGTGAATATCATGTTAGAAGCGTCACGGAGTTGAAGAGGAGAGAATTTGAGGAGCTTGACAAGGATATACTAGTGTCATGAAGTACATCCGGAGTTTAGCCTGTCTCGTTATGATGAGGAGGATGTTAACACCAAAGAGAAGAGGAAGAAACGTTTCTTGCGTGGGTTAAATCCGTTTGTGAAGATGTAGCTAAGGTTAGCCAATGAGCAAACTTATCAGCAGTTGTTGGATGCAGCCATTACTTTTGAGGATGATTACAAGAATGTCCAAGAGGACCGGAGGAAGAGAGCCAAGAAGGAAACCAAGAGAATTCAGGCAAGCAAACCTAAACCTAACCTGGAGTTCAAACCCCAGAATAGGAATTATGGCAACAACAACAATAACAATAACAAGGGCAGTGGTGGAAATCAATCTAATCCGAGAAGGAATGTTATCTGTAACAACTGTCGAATTCCAGGGCATTTCCAGAGGGAGTGCAAAAAGCCTGTAGTGATCTGTTACAGTTGTGGTCAGAAGGGGCATATCAAGCCGGATTGTCCGAGAAAACCACCTGGAGGATGGCCTACCAAGGGAGGAGGACAAGCCAGTGGAGGAAATGGACATCCCAATAAAGGAGGAAACAATGGCAAGAACAATAATGGCAAGAGAAACCGACCTACCGGAAAACTGAAATGTGCAACCCTCAAGGAGGTGGATAATTTGGAGCATGCAGTAATAGGTACGCTCAATATCCTTACCAATCCCGGCAAAGTTCTATTTGATACTGGTGCAACTACTTTATTCATTTCTGAAGAATTTTGTGATAAGTTCGGGATTAGAAGGGCAACGTTAGAACGTCCTATGACCTTGAATTACGACAGAGGAATGTGATTGCACGCCACATAAAACAAGATCAGGTTATCTCGATCTGTGGTTGTACATATTTCACAGACCTTTATGTGATTCCTTTGAAGGGAATTGCAGTAGTTCTGGGGATGGATTGGATGATGGAACACGGAACTCAGATTAATTGTGAGGAGAAAACTGTCTCAATCAAAACTCCAAGTGGAGCAAGGATAGTTTACCAGGCAGATAAACACAATCATATCATGGTGGATCTGCAGTTGAACTCAATGAAGGAAGTTAAATTAGAAGAAATTCCTATAATTAATGAATTCCAAGATGTTTTCCCAATGAAATTACCAGGAATGCCACCAGACCGGGAGATAGAGTTCACCATTGACCTAATACCTGGTACAACACCAATAGCTCAGGCACCATATAAAATGGGACCCAAGGAGTTGAAAGAACTCAAGGAGCAAATTGATGAGTTAGCAAGAAAAGGATTTATTTAGGAAAGTGTATCTCCATGGGGAACACCAGTAATTTTTGTGGATAAGAGAGATGGTGGAAGACGAATGTGTGGCAATTATAGAAATCTGAACAACGTGACGATCAAGAACAAGTATCCTTTACCAAGAATTCAAGATTTGTTTGATCAAGTGAAAGGAGCTGGAGTATTTTCAAAGATCGATTTAAGATCTGGATACCATCAAATAAAAATCAAGCCAGAAGATGTTCCCAAAACAGCATTTGTCTCAAGATATGGACACCATGAGTATCTGGTGGTACCATTTGGTTTGACCAATGCACCGGCAATATTCATGAATCTGATGAACAAGATCTTCATGACATATTTGGATAAGTTTGTCATCGTATTTATTGATGATATTCTGATATATTCCAAGGATAAGGAAGAGCATGCTGACCATTTGAGAATAGCATTGCGGACTTTAAGAGAACATAAGCTTTATGCTAAGTTCAGTAAGTGTGAGTTCTGGTTAGATGAGGTAGAATTCCTCGGTCATGTGATGAGTAAATATGGGATTGCTGTGAACCATCTAAAGTTCATTCGGTACTAGAGTAGACTGCACCAACCAATGTGAAACAAATTCGAGGTTTCCTAGGAATGGCTGGTTATTATCGGAATTCATTGAAGGTTTCTCCAAAATAGCCGGACCAGTGACCAAATTATTAAGGAAAAATACACCATTTAAGTGGGATGAGAAGTGTGAAGCAAGTTTCCAAGAGTTGAAAACAAGATTAACCACAGCTCCAATCTTAGCAGTTCCTGAAACAGGGAAGGATTTCACCGTATAATATGATGCATCTAAAGAAGGTTTGGGTTGTGTATTAATGCAAGATCGGAAAGTAATTGCTTATGGTTCAAGACAATTGAAACCACATGAAGTCAACTATCCAACTCATGATTTAGAGTTAGCAGCAGTAGTTTTTGCACTGAAAGGATGGAGGCATTTTCTTTATGGAGCCAGATGTGAGTTATACACTGACCATAAAAGTCTCAAATATTTCTTCACTCAAAAGGAATTGAACATGAGACAGAAGCGTTGGTTGGAATTAATTAAAGATTATGATCTAACAATCAATTACACCCCCGGAAAAGCAAATGTTGTAGCAGATGCTTTAAGCAGAAAGAGTGCAGATATTGACCTAACAGAGTTACCAAAAGAGTTACAAATGGACTTGGAAAGATTAGAACTCCAATTCATCAGGACAGAGGTTCTTGGAGGATTAGCGACTATGCAGGTAGTTGCAGAACATGATAGTAATCTTAAGAAAGAAATTTTTAGACGTCAAGAAGAAGACCCTTTTATTGCGGAGGAAATTCGGAGGATATCTCAAGGGCAAAAATCAGTTTTTCGCCTTGGAGATTATGGATCTTTATGGTTCCAAGATCGTTTATGTGTTCCAGATGTGACTGAGATCAGAAATTTCATACTCAAAGAAGCACATGTTACCCCATATTCTTTACATCCAGGGAGTACTAAGATGTATATGGATTTAAAGGAACTATTCTGGTGAACAACATGAAAAGAGATATTGCTAAATATGTATCTGAATGCCATACTTGTCAAAGAGTGAAAGCTGAACATCAAAATCCAGCAGGACCATTACAACTCTTAGAAATTCCTGAATGGAAATGAGAGGAAATAGGCATGGATTTTATCACAGGATTACCTATGACACCAAAAAAGAAGGACATGATATGGGTAATAGTGGACAGACTCACTAAGAGTGCACATTTTATTCCAGTGAATCAAAAGGATAATCTTAGAAGTTAGTTGAAGTATATGTTAAAGAGATAGTAAGTAAGCATGGAGTACCCAAGAAGATCAGAATCGATAGGGGATCGGTGTTTACTTGACATTTTGGAAGCAATTGCATGAAGCACTTGGTTCAAAGTTAGATTTCGACATGGCATATCATCACGAGACAGAGGCCAAACTGAAAGAACAAATCAAATACTAGAAGACATGTTGAGGGCTTGTGCACTAGATTTTGGAGGAACATGGGAGGATCACTTACCATTGGCAGAATTTTCTTATAACAATAGCTATCAGAGTAGTATGAAGGCAGATCCATATGAGGTTCTATATGGAAGGAAGTGTAGATCACCAAGATGTTGGTATGAACACGAAGCGAAAGAATTTGCATGATTATATCAAGGAGAGACAAGACATCATTGATAAGATCAGGGATAGACTGAAAATAGCCCAGAGCAGGCAGAAAAGTTATGCGGATCAAAGCTGAAGATCATGGCATCCAGAAGTAGGAGATATGGTCTATTTGAAAGTAAGTCCAATGAAAGGAGTAAAAAGGTTGGGAGTAAAAGGGAAATTAAGTCCAAGATATATCGGACCATTCAAGATACTGAGTCAAAACATAACTATAGCTTATCCTTTAGAGTTACCATCAAGACTGGCTCAAGTGCATAATGTTTTTCATATGTCACAACTTCCAAATGTTTGAAAGTTCGGAGGATGCAATAACACATCAAGAGATGGAACTACAAGCAGACCTGACTTATATTGAAAATCCCTACAAGATTCAGGAAGAAAATTGGAAAAGATTGAGGAATAGGGCAATCAAATATTGCAAACTACAATGGGAACATCACCCTGAAAGGGAAGCCACATGGTATAAGGAAGAAGATTTAAGAAAGACTAATCCAGAACTATTCAGGTACATCTCTAACAAACTTCGGGACGAAGTTTAATTTAAGGGGGGAAGTCTGTAACATCCCAGCATTTAGGAACCTAACAAAGGGTAGATTTAGGATTATGTATTGTTGCATGCATCTATTTGTGAAAATGTGGGTAAAATTTTCGCCAAATAAAACTTTAAGTGATCAATGTTTCTTTCTTACTTTAAGATTAGATTTAGACTTAAAGGAGGATTGTTATAAACTTTGATGTGATCTTAAAAGAAGTATGTGTGTTTTGAAATGGGTTTGAATTTAAAAAACTTAAGTGTTTGAATAATAATTTAAAAGATTTAGATATAAGATTTGAATCTTAATTTAATTAAGATATAGGTAGTATAACTTAAATCTCAAAAAAATAGAAATTATTAAATTCATTTTCATATTATAAAGACATAAACAAATTACAACAGAATAAAGAATAAGGATATTCTTTATTAATAATAATATAATCTTTATTATAATTGACTAAAATAAAGATTACAAGAACTATAAAAGAAAAATTACAAAGGACTAAGAAAATTACATCTACTAACTATCCTATATCTAAAACCTAAACTACATCTTCATCT
This sequence comes from Avena longiglumis, assembly GCA_030063025.1. NCBI lineage: Eukaryota > Viridiplantae > Streptophyta > Magnoliopsida > Poales > Poaceae > Avena > Avena longiglumis. Next base: position 447,220,622 of record CP125977.1, read on the forward strand.
TTATCTTTGAACCTGCAAACCAAAGATTAAACAGAAATAAAACAAGATTAGTGTTAGTAGATATTTCTCTCAGATATGTCAGTGAGGTGCACTTGACAATCTCATCATTGAGAAATGTTAAGGAGGGGCAAGTTTCACCAATATGAAAGATTTCATCTTTCATAAATTCCCAGCCAGAATACAAATGACAACCAAAAAGGGACCAATTCACCAGCCAAGGTAAAAGTAGATTGGTAATAGTAAGTTCAAATTTTCTGAACCTATCCATATGTGCATAGCAGGCACACATGCTGCACACACACAAGCATGCAAAGGGTGTGATGTCGACTTCACAAGCACAGCCAGATCAAACAAAACCAGAGCACAGCCGTGGGGAAGAACCTCACTGCAACACCACACCACACCACAGCCAGGGTGAACAACAAGTAAACCAAGAACAGCAGCCAAACCAACCACCATATTAACCCAAACATCACTAGGATGGTGACATAAGGAGGAGGATGAACCAGGCAGACAGCAAGGCCAAGCCCAGGAGCTAGGAGGAGCAGGCTAGCTCCAGATCAAGCACACGAGTCCAGCAAAACTATATCAAGATCATCACCAACTTACTCCACAAATATCAGCTTTTGTGGTGAGTTTCATAAAACCTTCGCATGATCTAATCATCTTATTTAGAGAAAGGCATGTGTTGTTTTACAAAACAAACCCTTAGAAGACACCCAAGTGGGGTGAATCCATCATAGGGATTTCTGAAAATCTAAAGGCAAACAGCAAAGCACCAGAATCCAACCAGACCTCAGAGCAACATCCTTGCTCTGGTTGTCAAACAATATTCTACAATTCAATCATACATATACCTATGATCTATTTCTAGGTACATCCCTAAAAGAAGGATAACACCTTAGAAACAAATCTTTGGGATCCATAGATTGATCAAGCTCACTATCATTTTTCCAAGCTATGATTCAATAAAGAATAGCTGGTACCACTACCAGGACTATCTAGATGAACCAATTAGATAAGATTTGAATCCCTAAGCCTCAGACCAACATCATTGGTCATAGGGAATTCAGATAAGAGCACCTCTATTTATGTTTCAAAGCCAAGATTATTTTAAACATAAACTAACCAAATCCATGGTTTAGAATCAAACTTGTGTGCCATACATGATGGTGTCACAAGAACAATCCATTATGAATTAGAAAAGATAGTAAATCATCATAGATTCAGACAATAAACTAACTAATCATTTTCCTGTTAACACAGTAATCATAACTAGGATATTTTTATGTTACACTTCACTGTTTGAGATCATAATGATCTCAGACCACATGTTAATTCCCAAACTAATAGCACTAGGACAGTAGTTGTATCCTACCATAATCAGGACCATGAATCCAATAAATAGTAGAAATCTATCAAATCATTGGTTTTACCAAGCATGTTTCCCATACAACCACATCATCTGAATCAGATGCAATCCAAGCATCAAATCATCTAGTAAGCCACCAGAAACATCATATATCATTTTAAGCAACAATCCTCAGGCCAATAAGCATTTAGCATGTGTACAGATCATCTAAACATGAATCAATTCATCCAGTACATGAACAAGCACATCACAGGAACCCAAAAGGGATAATCATCCTAATCTGAATCAAACAGTAGCCAGAGAGGACACTACTAACATCTAGCATCGAATCAGCAAACACAGATAGAACCAGGAGAGGGGAATCAAACTCATCGTAGGTCCTCATTGAAGGATAGAAGAAGCGGAAGCGACCATGGCGGCTGAGGAGCACCCCATGGGCGCTACAACCCGCAGTGCCATGACAACGACCACGATCATGCACGGAGGTGCGAGCATCACCTCAACGCATGCCGACCACGGTCGCACTTGAATCCATGCCAATCCCCAAATCCTAGGGTTCGGGACGACATCGATCCATCGCAGGAGAGCCCTAGGCTCGAATCCAATTGGATAGAACGAACGGACATCGTCGACAACCCCCTAATACACCACGGCGGCGACTAGAATGGCCAACGGCAGCAAGAATCGCCGGTGGCGGCATCGCCGACCATAGGGTCGGGGTCAGAGGAGGAGAAGATGAACTCGAGAGAGAGGCAGTGAGGAGTGGGCCGAGCTGGGCCGGACCCTTCGGGGTGGCTCTTTTGTCTAGTACTAGTGGGCCAACAGGGCCCAATAAGAATAAGCAGCCTAGAAACAATTTCAGGCCTATTTTAATAAAAAGAAAAAGACCAAAATACCCCTGGACTTAATAAAATTCTAGAAAATAAAATAAAAATCCAAAAATGATAAATAAAATATTTTTGGATTCACAAAAATCCAAACTACCCAAATAAATTAAAAGTATAAAATTTTAGACATTTAAATTTTATTAGGAATTTTGTAAATTATATATTCCTTATGGAATTTTACAAAATTATTGAAAGGTGATAAAATTAATTAAAATTCACTTTCATTATGTGTTAATATGGTAGTATTTTAGAAAAATACTAAATAAATATTTAATCAGCATTTTTAATGTATAATTGATAATTCCTAAAAGGATTATTAAATCAATAAAAAATCAAATAAAAGGAAAATAAAATAAAATAATTCAATATATGTTATAAAATATTAAAAAGTAATATTTATAAATCCTTTATTACTAAAAAGGGACTTTTTGGGGTAAATGCATATAAAAATTAAATTATACATGACATTACTTGCATAATCATTTTGCTTCTTTAAATATTGTCCTTACCGGGCAATAATGATGTTTTTGTAGAACTAGAAGCTCAAGGTCCAGTGCAAGCATCAGACTTCACTACCTTGCCATCACAAGACAAGTTCATCACTTGCTCATATCCTTTGAAGAGTCTTTATCAAAGTATTTGCAAATTGTGTGTTATCATATATGCTATAAAGAAATAAAATATTATTTTCACAAATAAAGAAATTATAGATATCATCCTAAGTGGTGATATGATGGAGCAATAGAACTTAGGGTTCTAATTGCAACAATGATGATCAAGTAGGGACTTAATAACTCCTGACATCAGTGATTCTAGCGCCGTATATTACGCGTTAGCCATGATATTTGGAATGGGACAGAGAAGTCAGCTGTATCTTCTTCCTCTCGCATGAAGCCGGATGTGCAGGTCGTGGCTGTTATCCTCATAGCGTGCATATTAATTGGTAATTCGTAGAGGATATGCAGCATATGGGTGGGAACCCTCAACGTCCCACGATAGTTCTGGCATCTAACGGTTTGTACAAGCCATTGTCGTAATTCATTATGTGGGCATGGTGTACACCAAGTAGGCATTCGGGGTTGCGGAGGGGGCAGTGATTGGCTTGGACCAACTACTGGGCCCCACATCATGGAATTGTGGACGGGAAAGTACGCCCGGTTGTGCAACAAGGAGTTGACCTCTCATGGGTAAAGTAACGCACCTCTGCAGTGTAAGAATTGTAACTTGTTACTCCCTATTCGGGAAGGAGCGAACGCAGAAAGAAAGGAACTCCATGAAATTTCTAGTCAACCTGAAGGCTGATTGTCATAGTCTTTCAGAATAAAATCAATCTTTGAAGAAAGATTTACAAAAACTACATAGTGCCAAGGATTTATAATCCGAGGTGGTAGTTAGAGCATCAAACTTCCCACCTTGCATGTAATGAACTTGTTGGGTAACGCTATTACTCATTCTTTCCTTTGATCCCTTGCTTAGACTCTGAGGATTCCGAAGACGTGCCAATGTATGCAGCCGAATGCCAAGAAGACGTGTTCTACGAGGAACCTGATCTATCCGGAGGAGTTGAAGGCGTCGACTACGAGATCCCCTACGGTGTCGATGAGAACGAGTCCACTTAAGGGTCTAGTTAGTAGTAACTAATGGAGCCGAGCAGAATGAGCTCTATAAAATAAGCTATTGAGCCCCACTCCTAGTCGGAGTTGTTACTTTTAAATTTCCGCTGAACATCTTGTATTTTGGTTTGTAAGTTGGATCTTTTGGAAGTCTTGAACTTCCGGTATTGTAATAATAATAATGTGTGTACCTTTGTAATATGGACCCGCAATGTTTCTGTTGTACCACTCCGAGGGATGTGATATTTACGGAACGGTGTTCTGTGGATGTCATGTCAACGACTATAGTGTACTACATATGCAGTGGTATACTGGGTCACCGCAAGTTATTTGAATAAATGTTTTTCAATGAAAGACCTAGGAGAAGCTGCTTATATATTAGGCATCAAAATCTATAGAGATAGACAAAGACGCCTAATAGCTTTAAGCCAAAGTACATATCTAGACAAAGTTATGAAAAGGTTCAGAATGGATAAGGCAAAGAAAGGTTCATTGCCCATGTTGTCAGGTAAGATATTGAGCAAGGCTCAGTGTCCAGCTACGGTAAATGATAGAGATACTATGAGCAAAGTGCCATATGCCTCGCCATAGGTTCTATCATGTATGCCATGCTATGTACTAGACCGGATGTGTCCAATGCTCTTAGTTTGTGAGCAGATACCAAAGTGATCCAGGAGTGGAACACTGGACAGCCGTAAAGAACATCCTAAAGTATATAAATAGGACTAAAGAAATATTCTTGGTTTATGGAGTTGATGAGAAGCTCATCGTAAAAGGTAACGTCGACGCTAGTTTCGACACCGACCTGGATGATTCTAAATCTCAGACATGATACATTTATATTTTGAATGGTGGAGCTGTGAGCTGGAGAAGCTGCGAGGAAAGCGTGATCGCGGGATCTACAACAGAAGCGGAATAAATGGCTGCTTCAGAAGCGTCAAGTGAAGGAGTTTGGATCAGGAACTTCATCATTGAGCTTTGTGTGGTTCCAAGTGCCTTGGACCCTTGGATATATTATCTTGATAACATCGGTGCCATAGCACTGGCTAAGGAACCAAGATATCATCCAAAGACCAAGCACATCAATCGCCGTTTTCATATAATTCGAGATTATATAGCAGATGGAGATCTGAAGATTAGCAAAGTACATATGAATCTGAATGTCGTAGATCCGTTGACTAAACCTCTTCCACGAGCAAAACATGATCAACACCTTAATGCCATGGGTGTTAGATTGTTGCCAGATGTAAACTAGATTATTGAATCTAGTGCAAGTGGGAGACTGTTGAAATTATGCCCTAGAGGAAATAATAAAGATGTTATTATTATAATTCTTGTTCATGATAAAGTTTATATTCCATGCTAGAATTGTATTAAGCGGAAACCTTGATACTTGTGTGGTTTATGAACAACACTGTGTCCCTAATGCGCCTCTATGGACTAGCTCATTGATTAATGATGGTTAAGGTTTCCTAACCATAGACATGAGTTGTCGATTAATAATGAGATCATGTCATTAGGAGAATAATATGATGGACAGACCCAAATTAAGCAGAGCAATTAGATTGTGTCATCGTGTTCATCTTTGAAGCTTTTCCTATGTCAAGTATTGTATTCCTTAGACCATGAGATAATACAACTCCACGGTATCGGAAAGCTTTGAGGTAATCAAACGTCATCCTATGTGAGGGTGATCATAAAGGTGTCTCTCAGGTGATCGGAAAGTACTTGTTGGGTTGTATGTATCGAGATGGAATTTGTCCCTCCCGAGTCGGAGAGATAAACTTCGGGCCCACTCGTGTCGATATCAACACCGCTTGCAAGCACGTGGTTAAGTTAATCACAAAGTGATATCGGATTACGGAACGAGTAAAGTACTTGCTGTGAATGAGATTGAACTAGGTATGCCGATACCAACGATCGAATCTCGAGCAAGTAAAATATCGTGTGACGAAGGGAATACATATATGGGATTAATTGAATCATGGCATCGTGGTTCATCCGATATGATCATCGATGAATATGTGGGAGTCAATATGGGTTTCCAGATCCCGCTGTTGATTATTGATAGAAGATCATGTCTGCATATTCTCGAACTCGTAGGGTCACACACTTAACGTGCATCGATGCTAGAATAGAATGGATAATTGGTTTATGAGTTTTTGTTCAGAGTCTCGGATGAGATCCAGGACATCACGAGAGGTTCCGGAATGGTCCGAAGAATAAGATTCATATAAAGGAAAGCAGTTTTTGGATTTCGGAATCGTTTCGGGGTTTATGGGTATTGTACCGAAAGGTTTTAGAAGGTTCCGGAGTGGGACCAACATGGGCCCACTTGTCGGAGGCCTACATGGTCCTAAGGGGAAGTGCCCTGACCACTTTGGGCCAGGGGCAGAAGGCCCCAAATGCCCAGCCGGCCAGCCCTAGGGGAAACCCTAGGGAACCCTTCTAGAAGGAGGGGAAACTTGCCTCCCACTCCACCCTTGGGGCCGCCGCACTAGGGCTTGGAGGAGGGTCCAAGGGGGGCCGGCCAGCCCCCTATATAAGGAGGGCAGGGGCACAGCCTCCCCCCACTCCTCCAACCCTAGCCGCCAACTGCTGCCCTTCCTCTCTCTCTCTCTCTCTCTCTCCTAACTGCGCGTAGGCGAAGCCCTGCCGCAGAAATTCTCCACCATAAGCATCACGCCGTCGTGCTGCAGATCCAATCTATCTCTCCACCATACTTGCTGGACCAAGAAAGGAGGAGACGTCGTGGCACCGTACGTGTGCATCTCTCCGAGGCGCCGCCACTTGCGGCGTAGGATCGGATCGGATAGCGAGGAGGAGACGACGAGTACGACTACATCAACCATGTTCTGTTGAACGTTTCCGCTGTGCGATTTCTTCAAGGGTATGAAGATATCATCTATCTCTCTCGTTGATTATATCTCCTAGATTAGATCTTGGATTTCTTGTTCGCATCCGTAGATTTTTTTTTGATTTACTATGCTACGAAACCCTTCAGATTTGCAGGCCAAAGAATAAAGGAGGTATTGGCATTCTCAACCTTAAAATTCAAAATGCAGGCCTGCTGCTTAAGTTCCTTCATAAGTTTTACAATAAGAATGATACCCCCTAGGTCTCCCTTGTTTGGAATGCTTATTACAATAATACTATTCCACATGCTCTTTGGGCCTTGTGGCTCTTTATGGTGGAGATATGTCTCTAGACTCTCCCATTTATTTAGAGGGGTAGCCAAAAGTACAATTGGTAATGGGGCCAATACACTGTTTTGGAAGGATCAGTGGTCTGACACTATTTTAGGAGAGAGTCACTCAGTTATCTACTCTTATGTGAGGAATGATGATATCTCTACCCAAGAGTTTCTAGCAAAATACAGTTTGACACATCTCTTCTATCTTCCTTTGTAGCCTGAAGCTTTAGATGAACTAAGAACAATTCAAAATAATTGCGAGAGATACAACTCATGAGCACTTACAAGACACTTGGAGTTATGTTTGGGGGCCAAAGATTTCACATCCAAAGAAATATTATCGGTATAATTTTAGAAACCGAACCCACATATATCTTTCAAATTCTTGGAAATCAAAGTGCACTTGCAAAGTGAAGTTCTTTGGATGGCTTGTTACGTACAGATTTGAATACAAGAAACATGCTTAGAAGAAGGCATTATGCACTTGGGACTGGATATGACTGTTTAATGTGTAGTCATACTACTGAAGAAACAATTGAACACTTGCTCTTCCATTGCCCTTTCAGTCAAGCTTGCTGGGATTCAATTAATATCTCCTGGTCTATGGCTAACTCTAGACTTCAGATCATTGAACAAGGAAAACAAAGCTGGAATAAAAAGCTATTTGTAGAAATTACTCTGCTTGGATCCTGAAACATCTGGAAGGAGAGAAACAACCTCTAGTTAGTTTAATAATGTAGCACCCCAAGAAAACCACTACTATAAAATCGCTGTTGTTTTTATTCTATGCATCATCATAACATCATCATTGCATATAATTGCCTAAAAATATTTTCTAAAAATCCTATTTTGTTTTCTAGACATTCCCTCTTCCTTTCAAACCAAACCCTATATCTGTCTAGATCTTTTATTTCACCTAAAAACTATTTACAAAAGGTTTTATAATTAAAACTAAATAAAAAAATAATAATAAAACTATTTTTGTTCCGGGAAGGCAATCCAGCCAGTCAACCGGGCCAGACTACCTACCACCCGGCCCAACACACCCAGCAACCCTAGACCTAATCCTAGCCCTACATCTAACCAAACCCTAGACCCTACACCCCACCCCACACTCCCCAGCAGCCGCCGCCACTCCCCGATCCACCCCGTCAACGCGGCCCTCATGCGTCGAACCCACGCGATCCCCCTCTCCTCTCGCGCCTGGCCCCACCCCGACCCTGCGCTCGCTTCACGCGATCCCCTCCCTGTTCGACCGCCCCTCACCTCGGCCCTCATGGCCTCTCTCACCAACCCCATAGTAGCAGCGTCGTGGCCCTTCTCTATCAGTGCCACACCGCCATGACCCCCCCCCATGCGCGCCTCGCCGCCAGCCATTCCCGTCTCTGCTCACCCAGTCTGGGTCGCCCTCCTCGAGCCCGACCCCTTCCGCCACCGGTAGCCGCCCTCTCGGACAAGCTCCCCGTCGTCCACCTCGCCGCCGTGCTCTCTAGGCCGTCGGCATCCCTCTCTCCTCGCTGCCTCTCTGGCTCTCTGCCCCACCGTCCCTGTCCCATCCCCCGCCACCAACCTTCCCTCCGCCAGCGTCCAACAAGCTCACCGGCGCCCCGTCCTCTGGCCCGCACCGCCGTCTCACGGGCTCCCTCTCCTGCGGCCCGACCTCCCTCTGCCTTGCCTCATCGCGCTGCCTGCGGCGGCACGTCGGTGCGCCATGACCCCGCCTTTCGGTGCTCCTCTATGTGGCCTTGGCTGTTGTCATACGTGCAGGGTGGATGTTCATCTGTGTTGCAGTGCTGTTGTGTACTCAACTCATTCGACCTCGTGAGTTCCTGTGGTTTTGTGTTCGAGCCTAGGCCAGGATATGTTCCTGTTGTTGTGGTGATACCATGAAGACGAACCCTATAAGATGGTGTGGTAGCGTTGACGCGATGTGAGTGCCACCTTCCAAGTACAAGGTCGACACCGACACGCCAATCGAAGCCACGAGATACCTCAAGTTCCCCTACACGGACATGAAGATCGCCTACATGGACCCGATGGCCGAGACGCTGAAGACCCGATCCCGTATCCGAAGTCTAAACCCTGGCACCGGCTTCATGTTCACCTTCACGGATGCAAGACCCCATTCCCGGAGGTGAAGACCGACCGGCCCGGAACCCCGAACCTAACCAAGATCGCCGATACCCATGTGTGATCCCTTTTCCTCGAAGCCCTATTTTTATAAATGACCATATATCTTGTTGCATATTAATTGATCATACTAGCATACATATTTTGGTTTAGGGTTATATTGTCGATTCACCTAATAAATAAATATGGAGACCATATGCGGGCGAATCTAGTCTAATATCGGTCCCATTTAAATTTATGCATCGAACCGGTGAAATATTTTGTCTTGATAAGATAACATTAAATTGCGGGGTATCTTAAACAACATGAACCGTCTAATTAATTATCGGGACCCCGGTTCCTCTTAATATGGCGTAATTGCATCGCATCCTTGCCATGTCATACATTATACATGCATCATGCCCGATCTTTTGCCGTAGTATTAAATAGTGTATCCGGTGTTTCTTATAGTGCTTTGCTTCTTCACAGATTAGGCCGATGAGTTGATGCAAGTGTCGACCCGATCTTCGGATAAACCTTCAGCAATGTTTTCCAGGCGAGCATTCTCCCCCTTTCTACCTATCTTACTTTTATAGTCTTTATTTCCTCATATTGATCTATTTCTATCTGTGATGCGATGCTCTAGTTTTTGTACCCGTGATATCCCTTGCAGCCATTAAATTGCCTTGGACACATCCTATTACCTGGTGTTTGGTAGATAGTCAGCCTTGCGAGTCGTAGTTGCTTCCGCAGGTGTTGCGTCGCGTCGTCGATGTTCCCCAGTTGTTGGAGTAATGCTGCATGTTTATTGTTGGAGATGATTATAACTTTAATTACCATTTAATATCTAAAATTGAAGTAGGTAAATAATGCAGAGGCACAGGTGGGCAATAGATGTTATTTGGTTTTTAACCGTCCACTTGTGTCCCGTAGGACCCTGAGTACTTGATACATGTTTTTTGAATATTCGCACTATCCGCATGTGGGACCATGAACCCCCTAGCCAGAGCTTGAGTCATATTTATTTCTTGGGGCCAAAAAGTAGTTTGGGGCTTTGTTACTATCCTGTACTTATGCCATGCTTTACTGCTTTATTTACGATTGCGCGTGGAGCGCCTGTACTGTTTAGGAATTGTGATACGTTTATGCGGTATCGACAAGCCCAGTCACACTTTCGGGTTCCCAGTCGTTTACAGTCGTCGACACAAACCTCTGGGTCCGTCTAGGAGCCGACCAACTTCGTCGCGGGTAGCTTGGTGGGGTGGCCCCCTGAAATTTATATGATCTTGCAATTGCTCTGTCGTGATGCCTCGTTGGGTTTTTATTTGGTTTTTTCCGAGGTTGATCGTGCGTGTGTTGCTATTTGTGCCCCCTGCAGGGTAAAACTTTCTGAAAGCCGTGTCCGCGGTTATGGATGACTTGGAGCACAGTATCTCGATCATAGACAACTATAACTAACGTAGTGCTATAAATTTGACTTTATAATGACTAGTAATCAGCTTCGCTATAACGGAATGGCTAAATAAAAGTACCAACAATTGCTGGTTTTGATTGTCATCTGTTACCATTGTATCTGACTAGTAAGTATTGCAACTACAACAGAATGACTAAATAAAAGTACCAACAACTGCTGGGTTTTGGGATGCCTCATGCTATATGAATATGACTAGTAAGTATTACAACTATAACGGAATGGTTAACTAAAACTGCCCACTGCTTATTATATCAGGATGACTCATGATATCTATATCTGACTAGTAATTGCCGCAACTATAACAGAATGAATAAAACTGCCAACTGTGTGAGTTCCTCGGTTGACTTCCTCGTTTGGTCTCGAGGGGGAAATACCAGGATGGGTATGTTTGGTGATAGTTTCAGGTTGGATCCGAATAGGTCTTTCTTATCCCTATCTGATAGCCGCCAGTTGTATTGAGTCTCTATAGGTTGTTTAGTGCATGCTGTGCTGCCGCTTCACTCCACCATACCTATGTAGGCGAGGACCGCCGAATTCTAGTCTCGCCATGTCGGCCTCGATCGATCGCTCTCTCTTTTCCTTTGCCCTTTGTCGGCACCCTTTTGTTTAAGCAGGTTTTGAGATCGACGTCGTTAGCGGGGTTACCCTTCCGGCTTGCTCGCAGAGTTATGGACGCCATTGGTTATTCTTCGTGGCTCTTAGCTCAATTTGCATCTTGTCCGCATTTCGGACGCTGTATCGCTTTTAATGGTGTTTTTGGATCTTTGTATTGTATATCGTATTCTTGACTCTTTGAGTCATTGTTGTATATCCTCTCGTGGGTTCTCTCGTGGACTATTGTGTAATGGTATTACTTCGTTTTCCACCCGCACGAAAGTGCCTGGTGGGCACCTTTGAATCGTTTCTATGCGGGTTTGGCGGGAATCGCTGAAACTTGCATAGGGCCGATTCTAAGGGTGTTACAAATAACATACAACCCTCGGTTCAGGCCTGGAAGTCAAGATTGGTTGCTGATCTGTCACTACTGATTCATAGGACAAAGGAGGATTTACACCCACTCATCAAGATCATTATCCATAGTTTATAAATCCTGTGAGGTCTTAGGTTTTTTTAACCTTTCTTATGGGAGATCTTTTATCCCCTTGTATTCTGTAAATATGTAACACTTCAGACTCTGACCTTTTATTAATGAAAATGAGACAGTAGGAACCTTTCCTACTGTTAATACCCTAAAAAAAACTTTTTGTAGCTTGATTTTTTTTAAAAAAATGTCTTAAACCTTGGGACGAAGGAAGTATAGTACGAAAAGAATGCACGTGCCTTCCTTCACATTTGCACCCTTCCATCCATCATCGCCAAGAGGATCAAAGGAGAGGCCAAACTTTAGCATCTCGTAGGGGTATGCAGTCACCTAGGGCAACTGATTTCACGAAAGTAGGCTTTGTTTTTCTTTTGGTGGTGGTATTTAGTTACTATGTGAAAAATTCTTTCTAAATCTACGAAAAAGATGTATACTTACTTAGTAAATCTTTTGCTTTTGTTTGAAGAAAAAAAGTCACACGATCCATCTATCCACACTAGCAGTGCGACCATGCATAGGCTGTAGAAGTCTAGTGGGCATTCTGATGTAGCTTTCGCACACCAATGGACAGTTGGACACCGTGTATACTGCACGTACCAGTAGCCAGTTGTGGTTGCAGTAGCTCTCGCGAGAGATTCTGTTTTACGGGGTGGGATACAGGGTCTGCTAGCTCGCACGGGTTTTCGGCCGATGAAAATCGAATACAGGACCCTCTACTCGCGTTTTACGGGGCAGAAATTTAAGGGATCTGCTAGACATGCTCTCATGCTAACCTCATGCTGTGTTTGGATGTCGGAAACTTGGCTCGGAATCGTCCTTTTAGAATTAGCTGGACCGAATTCACATGTTTGGGTGGCCAAGGAATTCTGGCTTGGAAACCGGGGGCAATTCCAAGCCATGCTCGACCACGCGTCCGTCTGGCCTTGCCAGATTCCGAGCAGAGAGGCTCGGAAAGCCTTGGAAACTCGCGCCTGCGTACCGCTTCGGCAAAGACGAACAGAGCTACGCTCGCGCCGACCCCCTCCGCTACGCCTGCGACCTGGAGCAAGCCGGCGGCGCGGCTCCGGTCAGTCATCCTCTCCCTCTTCCCTGCCCCGCCCTCCTCTCCCTCCGCCCTTCCGGTTCACCGCCCTCCTCACCCAAGTTCTGGTCGAAGCTGTTCGTCCCCTCCACAGTGCCGCCTGGACCCTAGATCGACCGGGCGGTTGGGGAACGACGGCAGTAGGGGAACGACGGCCACTCGGTTGGGGAACGACGACAGCAGGAGGAACGACGGCCACTCCCCAAGTCGGCCTTCCCTGGATATCTGATCTGTTGCAGGGGCAGCAAGCTGGTTGTGATCCATTTTATCTGATCTGTTACGGCAGCCCCCGTCTGACCATCTCTGTTCTGATCTCTGGTTAGCCGAATTGGAAGTACGTACTGAACGTACTACCTCAATCCTCAAGATCCATTCCGTTAATCGAGTTTGATTTTTTGTTTTCTTTTGCACTGCTATTCCGATGCTCTGCGATGGCTTTCTCTGGACGTTGAAAGTACCTTTTACTTTGTCTTGCTTTGAAGTGTGTCTGAACATACTGGCTTGATTATGCCAAATTGGAAATTTTATTTTGCTATGTGAAAATAATATATAAATATTAAATACATTCATACTATTTTTCATACATGTAAACAATTTTATATTTCCAAAATCAACAAATACATATAATTCCATGTCTTGTGCATCCAAACACGATTTGGAATTGAGTGCTACCCTTTGATTACAAAGGCAAATTCCATGCGCATCCAAACACCGGAATTAGGAATAGGTGCCATTTCCTTTCCATATTGGATTTGGAATTTATGATCCAATTCAATTCCAAGCTAAAATTACTACATCCAAACACAGTGTCATAGTTGTGTTTGTCTTATGGAAAATTTAGAAAGGAAAGAATGTGTGTGCCTTCCTTCACATTTCCACCCTTCCATCCATCATCACCAAGAGGATCAAAGGAGAGGCCAAGCTTTAGCATCTCGTAGAGGTAAGCAGACACCTAGGGCAACTGATTTCATAAAAGTAGGCCTTTGTTTTTCTTTTGGTGGTGGTATTTAGTTACTATGTGAAAAATTCTTTCTAAATAAATCTACAAAAAAACGAAAATCTTTTGCTTTTTTTTTGAAGAAAAGAAGGGGCACGATCCATCTATCCGTAGAAGTCTCGTGGACATTCTGATGTAGCTTTCGCACTCACTAATAGACAGTTGGACACCGCGTATACTGCACGTACCTAGTACATGGATCAGTCGATGAATAGTCTCACGGCGACGAGAGATCGCCATCGATTTTCTCATCGCACATAAATAGACGGGCATCTTCTTGTATAGGAAAGAAAAAAAGACGCGTTTTTTTTCTGTAATGGGGTGTACGCGTACGTGGACGTGAGCGAAACACGTTTTTTTCTCTAACTGGATCATATGTATCCATCTCGATCTTCCTCTGGCTGTTTCGACTCGTCTCCTCTGCCACGACGCCCGTTTTAGCACGGAAGGGCGAGGCCGCAACTTTCAGTTTGCCGTGCCGAAAAAAGAAGAACGCGTGTGTGATGTGTGTGTTGCAGTGGACAGCGACGAGCTGGTAACAGAACGAAGTTTTGCAGCGATGATCTTCAGGTTCCATGCGTCCTACGCTACCAATGCAAATTCCTTTTTTTTTTTTGGAACTGAGATAGGAATCGAAGGACCTAGATACTGTGATAGTGTGATTGATGCGGTGGGTACAACTTACAACAAGGACCAAAAGAAAAACAAAGATTACACACAGGTCCTTCGAAATTACAACAAGCACCCTACGGGTTGAGGCCGAAACATGATCCGATCCCTGCATCCCAAAACAAGCTCGCCTCCTCACGCAGCTGGCATCGCTGCCGCCGGGGACGAAACCACTTGGTCCAGCAGCAACGTTGGACGCCGCGCGGAGGGAGAAGAAAGGCCGCCCTTGGCGGTTGAAGAAGCCCGGGTCCCACAGGCACACGAGCTCGACGAGGCCATCGCCATGGCCAAAGATAGCGGTTAGCATGTCGCTTCCGCTTGGGAATCGCCGAAGTGGTCGCAGTATCGCCGCCTGGATCAACCAGACAACCTCCTTCTCCAATAGCAACAAATAGAAATCCTCTGACCTGCTCTCCCTCGCCGCCACGGCTGGCCAAGAGGAGGGAAGAGGACCCAACATCGACGAACCACCAAAGAAGAAACCGAGCTTTATGCCCGAGCCGCCAGAGCTACACCTCCTGACACTAGCTCCAACCAGAGGAGCATCGTGAGAGGGGGCACCCGACAACCTCCTGACGCCGCTCCCTTGCGCCACAGAGTAGCTCGAAGGTGTCATATCTTGCCGCCACACGCCAGATCTAGTCCAACTCTCCCCGCCACCACGGCCGGCTAGAGAACAGACTGGATCTCGCAGCCAGAGCTCGACATCAACACTCGAAACAGCTTTATTCAGAGAAGCTTTGGTCACCGCCACCGCCGCCAGTCCGCCGATGACCAGGAGAGCACCGACGAGAAAACCAAAAACGCACCAGATCTTGTTGCACAGATCTCGGTCACCACTGCTACCTACGGGCAAACTGCCCACTACCGGCACTTGGCCACTACATCTACCTACCCTACCTACTCCGGTGTCACCCCTCTGCCACCTCCGACCGGCGTCGTCGATGGAGGGAGCTCGGGGGCGGCCCGGTAACGCCCGTTGGTCGCTCAGAGATAGAGAGAGCCCGCTTTTTTTGCAAATTCCAGTCTGGATCGGCTCATTCACGTCGTGGATCGTGTCCTGGGGGCTGCATTATTATCCATTCCGTCCTTGGGAACGGGTCGAGGGCCGTACGTGGTGCTTTCTATTTCTACCTTGGCATGGCCGGCCGGCCGCTGGTCGGTTTCCGGCCGATTTATGTATCCAGGCTGTCTAATCGCTGCCAACGTACGTACGACTCACATCGCCGATAGCTACTGCGACGTGCGAATCAGGCAACGCATCGCAACATCACGCGCACCGATCCAGTCGATCCACCGGCCAGTCCATACAAGACGGCGGACTGGAGCGGAGCACGGATGGCTGCCCGAGACGTATATGGCTTGTTTGGTAGGTTGTATAGGGTCTTTTTGCATGAGGGAACGAGGGCGTAGTGTTTGGTTGCCTGCACTTATTTGGCTGACACACCTAATTATTTTAGTCATTAGCAGCGAACATGTTCTCTTGCGGGTTTTTGCAACTGTTGGCGCGACACCTGCTACGACGGTGCCGGAGAAGGAGGGCGGCAGGGCACTTGCTGCGGCTGCCCGGCAACGGAGGAAGGCGTGACACTTGTTGCGGCTGTATCGATGACGAAGGACGGCGCCGGAGAATACAAACAAGACCAACCATAGTAGCATGGATCAAGAACCGCTCAAAGTCCGGTTGGACCAGGAACCGTTCGATCTTGCTAGCCGTGTCGGGTCCATGCCCACGCCATGTCGGGGTCCTTGCGCGTCAAAGGGGAGCTCCACGCGGTAGCAGCCGCGGTCGACGACGACCTTGGCGTCGAGTCAACTAGGCAGTCTTCTCCTTCAACCTCGTGTTCAAGTTGGAGAGCTACAGATGGATTCCTATACACTCACCAAAAACGAAAACTTCCAACACAAGAGTTGTGAGGAACAACGAGATCTAGCTACTCCTCAAAGGAAATTTTGAACGGTTGATTGTGTAAGACGTATCTAAAGAAAATCGTCCGGAAAAGCTCTAAGTTTGACCACGAATCTAAGACGATACGGATCACGAAACTCATGACAATGGTTGAAATGGAACCCCATCATTGATCTGCATTTTATCATGTAGAATTTGTTTTGAATCCAAACATACCTGTGCTAATTATAAGGGGTCAAGGATGAACATGTTTAAAGAGGAGAGAGTAGCTAGCCTTGCGAGTTAATAGCTTGTGGTCACAATTTTTTTTGTGGGAAATGGGCTTGCCCAGAGTGCTGCAACCTACCAAACGTGTCTGAAGCTTGATTAACCTAGTTTGCTGCACATTTAGATCATCTTCACTCGGTTATCCAGGACGTCGATCCGGACACCGAAAATAGGTCTGAACGTCGAAATTTCGTTCAGTCACGTATCTAGGAACATGTTTTCATCTGAATTTGGGCCAACTTTGGTCCGGACTACCCAGGCCGTACCCAAGATCCCGGGTACGTCCTGGGAACGCCGGACGAAGCGAATTCGGCGAGTGGACCCGCCGAGTCAGCATATATTCGCCCAAAGTTCGCCCATATTCGCTCAAAGTTCGTTCATATCGTCATATTCGCACAAAGTTCGTCCATATAGACCATATTCGCCCAAAATTCGGCCATATTCGCCCAAAGTTTGTCCGTATCGCCCATATTCGCCCAAATTTCGCTCAAAGTTCGCCCAAAGTTCGTCTATATCGCCCATATTCGCTCAAAGTCCGTTCATATTGCCATATTCGTCCAAAGTTAGACCGTATTCGCCCAAAATTCGCCTATATTTGCCCAAAGTCCGTCCATATCGCCCATATTCGCCCAAAGTCCACCCAAAATTCGGTCATATTCGCCCAAAGTTTGTCTGTATCGCCCAAATTTCGCCCAAAGTTCGTCCATATCGACCATATTCGCCCAAAGTTCGCCCATATTCGTCCAAACCCGCTTATGTTCGCCCAAATTCGCCCAAAGTTTGCCGAATTTTAGCAAACGCAAGAACTCGCCTGAAACGCGGTTTTAAACTCTGCTCACGCCAAAACGAGTTTCGTTTGGTAAAATGGTCCGGATTTCTACTTGTGTCACTAAGTGAAGATGCTCTTACACCTAACCAAATATGCTTAAATTGTTTCTCTAGAAGGCTTACTTCTCATCCCTACCAAGCCAGACAGACTGAAATTTGCCTTCAGGGTACAGTAAAAAGGACACGGCCACACGGATTAATTAGGTAGAAGCTGCTTAATTCCAAAGCAGTTGGGCACAGGGCATAGTAGCTAGGCACGACGGCGGCCTCTGCTTTATCACATCTCCACGAGGGCGACATGGATCTCCTCTCCTCCCCCATCTTTTCTCTCCCTTCAGACATCGACTTGTTCCGGCCATAACAGCGACACCAGAGTCCAGAGTAGGGCAGATTATCCATAATATCTAGGGAGCCACTTTAATTTTCTTTTGCAAGCTTTCCCCTCGCACATACACTTGTCTCCGTCTATGTCTATGTATATCAGTCTATGTCCAGAGTAGGGCGACATTTATCCATTAGCATATACATCCACTGGGATGAGTTTATCTTTGTGTACTTTTCTAAGTGCTGATTGAACAAATTTAGTAATCAGCTCGAGCAACATCGAAGCTTTCAGAGGCTTTTGATTTGAACGAGATTTTAGAGGAGAGACTTGACCATCCATGAATGGTGCCCCACCATTCATCTTGGATCAAGTGACCCAGCACAGGTCTGCACTTGACTGCCTCCTAGCTAGTTGTACGTGTTGGGGCTGGACCTGCTATTGCAAGTCTATCAGATGGGCCAGTGCCGCATCGATCATTAGCGCAATCTAATCGTGGATTATCCGCATGAGTGGTCATTATTCGGGATTTTTATTTTATTTGGTGTCTTTCTTATTCTCTTGAGTACCCACACATAGTACACGGAGAATGGGAGGCTAAGCTTGTTTAGTACTACTACTCAATGTTTTTGGTGCCTGTTAGGCTTTTATCTTGTGTCGCTTTGGAGGTTCTGGCTTCTGTATCTATTAATGTTTTCAATCAAGCATTGAAATATTCTTTGCCGAGAAAACATATGACTCTGAGTTTTACCGTATTGTTTAAATTCACAACAAAACATATGACCCTCTTCATCATCTCTTAGCAATCTAATTCGTCTAGATTGACCATTTCTCGACTTTTTCCAGCCCATGGGAGAAAGGTACTTAAGACCATATGTGTACAAACTGACCTGACTTTACTGATTCTATTCTAAAAGATCCGCATGAGCAGCACACACGTACCGATAAGTGACAACTTAAAATTCACACACATTATAAGCAAGGGAGCCCATCCATTGCAGTGCGACTACCTAACCTTATTTGCATATCATATTGTCGGGAAAAAAAGAATGGAATCACATAGAAAAAACATTGGTCAAAGAAAAGTGCCTTGGAAAGGGTCGAAGCATCACAGAAAAATATAATGAATCAGAGCCGACAATCTAATTGCGTAGTTTTCACCACATCAACTAAATGGGAACAAAAACCGATGTCTGAAAAAATGACACTATAGACAAAACCTAACATCCAAAAATGTTAACTTGCACCATAGTCAATGATTCGTGGCGCTGCCACCTCCTGAAGCTAGGAAGACATCATAGACTTCCTTCAGCTTCTTATTGCTTATGTCTCTTTCGGACTAACAAAATAAGTAACCCTTCTTCTTATTGCTTATGTCTCTTTGGGACTAACAAAATAAGTAACCCTTCTTATTTTATGTCTGATGAAATGTTAAAACTGAAGATCGAATCAACCGGAGCCTGGACTCCTATGTTCGTGCAATTCAAATGTTGACGAACTGGATCTTGAGTATGTTCATTCCGCTACTCAACGACAACAGAAGAATGACAAATATATTGACATGAAAAAGGATGGGAAGAGCTTATCACACTAGAGACATGGTTTTTCTTGCAACTTCACTCCAAGCTCGGCAAGAAGAGCCTCAACCCATATTAACTCGGCAGTAGCATTTGCTAGAGCTTGTATTAAGCCTCGGTACTTGATCTAGAAACATTGGCTTGTTTTCTGGTACTCCAGTGAATCTTCCTCGTGCTCCGCGCTGTTTGCATCATTTTTCACATGATCTTGCACATGCGATTCTGGTTCGATTTCTTCTCCGTTTTGACCCAAATTTGCAGCTGCTGCTTCTTCCTGTGACACATTAGCAATAGGCACAATAGTAGACATATGATCATCAATATTTTGTGCACCCTCATGAGAAGAAGATAGTGGAAGTAATAGGATCTCTTTTTTAAGGAGGGCACCGACATTAGGATGGAGAGCTTCAAAGGGGAAAACATTCTCATAAAAAACGACATCACGAGATATATAGACACGTCCTATGGACACATCTAAGCATTTGACACCTTTATGGAGGGGACTATAGCCAACAAAAACACACAGTTTTGAGTGAAAAGCAAGCTTCCTAGTGTTATAAGGATGAAGATTAGGCCAGCAAGTACAGCCAAAATTTCTCAGAGCATCATAATTGGGTGTGAAATGAAGGATACGTTTAGTAGGAGACTCAAGATTGATGACTTTACTAGGGAGTAAGGGTGTGTTCAGTTCGGAAACAAAGTGGAATTGAATGTCATGGTGCCATTCCACTGGAATGGGTTGGTTCCGTTTTTGTGTTTGGTTAGGACATAAAATATGTAATGGAACGGTTCCATCCTATGTTCGGTTGGACCAAAAAAGTGGAATATAATGGTTCTGTTCTATGTTTGGGTGCATTTAGAAAAAAGATGGCAAGAGAATAAAGAGAGCAAGAATATTTGGGTGACTTTAGCATAGAGGAACGCGAAGATTCCACCAATTTGGTAGAATGAGTGCATTCTGGATCTAGAGAGAATATTTTCTTTTGAGGAACCACCTCGTTCCATTCTATTTCTCAAACGCTAGAACAACTCTCAAGTGTGGAACCATTCCATTCCACTTCGTGACACCAACCGAACACACCCTAAATTGATGAGAAACGTGGCTATGAGGAAGGCTTCGTCCTAGTATTTGAGAGTCATGGAGGCATTAGCAAGAAATACAAGATCAACCTCAACTATATGATGGTGTTTTCTTTTAGCAGAACTATTTTGTTGATGGGCATGAGGACAGAAGACATGGTGTGTAATGCCCACCTTTTGAAAGAAATCGTTGCGTTTTTCATACTCACCCCCCCAATCAGTTTGCATAGTAAAAAAATTCATATCAAACTTGCGCTCAATATATTGTTGCCAATTAAGAAAAACTTGATAAACATCAGAACACTTTTGAGCAAATAAATCTAGACATACTTGCTAAAGTTATCAATAAAGCTTACATAATACGCATGTTTCCCAATTGAAAGAGGAGTAAGATCCTATACATCAGAGAAAAACTAGCTCAAAAGGAACAATAGATCTACTGGTGGAGATGGGCTATGGCAACTGGTGACTCTTAGCTAACTGACAAGAATCACAAACATATGGGGTAATTTTCGGAGTGTAAGCTATTTTATTCCTTCTAAGAACTTGTTGAACCACAAATGAAGATGGATGTCCTAAGCGACGATGCCATGTAGAGGAAGACAGATTTATTATGATGAATGCATGCTTGGAGGGATCACTAGAGATGGGCATCAAAGGGTAAAGGCCTCCATGGCAAAAGGACTCTAAATAGAATTCATCGTGTTACTTGGTCCTTAATCAAAAAGAAGAAAGGATGAAACTCAATAAAGACATGATTGTTAAGAGTAAATCGATGAACAAATAATAAATTATTGGATGCACTAGGAACATGTAATATGGCATTAAGATCAAAGGAAGTATGAGGGCTACGCTAAATTTAATGACCAATATGACTAATGTGCATACCTGTGCCTTCAGTAGTGTGCACAGGATCCTGTCCCTGATAGGTTGGAGAGTTTGTTCAGCTCCCCAGTGACGTGGTTGGTGGCACCTGTGTCATATTACCAGTTGGTGTCAACACCGTGAGAAGAATAATTTGCATTATTGTTTCCAGTGTTTCCAAGGTCTCCATTATCCTAACGATCATCACCATAGCCCCACCAATAGTCACATGCAGGATGTCCATGGATTTTACAAATCTGACATGTAGTGTTGACATAAGGGGTGGGCTGACGATCACGACGACGCCCACCATCATCACCCATGTCCCCATCGACGGGGGCACTCATCATCATAGCGACAGACCTGGTAGCCACTACCATCACGACGACCTTGATAACCTCCACCATCACGATGATCATGATCATCTCGGCGATCACGTTCATCACGACGGCCGCGATCATCACGACGGTCACGATACTCTAGACGGCCACGATCATCACCACGACCACGGTCATCATACTGCTGGCAAGGGCGATCATCACGCCAGGGCTGCCCACCACGGTCATCATGCCAGTCCTGTCCACGTGGAGGAGTGGCACCACGGCGAGCCAAGTTGGCAGAAGAGGTAAACCCAACATCTGCACTCTTGTGCATCTATCATATGCTTGTACTTGATCAAATAAATCATACAGGGTGGTGCCGGGGTTTGCACGAACAGCTGTAATCAGGGGTTGTAAGAACTGCCAAGAACATGAAGGACATACCAGAGGAGCTCATCATCGTCAAGGGGCTTGCGGCAAGTTCAGAAGCAAGGGTCTTCATCTTGGCAAAGTACTTCTCTACAGAGAGATCATTCTTTTGGGTGTCATTGAGAGCACCCTGCGGACGTTACGCTCGAGACTTCGACGAAGAGGAGATGTGAGCATTAAGGGCATCCCACACCTCGGTAGAGGTTTCAATACCGATCACATGAGAAAGAACGTCCGGGGAGAGGGCGTTCAGAAGCCAGCAAAGAACCTGCTGATCACGAACTATCCAAGATGAGTATTCGAGATTTTCAATCGTTTTTTCTTGTTGGTGTCCTCAGTGTTCAGCTCCCCATCCAGCGCCTCCTCGTTTCCCTCCACGAGATCAAGAACTCAAGCACCACGGAGAGCAGGGACGACGAGTGCCTTCCACACGAGAGCATTCTCTCGGGTGAGGAGCTGGGTCGGCGGGGCTCCAAGGGCAGCCACCAGTGCAGTTGCGGACGACGATGATGACGCCATCGAATCGGGGACGTGCAGGCGTGACGACATATGATCTACGGCGGTGGCACGCCGTAGGTCTTGGTGCGGCGGCGGCAGAGTTTGGCTTAGGTTGTGTTTGGAGTTTTCTCTTGGTCGTGATGTTTTTGTGTGGCGGCGGCCTGGAAGTCGGCGGCGGCAGAGATTTTGTGTAGGGTTTGGGTCATGTTTGGGCTACTGTTTTGAGATCATGGTGCGGCGGCGGCGACAACAGAGGTTTTGGTCGTGGTCGTGGTTGTCTTTGTCTTGGCTGGTTTGGTTTGTGGCGGCGGTCGGAGGGCGGCGGCGGAGAGCTGAGGCGGCAGTGGATTTGAGAGAGGTATGACGGGTAGGTCAGGAAGAGGATCGCTCTGATACCATGTCAATGTTTGGTGGAACGATGCGTACCCCTGGGGACGTTGTGTTTACATAGTAGAGAAAAACCCCTTACATGGCGTATAAGATTTATACGTATAAGGTCGGAGTACTCTTTATATACATACACACACGGGTATTAGATGCGTTAACACACAACAATAAGAATTGGTGTTACACATTGTGTTTGTGTAGATGAATTTTATTTCTATTGAGTTGGGTGCAACCTAAAATGTGCACCAGAATATTTACCAGCCACCACCGACCGAAGCTACCCGTCTTGGATTTGGTCCAATTACTATTTTCTTTTCTATTTAATTTTCTCTCCCATTCTTCGCCCACCCAGTGGCTTCCCCTCCCACTGTTCCCCCAAGAAGCGACCCGAACGAACCCGACCGGCGACGCCTCCACCACCACCACCTCCTCCCCCTCCACCACGAATTCCCCACAGGTTTCTGCAGGAATCCATCCCGTCTGCGCCCTCTCCTTTCCGTCCGGGCCAATTCGCGTGGAAATTTGGGGGGGAAAGGCGCGATTTTTTCGCCTTTTGCTTTACCATCCGAGCCCCATCTTCCTCCCTTTTGACCCCGCGCGGTTCTTCTTTTCATCGGTGTCGCCGATCGGAGAGGCGCGGTCTCGCTCGCTGTTTCGACTCCGGAGGCGTCGATTTGATCTGGTGAGGTCCGCTCTTACCCTATCGTTCTCATAGGATGCGTGGATTTCCTTTCCTTTTTTTCGATGTTTCTTATGGCGTGTACTTTGATCAGGTGCAGAGATGACGGATTTCGGGGGAGTTTTGTAGCGCGATCTTATTGGGGACTTGTTTCTTCAATCCGTTATGATTAAGCAAATCCTGGGCAGGCTCCCCAAAAAGCAGACCAAGTCCGGGGAGAAGGATTTCGCCGGAGCCGGCTCCTCGCTGTCAAGTCCGACGTCTGATGCAAGAACCACCACAGATTTGACCATGTCTAGCAGGATTGGCAATCCAAACAATTATGCATCCGCTGCTGCGAATCCCGGCCAGAGTTACAGCAACAAGAACGCCGGTGCTGGTGCGGGTGCCAGCAATGGTTTTATGGCCCCGCCTGTGTATGAGGTGCTCCCGAGCTTCCGGGATGTGCCGCCTTCCGAGAAACCTGGCCTTTTCCTCAGGAAGCTCGCCATGTGCTGCGTCTTGTTCGACTTCACTGACCCAACAAAGGATGTGAAAGAGAAGGAAATCAAGAGGCAAACGTTGCTTGAGCTCGTGGATTATGTGACCTCTGCTACCGGGAAATTCCCAGAGCCTGTTGTGCAAGAGGTCGTCAACATGGTATCCAAAAACTTGTTCCGGGCCCCGAATCCTGCCCCAAGGGAGAACAAGGCAATCGAGTCATTCGATTTGGAGGAGGAAGAGCCTGTCATGGACCCGGCATGGCCGCACCTGCAGATTGTCTTTGAACTGTTCTTAAGATTTGTTCAGTCTCCTGAGACAGATGCAAAGATGGCCAAGAGATATGTCGATCAGAGTTTCATTCTCAAGCTGCTTGATCTCTTCGACTCAGAGGATCCTAGGGAGAGGGAGTATTTGAAGACAATACTTCACAGGATATATGGCAAGTTTATGGTGCACCGTCCATTCATCAGGAAGGCAATCAATAACATTTTCTACAGATTTATATTTGAGACAGAAAAGCATTATGGGATTGCAGAGCTGCTAGAGATTTTGGGTAGTATAATCAATGGTTTTGCTTTACCACTCAAGGAAGAGCATAAATCGTTTCTAGTCCGAGCACTGATACCACTCCACAAACCAAAATGTGTTAGCATGTATCATCAGCAACTGTCATACTGTGTCACTCAGTTTGTTGAGAAAGACTGCAAGCTTTCTGATACTGTTATAAGGGGTTTACTTAAGTATTGGCCCATCACAAATAGCTCAAAGGAGGTGATGTTTTTGGGTGAGTTAGAGGAGGTATTGGAAGCTACTCAGCCAGCAGAGTTCCAGAGATGTATGGTGCCGCTTTTCCGACAGATTGCCCGCTGTTTAAGCAGTTCTCATTTCCAGGTAAAATATAATTGCAGAGTGTCAATCAAACCGTACACATATGATATTTACTTTTCAATAATTCATGGAAGTTCTCATCTCAAAACCATTGCTAGTATTGTGACAATGCTTGCTTGTGCCATTAACTTTCTATAACTATAATTACTGCAAGTGAACTAACCTCTAGCAAATGATGCGTATCTGGTGCATACTAGTTTTGTGGAATATCTGTGTTAGCTGTTTCCTGGTCAATTGTCGTTACTTCATAATTAATTCCTTGCAAACAGCCATATATTAGATAGATTTAAGCTGTTGATTCTAACTTGAATAAGGGTGCTTATTTTGCTACTTCAAACTTACCCAATTCTTAAAATTCTCAAGAACTATCTTTATGGAGAGTTTGAGGTTGGCTAATGGTTGAAGCAATAATGTTGTGTGAGTTGGGCTTGCTGAATCAGTTCATTTCATGTTTCCCTTAAGAATATACTGTTACCAGAAAGTGTGATAACAGTACTGGGAAGCATATGTCAATTTTACCCTGCTACCCCTATGTAACTGTAGCTTACAAATGTTGAATCTAGATAAATGGTACTTCGTATTAACAATTAAGTCTGCCAGTATTAAATCATCACCTACGTGTGTTCATCGTTTTAATAGCACTACTGGCGTTACATCATTTTCAGATAGGATGTCAGAACAGAACCTAGATGTGGTTAGTTTCAGAGCTTCCTAGTGCACCCATTTACCCTTTGTTTCCTAGAGATATAATCACCCTTACTGATAGCAGTCACCACTTCACTGGAGTGAGACAGTTAAAACTGTATGGTCGCTTATGGATCTTGTTAATCCGTGATATATGTATGTATAATTATCGTGGGTGTGACAGCTGAAGAAAGTCAAGAAACTGCCATGACCCACCATTTTCCTGCAATGAGTATCACCTTGAACTACATCTGTGTTTACTTCCTTCGATCACTGAGTTAGCATGCTGATCCCCTGTTTCTTACTAATATGTACAAACTGGTTTCTATAATATTGTCATATCATGATTCATAATGCCCTCTTTTCTGTTGGATCGATGGTATATTTAAACACGCTTTTTTCTGTTATTGTGTTCCCAATACAATAGATCCTCAAATTATCATACTTACTGTGGAGCTTGGAAGGTACACTTATGTATGCTGTTTGTCTGTTTATGGTGTTTAATGCATTTTTCAGGAATCCTAGAAATAATCGTCTGTACTTATTGTGTTACCCCTTGATCTAAAGTTTGGTGATGTTTTGGCAGTAGGATTGTAGGATAAAGCATGATATGTTCTCTTATGATTCAGTGCTACTTGTTCAGTATCTAAGGTAATGATGCATCTATTCTTGTTTCATTTTGCAGGTGGCAGAGAGAGCTTTGTTTCTGTGGAACAATGACCATATTGAGGGTTTGATCAAACAAAACAGCAGGGTGCTACTGCCCATAATCCTTCCTGCGTTAGAACGAAATACAAAAGGTCATTGGAACCCGGCAGTTCAAAGCTTGAGTCTTAATGTCCGCAAAATATTCCTGGACCATGACCCTGGACTGTTTGAGGAGTGCCTCAAGAAGTTTCAGGACGACGAAGCTCAAGGTGCTGCGGTAAGATCAAAACGTGAGGCTACATGGAAGCGTCTAGAGGAAATTGGCTTGTCAAATCTGCAAGCAGCGAGGCCCGAGACAACGGTTCACCAGCAGAGTTCTACCTAACTTGCTTCCTGACTTGCACACGAGCCGCTCTCTTTCGCAGGATGGAGTTAAATCGCTGACATGAATGCGCATGGATGGATGACTGCTTGCCTTTTGGTTACCTGTTCCTGAACATCTTACAGGCTGACATGTAAATACAACCTAGGTGAAGAACTGCGAAGCTTTGGCGCTGCTCTTGTGTTTTACGGGATCGTGAATTCAGTTCCATTGCTGTGGAACCAAGGAAAGGATGCAAATTACCTGTCCTGGGCTGCATGATGTGTATGTCCTACAACAGGTCAATGTGGTGCTTGCGCTTGCTTGTTGAAGGTGATTTTGCTGAAATTTAATGCATTATGTACGGATGACTTCGAGTTATGCCTTGGTAATATGAACTGGTGTAGTACATGTTTTTTTGCTTTAGTAGATGTGTAACACATTTGGAAGCAAGCGTGTATTCTTTTTTTTTTTACTTACCAAAATTTGTCTTCTGAATAACCGCTCCCATTATGAGATCATCGTTGGATGAACAAGCATAGAAAGCAAACTGACGAGGGTTTAGCTAATCAAATTGAACAAATCATGTTACTAGTAAAATGCTACGACACATGACCAAAGACCAGACAGTGGTGCTGATTGCTTGACCTAGGTGTCAACATCAGGGACAGTTGAAGATGAGATATTGGAGGAAACCAAATCTTGCTCGCCACTACAGCCAAAGATTTGGTTCCATCCAAATCTCACATTCAGCTTCCAAGATTTCATCTCAGCTGCTCATCCAGCTCTCACTACCTGCGGCATTCTGTGTCTGACACATGAACATGAGATGTTGGAGGAAACCAAATCGTGTCTCACTCTGCAGTAAGTTACGATTTAGTCCCATCCAACACTCAAATTCATCTGCCTTCTCTGACTACGATGGTGGCTAGCCGAGCTAACACACTGCACTCGTTTAGACAGGGCTGAAGATAAGATGTTGGAGAAAACTGAACTCCTGAAGATAAGATGGCTGGTTTAGACATGGAAGAGTTCAGTTCCCTACAACTCTTACTTTCAGAGCTGCATCACATGCTTTGGCCTGCAGAATTGTAGACTGATGGCTGCCCTTTTATAGATGAAGATCAAGATCAGGTTCTTGGCCCGCTCCGTTCTAATATTCTCCAGCATGAGCTTGTGCATGTTCAGTAAACGGTTTCTGAAAAGTGGATCTGCTTTCCAACAAACTCTGACCAAGACTGTCCTTGCTATGCTCTCGCATTTCAGAACAGGGATGGCATGAATGCTCATGAATCTAGTATGCTGAAATATGATCTTTTACCTGCATATAGTAAAGCACAAACAGATCGTATTTCCCTTTTATTTTTTATTTTTCCTTGAGATGTCGATAACAATAAATTTGCACAGGACAGGGCAGTCCTAGCATCCACAGCGAGCAAGCGATTCTATAGAACTTTTTTCCATTTAATATGCTGCTCCTGCAGAGTTCAGAGTTCAGAGGAGGCGAAGAATCTCGAGTCCTGCAGCCATGTGCCTTACATGTACAAAGAAAAAGGTTAACAAGTTGCAGCTCTTAGTGCAATCACTAAAGTATTGTTGCCAGGACAATAGTGTCTTTATATAATATACTAAGCTTTTTGGCATTGGCTCGATGTTAGAGTTGGTTTTGCTTGCAGGTTTTCAGGGTTGGCATGTACTATCATACAAGTTGTAATGCAAGTCCAACAAGGGTTAAAACAGAGTTTAATATTGTGACCCTTTTAAGGACCACATTTGACTACCTTTAGCCTTTGAGGCAGGACCTTATTAATTAGCTTTAGATCACTTCGATGGAATATTTTAGTACTCCCTCCGACCCATATTAATTGACTTCGATTTGTCAAAATTTCGATGAATATAGACACTATTTTATATATAGGTTCATCCAAAATTTGACATATTAATTGACTTCGATTAGTCAAAATTTCGATGAATATAGACACTATTTAATATATAGGTTCATCCAAAATTTGACAAATCAAAGTCAATTAATATGGGCCGGAGGAGTACATTGAAGAGTATTAGAAACCTCGGAAAATAAACCTCATGCAGGAATATATATACTTT
Organism: Avena longiglumis; assembly: GCA_030063025.1. Lineage (NCBI taxonomy): Eukaryota > Viridiplantae > Streptophyta > Magnoliopsida > Poales > Poaceae > Avena > Avena longiglumis. Next base: position 447,249,428 of record CP125977.1, read on the forward strand.
GTTGGTCAAATTTGTGATGTAACTTCTAGACGGAATAAGCATATCTGTGAGTTGATTTTTTTCTCAGCACTGCTAGAAATTTTTACTATTTTAAAATAGGGTGCACCTAGGTCTCAGGCGACTGAGATTTAGTTATATCTCAGTCGCCTGGCGTCATTGTGGTTTGATTTGGAACAATTATTATCGGCTTCCGATTGATAGGTTGATACAGTTGTTATTTTCATTTCAACGAATCTCTCATGGGCTTCATCGTGGAAGTTGAGCCAGGTTGTTTCACATCGGGCTATCTGCCATCTTTCTTTTGTTTGTTGGGCCCTTGTAGTCCATGGCCTTTTGTATTATCTTTGATACGGTTGTAGGGCAGTATACGGTCACAAGTTTTTTCAACCAGCTGCATGCGCAATTGACAGAAAATCATGCTGAAAATATAACAGTTTATGGTTTTTTTAGTTGCAACCCACGTGCAAAATGAGAAAATCCCAATTACAACTCACCTGTAAATGGAAAAACTTGAGTTGCAACTCACGTATAACTAAAGTAACCGAGTTCTATCCCATATACAACTGAGAAATCTCGGTTGCAACTCACACGCAACTAGCAGAACACCTCCCTCTCGCCCCCAACGGGTGCTTAGTTACAAGCAGGTCGCAATTGGCCTCCCTCGCCGGGGGCTCAGACAATAGGACCTCGACGAGCTCTACCGGCGGAGCTCAGTTACAAGCATGTTGCAACCGCCCGAGCTCGCCATAAGCAAGTTGCAATTGGCTCGCCGAGGAACCTCGGTTGCAATCAAGTTGCAACCGCCATCGACGTGAGCTCAATTACAAAGCAAAGTTGCAAATGACCCTACCGACGCATGCTCGCCATAAGCAGACGAATCGGCCTCCCTCGACGGGGGCTCAGACAACTAGACCTTGACAGGGCTCCCCCGGCGGAGCTCAATTACAAGCAAGTTGCAACTGGCCATCGCGCGGGGGCTCAAGTACAAATCAAAGTTGCAAATGGCCCCCGCCCCGCGCCGCGTGCTTAGTTACAAGCGGGGCAATGGCCTCCTCGTCGGGGCTCGCATAACTAGACCTTGATGGGGCTTCCCCGGTGCAGCTCAGTTACAAGCAAGTTGCAACTGGCCCACCGACGAGGACCCTCGGTTGCAATCAAATTGCAACTGGCCCTCGACGTGGTCTCAATTACAAAAGCAAGTTGCAAAATGGCCCCTCCCCCCGACGCGTGCTCAGTTACAATCATGACGCAAGTGGCCTCCCTCGCCGGGGGCTCAAACAACTGAACCTCGACAGGGCTCCCCCGACGGAGCTCAGTTACAATCATGTTGCATCTAGCTCCCGACAGAGCTCAGTTACAAGCAAGTTGCAAATGGCCTGCCGACGGGGACCCTCAGTTGCATCTAGCTCCCGACGGAGCTCAGTTACAAGCAAGTTGCAACTGGTCCACCGACGGGGACCCTCAGTTGCAATTGGCTCTCGGCGGGGGCTCAGTTACAAGCAAAATATGCAAAATGCCCCCTCCCTCTCGCCGGGAGCTCAATTACAAGCAGGTCGCAACCGGACACCCTCGCGAGGGCCTCAGACAACTAGACCTAGACGGGGCTCCCTAGGCGGAGCTCGGTTACAAGCATGTTGCAAATGGCCCTCGGTGGGGGCTCAATTACTAGCAAGTGAAATGCCACCCCTCCTCGTCGGGAGCTCTGTTACAAGCAAGTCACAACTAGCCCCCTCTCCAAAGTTACAACTGGCCCATCGATGGGGACCCTCTGTTGTAATCAAATTGCAGCTGGCCCTCGACGGGGGCTCAATTACACAACCAAGTTGCAAAATGGCCCTCCCCGGGACGCATGCTCGCCATACAAGTGGTGCAACTAGCCTCCTCCGGGCTCGCATAACCTGGACCTCGACAAGGCTCCTGGCGGAGCTCGCCATAATCATGTTGCGTCTAGATCCCGACGGAGCTCAGTTACAAGCAAGTTGCAACTGGCCCGCCGACGGGGACACTCAGTTGCAATCAAGTTGCAACTTTCCCTCGGCGGGGGCTCAATTACAAGAAAAATATGAAAAATGCCCTCCTCGCCGGAGCTCGCCATAAGTAGGTCGAATCGGCCTCCCTTGCCGGGGCCTCAGACAACTGGACCTCGACGGGACTCCCTAGGCGGAGCTCAGTTACAAGCATGTTGTAACTGGCCCCCGACGGAGCTCAGTTACAAGTATGTTGCAACTGGCCCTCGGCTAGGGCTCAATTACAAGAAAGTTGCAAATGCCCCCCTCCCCCCATGCCGGGAGCTCAGTTACAAGCAAGTCGTAACTAGTCTCCCTCTCCAAAGGGCTCAAACAACTGGACCTCGACGGGGCTCCCCGCGGATCTCAATTACAAGCATGTTGCAACCGGCGCCCGTCGATGGGGTCCCTCGGTTTCAATCAAGTTTCAACTAGCCCTCGGCAGCGGCTCAATTACAAGCAAGTTGCAAATGCCCCCCCCCCCCCACACACACCCCCAACGGGTGCTTAGTTACAAGCAGGTCGCAACTGGCCTCCCTCGCCGGAGGCTTAAGCAACTACACCTCGACGGGGCTTCCCCGACGGAGCTTAGTTAGAAGCAAGTTGGTGTTGGGCCCTCGACGAAGCTCGGTTACAAGCAAGTTGCAATTGGCCCGCCGACAGGGTCCCCCAGTTAAAAAGTAACAACCAAAAATATAGCTGGCTCGACAAAAAGGGAAAAATCCCAACAAAGTTAAGAAAAAAAGGCTTGGTACAATGAAGTGGCAATACACATTTTAGTGTGTATTTAGACCACTTTTAAAAGTCTAGGTTCACTTCGAATCTACATATTTAAATAGCTAAAAACTTCTGGTAGTGTTATTAGCAAAGGGAATACATGTTACTAATATAAGTTAGATCAATCTAATAAAATATTCGGTTTGCAATCTTATGTCGTCCTAGCAGTAAAACAATGATACTATAAATATTTCGAGAGGAAGCAATAAAAATAAAAAACTAAAACTCAATTGAAACTCGATTCAACCACCAACTCACACACTTAAGATGATCTCAAATTTACCTGAAAGAAAAAACCAAATAACTGCCGGCAAAAAGAAACAACCACAAAAAGAGAAAACAAAAAAAAACTCACACCCGTATCGATCACAGCCCACGCAAAAGGAAGCCCGTAGATAAACATAGAAACGAAGCGCGCAGAAAAAATGAAGCTCGCGCGGGCGCGAGAGACACAAACCCAGGCAGCTACGCGGGCGCACAGCACAAACAAAACAGCCAAGCCACGGTTTGCACAGATCGTAATGCAAGAAAATCCAATGGTGTATTAGGTGACTGAGACTTAGTTAATTCTTAGGCGCCTGAGAATTAGCAAAACCGTTAAAAATAATTATTGAGAGCGATAAAATTAAACGCATTTTACAGTAATTTGCTTTGTTATCTAGGGGTAAAAAAGGAACGTGTGGGACCACATGTGTAGTATATAAAAGTGCCAAAGCAGTTTAATGAAATAGGACCCTAATCAGTAATCATCACGCGCAAAAAAAAGGACCCGGATCGTCAAAAAGAAAAACAGTAGGACCCTGATGAAGGATGTTCATGGAATGGTATAGAAACCCTAATTTGTAATCACTAATCTAGAAGGCCAAGACCGAAATGATCCCTCCGCCGACGCCAAGGGTTATGACTTGAGCGTCGATGATGGTTTCAAACTTATTATCCTTGCAAGAGGCATTCACTCCATTTTACAAATAAATCCACAACGATCGAACCGATATGAAGTGACGAGAGAACTCTCCTACAAAGCAGAACAAGAATAAACCAAAAAAGCACAAGGACATCGAGAGCCTGCCACCGAAAACACTGGGATGAGACCGAGAGAAACCAGAGCTCCACGAAGACGCCCTCAATAGGGTGTTGTCGTCGTCAAGGCCGAGACGGTCAAGGGTTTTATCTAGAGCCCTTCGTGGAGAAGATTCCCATAATGACGCCCCAACCGGGTTATGACACCCGCAGACATCACGTCGTTGGCGTCGAAACGCTGAGATTTTGCCCGGAAAAACCTTCACGCCACGCTTGGTATCTCAGATCGCCCACTGTCCCGAGCCAGGCCTCTCGAACACTATCTGGTAGCTGCCTTTGCCGATGTGTCCCCTGCACCAGGATCCCCCGCTGCCCGCTCTTTGCCATCCACACGACCAAAGATCCATATGACTTCGAGATGCAGCACCTCGCAGAAAAAAAAAACTGGGGCCAATGGCACTACTTACTCTGAACTCAACGAGAGGTATCTTCATCACCCATGCTATGGTATGTTGGATGTTCTCGCAAATGTTATTACTGTGAGAACTCAGGGGGAGCAGTTGTTGGGCAGTTTGATCCATGGAGTATGAACCACGTTGACAGTATGAATGGCAGGGTTACACTTCGGTAATGCGTTGTCAGTGAAGGTGTACGATGAGGCAACCATAGAGCAACAAGTGTATCAGTTCTGCAATGGAGCTGTGGACTCTGGTGTCTGTTCAAGTCTATTGGTCAACCATGTATAGAATGATGTCGATAGGAAGCTTATGCATCGATAGGATGTCGATATATAGGTAGTAGCATTATGCATCAATACATTTTGTATCTTGTTATATTTCCTTGTATGCAACCGACTTCTCTGTGTATGCATGCGACTAAAAAAAGAGAAGGATTTTCGTGACCAGAAAATCTAGATACACATATACAGGTTGGAATACAATGTTTGCACCGATGAGAAAGCAACACAAAAATTGTACTACTAGCAGATTCCCAAAGTTGAAGATGAGATATCGGAGGAAACCAAATCTTGCACCATTTTACATCCAAAGATTTGGTTCCATCCAAATCTCACATTCAGCTTCCGAGGTTCTTCTCAATCTCAGCTGTTCATCCAAACTTCCCGTGTCTGACACATGAACATGATACATTGGAGGAAACCAAATCTTGTCTCACTCTGTAGTGAGTAAGATTTGGTCCCATCCAACACTCAGATTCACCTGCCAAATTCTCTGGTTGTGGTGGCTCGCAACTCACCCAGAGCCTCTATTGGTTTCGATAGCGCCGAAGATAAGATGCTGGAGAAAACTGAGCTGCTGAAGAAATGTCCCAGACATGGAAGAGTTCAGTTTCCTACAACTCTTGCTTTCAGAGCTGCATCATATGCTCTGGCTTGTGGCATTCCAGACTTATATGGCCGTTTTATAGACCAGATCAACACCGAGTTCCTTCTCTGCTCCGGTCTAATCTTCTCCAGCATGAGCGGTGCATGTTCAGTAACGGTTTCTCAAAAGTGGTTTTGCTTTCCAACAAATCCTGAACATGACTATCCTTGCATTTCATGAATCAAGTATGCCGGAGTATGAATTCTTACTTGGATATAATGCACAAACACATATTCAGTTTTTTTAGCAAACGGATATTCGGCTACTACCACTTGGTCATTTATTAAAATATATATAGTGGTTATTTTTCTTGTTATTATTGTGGTGTTAATGCCAATAAATTAGCACAGGACAGGACAGTCCCGTCCTAGCATCCACAACGAGCGAGTGATTCTGTATATCCTTTTCATTCAATATGCTGCTGCAGAGTTCAGACAAGGTGAAGAATCTCGAGTCCTGCAGCCATGTGCCTTACTACATTGTACAATTTGTACTATTACTCTGTTAGTAGCAGGGTACAAAAAAAGGTAAACAAGTTGCAGGAACATCCTAGTGCAATCAACAAAGTATTGTTGCGAGTACAATGATGTCTTTTTATAAGATAGATTTTTGGCATTGGGTCGACACTAGAGGTGGTTTTGGCTGCAGGTTTTCAGGGTTGTCAAACATCATGCACGTTGTAATGCTCAAGTCCTTACGTTGTGCAAGTCCAATTGGTTAAACCAGAGTTTAATATGGTGACACTTTTAAGGACCACACCTAACTATCTTTAACCTTTGAGGTAGGACCTTCTTAGCTTTAGACCCCCTTGATTAAACAAAGTAGATATAAATTCAGAAGTATTAGAGACCACGAAAAATAAATTACTTATGTAGGAATTTGTTTTGGTCGAATTCGTGATAGAACTTCGCCAAAGAATAAAGCATGCATGCCACTTGAGTTGATTTTATGATCAATGTTACTAGTACTATATCTAAGATAATTCTTGAGAGTGATCAGATCATACTCATTTTACAGTTTACTTTGCGTTGTTTCTTTGTTGACATTGGTGTTGTTCACATATTTTGCATAAGTTGCTTTTTCATGTCGTGAGTATTGCGATACATTTTAAATGTTTAGGTTGCACCCAATGGGGTTTGCTGCTTGAATAGATATTTTTCAGTTGTGACACATTTGAAATGATTTAATACTATTTTTACGAGAACTCTAGGCTAAAAACAATGTAAACAGCGTTGCATACGTGTGAAATAATTTTTTATTCGGGAGTCTGATGTTGCGAAGATTGAAAGCCCAAAATTTAACATTTAAAGTGGATACTACGCCTTTCTGATGCAATTGTTTTTTCTCTCATTCATGAATGAATGAGGCTCGACTTTCTCTCATTCATTCATGAATGAAGGCTCGACGCTATTACTTTTTTTTTTACATCTCCAACATCTTCGGTACATCTATTCTCAGTTCGAAAAAAACAAGGAATACATGTATTTATTTATCCAATTAATAGCATGCTCAATACTCCAAACTGAGAATAGTAAGTACTTGATACCTCCAAATATAACCACTTCTTTCGATGTCACAACATCTAGTATTATATCTTTGTCTTACTAATTAATTGCCTCAAATGAAAGCAGCAAAGTGTTTGAAAATAGAATGTGCCCCTTCTTTTAGTAGTATAAACCATAGTTTCAAAAGCCGGACCGGTGAGCGAACCGGTGAGCGAACCGGTGAGACGACCGGTTCACTGGTCGGACTATCGGTTCATCCGATTCGATAGCGTCAAAAAACAATATTTTTAATTAAAATTTAATCAAATTTAGGGATAAAATGATCATAAAAGGTATATGTAGGTATATTTCAATGTGTAGTCACCAAAGATGGTGAGCTCAAGTGATATTGGGCCTTAGTTAGTGTTATTTCTTCCAAGCAGAAGATCGTAAGTTTGATTCATGTTGCAACATTTATTTTCGTCACTGGTTTTTTACGGATTGGACTGTTGCGTCTTAAAAAATCAGTGAGCCTGTCTGTTTTAGGTACTTTTTTTATCAAATCATCGTTCCGATTTTTAAAACTATGGTGTAAACATCTTTTCTTAAAAAAAATACGTATTCTATTCCACTCCAAGAAATTCCCTTGTGAACATACAGAACTGGATACCTTCCTCCATGTGCACGCCAATAATTGCTGTTTACGAACTCGCACACCCAACACCGCTGTTGATACCTACATACCAGCTGACTTCTGGGATCCACATGGCATGGTCCCACACGTCATTCTCCAGAGAAGCTAACCCCGCCCAACGCCCCCGCCTCCTAATTGGCCGGGCGTGCCCGTGCCGTTACTACTCGACCCCACCAACCAGTGTCCAGGTCTCTATCTGGACCCACCCGTCATTGCTTAGAAAGCGCCGCGTACCAGGCCTCTGCCACCGACGTCTGGGGACAGGTAAGAACATATGGCCCACACGTCGGCCGCGTGCGCGCGGGTATAAACGCTACCGCCGCTGCGGCGACGTCTTCCTACCTCGAGCAACTACCGCTTCGGTTTCTACGGCCACCTCGCCACCACCTCACCTCCTACGGCAACCGCGGCGACAGACGAGGGAGGGGGAGAGAAACAGAGCACGCGACCACGCCATCATTCCGGCTGCAGTGCCCCGCGCCGCCGTCGCGTGAATGGTGCGGCCTGTGGCATTCCCGTGGATCTGAGCTTCTGTTGGGGCGCTGGCGGTGAGGAGGCGACGGACGGACGGCTCCCGGCATGGCGATGTCGGCCAAGGAGAGGAAGATGAGCAGGCTCGGGAGTGGCAAGGGGGCAAACGGAGGCGGGAGCTTCGGCGCGAGGGGTGGCCACCGGCCTCCGCCGGCGGGGACGCGGCGGCGGCTGTTCGCGGCGTTCTTCGTGTTCCTGTGCGCCGGCGCGGTCGTATTCGGCGGCGTGCACGCCATTGGAGGTGAGCCCCTTCCCCTGCTCCTGGAATCTGGAGCCCCGCGCGGGGCAAATTGTGTCTTGGTTGGGTGTAGGTAACTCAGTGGAATTAACTTTGTTCTCACGGAAATCTCGTGGCTAGTGCGTGGTAGGATCAATTCGAATGGTTTGAAAGAGAAAAAGGGATCATTTTTCTATGTGCGAAATTTCGCTTACATTTGGTGTTCATCGTTGGGGAGGTGAAAAATAAAAGTTGGACTCTTTCTGGTGGGGTCGCAAGGTTGCTGTAGATCTGATGGCAGGAGTCTTACCGTTCGCGGAAAATTTTGCAGTTCTCATCACTCGATTCCTGCATCGATTTGAGCAGCTTGCCGTTTCTGGATTGTAACGTTCCCCATGGAGTCACATGCTGCTGCCTTTAGAGTTTAGACTGATTGATCCCAGAATAGAATACTAAAGGCTCACGTCTTCACATGAAGAATGCTTGTGTTGTGCGTCTCAATTTAGGCACGCTTAATCCGTCAGGTTATATCTCTTCTCGTGATGTGCTAATTAACTGATCCCGTGTTCTTGTGATGCAGCGTCTTTCCGGCCGGTGCTCATGACGGCGTGGCCATCGGCGACCCTGAATGCCCTCTCTTCAGAGCGCCGGGCGCAGCAAGCTGGTGGCGGTGGTGCTGGCACCGTTTTGCCTTCTGTCCAAATCCGGCACGCCGTTGCCCTGCCGGACCGTGTTCTCCTCATCCTCAGAGACGGGTCTCTGCTGCCAGCTTCTGGGGAGTTCGAGTGCCTGTACTCTGTTGCCAACTCGACGCAGCTGCGCCGCCCTCCCCTCTCGGTTGCCGCTTTGCCGGATGGACCCAGCCTCGTGCATTGCCCTGCTGGACCTTCTGAGGTGGCTGTGTCCCTGACGCTGGCCCAGTCGCCGCCGGTGACACCGCTCCAATGGGACCAGCTCGTGTACACCGCACTTCTTGACACCCGGGATAACTCTACCATTGTGTTTGCCAAAGGGATGAACCTCCGTCCAGGCCGTCTCGGTGTGCCGTCACGGTATGAGTGTGTCTTCGGCCGGGACTTGTCGAAGCCGAAGTTTGTTGTCACCTCCCCTGTGCTTTCTGCTGCGCAGGAGACATTCCGGTGTGTGACACCTGCCCGAGTTCGCCGGTACCTCAGGATGACAGCTGATGGGAGCAGCAACAGAAACAGGGATGGCAAGCCTATGTTGGTCTCCATTAGGACTAAGGGCCGGGGAAGCTCTACACTCCCCTCGATTGCAGAACCAGAGCCGCTTCCTAGGTACACCAGGCATCGGCGTACCAGGTATCGGCAGCAGAAGGCACACTCAATGTGTGTATGCACCATGCTGCGCAACCAAGCACGGTTCCTCCGAGAATGGATCATCTACCACTCTCATATCGGCGTGCAGCGGTGGTTCATCTATGACAACAACAGTGATGATGGCATCGAGCAAGTCCTCAATACCATGGATCCATCTGCATACAATGTGACACGCTACTTGTGGCCCTGGATGAAATCTCAGGAGGCTGGATTTGCACATTGTGCGCTCAGGGCCCGGGAGAGCTGCGAGTGGGTGGGGTTCATCGATATCGACGAGTTCCTGCATTTCCCTGGCAACCAAACTCTACAAGATGTCCTCAGGAATTACTCAAGCAGGCCACGGATTGGTGAACTCAGGACTGCATGCCACAGCTTTGGTCCGTCAGGTCGGACGACGATTCCCAAGAAAGGAGTCACAACGGGCTACACCTGCCGGTTGGCTGCGCCGGAGCGACACAAGTCAATTGTGAGGCCAGATGCATTGAACCCCTCGCTGATCAATGTGGTGCACCACTTCCATCTGAAGGAAGGGATGAAGTATGCAAATGTTGGTCAGGGAGTGATGCTGATCAACCACTACAAATACCAAGTATGGGAGGTGTTCAAGGACAAGTTCTCTGGGCGAGTCGCCACCTATGTTGCCGATTGGCAGGACGAGGAGAATGTTGGATCCAGGGACAGGGCACCAGGTCTAGGGACCAAACCGGTGGAACCAGAGGACTGGCCGAGTCGGTTCTGTGAAGTATATGACACCAGTTTGAAAGATTTTGTGCATAAGGAGTTCACAGATCCACAGACTGGAAATCTTCCATGGTAGATGGTTAAGCACTCACTGTATTTGATCCGCACACGATACATGACATGGAGAAACAAGAGACATGGAAAAGAAGAAACACGAAATGGGATAGGTAGTAAAGTAATTTTTTGCTCTTTGGTATATGTTTAGGCTTTTGTTGTTAGATTGATGTCCTTAGTTTGGAGTCATCCTTTTCTTTTAACACATCATATCTAGGAGATAAATGATTCTTTTGTAGATACAAATGATATGATAAATCACTGTTCAAAGGTAGAATGCATAGAGTGAATCACTTGACTTTATTTTCCTGGGTCTAATTTTACTTTTAATCTGAAGAATTGAAATTGATCAGTCTATGCAAACAAATTCGTTATGAAGAACAAGTGGTCCCGCAAGAACATTTAACTTTTCATGGAAAATTTTACACCCAAACAATCAATGCGGCCTGCTTTCTTTTGCTTTACTCTACTTTATATATATGCATCATTGGAACCTTATGCTTAGCATCTTTAGATGTAACTCAGTAGTTGCTTTGGGGAAGTGCCATTCTCCTATCAAAATCAGATATAGAGTATTCTCTTACACAATAGAGGAAAAATCTGATCTAGAGCAACTGTATCCACTTCCAGATCACTCTCACAACGAGCTTTCCAACATATCTCTCATAACGGTTGCTTTCTTCTCCATCTTTCATTACTGAACTTTCAGGGAGGGAGGGTTGCTTGCCTAATTAACCTAACACATACACAAGGACACTCTAGATAAAGCCCATGCTTCTTTTCCTCTTGAACTCCAGTGCCTTGCTGTTCCTGTTCCTAATTTATCATTTAAAGTTGCTTTGAAATGATGGCCTTGTCTGTCTACTCTCCAGCGGGTTCCAGATCTGCAGTAGGATTATTCTAGTACCACTATCCTAGGTTTTACCAGGACAGGTTTCTCCTAGCTAGAGTCAAAGCAAGGAATCAGACTGACAGAACCCTCTTTTTAATTCGCCTAATCTAATCTCCACCCCCCAGATCAGCAGTTGGCCCGTTGTTTCTCTATGTTTGTTTCGCTGTACCGATCAAGCAGGAAAGCTCTGGACAAGAAGCACGAGAGCCGGTTTGGTGCCTTCTGGGGACGCCGCCATCTGGTGGCGCCGATGAAGACTGGATGGACGACCTAACAGTGTATAAACTACATATTTGAGCTGCCATTTGGTGACCTATCAGTGTATAATACTACAATGTCCAGATGTAGTGATAGCAATGTTTGCAGCGCGTGTGTATGTGGACATATGAGCTGCCCATGTTCGTTGAATACTGTTCCTAGGTTACACCTTGGTTGGAGGGTTCCTGGATGGGGGCAGCAGTGCCTGAATTTCTGGCGGGTAAGCTGCGCTGAATACAAATTGGCGGGTTGAGATATGTGTCTTAGGCCATCTCCACCTGGCCCGGCCGACCATCCGGTCGTCCCAAACAGTCCGTGTCTGTCTGTTTGGGTCGGGCTGCTGTCGATTTGGGGTCGTGATCCAGATGACCGCACCCTGGCTCGGGCCGCGCTTGGCCAGTGCCAACGCCGACGTATTTTCAATGTCTTCACGCCGTCACCCGCCTTTCTTTAACGTTGCTTCCCGCTAGTTTTGGGTGTTTTCCACCGCATCCAATCTCAGTCATAAAAAGGGGAGGTCGCCGAGATATCTTGGACCATGCCCGCACCACCCCACAGCACAAAAACCACCATGCCTGGCCATCGTCGTCGTCCCAACGAGCTCCGTGACAACCCCAGAGAAGCGGTGCCCGACCGCCCGCTGTCCTCGTGGTGGCCGAACCCGCCGGTGGCATCGGACGTGGAGCCTCTTCCGATTTCGGGGCGCCTACAGCAGGACCACCGACGAGTGTTTCTCGTTCGAGGTGATGAACTACGTCTTTCTACCGGAGCACCGCCGGTGTCTCGCGCTCAGGGAAGTGCGTGACGACCTCCGCAAGTCGAAGAAGAGTTGCATACACAGGAAACGATCTACCACTCTCTCAGCGTAGAATGGGGCCTTGCTGATCCGTAGGAGGCGCCTAGCTAGAATGGCCAATGCCGGTCGACCCGTAGACGACCCGTTGTACTCTTGTTTGTAATATATGTGTCGGTCGAATAAAGATTTTCATTGCAAATAGCCAATGCCTACATTGATACATCATACATGGCACGCGTACAGCCTAGCCTACTCGTCGGAGTAGGAGAAGGAGTCGGAGTGGTAGCAGCGATGGCACATGGTGTCGCTGAAGACGCTGACGCCGAACTTTCCTTCACCCGTCGTACTTGAAGACGATGATGTTGCTCGCCTCGATCTGGTGCGAGCGAGCGAAGCACTCCCAGCCGTTGCCGAGGTACATCTGGCCGAGGTGGTTGAACTGCAGATCGACCGGGTACCTGGTGGTCCTAAAGTGGTCCTAAAGCCGTTCGCCGTAGCATGACAAGCGGTGGCGGCGCGTCGCCGATCAGTGTCACGAACCTGCGGGGAAGGAGCAGCCTGTCACGCGGCATGCCAAGGTGGATGTCCACGACTCGGTCGAAATCTTCGGGGATGACGGTGTTGAGGGAGAGCATGCTGGCGCGCTGATTTGGCCACGTCCTCCACGCCTCCCTCGACGTCCACGGCCGCCACGCCCTCCTCTCGATCCAGCGTCGTCGGCCATGGCTAGCTACAGGTAGTGGAGAACGAAAAGGAGGAGGAGAGGATGGTGTTTTGTGGGGGAGAAGATGTCCGCTGGCGGCCAGTTAAAAAGGAACGACATCGGATGCTGGTGCGGAGACCGAAGAGATGATATTGAAGTGTCCAGCTAGTTGTATGTCGTCTCGTCGCCATTGATGGCGCAGGCTGTCGCCGGTCAGCCTACCGCAACACCTTTGAACGCTGACGCAATGTTGCCACGGTTGCGTCTAAATCATTGCCGCTACGCGCGTCTAAATCAACGCCGCGGTGGATGACGGTGGGACCAGTGGTAGGCACGGGCACACTGTCCGCGTGCGTCCGGGCCAACGCAACCGTTGTCTAAATTAGATGCACAGATGGATTGAGCCAGACATGTTTGTCCGGATGGATCGGCCCACTAGGCGTCGTGTATGTTCCGCGCGTCCGCGTGGATAAGCTCGGGCACATCCAACGGGATTGGTCGACCCTGTAAAGATGTCCTTAGAGCAACTCCAACAACTTACTTATATATGGGTAAGGCAAAATTGTATGGGTAAGAGGACAGAGAGGGTATAGGTAAGCCAAATATTGTTTGCTCCAACAGCTTACCCATTTTTTGGCCAGGCAAAATACATCCGGGTCCTTTTAGATTTACAAACTATACTTAGGTCCTTCCTTTTTACACCAAGGACCTTGCACATGAATAAAAAAAGCAATCAGGGACCTCGACGGAGCTGCACACATGCCGCATCTCGACCTCATGGGGCTTCCTTCCTAGGCGTTGGCCGCGTTGCCGCATGGAAAGGTCTCACTCGCGTCTCCACCCGAGCATGGCGGCTGGAATCATGGCCGACGGTCGACGAGCTTGCAGGTAGGGCGTGGGTCGGGAGCTTGCAAGTAGGGGCGCCGGTCGGGAGCTTGCTGGTGGGGGCACGGTGCTCACCAATGGAGGGCGGGGTGGCAGACTGGCATGTAGGGCTGCGTCAGAGCTGTGGACAGGCCTAGAAGGGCCCCTGCCATGGTGAATCGGCGCCGGCGGCGCACCGACTCGGGCGGCCACTACGGCCCGCTGCTAGCCAAATCGAGGTCTGCGCGACTGCATAGGAGCTTGTCGGGTGGCCGGGAGGAGGACGCAAGCAGATGGCGGAGCGCGGGCCGATCGCCGGCGAGCACAGGGGTGGCGGCGACCCACGACTTCATCAGGCGCGTCCGTGAAATTTCCGTACGAGCGGTTAAAGGTCTCCCGGGTGAATTTTTGCTGACGTGGCAAGAAATGGGTAAGAGTTGTCTCTTAACCAAATTTTGTCTATCTACCCATAAAAATATGGGTGATCACCCAAAAAAAAATCTGTGGGGACCACGGATAGGTAAGCTGTTGGAGCTAATTTTTTGTGCATCTTACCTATAAAAGCAGTTTTTGCACCTCTTACCCATATATGGGTAAGCTGTTGGAGTTGCTCTAATATAGCTAGGACAGAAGGTGTGTTGTACAAGTGTGCAGGACTATTGCTGTTGATACAGCAGAGTAGGATGCCCATGATCCACATGGGATTTACTGTTGATTATTGCTGCATGCTCCGACTTTGGTGACAGTTACACTAGTGATTTCTCTGCTAAAACCACAGATTCTTGTACTGCTTGGGCAAATACCAGTACTTCTGTTCATTCGTGTCCTCACTCACCAGAGAGATCCTTTTTGCCTTGTGGAACCTTTTCTTTTTTGACATGTGCCTTGTGGAACTTTGACTAGTTAACACCACAATGATAGTATTGTATTACTCCCTCTCAATCATAATAAGTGTCACTGGCGAAAACTATCTCGCCGATTTGTCTAGATTGACGTGTATTAATACACTAAAACGTCTATAGTCGCATACATATTTGTTTAGACAAATCTGTAACACCTAACAAGAGGAAAATACTAAATCAGCGACGTTTATTATGGATCGGAGAGCAAGTATTATTTCCTCTTTTGCCTTTTGGTTACAACTAAAAGCATACAAAAAGATGTCACAAGGTACCTGTGCTGTGCAGTAGCTGACCTGATATTCGTTAGGCGGGCGGGTGCGGAGGCGCTGTCGGCTGACGGCCTGATGCTAAGCAATCTTCCGCTGCTGCGCTGTAGCATTCGACCGTTCTGCAAGGTGAAGTGTACGAGCGGCATGGCTCTGCCAAGTGCCTTGCCAACTCGACGAATCATCAGAGCACATCCAAGGAGAAGAAGCGCAGTCCCAATCATACGCGGCCTAATAATACCAACAGCCTGCGTGGCGAACGAAATGGACGCGCATGCCTTCCTTCCTGTATCTTCTTCCCTTTATTAATTTTTTTTTTTGAATTGGTCATTCCCTTTATCGTTTTGTTCGTGTCCTTTTCATGTTATAGTATGGTCTACCTGGACGCGCTCCCCCACAGGATGTCCCTTTACCGACAACAGAAGGGTTTGTATTTTCTTCAAAGAGGGAACGAGGCATGGTGAAAAATGGGAACTCTAATACTCGCAATCTGACCTGTCTTCCATGCTTGGGGCTGCACGGAGCCCTTATTTTGAAATGTTCAAAAAATAGTACTCCCTTCGGCCCATATTAATTGACTTAAAGTTGTCTAGATTTGAATGAATCTAAACACTATATAGTATATAAATTCATCCAAATTTTGACAAATCAAAGTCAATTAATATGGACCGGAGGGAGTATCTAAAAGTTCGAAATTTTCTAAGAATTACTAGATTGCGGAAAGAGATAATGATGTATCCTACCAGTATGTAAAAACCAATTGCCCTTCCGAGATGTGCAAAATTGACAAAATAATGGATATGAGGTGGCGAACATTGCAAATTTTCAAAACCTCTAAAATTTCTCCTAATAAAGGACGCTTTATCACTTAAAAATGTTACATCCGGTTTCAGTATAACTAGAATGCACACAACCTCTTGTAAAATTTCATTACTTTTGTGTAACCCAAAATACCGCGTTGAGATTTGGAAGCTGGTAGAAAGGAAAAAAATAGCGTGCTAAAAGAAATAGCGTGGCCTTTCTCCAAACGCTATGCAAGTTATAACGTGCTAATAGCGTGCTATTTTTTAAAATAGCGTTTATAAAAAAAATAAATATTGATAGATATAGCATGTATTACTAGAGATTTTAGCAACTAATTTTTTTCTAAAGTAATACATGCAAAACCAATTAACTAGTGCGGCAAAATGACAAAGTCCAGGTCATAATGATCACCAAATCCAACATGACAAGGTCAATATCATGGTATTCACCACAAAAATCCATGGAAAAATTACATCTATAGGCTTAATGAGCTTATGAGATGGTGCTATTTTCATAGATTTTTTAGCGCTGCTATTGCGTTATGACGTTATAGCGTATTTAGCGTCATTATAAAGCGAATAGCGTCATAGCGAGCAGGTTTTGTATAGCGTAGCGTTTTCCTTCAAAATACGCTATAGCGCCGAAATAGCGCGCTATTTTTTTGTTCCATAGGTAGAATACATCATGGACTACAACTATTACAGAATTTTTGAACTTTAAAACGTCGTTTTCGAATTTTGGAAGAAAAAAAAGGCATCTACATAGCCTAATCTCCAAATGGAGTTTCCATATAACTCTCGTGCTGCTGATGAAATGGAACAGGGTAGGGATGAAGAGATGACCCAGGGTGGATTCGTCATATATAGTCAGCCAAAGCCACAGCTTGGTTCAGGGTGACAGTACAGTCTAGCAAAAATGGCATGCCCAACACTGCGTTCTTCTGCTAGCCCAGTCGCTTGGAGGAGAGCTTCTTCACCTTCAGCCTGCAATCGCAGCAGAAAAAACAGGGTCGCCCTGTAACTGCTGTCCCGGCCGACAGCGGCCCACCCGCCGTAGCCGTTTCGCTCACAGTAGGCACCATCCAGGTTGATCGATGCAACAAACTCAGGTGGTGGTCGCTCCCATCTCGTAGTAGCAAGCATCGACAGGATTGGGCTTCGGTTTATGAACATGAACCAGGAGCTCAATCCATTCTGTGGAAAGACAGCTCGACTTGGAACTCAAGTTCAGCACCGGTCTGTCTCCTCTCAGCGCGCCTTTCTTTGCTTCGTTCCTTCCACCAAGAAAATACATAGTAGTACCACTGTGCCATCAACTGAAGTTTCTGTATCCAGAGGCATTGCAAAAGTACACTGCAGCAGCAACACCTGGGAGGATGAGCGCACCTCAAGCTGGCACCGAATATGTTCCATGGACAGAGCTCGCCACGGCGCTTTTACTGGCTTTGCATTTCAGAGAGAGAGAGACGGCCACCATCTTCAAAGGTTCTCAAGCAGATAGGGCAGGCACACTCGAGCTTCCATATCGGGGATGAACTCAGTGTGTTAGCTAGCTGTAAGCTGTACACTGCACCTTTCATGATAGAAACAGACAAAACGAATTAAGAAGAGACATGTCATGCATTGATCGCCGCAGCAAAATGGAAATTCTGAGTGAAACACAAAGCAGACATCGCACGATTCAAACTAGTAGTGCTTTGTACTACTATTGCATTGATAACAGAGGTTTTGGGTCCTCAAAATGCAGGTTCGCCACCCTACCTACCTAGTCATGTCTTCCCTCCAAAACAAAAGACGGCCTAAAGTTCCCCGTACGCCCTACTAAAGAAACAGAACTGAACTTGAGGCATCAGAATTCTTCGTCAGGCAGAAACAGAAACGGAAGTGAAGGCCTCTTGGTACATCTCATCTGTAAGAAGGAAGCTCTCCTCCAGGAAGATCCCAGTTGTCAAGCCTGTCGTCATCGGTGATTCCCTCCTTCGGCTCCTGCTCCTCGTCAAATGGATATGGACCCTTGAAGCGCCTGTAAGAAAAAAAGGAGTAGCACCAATTAGGAGGAACAATACTTGCAGTTGGGATAATGAAACTGGAGGTGCTTTTTAATCACCAAGTATAACGTGTCTTTCAGACATAGACAACTGGGATAAGCCAAGAGTACTAGAGTCTGCAAGAAAAAAACATTATGAACTCCAGCGGATAATTGAGTTGGGACACCATATAGGTTTCTTAGCTTGTACGTATTGGTAATGCACACTGTTTCCTGGAGGAGATGTTTATCATGCTGCGCAGGCTGTTCGCTGAGACACACTCCCCCGTCGCCAACAACTCCGACTCCTAAGCTGTCTGTCCCTTTGGTGCTCGTGTTGTTTATGTTATGTTGTTGTTGGACTCCTGTGGTTCTGGCCTGCTAGTGTAGCGGTCATAAACTCTTCCTGTGTTTGTGGTGGTGTCTGCGGGTGTGGTCTGTAAGCTGTGTTCATAGCTATAACTTCTTGCTTATGTTGGGGCTTTATTAATTTAAAGCCGGGCACGTGGTGCCTTCAGTCTAAAAAAAATATAGGTTTCTTAGTTTGTAGTACGTATTGGTAATGCACACTGTTAGAAACATATGACAGGCACAGGTGACTGACAACGCGAGTAGTAAGTAATGCAGCTAGCATTATTTCTTTCTATATTTTGCCACCATTTGAATACTGATGAATAAAATAAATGCATACAAATATGTCACGAGGACGAGGCAGCGAGACAAAATGCTGGCGCAGCGGTTAGGCAGTCGGATGCTGTCGATAAGCAATCTTTAGCTGCTCTGTTGTACCATTCCATCGGTGCTCCATTGTTAACTGTACATTAGTACATTGGATTCAGACGAACAAACGCTTCTATCTTCTGAAAATTGTCTTTGGATTCAGACATATCAGAATTTGTACCTATCAACCACAGGGGAGAAGAGGCCAGAAGGCATGGTGCGCTATAGGCACAGACGCCGCACGGAACACCTTATGAGAACTCGCCAGCCATCTACCTATCTACCAGGTCTTGATCGCAGCAAGCCCTGAAGCCCACCGCCCGCGAGTTTGCCTCTTCGTCCTGAATTGCAAAGAGCCATAGCTGTTGCCAGCGTGTCTCCATCGAAAACCAGTCTGTTGTGAATTGTGATGCCGCCGCCAGAGATTCCAGCATCATGCATTTATCTTTTTTCCGTCGAAGAATGTCTTCGGAATTAGTTAGTGATGTAACAATTAAACATTTACAAAGATCGTACTTACTCGTCGCAACCATCAGTTTTAGTCACCTGCAAAAGCACGTAAGAGAATATCATTCCGGACAAACAAGGCAGCAGGGAAATATAGAGAGCAGCAGGGAAGTTAAACATAACGTAACGTTATTTACTAGCACTACTCACTCTGTCTAATAATTTTTGGTTGCAATAACATCTTATATTATGAGACATATGGAGTAGCATTCTGTACCAAATGCGGATAGCAGCAGTAAAAACAAAACAAAAAGAACTTGGGACAAAGGGAGTGTGGGACAGGCAAATAGTTACCTCGCATCCTTTCTGCTGCAGCTCTTCCAACGTGTTGTCATATCCAAACCCTGCATATTTTGTAGTTTCAGACGACTGAGGAACGGAAAGTGCAACAGCCCCTCGGCCAGTTTGCTCATCTTAGGGAACCAACTCAGTGTCACATGGGAGAGCTTTGGCATGGCCCTGGACTCGATCCTCCACTCCTCAATGTAAGAAAATCGATAAAGTTTTATATTCTGCAGACGAGGAAAACCATTGGCAGAGCATGACATGGTCTGGCCACTGTACCCTTTCAACGTCAGCACCACAAGACACTGAAGCTTCTCCAACACTGGCATCGGGTCTTGTCTAATTTCAACAGCAGATAGATCAAAACTTCGTAGGCTTTGTGGGAAGTGATGGACATCAGGCAATTCACTGAACACACCCAAATTTGTAAGGAGGCGAATATCAACGAGGCAAGGCATGTTTGCAAATATATCCATCACTCGTGCAGGCATGCATTGGACCAACCACAAAGTTGTTAGTTGGGTCATTTAGCCCAAAAACCTCACCATATCAGGATTGCAGTATTTACTACAAGTCGTGGCACAGTTTAGCCTTAACTTGAAGGTCTGGAGCTCGTTTAGTTGCACACCGTTTGGTGGAGAAAATTCATCGGTAAGGTAAACATGCCTTAGAGAAGGAATATCCCACATAGATTTTGGTACTAGTGAGTATGTATCTGTCATATCAATAGTTTGTAAGTAAAGATGTTGTCCAATTGAAGAAGGGAGAGTCACATCTTTACAACTCACTAACCTAAGGCATCTTAGGTGAATGCATCCACCTATTTCCCTAGAGAAATTCTTTAGCCTAGAGTCTTCAATGTGAAGAACACGAAGAAATCTGAGTTTATGAAGAGATATTGGTGGAAGTTGAAAGGCAATTAGAGCTCGGAGATTATGTGTTTGCTGCAAAGTTTGACCATTGAAGCCTTGATAAGAAGAGCGATATGATGTCATGATATCAGTTGACGGTGCACCAACTTAGCCTGCAATTTTTTTGTTTGCCATTTGTCAACAAGGGGCCACATAATAGCGACATGTGGAAGAGAGATTTCCCCCCGTGCTATTGGTAACTGACTTATCTCTATGTATTCTATTAGAGGAGCACCGAGAAAGTGTAATAAAGCGCTGTAAAAAGTGCAATAAAACTATTTTTCCCCAAAATTAATTCACTTTTATGTTCTCGTTTTACTACTATTTAGGTAGTATTATTTATTTTGTTTGGACATAAAAATACATAGAGGGAGATACAAGGAGAAAATAATGTTCAAGGACAGTAAAACACTGTGACTTCTGTCTGTAGTTTACATTTCTGTAGGCATGAGTACTCCACATGGATAGTTTTGGTGTTCTCCTACAAAAATAACTAAAAATTCATATATGGGTGCGAGCTAATGGATGTCCTCTAATAAAGAGCTAAAGAAATTGAGTAAAGAAAACTAAAACACTTTATGCGGTGATAGGTAAGGAATTAGTGGCATAAATGCAATTAGGCTCTTTTTGTGTGGCATGCAGGGAATTATGGTACTTTGAAAATATAAATGAAACTATATTCAGAGAGATGAAAGGCAACATGACCTGAAGTTTTGTGAATGACTTGAAGAAAACCATCTTGTTTTGCCTCTTCTACGCACCAATCATGTAAAATATCATGAACCCTTATTCCAAGGATCCATCCATGTGCCTTGCTTCTTTTAGTAACATGTACCAAGCTTCTTTGAGCCAGCTCTGCTACATACTTGAATGCTATTTCTTCATGTCCATGTTTTGGTGATTGTGGAATGAATCCTTCGGCTATCCATAATGAAATAAGAACATATACATAAATCATAAGATCCTCGAGAAAAGCAGCAAGATAGAGGAAACATGACCTTAAATGATGATTTGGCAGGTCCTTATAACTACGAGCAAGTATGTCTCTCATCATATCTACATTTTTGGTTGATGGCCAACCCATCAATACATCAGACCATACTTGTATATCAGATTCTTTGATCGATAACCCCCCAAAACTGTAAGTGCAAGTGGCAATCCATCACATTTAATTGCTAGTTTTCTCCCAAGTTTTTCAAACTCATCCACGTCACGCATGACAGACCTTCGGTATGATGACAAAGCTTTGCTACTGAATAGCTCCCAACTTTTCTCTTCATCTAAGTGCTTCAGAACATGAACATTGGTTGGCATTTCAACATGATTTGCAACGTCTACCTTCCGTGTGGAGCAGTACTCTGCTACCGTTAGCTGCATCTGGAAAGGCTCTAATTGTTCTATTTAATTGGTCCCATGTGTCTGCTTCCCACACGTCATCAAGAACAACTAAGTATCTCTTTTCTAACAGAAAATCACTAAGAGGTCGTTTGGCATCCAGGTATTCATTTCATTTATTAGAAATGAAATGAATACATGGATTCATTTCATTTATATTATGATTCCAAAAAGACCCACATGTTTCTGCCACCGGAATTTGAAAATGACAGGTCTGAGATAGGAATCAAGTTTATACATAGAAATATTTCAATGGATTTGCCAAATGAAATGATGGCCCAATTCCGTGCCAACCAAACAGCCTAAAGATGGAACTGCAAAATGAATTTCAGGATTCCAGGCTCAAATGATGGATACCGAACGACCTCTAATCCTTTTCCCCACGTCATACTCCTGCATTCGATCAATTGAATCAGATGTGTTCCCTTCTATTTGTTTCATAACATCCTTGAGTGAATCAATGCCCTTGAATGTTTGGGATACAGTTACCCATGCAACAATGTCGAAGTGTTGTTTGAATCTAGATGAAGTGTAGACTTTCTTAGCCAGTGTTGTTTTGCCGCCACCTCCCATGGCAACTATGGATACGGCACTAAGCATGCTCTCGTTACCGACTAATTTATCCACTATTTTTTTGTGCTCATCCTCAAAACCAACCATGACAACATCATCTTTTGCGAAAACTCATGCTCAACGACGACAGAATCCAAATCAATTTTCAAACGGTCTGCACTTTGAAATATCTCACGGAGCTTCCTTCCCACGCGTTGGATTTCACCACCAACTTTATGAAGGGTGACCAAGTCACTCGGTAGGTGAGCATACCTGGAAATAGCACCCATGAATCCTTTCTTGAGCTGGTTTCTCTTCTCGATGTAATCTGCAGCTTCGATGACATTTTGAGCTTCATAAGATGCAATCCTTATCTGGCTCACCAAGATCGCAACTCTTGCATTTCCTGATCTCCATTTGTTGTCAGCTTCCTTCAGGTAGGCTTGCAGCCGCTCATCTTTCAAGAAAGCCACTTCAAGGGTCCACATAAGAATTTGGTCTCCCGAGCGGCGAGATTGCCCACGCTGCTAACAGCCGACTCCGCCATTGTTCCTTGCTTATGTCCCCCCTCACAGATGGAATTAGTGGTTGATCAGACACAATCGGCAAGAACTAATGTTTTTGTGAGCTGTGATTGAATGCTTCCTCAGAACCTCATTTAGCTTGCAACGACTTGAGCACCATTAGCCATGGGCCATGGCCAAACTGACGGCAACAACAACTGAGAAGTGAGAAAAACAACTGAAGATAATACCGATGACGAAAAGGGGAAGAAACCAAGAGGCTCATCAGCGGGAGCATGTATTAGCTTCTCCTTTTAAGTGTGCCGTTCACATCATCTGCTCCCTCGAGAAAAGACTCCTTTCCCGAGTACTCCTCTCCTCTCCTCCCCCCGTGTCTTGCTTTGAGAGTCGTGCTCAGAAGGTCGGGGCCCTTCCGCGCCCTTCTCGCCAGAGTAGCCGGTGGGAGGTGGCGGCGGAGGGTCGCCGAGGTAGTTATAGGACGTAGTTTCTTTGGCTTCATGCCGGTAGTGGGCTCTCTGCCCGGTAGGTGGAGCGGAACTCCAGATCTCGGCGACCAGATCTGGGGATTTTTAGGGTTCTTCCTCCTCTTTCTTCTTGCCCGATGGTCGGCGCCGGAGACGAAGAGAAGAGCAAACGCCTTCGTCAATAAATCAAGAGTCGCGGGCGTTCCTACGAGTGGTGGCTGCACGCTGTGGCTTTTCCTGGCCGGCCGTGGAGGCGAGGAGGAAGAGCATGGTGTTGCAGCTTGCAGGGATGCGGATCCTCTCCCGGCCGGCCGTGGTGGCGAGGAGGAGTGGAGAAGCTCGGTTGCGACCTCCTCGAGAGGGTCGTCCTGTTCTCCTGTCAAGGGGACTATTTTGGTGGAGCTCTTGGAGTGGGTGGATCGTCTCCCTCCTCTTCCAGGTCGCTGTGGTAGCGGCTCAGCGGAGGTTGGTGGGTTGGTTCTTCTTCTTCCTCGAGCTCTGCAGGTATCTGAAGTTGCGACCTATGGAGTTCCCAAGCAAAGGCGACGACGCCGGAGCTATCCCTGGCTAGAGAGGCCACTCCACGCTCGAAGATCTTCGAGCCTTCCGCTGCGCCATGTTGGCGCACGCCCAAACCTCCGGTGTGGAGGCCCTGTATGGAGCACCTCGAAGGATTCCCCCCCAAGTGCCGCCAAGTGGTTCCGTCCCCGGCATCGCTCTGAGGGCCGACGAGACGTGCTCGCTGTCGACGGCGGTGGAGAAGAAGCCTGTGGACCTGATTGCTTTTCTTCTTTTAGTTCTAAGGGCTTATTTGCATATGCTGCTTTTGCTGTTGCCCTCTTTTAGGGCTTATTCTGTAATTTGTACCCACCGACAAGTTTAATGCAGTTTCTGGGTCTTCGGACCCTATTCCCGTTCAAAAAAAAAAATCTGCTCCCTCGAGCGGTGGCGCTAGCAGAGCAGAGGACGAGACCGACGACGGCAGGGCATGCGGGATCGACCGTGGCCGGCAGGTGTGATGAGGGAGATGCACGGCCAGAATGTTTTGTGAGTCAGCTTGGGAGGAGACTTGGATAGCTTGCTAGCTTTTCCTTTGCTTCGCTTTCTTTAGGAAGGTCAATTTAACATGTCCAAATTACTGACATCGACTCCTTAGCTCGTATGCATTCTTGTGCAAATTGGTACGTATTTTTTTTACATGGAGTAGCTGTAAGGGCCGGCCGGTCGTTTGTCCCACAAGAGGATTAGAAAAAGAATAGGATCATCAAACTTGTGGTGGTAAGCAAGCATGTGATTTGATGATTGAACAACGACCAACCTAATCACCAATCATATATGGTATATATGAACAAAACAAGAAAACCAGCCATGATGACCAGTGATTTGTGAATGTGTCAAGGTTTGTAATTTCCTAGGAAACATACTACTCCCAGGGACCAGATTAATATATATACATGAGTAAGAGTGGAACATGTACTGCAGGGAGATACAAAGGTTACATAAGTGCGTATATTCAGATTGGCTCCAAATGGCATATGCTCTCAGGGTGAAACAATTGTTTCTTCTTATACTCCCTCCGTTCCAAAATAGATGTCTCAGATTTGTCAAAATTTGAATGAATCTATATACTAAATAGTGTCTAGATTCATTCAGATTTTGACAAATCCGAGACATCTATTTTGGGACGGAGGAAGTATTATAAAAAGATGATAACACCTAGTTTGGTGATAAAGTTTTTCTAACACTGAAGCATTACAAAACCATAGTATCGAACTGCCTGGGATGGCAATACTTTAGTTTCAGAAAAAGAGCTCCGGAGTTTTTTTTTTTCAAAATTTCAGAGATAGCACATTTTGAGAGATACACTGAAGTGTTAATACCACATTCTTCAACACAGCAAACACATCAAAATATTCAAAACTATGGTATTTTGAGAAACCACCGTGTTGCTGAAATACTTCAAAAATACTTTGCTACCAAACACAGCCATACATTTATTTATTTTTCGAAACGAATCACACCCATACATTTACATGCCAATGGTCCAAGTGTGCATGTAAATTTTCATAGACATAACGCTAAGTTTTGTGATGATATGTGCCAAAAAAAAATGATGCTCCAAAAATTGCTTTGTTTGAACACCCAATTTTTTTCCCCTGGACATAAGAAATGTATATTCTAGTGAGACTTTACATGCACATGACAATGAAGATTGTTAAAAAAATAGATGTTTAACTTTTTTATTGGAACATTTTACTGTTCATCCTTGAGCATATGCTTCTCGGACCAAAACTTCACAATCCAGATAAACGGTAAAAAAAATACGGATGGACGTCACTACCCAGATACGGTGGTATTCTCCTCTTCGAAACAGGCAACACATGTATTTGCGTGTGTACTTCGGCATGTAGTCCTGACAAGCTGGTTTTCCTTCTTTAATACATACTGACAGAGTGACATGACATTCAATTGTTTCGGCTATTATCAGTATTCTGAATATGCAGCAAAAATCTCAGGGCATCTGTGCCGATTCAGAGTGAACAGTCTTCAATAAGATGGTTGGCTAAAAACAAGGGGTGTCGCACTTGACCGAAGATGTTTTAGTATTCTGTTGGTCATCAGCATCCTTAGCATCAGCTTTCTGCCTTTTCGGGTCCCTCTTGGCAGGGGACTAGAAGGAGGAGCAGTGCTCATCCACGGCTGATTAAAACTGATTAACCAAAGCCACAACAGAGCTGGCTTGAGTTGCCTTGAGCCATCGTCGCCGAGGATCACTTGCGCGTGGAGTGAGCATCTACCATCTCCGCATCTACCTTGGGATCACCCGTCGACACGAGCTTCTGTCCCTATCCTCGCCACACCATCGTGGCCCAACTCATCTTCAGCAAAGTACTGATCACCACGACCCCTTCCTCTACCAGCACGCCCAGCTCCTCTGCAAAAACCTCGACAGCCTCTGCCTCGGCCTCGACCTCCTGTATCAGCTAACAACCACTCATCCCACTTACGTGCAGATGCCTCGTGTAGCCCATCGACATGCTCCTTATAAACGTGCCCCAGGAGGCCGCACACCTCACACCATTGAGGGATCCTCTCATACCGAACACGAAAGATGTATTTGCGCACAGAGCGCCAAACCCTCCAGATCATGTATTCTAGTGAAACTTTATGGTTCAATGCATACCTGAAGGTTTCTGAAGTCCCACGGTCCCCCCGCATGACCTTCTCCCAATCACCCAAACAAAAGAACTGCAATACATACAGATTACTCTCGATTGCTTTAAACTTGACGTCTTGCGCCAATGCCCACGCAGATCTCATGTAGGTGAAGAACCAACTCTGGCTATAGATAATCTCTGAACACTGGCAACAGCTAACAAATGGGGAAGATCATCTGCCGGCGGCCCTTCTTCCTCGTAGATCACGTCATCAAGATCTTCTTCGCCAATTCCCAACTCCTACATTATCCTTGCCAGATCCTCCTCGTTAGACTTGAGACACCTGAACCAGAAGGTTGATCCGCCATCAGCCCAAACCCTAGATCGCTTTCCTCAGAAACGAGAACGAAACCCTTTGAGAAACCGAACAGAAAACTACTGCCGTGTGTCGCGGCCGGGAAGCAGAACAAGCCTGCCCCTAAGTCAGCCCCAACAAGACGAGCACTAGCCCTGCCTGACTCAGGGAAGAGAAGATATGCACTCACCGCCGAGATCGCCTCGACAGGAGAAAAAAAAACACCTAGGGGAAAAAGGTTGACACAATTATACAAGTTGTGGTCGAAGTCTAATATTGAGGCTCATAAGTTAGCAAGTTATGCTCTATCTCTAGATAAGGTTCGCCATTTTTGGCCCCATGACCCTTTGTCAATTCATGACTTTGCCAGTTGATCAATAAAGCGTGCAAGTTACTCTAAAAAAAGCTATAAGGTGCACACTGCAATCTCTCGTACTAGAAATTAACTAACTCGCATTTTTCTAGATTTGCATGTATCTACACGACGAGAAATGGACGGGGATTTTTTAAGAGGGCACATGGCATTGACCACTGCAGCAAACTAGAAATTCTGACTGAAATACACATCATTGATCACAAGTTTACACTGGTGCTTTGAGTCTTTAAGATATAGACTTATTCCATTCATAAAAGAGCTTTAGATCCTGAAGATGCAGCTTCACCCTACTTAGTCATGTCTTCCCTGCTAGACAAAAGAAGTCAAGTTCCTCGTCGAAACAGAACTAAACTTGAGGCATCAGAATTCTGTCAGACAGAAACAGAAAAGGAAGTGTACCCTCTTTGGTTCATCTGTAAGAAGGAAGCTCCCCTCCAGGAAGATCCCAGTTGTCATGCCCATCATCGTCAGTGATTCCCTCCTTTTGCTCCTGCTCCTCATCAAATGGATATGGACCCTTGAAGCGCCTGCAAGAAAAGGACCGGCACTAATTAGGAGGAACGGTATCATAGTTAAGATGAACTTGGAGGTTCTTTTGAAGAATCAACTATAGCGTGTCCTTTCACACATACCATAGTTGGGATGAATTTGGAGGTACTTTGGGATCGACAAATATAACATGTCTTTTCAAACGTAGGGAGCTAGGATACCCCCTTGCACACTACAAAATTCATTATGAACTCGCTGTGCGATTCTTCAGCGGATAATGGACTTGGGAAACCATATAGGTTTCTAATTCTACGCATTGGCAGTGCATATTCCTACTATGAATCATGATTAGCAACATATGACAGACACAAAAATGTTGATAAGGGGTTAATAAGGGACCACGGTTGTGGAACCGTTCACATGAATAATTTGATATCCACAATCACTTCCATTTGGAACCATTTTGTACTAACATAAAACAGCTAGAGTAGAAGAATTGCTACTGTTAAAATACTGAGTACTGTTATCTGGTATGATCAACAAAGCAATCGAATGTGAGATGAGTTTGCTGCTTAATTTCGATGCAACATCGTGTTCATATGTGGATGAAACCAGCCACCGAAATCTTATAAATTCTGCTTAAATCTCACTGAGGAACTGATGCAACAGAATCAGAATCATTCGATTAGTAATACCTAAAGTGAGCACTTTGAGCGAATGGAGCAAAGATGAGTGAGGGCTAACGCAGTGGGGATACCAAAATGAGAAGAGGTTAATTAGAGGTCGAAATTGCTCATAGGCGTAAGCAGGATCACGGGATCAAACAAGCAAATCGGTCGATCGTGCAGTGCAGGAGGGCGCACCTGCGGCGGAACCTCCACGCTGCGTCGCGGGACTTCCGCTTGCGCTTGTCCCGCGCGTCCTCGTGCCTCCGCCGCCACCTGACCTCGTGTATGACGCCGGAGCGCGCCACCTCCCGCGTGAACCGCCGCAGGAGTTCTCCCCCGTCCACGTCCTCTTCTCCTGCGTCCACCTTCGCGTTGTGGTACTTGGGGTTTGCCGCAAGCGCCCACGGCGAGGCGGGGGCGGAGAGCGCGAGGGCGATGGTAGGAGGAGATCCCCGCGGGAAGAAGGCGAGCGTGGTCCGATGTCCCGCGTGGAGGAGAGGAGCCGGTACCGGCGATGAGAAGAAGACTTTTGCGGCGGCCGTGGTGGCCATGGTGGCGCTCGCCGGCGAGGGACGGGGAAAGGGTGGTGGGCTTTGGGGGTTTCGGCCGGATCAAGTGCAGAAAGCCGGATCATACTACTAGACATGGGCTTGTCCAGCTAACCTGGGCCACCGAACGAGCGGAAGTGGCCTTGGCGTGCTGAAGCGGGCCGACCAGAGCTGTTCTGCTTGCTAAACACGATCCAAACTGGACCTAGACGAATGGCCCAACGTCCGCCATCATCATTATCTCCTCGATGCTTACCTGAAACTCGATTTGGACATTGACTATCCGTTAAGAAAAAAGATCAGGCGATTATTACGTCCTCGCAAATGCAAAATAGTACAGCACAGCACACTTCAATTCCACCATGAACAAAAAACTTGACACGAGAAAACATCACAACAATCAGCAAGCATGACACTTGGAATAAAGTAGTGCTAACGTTTCTTCAGGCTCAGGATCGGATGGTCCTGAAGATGCCCACGAGCACACCCGTGACTGAGAGCAAGGCGGCGATGGTCTTGAAATTGTTGTAAAGGAAGTTATGCACGGAGATCCGCACAGGCCTCTCGCGCCTGTAATCATCAATCTTGACCAAGAGGACATGGTAGTGGTAGCCGAGTTTCTGATGGCGAGGCCTTTGAAAAAGTCAAGCCGCTGCTGGTTGCTGAAGAAGCTGCGCACCAGGTGCTTAGCTCGCAGCTCGTGCACGTCCTCCTCCTCCTTGTCCATGAGTACGAGCTCATGGCGAAGCAATCCAAGGGTCCGACGCTGGTGAACGTGCACGCCTCAGAGGCGCTGCCATGTTGACGAGCCAGCAAGCAGTTTAGTCGTTCAGGAACCCAAGGAGATGTGGTGGTTTGTGCCTCCAAAATTGCTCCGCAGAAAGCCTCAACTTTGAAGCTCGTGTTAAAACGCGCCTCCAGGTTACTAACAAAACGATGCACGTTTACCTTCTCAAATTCCACGAGGGCCTCAAGAACCACCCAAGGTAGCTGGTTCTCCAGAAGAAATATGTCCCATAAGCAGGCATAACCCTGTGGACATAATCATCCGATTCGTCAACACATCAGATTCCTCATTCTCAGACATGTATCGCAGCAGGAAGCAACCATGGAGGAACATCATCGCTGCAAACTCCGCCTCGCTGAAACGCGCAACGGCATCGCTCCTGTAGCAACCGCGGGCTTCGCTGGTGATAGAGAGCATCTTCCCGTACACTTCCTCAACTGAGTGGCCTGACTGTGCACAGAAATAGTAGGCTGTGGTGTGCTTAATCTCCTCCGCTTCTTGCAGATGGGGTAAGCCATGGTGGTAAGGGTCAAGGGCCACGAAGGTCGGAATGATATAGCTGTTACCTTGACCACCCACCCCCCGAAGGCCTGGTTGGAATTTCTGGATTCTGGTCCCAACCAGGGAGAAATCCGCTTCAAGTCTCTCGGTCGTCTTTCTCACAAAGTCCTGGATAGGTACCAGGGTTTCAGAAGTGGCGTCCATGGCCTGCATCATTTTGGAGTCAGGACTACTAGATAGAACGGGGGATCTTGGATTCTTGTTATGAGGCATATTTCTTTAAAAATAAACATGTGATTTCCTAGCCAAACTGGTATTAATTGAACTAAGTACAGAAAGACTGACCTGGCTGTTGCATTATTTATTTATTGAGACACAAATGTTGTATTTTCTAGTTGTTTCTTCTTTTACCGCCAGCTTCTTAGTCGACCAAAAGGCAGGTTCCAGCGCCATGGAAAACTTCCTTAGAGTTCAGCACTAAAAGTGAATTGCTGTCAGGTTAAAAGAAGAGAAGGAAAATAAAGGAACTGGGTTGCAGCCCCAAATAACAAGCATGTTTTTACAAGAATATATTCTTCCTCTTATTTACAGATCATGTGGAAATGTCATTGAAAAATAGACATGCAACCAAATTTCACTGCCAGATCTTCAGCTATTGTTTTCTAAAGGAAATGAAAACAGGAATTAGATCGACATAGATGATAGATCACTTTTTTGACCATTGTTTTCTTCTCCATCTTCCCTTACTGAACTTTAGAGGTTTGGTTACTTGCTTAACATGGTAAATACACGCAAGCACACATTGGATGACATAACCTTTATTATATTCAAGGAGTGTTATGCAACCATCATATCTGTCATTATTACAAGTTTTGTTCTACTATACATCCACATGCATAATTAATATGCTAGCAGTGTATGTAGAAAGTTAAAATATGTCGTCGTACCTGATTATTGCTAAGGGGTTTGATCCAGTACAACCCCCTTCACCTTAAACTCGTACAAATACGTTCACGTGTATATTGAATCTGTATCTAAATATAATATTATCCTGTAGAGATATACGTATTGGGATATGTAGTTATACACAATTCTAAATTCTCACACGCACATGATCCGGCTTGTCCCACCGTGGCCATTGTCGCGACCGCCACCGCCGGCTGTCACGTTCGCCGCCGCTTCCGCCAGCCATCGTCACGACCGTCACAACCAATATTTCCTGCGGCGCCTCCGCCGGACAGTCCGCCGCTGGACAAGTCACCGGACAGTCCGGCAAGCCGCCGGATAAGTCGCCGAACAAGTTGTCAGACAGTCCAGCGAGCCGTCAGACAAGTTGCCGGACAGTCCAGCGAGCCGCTGGACAAGTCACCGAACAAGTTGTCGGACAGTCCAGCGAGCTGCCTGACAGTTCGGTCGCCGCCGCCAAGCTCTCGCACGCCGCCGCCTCTGCGTGCCGCCACTGCCTCAGTGCCAGCGCCGCCGA
Organism: Avena longiglumis; assembly: GCA_030063025.1. Classification (NCBI taxonomy): domain Eukaryota; kingdom Viridiplantae; phylum Streptophyta; class Magnoliopsida; order Poales; family Poaceae; genus Avena; species Avena longiglumis. The sequence continues at coordinate 447,280,907 of CP125977.1, forward strand.
CACACACCTACGAGGCCAAGCCGAGGCGTGCGCTGCCCAGGCCGAGTCACCAGCTCGCCGGACCTAACTACCACTATTACCACCGGGCGGACATGGCCGTTACCGACAATGATCCGGCGTACAGACATACTTTTTTTCCTTTGCGTAGGGCTCGTACTAGTATATGTATGGCTAGAAAACGTATTGTTTAGTTAAGTTATATGGGGTTTTATATAGGGTTACGTATACGTGTATATACTAATTACGAAGGGGTACCAAGTGATCTGAACCGTTCTTGTGTTTGACATTATACGAGTTTAGGAGGGAGGGGGTTGTAATGGATCAGAGCCTTATTGCTAATGTTACAATCAGACGCCATTATTATGTGCAGCACACCTGGTGTAACCGATAATTTGAGAGGAAGTGGCAGCACCCACTGTATGAAGATCGAAGTAGACAACTCTAATAGAGGTAACCAATATAACTGCAAAACAATCACAAAAGGGGAGACAAATTTTGTTCAATATAATAGCAAATCTGTGGGATACCCACTGAGATTTTTAGGGTCATCCCATGTCCCATCCTAAGCACACCCTCTTTATGGGATTATAAGGCTGCACATATTTTTAAGATTTGTTTTGACCATCAATTAGATCAATAATATGAGTTATATATCCTAAAAAACACTATTGGGAACTTATAACTCATATTTTATTATTAACATCACACCAGGTTTGTTCATAACAGAACAGAGCATGATTCTAACCCAGCATTTGCTCCTGTGGTGCACAGATCGAGCCACTACAGCAGTACAACATCACATCATAAGGCAGCGGCCGGATACATGAATCAACAAAAGCCACTACAGCAGTACAACATCACATCATAAGGCAGCGGCCGGATACATGAATCAACAAACCCGAAAGATACTAGTTCCCCAACTCGCACACGTGTACTTTTTGTAATATTCTAGAGCTAATTAATTTTGCTTGAAACTCAGGAGGGTTTTGAAGATGCCGACGAGAACGCTGGCAACAGAGAGCAAGGCGACGATGATCTTGAAGTAGTTGTAGAAGAATTTATGCACGACGATCCGCGCAGGCCTCTCACGCTTGTAATCTTCAATCTTCTGCAAGATGACGAAGTAGCCACGGCCAAGGCGCAAATGGCAGGCAAGGCCCTTGAACAAGTCTAGCATCTCCTGGTTGCTGAAGAATCTACGCACGAGGTGCTTAGCTCTCAGCTTGTGCACGTCCTCCTCCTTGTCCATGAGCATTGCCAGGAGGGAGATGTAAGAGCTGATGGTGTAGCCATCAGACGGCCAGTCTGTAGAAGTGCATGCTTCGAACGCCGCCATGTTGACAAGCCAGCAAGCGGTGTAGTCGTTCAGGAACAATGGTGTCAGGGAGAGCTCACCGGCGAGGTATCCTTTCTGGATGCTCATATCAAACCATCTCTTGTTACTGGTCGTTAGCTTGACTCCAATTTCCGTGAGCTCGATTGCACTACTTGCTAGCCCCAAGTGTCTGACTCTGACGAAGTCATCGCTAGGATCTGACGGAGGGATGTTTCCTATGAGATAGTATCGGAGGAACCCAAGGAGATGTGGCGGTCTGTACCTCTTGAGTTCATTCTTAGGAAGCCTTATTAGAGTCGAGCCAGCGTCAAAGGTGCACGCCATGAAAACAACAAACTGACACACAGGAACATCGGTAAAGGTCATAAGAACCTCTAGCACCAACCAAGGGAGCTGGTTCTCCAGCATAAAGATGTCCCTCAACATGCAAGGCCCCGTTGATAGGACCGCCCGGTTTGAGAACAATGCAGATTCTGCACACATAAAGTCATGCATATACTGCAGCAAGTCATGCATATAATGCAGCAAGAAGCAACCATCCAGGAACATCATCGCCGCAAACTCCGCGTCACTGAAACATGCGACAGCATCGTCAGTGTAGCAACCCCGGGCTTCTGCAACGATGGTGAGAACCTTGCCATAGACTTCTTCAACTGAGTGGCCCGACTTCGAGCAGAAGTAGTGGGCCGCCATGTGCTTCACCTCCTCCGCTTCTTGGAGTTCGGGTGAGCTATGGTGGTAGGGGCCGAGGGCCACGAAGCTCGGGGTGATGTAGCGCTCGTGTTTGCAGACGAACCGGAGACCTCGCGGGAACCTATGGATCTTGGTTGATATCTTGGAGAAATCAGCCTCAAGTTTCTCAGTGGTCTTCCTCACCAGCTCTTGGATAGGTATCAGGTTTTTAGATCCAACATCCATGGCTAGGCCCATGGGATCGATCACGTCATGCTATATCGGACTCATGAGAGCCATACTAAACAGAACGCTATATATCACTTCAAAGATAAACATATATACATTTGAGTTTCTTCAAAAGTATTTATGTACTTTGTGAGGTATTGTTCATTAATTGTTTGTGTTGACTAAGTATAGAAAGAGCCTCTGGTTGTTGCATTTCCTTATTCTTTCACCGTCTGTTTTTTCTAAAGGGTTTCCTAAGACAGACAACTTTTTCCTTATTGTATAATTTGTATATATGCCTGCGTCAACTCAACTTTCTCCTGAGAAATATATGCCTTACACGAAATATTATCCTCATTCACCAGTTCATGGATCATGACGAGGCGTGATTAAAAAATGAGATGTAACCAAACCTCACTACCAGAGTATCAATTCTTGTTTCTAGTGGAATGAAAACGTAAAGCAACTAGATCGCATCCAGATCACTCTCGTGACCATAGTTTTCTTCTCCATCTTTACGACTGAACTTTCGCAGGTTTGGTTACTTGCTTAACATGGCACATACTCAAGCGCACACTAGATGGCATAACCTTTCTTATTTTCTATTGTCTACCAACATACCTGCCCATATTTCCATTGTAACTTTTGCTGTTCTAATCAGGAAAACTACCGAAAAGAGTACAAAATCAAGCTAGTGTGGATTTTGTAATGGGAGAACAGGCTTATCTGAAGCTTCAGCCATATGTTCAAATGACAGTTGCCAAGACAGCGAATCACAAGCTATCGTTTAAGTACTATGGTCTACGGTCCATAAGAATTGAAGCTGTTACGTACAAGTTGGCTCTTCCGGAGGAATCAAAAATACACCTGGTGTTCCATGTGTTCCAACCGAAGCCAGCTTATCAACGACAAGATCAGTTACAAGCCGTGTTACCTCCTGATGGCTATATGTTTCAGGTTCCCATCACCGTGCTGGACTACCATTGGCACAAGTCAACACTCAAGATGGTGCGCCAAGGGCTGATCTTGTGGTCACACTCCACACCTGGAGCGTCCACCTGGGAGGATCTCGAAGATTCCAGAAGCACCAGCGTGGATTCCACTCCAGGTCCTGGAGTGGCGCTGGCGACCTACGTCCACACAACCAGTGAAACAAGGATGCATGAAGTGGTCGTACTCTTCCTCAGATGACACGGCAACATGGGGAAGGTTTGGCACAGCTACGTCGACGTTTCCCGGAAGCTCCGGCTTGGGGACAAGCAGGAATTGAAGGAGAGGGGATTGTTCTTAATGAAAATGACACCCTTTGCAAGTGTTAAGAAAAAATGAAATAAACATATACAACTTCCAACAGGAGAGAGATAACCAACCACCCTTAAAGCCAGCCTGCACTAAATAAAGGTAGAGGAGTGGCACTAATAGAGAAAGACATTGGTTTACATGCAGATCCAGATCTGGAGCTAGCATTCAAGTACGATTTACTATCTATTGAAACATGAGTCAATTCATAATTGGTGAGAAAGACAGAAAAGTAAGCATCTAAGTTGTCATATTGGATGCGTACCTTCTTAGTTCAGCTGTAAGAAGGAAACTCTCCTCTAGGAAGATCTCAATTGTCATCCCATCATCATCAATGGCTCCTGATCATCGTCAAATGTATACAGACCCTTGAAGCACCTGCGAGAGAAAATATTAGCACAAATTAGGAAGAACAATTCTACAGTATAAATGAACTCAGAGGTGCTTCTGAATCACCAAGTATAATCATGTATTTTCAGACGTAGAGGAGCTCCTTCGCACACTACCATGTTAAGTGTAAACTTTGCTATACGATTCTTCAACTGATAATAGACTTGGCACGATGTATAGTTTTCTTTGTACTGGCAATCCACATTATTGGGATGGGGTGAATTCATGATTAACAATAACACCACTATAATCACTACATACAAAAGATACGAAGCTGGTGATCCACAAAACAATTCAAATACTGAAGACATATTAAACCCTTGATACGAACCGTTTCATATCCGCAATCTTTTCTACTAGAAAGTAGAAACTAGTAGTTGATTTTGCACCTGACACCGTGGTCCGTAGCCACGTGCTATAATCCTCTGAGCTACAGGCCCACCGTCGCCGCTGGATCTCTTCCCGGGCTACCCCTTCCTTTCGGGTTAAGATGGGAAAGCGCCCTTCTCTCTTTAGGCCTCGTTTTGCAAGGGTGGGTTTTAGAGTATTTTTCCAAGAGGTTTGGGTGAAAACGCTCTTGTCACCCAAAACACCACAATCCCCTAGAAATACTTTACACACTGATATTTCTGTTTGGAGGACATGGTTGGTTATTTCTACACCGCCGGACGTGAGACTCGTGGTTTCAGAATCAGAAACACTAGGTGTGACTCGTGTCGTGAGAACGCTTCAACCCGACGTGGTTTCAGTGGATTCCAGGGGCTTAGCCCAGCTAAAACCAGTCTACAAAACAGCCTGCAAGTATTTTCTAGTGTAACCGGGTTGGGCCGGGTTAAAACTTGGGAAAACGCTGGAAACAGCTCGCGCAAAGCAAGGCCTTAGGAAGTATACTCCCTCCGTTCCATAATTATTGTGTGGTTTTAGTTTAAATTTGAAATACAATCACGGCAAGTTTATGGAACTGAGGGATTATAATACTGATCACTGATCAGCACAGCAATCAAAATGACATGAGTTTGCTGCTTAATTTCGATATCCATATATATGTAAAAGACTAATTCAGCCACCAATTTTTTTAAAAAAAGTTGTTAACATCGAAAAGGTGCGCCGTACAAAAAAGTACTACCTCCGACTCATATTAGTTAACTTGGATTTGTAAAAAATTGGATAAACCTATATACTAAATAGTATCTAGATTCATTCAAATTTAGACAAATCCAAGTCAATTAATATGGAGGGAGTACCATAAATCATGTGAATTGAGCAAAGGCGAATAAATGGCCAACGAAGCGGGGAGACCAAAACAAAAGCGGTCGAGATTGCTCACCGGCGCGAGGCAAGATCACGAGGTCAAGCAATCGGTCGATCCAGCAGGAGGCGCACCTCAAGCAAAACTCCGTCGCGCGACCACCGCTTGCGCTTGTCCGGCGCGTGCCTCTGCCGCCGACAGATCGCGTGCGTGACGCCGGCGCGCGCCACCTCCCGCGTGAATCGCTGCAGAAGCTTGACCCCGTCCACGTCCTCTTCTCGCGCGTCCACCTTCAGTTGTGGTACTTGGGATTGGCCGCCGGCGCCCACGGCTTGGCACGGGCGGGGCTGGGGGCGGCGACCGAGAGGGAGAAGGCGACGGCTACGGTAGGAGAGGACAGCTGTGGCCCGAGATACGGCGTGGTGGAGAGGAGGCGGGGTCGCCGATGAGAGAAGGCTCGGGCGGCGGCCGCGGTGGCCATTGTGGTGGACTCTGGTGGCGCTTGCCGGCGACGGACGGAGACAAGTTGATGGGCTCTGAGTTTACGGTATAAGAAACGGGCCAGAAAGCTGAGTACTGTCACCACAATACGTGTTACCCCAACAGGCCCAATCTAAACCAGGCCGTATGAGAACGTGCGACGGCCGCCTGTGTCATCTATTTTTTTTTTAACAAATTACTTTCCATGTTTTTTTTAATGAAATAAGTTTTATTGTCATTCGAAATATTTAATGTGAATTGATTAGTATAATAGGATTTTTTTTGCAGGTAGTATAATAGGAAATTGTGTTAGTAAGAGAAGGCATATAGTGTATGGAGAAAATAATCCTCTCTTATTTTTGAAAAATCACCCTTTATTTAAGGAAATACAATCTTTCCTTTTTTTATTTCTCGTTCCTTCAACTGAGAAAAAATCCAAACTAAAAACTCTGAGAAAAAATTGATGTCACCGTATTATAATTGATCTAAGTGTATATACATGTCTTCTTAAAATATTGTAATCATATATAAGCAACAAAAGATTCTGAGCAAATATACCCCCTCTATAACCCGGGGTAATCTAAAAGTTACTCCATCCAACTTTATATAGAACGCATTAATGCAAATCTATGTCAATTAATTTGAAAGAGGGGAAGCAATAATTCATAGTAGTAACATCTTATATTACGAAAATGAGCAAGTAGAACATAGGGATCTCTTTTAATTAAGAGGGATGCTTCGGTGTCCCCCTAAACCCCAAGTTTAAGGTGGTAACGTTGTCCTTGCCTTTTTTTCTTTGGCCCTCCAAAGACCATATCCAAGCCTCTATATCCATGTATATGTATACCATATGTATACACCAGCGTCCCGAAAAAATGCACGTCCCCACATGTCGATCACACCCTCGACATTCGTGTTCGTTTTTAAACTGTTGTGGAAGATATCACATCTCCCCAGTTGTGCTGGTTTTTGGGACATCGTCGTTGGCAGCCACTCCTCCGCTATGTATCATGTCCGATATGGCTGTTCATCATGATCCACGGTGATCATGCCCCTCCTCCTGATCGAACACATCCGATCGAGGCCACCTGTCGCCGGTATCTTTCTAGTTAGGGCTTCCGTACCTATTGACGTCGGGTCCATAGGCGGCCAGGATCCATCCCAAGCGGCGTTTGTGTGCACAATCCGCCTTTGATGGTCGGTGTTTTCTGTATTACTTGAATGCCATCGATGGCGACATTTCTGCACAATGTGATCGTTGTTGGTGTCTTCGGTTCTTGTAAGGTTCCCAACCTTTAATAGGGTAGAGATCCCTGTGTTTACAATGCTAGTCCCTGGATCAATAGCTAGCATCCACAGTTAAGATGTAATATCAAGAAACATAGGTCATAATACAACTTCATAACCAGGAATAAAATAATTTATTACATCTTACATAGCTCATTTGGCTGTCTCATTACAATGCAGCAGAATATAACAATAGCATGGGGTCCTTCATCTTCAAAGTGCCACAGGCAGACATGTTGGTTGTAGACTTGTAATCCTAATCATTAAACTTCACTAATATCAAACAAACCTGCAACATAACAAGTTACAGCCACAAGGGTCAATACATTTGAATTGTATTGGCAAGTGATACTATGGTAGTATAGTGGAGTCTATCATCTATATGCATTTGGCCAAGTGGAGCTTAGGCTTGCTTTGCTCAAAATAGATTTTCCTTATCATTTGAAAACACTAAGTTTTTGTTTGACAAAAATCTTTCCCAAGGCATCCCCCAATAGAAATTGGTGATCCTTTCAACCCTTGTTCAACCACAAGTTTTTAACTTAGAAATTTGGATGATGAGATTCTTGATTGCTTCCATGTCTTGATTCTCAAATTGTACTTTGCCAGGGACATGGCTAAGTACTTAGATTTTTCACTCTGCAGAGGTGGTGCACTTTCCCCACAAGACTTGGTTTCACCAAGACAAGATCTTTCAGAAGCCTTCCCTTAGACCAGAATGGACGCGTTCCAACCTATCATACCCCTACCACCAACTGTCCATTTGGCTAAGTTATTGCAATCTATATGATCCAGGAAGAGCCAATAATACCAAGTGGCTGCACTTGAAGCTTCTCAACATTTGACATCTCAAATCTCTTTGTTCCTGGGTGGCCATCCACAAGTGAGATACACAAGGTTCACCAGTCCCCTGGCCTTGTGTAACCACTCAACACAAAACATTCCTTCCATTCCACCCAGGTGATTCATTAACTTAGTTTTTTTTATTAAACAAACACAAGTCCTCAGACTTAGAAATTTTTCCATAGCATGAATATATATTCCACCCTTGTTTTCTACTAGCTAAGCTAAGCATGATAGTAGTAGGAATCTTAACTTAGGAAATTCTACTAAGGTTTCATCTACTAGGATTTCCCATGGCATAGTTTATACTTAGCAAAATTTCATGCAAGTCCTACTTAGAAATATCACTAATGCATAGTGAAAATAATGGGACAAAAGTATGAAGCATCACTTGCCTTTTTGGTAGAGTGTATAAGTTCACTCCTTGAACTTTGCAATGTTCACACACTTCAAGTCACTACAATTCAATCAAGCAAACAATATTTCAATCTACCATTCAAGCAATTCATCACATAGAATGATAAAAACAAAGCAATGCATGCAAGCAATGTTTTATTTGAAAAAGTGGTTTCTAATGGTTCATAAACATTTGAAAACACCTAATGTTCATTTTATAAAGTAGCAAAATCATTTGTATAAGATTTTACTTCATAAACCATTTTTAGATCAAGTCATTATTTTATGTGGTGAAGAAATTCTTTTAATAAGGAAAAATTATATAGGTTTCACAAAATATGTTTACAAACCATAAAACCTTGTGTTTAGGGTCAGAGAGTTTATTTCCAAAATATTTCTCAAAGGTTTCCTTCAAAAACCATTTTTAATATTAAACTATATTTTTATTTGACTAGAAATGGTTTAAATCCAAGATTCATTCTTTTGCTTCACCAAATACATTTTTGAAACCACCAATTGATTTCTAGGGTCAGTAGGTTCAAAACAAACCATTTGCCAAAGATTTTATCCCCAAAATCATTTTAGAACAACTTTTATATTCTAAACAAGCATAAATAAGTTTTTGCAAAAACAGTCAGTTTAACAGAAGTTTTTTAGTAAACAAAGTGTATAGTTGGCTAGGGCTTGTCTTTCTGAATCCATTGATATAAAGTTTGAAAAATTTGGACGTGTAGATTAAAAGTTATAGATTTTACAAAATCTTGCATCTAATAGATCAAATCTGTTTTAAATCAAACGGACAGGGACACGTGGTTGTTTGCTACTGGCTGGTACCGATTCGTTCGGATCGTGCACTGAGGACCGCTGGATTAAGTTACATCGCACGACACAGATTGCATACCCCTTCGGCGTTAAGTGATTCTATCGCATCCATTAGATCATCATCTAACGGCCATCATCACCCTGACCATGTTCTGGCGGCGCGCGGCGGCGGTGCTTGGCTAGCGGCAGAGCTGGCGCTAGAGGAAGCAATGAAGGTGGAGAGGTGGCTCACCGTGATCGCCGTGGCACGGGGATGCTCAACCTGCTCGCGGTTGACGAAGGGGCGCACAGGGTTGCGGATAATTGCTCGTCGGAGTTGCGTCTGACGACGGCCACGCTCTGTCGTCGTCGAGGGTGGCGCTACGGGTCAAGAGGGATCAAACGGAAGACACAGTTAGATGCACGAGGACGCGGCGATGATGCGTGTGTGAAGGAGAAGGAGAGGAGCGGTCAGGTTCTTACCAGAGGAGTCGCCGGAGAAGAAAGCAGACGGTGGCGGCGCTTGGTGTCTTCGTTGTCGAGGCTCTGGGGCGCGCGCGAGCGAGCTAATGCCACTGGGAGATGCGCCAGGGCTTGGGGGTCACGTCTGTGTGCTCGAGGAGGCGAGGGGCGACGAGGGGCTGCCGGAATCGGCCGGGGAAAGTCGTCGGAGCAGTGGAAGTGTAGCGAAAAATCGAGCAGCCTGGGGGCGTGCTAGGGTGAGGCGACGGAGGGGAAATGGGGAAGAGGCAGGCGACTAAATACACGCGGTCGCGACGAGCTTTTAGCACGGGATTGATGGGAATTTACCATCGGCATTAATCATCGGAGAAACGGCCAGAGGAGCGTGGTCAGCGGGGTGGGTGAGGAAGAAGATGACTTGGCGGTGGGGTCGTCTAGCAGCGAGAGAGAAGAGGAGGAGGTGGGGTCGTTCTGGCAGCGGTCGAGGGGTGCGGTTTGAGTGATAAAAGAAACAGAGAGGGGTTTATGTAGGGTTTCGTAGCATGGAAAACAAAAAATTTCTACCGCATACAAACAAACAAGCCAAGATCTACCTACTAGATTGTAGCAACGAGTCGATGGAATAACTCACCCTCGAAGATTCCAAAGTGTTTAACGAGAGCGGATTCTCGTGGGTGATGTAGTCGTACTCTTCCCGATCTCAAGATCGCGTAGACGATCCTTCCGGCCAAGGCTGCTAAAGCGCTCCGTAGTCGGTCACACGTTTGGCACTGACGAAGACCTTCCTCTCCCTTGTTCCAAAGAAAATGGAGGTTGTAGCACTCTCCTCGCGATTAAAAGACAAATGGCGTGGTACCAGAAGTAGAGGGGAGATCTCGCAGGGCTTCGCCTTAAGCCGGAGCGAGTATGGTGGACTATGAGAGAGCCCTCGGTGATCTAGGGTTTAGACACACCGAGGAGGAGGCTTGGCCGGCGGCTAGGGTTAGCTAGGCGGCGGCTTTCCCTAGGCGGCGGCGACAGCAGGAGGTGGCGGCGCCAGGCTAGGGTTTTGGGGTAGAGGTGTTGGGGTTTAGAGGGAGGCAACTTGTGTGCTAGGAGGGGCAGCCCTGCCCCTCCTTTTATAGGTGGGAGGCGCCGACCAAGGGGAGGGGAGTCCCTCCCCAACTCGGATCCCAAGTGGGCCGGCGGTGGAGGGGAGGAACTCCTCCCCAAGTAGGTTTCCTACTTCCCCTCCACCTTCCAAAATAGCCGTTTGACTTTTCAAATTGGCGTTTGACTTTTCAAACTAGGATTTGATTAAACCCCTTATTTTGTTCAGCGACGACACCTAGTACATGACGCAATAATTCCAACTTGGTATGACACATTCATGTACCCTTCCCCTCCGGAGTGCCGGACATTCCGGAACTTTCTAGAACATTCCCGATGAAAACACCGGAACCATTCTCCAACCCCGAAACAGGACTTTCCTTATATGAATCTTATTCTCCGGACCATTTTGGATCTCCTCGTGATATCCCGGATCCCATCCGAGACTCCGAACAACATTCGGTCTCTTATTCATCATTCCATAACTACTCAAACAACGTCGAATCCTTAAGTGTGTCTCCCTACGGTTCGTGAATTATGCGGACATGATCGAGACACTTCTCCGAACAATAACCAATAGAGGAATCTGGAAATTCATATGGCTCCCACATATTTCTACGATTACTTTGCGATCGAATGAACCACTTACATACGATACCAATTTCCCTTTGTCTCACGATAGTTTACTTATCCGAGGTTATGATCGTCGGTATCTCTGCATACCTAGTTCAACCTCGTTACTGATAAGTACTCTTTTCTCGTTCCGGTGATATGTGATACCTTGTGAGCCAGTCACATGCTTGCAAGATAATTGGATGACATTCCACCGAGAGGGCCCAGAGTATATCTATCTGTCATATGGATGGACAAATCCTACTCTTGATCCATGTGTCTCAACCAACACTTCCTGAACACTCAATGCCACCTTTATAGCCACCCAGTTACGGTGTGGTGTTTGATGTCATCAAAGCATCCTTCCGGTGAAGGTGATATGCATGATCTCATGGTCGAAGGAATTAGGTTACTATGTATCAGAAAGCATATAGCAATTGAACTATTAAAATAACTTGATCTTTATGCTACGCTTATCTATAGGAGTATGTCCACCATATCATTCTCCTAACGATATGATCTTGTTGTTAATAACATCTCAATGTTCATGATAGGGAAACCACAATCATTTATTAACCAACAAGCTAGTATTATGAAGAGGTTTTACTAGGGACTTCAATTTAAGTTTACAAATCACACAAGTATTAATGTTTCCTTGTTAATACTATTATAGCATGAATGTAAACATTTATCATAAACACAAAGATATAATAATAACTACATTTATTATTGCCTCTAGGGCATATCTCCAACAGTCTCCCACTTGCACTAGAGTCATCTAATCTAGATTACATGGTAATATACCGAACACCCATGGTAGTTTGGTGTTGGTCATGTTTTGCCCTCGGGAGAGGTTTAGTCAACTGATCCGCCACATTCAGATCTATGTGTACTTTGCAAATCTTTATGTCCCCATCTTGGACATGTTCTCGAATAGCGTGAAAACGTAGCTTGATGTGCTTCAGCTTCTTGTGTGACCTTGGTTCTTGCGCATTGGCTATGGCGCCCATGTTATCGCAGTAGATAGACATTGGGTCCAGCGCACTTGGAACCACACCCAGCTCTGTAATGAACTCTTTCATCCATATCGCTTCTTGTGAAGCCTCCGAAGCAGCCATGTATTCCGATTCAGTTGAAGATCTCGCCACAACGCTTTGCTTTGCACTCCTCCAGCTAACTGCTGCACAATTCAAAGTAAATACGTATCCAGATTGTGATTTAGAATCATCCGGATCGGTGTTCGAACTAGCATCAGTGTAACCATTAACAACGAGTTGTTCATCACCTCCATAAGAAAGAACCATATCCTTAGTTCTTCTCAAGTACTTAAGGATGTTTTTTGACCGTTGTCCAATGATCCACTCCTGGATCACTTTGATATCTGCTAGTTAAACTCACAACATATGCAATGTCGGGTCTAGTACATAGCATGGCATACATTAGAGATCCTATGGCTGAGGCATAGGGAGTCTTACTCATCCTTTCTCTATCTTGTGCCGTTGTCAGACTTTGAGTTTTACTCAAGGTCGTATTGGGCAACATGGGCAAGAACCCTTTCTTGCTATCTTCCATTCCAAACCTCTTTAGAACTTTGTCCAAATATGTACTTTGTGACAATGATATTAGGCGTCTCGATCTATCTCTATAAATCTTTATGCCTAATATGTAAGCTGCTTCGCCAAGATCCTTCATTAAAAAACTTTTATTCAAATATTCCTTGACACTATTAAGAAGGTCTACATCATTCCCAATCAACAATATGTCATCTACATATAGTATTAAGAATGTTACAGAGCTCCCACTCACTTTCTTGTAAATACAAGCTTCTCCATAAGTTTGTATAAAACCAAAACTTTTGATTACCTTATCAAAACATTGATTCCAACTTCGAGATGCTTGCTTCAATCCATAGATGGACCATTGAAGTTTGCATACCTTGTTAGCATCTTTAGGATCGACAAAACCTTTGGGTTGCATCATATACAACTCTTCATCAATGTCTCCATTGAGGAATGCTGTTTTGACATCCATCTGCCATATCTCATAATCATAATATGCAGCTATTGCTAACATAATCCTCACAGACTTTAGCTTCGCTACTGGTGAGAAAGTCTCATCGTAGTCAACTCCTTGAATTTGTCGAAACCCTTTTGCGACAAGTCGAGCTTTATATACAGTAACATTACCATCAGCATCTGTTTTCTTCTTGAAAATCCATTTGTTCTCGACAGCCTTCCGGCCATCCGGTAAGTCCACCAAAGTCCATTCTTGGTTTTCGTACATGGATCCAATCTCGGATTTCATGGCTTCTTGCCATTTATTGGAATCTGGGCTCATCATCGCTTCCTCATATGTCGCAGGGTCATCGGTGTTGTCGACCAACATGACACTCATAACAGGATCATACCAATCAGGAGTGGTACGAGTTCTCGTTGACCTGCGAGGCTCTGTAGCAACTACAACCGAAGTTTCATGATCATCATCATTAGCTTCCTCTCTTATTGGTGCAGGCACCACAGGAACTTCTTCCGGTGCTACGCTACTCTCAAGTCCGAGAGAAGGTTCGACAACCTCGTCGAGTTCTACTTTCCTTCCATTCACTTCTTTCGAGAGAAATTCCTTCTCTAGAAAGGATCCATTCTTGGCAACGAAGATTTTGCCTTCGGATCTATGATAGAAGGTATACCCAATAGTTTCCTTCGGGTATCCTATGAAGACGCATTTTTCCGCTTTGGGTTCAAACTTGTTCGGCTGTAACTTCTTTACATAGGCTTCGCAACCCCAAACTTTAAGGAACGACAATTTAGGTTTCTTCCCAAACCATAATTCATACGGTGTCATTTCAACGAATTTAGATGGTGCCCTATTTAAAGTGAATGCGGCTGTTTCTAATGCATAACCCCAAAATGATAGCGGTAAATCTGTAAGTGACATCATAGAATGAACCATATCTAAGAGAGTTCGATTACGACGTTCGGACACACCATTACGCTGTGGTGTTCCCGGCGGTGTCAATTGTGAAAGTATTCCGCATTTCTTCAAATGCTCGCCAAACTCGTAACTTAGATATTCACCTCCACGATCAGAGCGTAGAAATTTAATCTTCTTGTTACGTTAATTCTCAACCTCACTTTGAAATTCCTTAAACTTCTCGAAAGTTTCGGACTTATGTTTCATGAAATAGATATACCCATATCTACTCAAGTCATCCGTGAAGGTAAGAACATAACGATAACCACCGCGCGATGCTACACTCATTGGACCACACACATCGGTATGTATGATTTCCAATAAGTCCGTAGCTCGCTCCATCATACCAGAAAATGGAGTCTTGGTCATTTTACCCATCAGACATGCTTCTCATCTTTCAAGTGATTCGAAATCAAGTGATTCAAGAAGTCCATCGGAATGGATTTTCTTCATACGCTTCACTCCAATGTGACCAAGACGACAGTGCCACATATAGGTCGAGTTATCGCTCGATTTCAAACGTTTAGCCTCAATGTTATTAATATGTGTATTTCCACTATCGAGATTCAATAAGAATAGACCATCTATCAAAGGTGCATGTGCATAAAACATATTACTCATATAAATTGAAAAACCATTATTCTCGGACTTAAACAAGTAACCGTCTCGCAATAAACAAGATCCCAATATAATGTTCATGCTTAACGCAGGCACCAAATAACAATTATTTAAGTATAAAACTAATCCAATATAAAACTAATCCCGATGGTAGATGAAGGGGTAGCGTGCCGACCGCGATCACATCAACCTTTGATCCGTTTCTCACACGCATCGTCACCTCGTTCTTCGCTAGCTTCCGTTTATTCGCAAAGACTGCTTTGAGTTACAAATATGAGCAACCAACCAAGATCAAATACCTGTGCACTACTACGAGTACTAGTGAGATACACATCAATAACATGTATATCGGATATACCTTTCTTCTTGATGTTGCCGTTCTTCAAATTCGCCAAGTACTTTGGGAAATTCCGCTTCCAGTGACCTTCTCCCTTGCAGTAAAAGCACTCAGTATTAGGCTTAGGTCCAGCCTTGGTCTTCTTTGCCGGCGCGGTAACTTTCTTACCACCCTTCTTGAAGTGTCCCTTTTGCTTAGACTTGCCTTTCTTGAATTTGGTGGTCTTATTGACCATCAACACTTGGTGCTCTTTCTTGATCTCCACTTCTGCAGATTTCAACATGGAAAAGAGTTCTGGCAACTGCTTGTTCATGTTTTGCATATTGTAGTTCATCACAAAGTTCTTGTAACTTGGTGGTAGTGATTGGAGGACACGATAAATCCCCAAAGCATTAGGAATCACTATACCCAAGCTTTGAAGTTTGTTTGCGTGCCCAGACATCTTAAGCACATGCTCACTGACGGAGCTGCCCTCTTCCATCTTGCAGTTAAAGAACTTTTCAGAAGCCCTATAGCTCTCAATTGCCGCATGAGTCTCAAAGATCAATTTGAGATCACGGACAATATCATGTGGGTATGAATTCTCAAACCTTTTCCGAAGCTCCGATTCTAAACCATACAAGATAGCACACTGAACTGTGGAGTACTGAGTCTTCTGAGCGAGGTAAACATTCTTTACTTCATCGGTAGCAGTAGCTGCAAGTGGGTCACCCAGCGGTGCATCCAGCACATAGGTCAAATTACCAGCTGTGAGGACAATCCTCAAATTGCGGAACCAATCCGCGAAGTTGCTTCCATTGTTTTTCAACTTTTCTTTCTCTAGGAACGCATTAAAATTGATGGTAGGGGCCGCCATTGATCTACAACATATTTGCAATAGTTTAGACTAAGTTTATGACAAATTGAGTTATAATTAATAGTTAAATTAATCTAGGTGAACTCCCACTCAAAACAACATCCCTCACATTGTTTTAGTGATCACACGAACCAAATCCACCACATCAACACCGATCATCACGAGAGTTGATGTAGTTTCAATGGCGAACAATCGACATGTTCATCATATCTACTATATGATTCATGCTTTACCTTTCGGTGATCCGTGTTCCGAGACCATGTCTGTACATGCTAGGCTCGTCAAGATCAAACCTTAGCTTCCGCATGAGCAAATCTGGCTTGCTCACGTTGTATACACTTGCGGAATCTAACACACCCGATCATCACGTGGTGCTTCGAAACAACAAGCTTTAGCAACGGTGCTTACTAAGGGTGAACACTTTAGAACTTGAAATTCATGTGCATGAGGGATCATCTTATAATGCTACCGTCGTTAACTAAGCAATACAAGATGCATAAAGGATTAACATCACATGCAATTCATAATATGTGATATGATATGGCCTTTCTTATTTGTGCTTCCGATTTCCATCTTCAAGCACGAACATGATCTCCATCATCACCGGCATTGCATCAAGGTCAATGACGCTTCTCCATGGTTGTCGTCCACCGGCTTCAACTATTACAACTACTTTGAATAGACACGCGGGTCTTAACATAAATTAAAGACAACCATATGTGACGGTTGCCAACTTACAATAAGGAACATTGCATACATCAAATATAATCACAATCATGGCCATATCACATCACTGCACACCCCTGCAAAACAAAGTTAGACGCCTCTACTTTCTTTGCATGTTTTACGTGGTTTGGGGCTTTTAGTGTCGTTCTAACTTACGAACAAGAACCACAACATTGATACTAGCATTGTTAATCACCCGTTGTAAATTGAATCTTAACTATGCTGGGAGAAACAGGCACCCGCAAAGCCACTTATGCAATACAAGTTGCATGTCAAGCGTGGAGCAAGTCTCATGAACGATGTCATGTAAGGTTTGCCCGGGCCGCTTCATCCCAACATCCCGCAAGATGCAAAGTACACAAGAAGCAATCGACAATAAAAGCATCAACGCCCACAATGACCATTGTGTTCTACTTGTGCAACAGATCTAAATATAGACACGGCTCTGATACCACTGTAGGGTTTCGTAGCATGGAAAACAAAAAATTTCTACCGCATACAAACAAAAGGGCCAAGATCTATCTACTAGATTGTAGCAACGAGTCGATGGAATAACTCACCCTCGAAGATTCCAAAGTGTTTAACAAGAGCGGATTCTCGTGGGTGATGTAGTCGTACTCTTCCCGATCTCAAGATCGCGTAGACGAACCTTCCGGCGCTGCGTTCCGGCAGCGCTCCCATAGTCGGTCACACGTTTGGCACTCGACGAAGACCTTCCTCTCCCTTGTTCCAGCAGGCAGCGGAGGTTGTAGCACTCTCCTCGCGATTCCGGCAGCACAATGGCGTGGTACCAGAAGTAGAGGGGAGATCTCGCAGGGCTTCGCCTTAAGCCGGAGCGAGTATGGTGGACTATGAGAGAGCCCTCGGTGATCTAGGGTTTAGACACACCGAGGAGGAGGCTTGGCCGGCGGCTAGGGTTATCTAGGCGGCGGCTTGCCCTAGGCGGCGGCAGCAGGAGGTGGCGGCGCCAGGCTAGGGTTTTGGGGTAGAGGTGTTGGGGTGTAGAAGGGGCAACTTGTGTGCTAGGAGGGGCAGCCCTGCCCCTCCTTTTATAGGTGGGAGGCGCCGACCAAGGGGAGGGGAGTCCCTCCCCAACTCGGATCCCAAGTGGGCCGGCGGTGGAGGGGAGGAACTCCTCCCCAAGTAGGTTTCCTACTTTCCCTCCACCTTCCAAAATATCCGTTTGACTTTTTAAATTGGCGTTTGACTTTTTAAATTGGCGTTTGACTTTTCAAACTAGGATTTGATTAAACCCCTTATTTTGTTCAGCGATGACACCTAGTACATGACTCAATCATTCCAACTTGGTATGACACATTCATGTACCCTTCCCCTCCGGAGTGCCGGACATTCCGGAACTTTCTAGAACATTCCCGATGAAAACACCGGAACCATTCTCCAACCCCGAAACATGACTTTCCTTATATGAATCTTATTGTCTGGACCATTCCGGATCTCCTCGTGATATCCCGGATCCCATCAGAGACTCCGAACAACATTCGGTCTCTTACTCATCATTCCATAACTACTCAAACAACGTCGAATCCTTAAGTGTGTCTCCCTACGGTTCGTGAATTATGCGGACATGATCGAGACACTTCTCCGAACGACAACCAACAGAGGAATCTATAAATTCATATGGATCCCACATATTTCTACGATTACTTTGCGATCGAATGAACCACTTACATACGATACCAATTTCCCTTTGTCTCACGATAGTTTACTTATCCGAGGTTATGATCGTCGGTATCTCTGCATACCTAGTTCAACCTCGTTACTAATAAGTACTCTTTTATCGTTCCCGTGATATGTGATCCCTTGTGAGCCAGTCACATGCTTACAAGCTAATTGGATGACATTCCACCGAGAGGGCCCAGAGTATATCTATCCGTCATATGGATGGACAAATCCCACTCTTGATCCATGTGTCTCAACCAATACTTTTCAAACAATCAATGCCACCTTTATAGCCACCCAGTTACGGTGTGGTGTTTGATGTCATCAAAGCATCCTTCCGGTGAAGGTGATATGCATGATCTCATGGTCGAAGGAATTAGGTTACTATGTATCAGAAAGCATATAGCAATTGAACTATTAAAATGACTTGATCTTTATGCTACGCTTATCTATAGGAGTATGTCCACCATATCATTCTCCTAACGATATGATCTTGTTGTTAATAACATCTCAATGTTCATGATAGGGAAATCACAATCATTTATTAACCAACAAGCTAGTATTGTGAAGAGGCTTTACTAGGGACTTCAATTTAAGTTTACAAATCACACAAGTATTAATGTTTCCTTGTTAATACTATTATAGCATGAATGTAAACATTTATCATAAACACAAAGATATAATAATAACTACATTTATTATTGCCTCTAGGGCATATCTCCAACAGTTTCCTTTGTGGGCTGGCGATGGGCTTAGTGGGCTAGGCTAGTTGGGTTGCTTTGTTTCTTATTTTTTTCCTTCTCCTGTTATTTTTCTTTTTCCAATTTGATTTTCTGTTTTCATTTTGTTTGGTCAATTCAAACACCCATTTGAATTCAAAACTTTGTCAAATTTTGTGTAGCTTTAAATGTTGATTAATAAAACATTCTAAAGTCAATTTTTTTAGTAAATATTTTATTCTTTTCGGGGTCCTTTAATTAATTAATTAGGCCCTTGTTTTAAATCAATTAAGATGCAATAATATTTTCAAAACACCATTTAATTTTCCAAAACCTTCCAAATCTTTTCAGTAGGTTTTTATTTGATTAATTGGGTGTCAAATAATTCATCTTGAATTATTTGGAAAGTATTTAATGTGATTCATAAATCATTTGAATTGGATATTTATTTTAATTCCAATGGAATTAAATATAGTTTTAATTCCCTAAAGTTTATTTGGAAGATTTCTTTAATCTTAATTAGGTTGAAATAAACAACTTTTATTTCACTTGGGTAAATTCCAAAATACTATTTTCTCATGAATTATGTAATAATTCTTATTAGAGATTTGTCTTTATTAAAATAGGGATAGAATGGTTAATGCCATTTTATTTTATTTTGGAAATTCTTTATCCTTTTATTTTATTTGATTTGTTCTATATTCATTCCATTTGCTTAATGGATTAGGCCAAGGTTTGATTTGGTCTTTAATATTCCTTATTTAATATTTCTTTCTTCATCTTATAAAATCCATATCTTTTTATTTAGAGATCCAAACTTGGTGATTCCAATTTATAAAATCTTATTTAATGTTTATTTA
Source organism: Avena longiglumis (assembly GCA_030063025.1). Lineage (NCBI taxonomy): Eukaryota > Viridiplantae > Streptophyta > Magnoliopsida > Poales > Poaceae > Avena > Avena longiglumis. Next base: position 447,300,817 of record CP125977.1, read on the forward strand.
TTCTTTTAAATATATTTAGGATTATTAGCTCACCATTTGGTATGGATTTATAGTTAGGTTCTTTATTAGCTTTGGAAATTACTTTTCCTTATCTTATTAAATTCATAAGATTTTATCCATGGTTCCAAATTAAGTGAAACCAATTTCTATGGCTTTATAATATTTTCTATTTGTCTTTCTTGATCATTTGTAAATGTTTGTTGACAAATTTTTATATGGTTCAAATTCATAGGCTTGGGGAGAACTTGGAATTGATTTTTATTCCATTAGGGTTTTAGGGTTTGGATTTATTTTCCAAGTGTTTAAATTTCCAGATGCATTTATGAGGAATGCATTTTACTTGATTTGAATTTAATTGGATTCAAACATTTACCAAAGTTTGTTCAAGATGGGATTTTAAGTTTCCATTTAGAAACAAAAAGTTTCTTTTCACCCTAAAATTCAACAATAATTTATTTTGTTTATTTTATTTTTCACATTACAAGATTTGGGCCAGAAAGATGAGTACTGTCACCACAATACGTGTTACCCCAACAGGCCCAATCTAAACCAGACCGCATGAGAACGTGCGACAGCCGCCTGTGTCATCTATTTTTTTTAAAACAAATTACTTTCCATGTTTTTTAATGAAATAAGTTTTATTGTCATTCGAAATATTTAATGTGAATTGATTAGTATAATAGGATTTTTTTTGCAGGTAGTATAATAGGAAATTGTGTTAGTAAGAGAAGGCATATAGTGTATGGAGAAAATAATCTTCTCTTATTTTTGAAAAATCACCCTTTATTTAAGGAAATACAATCTTTCCTTTTTTTATTTCTCGTTCCTTCAACTAAGAAAAAATCCAAACTAAAAACTCTGAGAAAAAATTGATGTCACCGTATTATAATTGATCTAAGTGTATATACATGTCTTCTTAAAATATTGTAATCATATATAAGCAACAAAAGATTCTGAGCAAATATACCCCCTCTATAACCCGGGGTAATCTAAAAGTTACTCCATCCAACTTTATATAGAACGCATTAATGCAAATCTATGTCAATTAATTTGAAAGAGGGGAAGCAATAATTCATAGTAGTAACATCTTATATTACGAAAAGGAGCAAGTAGAACATATGGATCTCTTTTAATTAAGAGGGATGCTTCAGTGTCCCCCTAAACCCCAAGTTTAAGGTGGTAACGTTGTCCTTGCCTTTTTTTCTTTGGCCCTACAAAGACCATATCCAAGCCTATCCATGTATATGTATACCATATGTATACACCGGCGTCCCGAAAAAATGCACGTCCCCACATGTCGATCACACCCTCGACATTCGTGTTCGTTTTTAAACTGTTGTGGAAGATATCACATCTCCCCAGTTGTGCTGGTTTTTGGGACATCGTCGTTGGAAGCCACTCCTCCGCTATGTATCATGTCCGATATGGCTGTTCATCATGATCCACGGTGATCATGCCCCTCCTCCTGATCGAACACATCTGATCGAGGCCACCTGCCACCGGTATCTTTCTAGTTAGGGCTTCCGTACCGATTGACCTCGGTCCGTAGGCGGCCAGGATCCATCCCAAGCGGCGTTTGTGTGCACAATCTGCCTTTGATGGCCGGTGTTTTCTGTATTACTTGAATGCCATCGATGGCGACATTTTCTGCACAATGTGATCGTTGTTGGTGTCTTCGGTTCTTATAAGGTTCCCAACCTTTAATAGGGTAGAAATCCCTGTGTTTACAATGCTAGTCCCTGGATCAATAGCTAGCATCCACAGTTAAGATGTAATATCAAGAAACATAGGTCATAATACAACTTTATAACCAGGAATAAAATAATTTACTATATCTTACATAGCTCATTTGGCTATCTCATTACAATGCAGCAGAATATAACAATAGCATGGGGTCCTTCATCTTCAAAGTACCACAGGCAGACATGTTGGTTGTAGACTTGTAATCCTAATCATTAAACTTCACTAATATCAAACAAACCTGCAACATAACAAGTTACAGCCACAAGGGTCAATACATTTGAATTGTATTGGCAAGTGATACTATGGTAGTATAGTGGAGTCTATCATCTATATGCATTTGGCCAAGTGGAGCTTAGGCTTGCTTTGCTCAAAATAGATTTTCCTTATCATCTGAAAACACTAAGTTTTTGTTTGACAAAAATCTTTCCCAAGGCATCCCCCAATAGAAATTGGTGATCCTTTCAACCCTTGTTCAACCACAAGTTTTTAACTTAGAAATTGGGATGATGAGATTCTTGATAGCTTCCATGTCTTGATGCTCAAATTGTCCTTTGCCAGGGACATGGCTAAGTACTTAGATTTTTCACTCTGCAGAGGTGGTGCACTTTCCCCACAAGACTTGGTTTCACCAAGACAAGATCTTTCAGAAGCCTTCCCTTAGACCAGAATGGACGCGTTCCAACCTATCATACCCCTACCACCAACTGTCCATTTGGCTAAGTTATTGCAACCTATATGATCCAGGCAGAGCCCATAATGCCAAGTGGCTGCACTTGAAGCTTCTCAACATTTGACATCTCAAATCTCTTTGTTCCTGGGTGGCCATCCACAAGTGAGATACACAAGGTTCACCAGTCCCCTGGCCTTGGGTAACCACTCAACACAAACCATTCCTTCCATTCCACCCAGGTGATTCATTAACTTAGTTGTTTTATTAAACAAACACAAGTCCTTAGACTTATAAATTTTTCCATAGCATGAATATATATTCCACCCTTGTTTTCTACTAGCTAAGCTAAGCATGATAGTAGTAGGAATCTTAACTTAGGAAATTCTACTAAGGTTTCATCTACTAGGATTTCCCATGGCATAGTTTATACTTAGCAAAATTTCGTGCAAGTCCTACTTAGAAATATCACTAATGCATAGTGAAAATAATGGGACAAAAGTATGAAGCATCACTTGCCTTTTTGGTAGAGGGTATAAGTTCACTCCTTGATCTTTGCAATGTTCACACACTTCAAGTCACTACAATTCAATCAAGCAAACAATATTTCAATCTACCATTCAAGCAATTCATCACATAGAATGATAAAAACAAAGCAATACATGCAATCAATGTTTTATTTGAAAAAGTGGTTTCTAATGGTTCATAAACATTTGAAAACACCTAATGGCCATTTTATAAAGTAGCAAAATCATTTGTATAAGATTTTACTTCATAAACCATTTTTAGATCAAGTCATTATTTTATGTGGTGAAGAAATGCTTTTAATAAGGAAAAATTCTATAGGTTTCACAAAATATGTTTACAAACCATAAAACCTTGTGTTTAGGGTCAGAGAGTTTATTTCCAAAACATTTCTCAAAGGTTTCCTTCAAAAACCATTTTTAATAATTAAACTATATTTTTATTTGACTAGAAATGGTTTAAATCCAAGATTCATTATTTTGCTTCACCAAATACATTTTTGAAACCACCAATTGATTTCTAGGGTCAGTAGGTTCAAAACAAACCATTTGCCAAAGATTTTATCCCCAAAATCATTTTAGAACAATTTTTATATTCTAAACAAGCATACATAAGTTTCTGCAAAAACAATCAGTTTAACAGAAGATTTTTACTAAAAAAAGTGTATGGTTGGCTAGGGCTTGTCTTTCTGAATCCATTGATATAAAGTTTGCAAAATTTGGACATGTAGATTAAAAATTATAGATTTTACAAAATCTTGCATCTAATAGATCAAATCTGTTTTAAATCAACCGGACAGGGACACGTGGCTGTTTGCGACTGGCTGGTACCGATTCGTTCGGATCGTGCACTGAGGACCGCTGGATTAAGTTACATCGCACGACACAGATTGCATACCCCTTCGGCGTTAAGTGATTCTATCGCATCCATTAGATCATCATCTAACGACCATCATCACCCTGACCATGTTCTGGCGGCGCTCGACGACTGCGCGTGGCGGCGGTGCTCGGCTAGCGGCGGAGCTGGCGCTAGAGGAATCAAGGAAGGTGGAGAGGTGGCTCACCGTGATCGCCGTGGAACGGGGATGCTCAACCTGCTCGCGGTTGACGAAGGGGCGCACAGGGTTGCTGATAATTGCTTGTCGGAATTGTGTCTGACGACGGCCACGCTCTGTCGTCGTTGAGGGCGGCGTTACAGGTCACGAGGGAGCAAACAGAAGACACTGTTAGATGCGCGAGGACGCGGCGATGATGCTTGCGTGAAGGAGAAGGAGAGGGGCGGTCAGGTTCTTACCAGAGGAGTCACCGGAGAAGAAAGCAGACGGTGGCGGCGCTTGGTGTCATCGTTGTCGAGGCTCTAGGCGCGCGCGAGCGAGCTAATGCCACTGGGAGATGCGCCAGGGCTTGGGGGTCACGTCCGTGTGCTCGAGGAGGCGAGGGGCGACGAGGGGCTGCCGGAATCGGCCGGGGAAAGTCGTCGGAGCAGTGGCAGAAGGAAAATCGAGCCCTGGGGCGTAGGGTGAGGCGACGGAGGGGAAATGGGGAGAAGAGGCAGGCGACTAAATACACGCGGCCGCGACGAGCTTTTAGCACGGGATTGATGGGAATTTACCATCGGCATTCCTCATCGGAGAAACGGCCAGAGGAGCGTGGTCAGCAGGGTGGGTGAGGAAGAAGATGACTTGGCGGTGGGGTCGTCTGGCAGCGAGAGAGAAGAGGAGGAGGTGGGGTCGTTCTGTCAGCGGTCGAGGGGTGCGGTTTGAGTGATAAAAGAAACAGAGAGGGGTTTCTTTGTTTCTTTTTTTTCCTTCTCCTGTTATTTTTCTTTTTCCAATTTGATTTTCTGTTTTGATTTTGTTTGGTCAATTCAAACAACCATTTGAATTCAAAACTTTGTCAAACTTTGTGTAGCTTTAAATGTTGATTAATAAAACATTCTGAAGTCAAATTTTTGAGTAAATATTTTATTCTTTTTGGGGTCCTTTAATTAATTAATTAATTAGGCCCTTGTTTTAAATCAATTAAGATGTAATAATATTTTCAAAACACCATTTAATTTTCCAAAACCTTCCAAATCTTTTCAGTAGGTTGTTATTTGATTAATTGGGTGTCAAATAATTCATCTTGAATTATTTGGGAAGTATTTAATGTGATTCATAAATCATTTGAATTGGATATTTATTTTAATTCCAATGGAATTAAATATAGTTTTAATTCCCTAAAGTTTATTTGGAAGATTTCTTTAATCTTAATTAGGTTGAAATAAACAAATTTTATTTCACTTGGGTAAATTCCAAAATACTATTTTCTCATGAATTATGTAATAATTCTTATTAGAGATTTGTCTTTATTAAAATAGGGATAGAATGGTTAATGCCATTTTATTTTATTTTGGAAATTCTTTATCCAATTATTTTATTTTATTTGGACTATATTCATTCCATTTGCTTAATGGATTAGGCCAAGGTTTGATTTGGTCTCTAATATTCCTTATTTAATATTTCTTTCTTCATCTTATAAAATCCATATCTTTTTATTTAGAGATCCAAACTTGGTGATTCCAATTTATAAAATATTATTTAATGTTTATTTATTCTTTTAAATATCTTTAGGATTATTAGCTCACCATTTGGTATGGATTTATAGTTAGGTTCTTTATTAGCTTTGGAAATTACTTTTCCTTATCTTATTAAATTCATAAGATTTATCCATGGTTCCAAATTAAGTGAAACCAATTTCTATGGCTTTATAATATTTTCTATTTTTCTTTCTTGATCATTTGTAAATGTTTGTTGACAAATTTTTATATGGTTAAAATTCATAGGCTTGGGGAGAACTTGGAATTGATTTTTATTCCATTAGGGTTTTAGGGTTTGGATTTATTTTCCAAGTTTTTAAATTTCCAGATGCATTTATGAGGAATGCATTTTACTTGATTTGAATTTAATTGGATTCAAACATTTACCAAAGTTTGTTCAAGATGGGATTTTAAGTTTCCATTTAGAAACAAAAAGTTTCTTTTCACCCTAAAATTCAACAATAATTTATTTTGTTTATTTTATTTTTCACATTAAAAGATTTGGAAAATCTTGGGATGTGACAGTTCTATGGTAATCATGTGCTCTCTATTGTTGATTATCTATAGTTCAATGTTAGAATTGATTGTATCTTTCATGATTATGTAATGGATCGTGTTATTAATTGTTGTAGGAAATGAGGGACCTTAGGTCTAGTGTTATTAGCAAGATATGGAGCCTAGAGATGAGGTGTGTGGAGATATGTTAGACGATTCTAGTTCAAAGTGTGAAGATAGGTCAGATGATTCAATTACAGATATTGGAGATAGATCAATGGTAACAAACAGAAGATGATAATGTGAGTGACGTTATCATGTTGAATTTTCTTCATGCTATCCAACAACATTACATAGTTGAAGTAAAAAATTATAGATGGACATTGATGTCGATATAGAGTAAAACAAATCCAAGATCGCATTTGAGGAATACATTAGTGAGGTACATAGAGTGAAATTTTTATGTTACAAGCAATGAATGAGATTAGCATTACATGATAAGTAATTATATCTCCGTATTCAATTGTACACCTTATAGGCGGCTATCATAATGTGTACGAATATTACAGTGAATACAACAGGTATACTGGTTCTGCTGATGATTCAGTAGATGCACCTGATTCTATGGAGTCGCACTCGGTCAACAATATGGAGTTATGTCTATAGTCATTTTTGTATGGACGAGAATGTTGTAGTATTGAAAATTACGTTTTCATGGATTTTTTTTCAATGTGAAGGTGTCGGTAGATATTTTGAACTAGAATGTCAATGTTATTGATCATGTAGAAGATAAGAGGGATATGATCTGGAAGATAAAGGAAATGACTGGAAATGATGTCTGTTTCTGAACTGGATGTTTTCGTTTTCTACAACAACTATGCTATAGATAATGGATTTAGCATTAAAAAGGACAAGGTCAGGCGTAGCAAAGGTGCTCCAAAACATTTGCGGTATGTGTGTTCGATGGAAGTAAACATGATAGGAAGTTGTTGACCGCAGATGGACGCAGCCAAAGGCTCAGAGCTGAGTCTCATTGCAATTGCAAAGCTCACCTAACCGTGAAGCTTGATGCAAAACAAGGGTTTTAGTATGTTTCAAGTTTTGAGGACAATCATAGTCATGTGTTAGCAAGATTAGACGATGTAACTTTTCTTTGGTCCCATAAAAAATCAAAGAGTAATAGAAAGCTAGGATATTATCAATGGGAGCCACATGGATTAGAAAGCACATGATCATGAATTCCTTTCTTAGCAATAGTACATGGTACGACGATGTTGGATTTATGAGGCAGGATATGTACAACCTTTGCATCAAAGGAAAGAGTAAGCTTCTTGAGTAAGCTTTTTACGAAAGGTGATGCTGCCACGGTCATAAGCATTATGGCCAGCAGGAAGGAGAGGGACTTTAGCCTTTTTAGTACGAGTTAGATAAGGAATGAATTTTAACATAATGTGGTGTGACTCCCACTCTCATCAATACTATTAAGAGTTTAGGACTACAGGTATCTGATTGTATTTGACAACACATACAAGATGAATCGATACGGTATTTTTTTTGGAAATGGGTGTTTTATTACTATAGTAACATTACACTCGACCTATGCATAACAACACACATCCAACAACCATACAAAATTACACAAAAAATAAACCAACTAGGCGATAAGTACACTATTGTTTTGATTAAACAAAATGCCTAGGAAGATGAAAGTTTAGTCCTCAGATTATGTTGCCATCCATATTAGGAAAAACTATCCCTCGCCGTATCCTCCAAGCATGTACAACCCTCCGTAATAGGCCTTGAAACTTCACACGCCGTAGAGAGGATGACACACGGGGAGTAGCCGTGCTCCGGTAGATAACCTGCAGATTAGAAGATATTTTATCATTAAAAATCTTACCATTTATACATAGCCATAGCGACCAAATAATGGCAAGCGCTCGCACCCTAAAGAGAAGTCTGTATTTATTAGCAATCTCATTTAACCAATTACCAAATACATTGGTAACAAAATGGGGAGGAGATAATTGAGATGTTGTTTGGATGATTGACCATATAGAACGAGCAAAATTATATTGAAGGAATAAACTTTTAATTGTCTCATCTTGATGATAAAGAACACACTGCTTACTTCCTTGCCAATTTATTTTACAAGATTGTATTTTATGAGAATAATTCCTCTATGTAAGTACCATGTGAATACTTTCATCTTCAAAGGAATTTTTATCTTCTGGATTTTCTTATTATCATCGACCGAAAAATCTTGTTGAATCAGCGCCCCATACATGGAATCTACCGAGACATTCTCTAGTAAATTCCATTTGAACACATTAGAACACTTATACAATTGTACCGTGGTTAATCTAAATAAAAGATCGTTCCATGATGTTAGTCTAGGAACAATAAGATCACGCCTAAACGTCACATTTGGAGGGTTTGATTCCATCACAGTGGAAGTTGTAACTCCTTTGTGTCATATAATATTATGTAGAGCAGGATATTATTCTCGGAGAGTAGCATGACAAAGCCATTTATCCCTCCAAAAACGTATATGCGTTACGTTCTTGATATTAAAGGTCCCAAATTGAAAGAAATGCCTTTTAGAAGCCATGAGGCTTGCCCAAAAATGCGAACCTCCGGACTTCCATAGCACTTGAGACACGACTTTTGAGCCAACATATTTCCTCCGAAGAATGGTTTGCCATACACCGTCCTCTGCGTGTATCTTGGTCTTTTGGACGGCAAACCACACTCCATTTGAACAGTCGATATTTATTTTTCTCACTATCTCGCTATCAAGATAATTTTGAACGGAAATAATCCAGTCTTTTTAAGACTCCCTTTGATAAGTGGAAAAACTTGATCATATACAATATCATATTCGTAAGTACTAAATTTATGAGTACAAGTCTTCTATCCAGAGATAGCAATTTTCTTTTACAACTACTAAGCCTTTTTTAGTCTTTTCTCGATGAGTTTACACTCAGCATTTGTAAGTCTTTGATAGTAAACCGGGATACCCATACTTTTTGTTGGGCTTAACAGTCACTAAGGACTACGTATTTTGGTTGTACCATAGTTTCAGACAAGACCGAAGACATATGTGTGGCTGCTACAAACATTTCTGAGGGCAATGTGTAAACAGATGATGAAGAGTATAATCACAGACGCAGACTCTAATATGATAAGGGCAATTCGTAGAGTATTTCTAGATGTGTGGCATCGCATATGTTTATGGCGTATATAAAAAATATGAAGAAGCACCTGAGTCACAATTCATTGAAAGAGTTCTGAACTATCTTGTACGACACCACCTCGACCGCCATATTTGAGTAGAGATGGCACTTGTTTTTAAGAAAATGTTAGACAGATAAAACCAAAACTTGGTTGAGGAGGATGTATAAGAATAAGAACATGTGGGTTGTGGTGTATATTTCAGAGGGATTTTGGTTTGGTATGAAGAGTAACCAGAGGACTGAAAGTATGAACTCCTACCTTCACATCCACCTTGACGGAGAAATGACTATAGTGGATATGATTTTGCACTACGAGAATGTCATTTTCTGCATCCATGAGACCGATGCATGAGATGTCTCCACGACCTCATAGACTTTACCGGTGCCAGTTACTAGCTCCAAGAAACTCTAGGTAGTTTCTTCCCACGTGTTCACCCACCAAACTTCTATATTTTGCAAGTTGATCTCAAGAAAATTGGCGCTCCTCCTGCACCGCGGTATATAAGCTAGTGTTGGCGCTCCTCTACTAGCAAGGTGAGACTAAATCCGACACCTTGTAGGCACTGCATGCTGCGGCGCTTTGGGTTGGGCCGAAAGGCCGGCGGACCCATGGTCCTCCTAAGCGCTGGAGAGTCCTAGGCCCGTTAGTGGCCATCGTTCTTCTGTTTTTTAGGATTTGATATGAGGCCCATATATGGGCATTTTGTTTTAGTATTTTACTGAGTCCAGACTGAGCCGCCATTAGGGTTTTTCGGTGTTGCTAGTTTTGGCTGTGTGGATGATCGAAGGTTGCACGCGTGTGCGATCTCTTTGACGGGAATGGCAACGAATGTTGGCCGAAGGTTACATCTGTAGTCTATTACGACTACAAAAATAACAAGACTTTGCCTACGAAGTGTTGGGTTTTCAGCATAGAAAACAAAAAAAATTCTACGATATGAACAACTGAGCATCAAGATCTATCTATCTAGATACATGCAACATGTGAATATACATCAATAGAGAACTTACCCTCGAAGACTGACAGAGCGTTATGTGATTGGTTCTCATGGATGATGTAGTCGTTCACTTGCCGATCTCAAGATCGTGATGAAGTCCAGCCGGTACAGCACCGCAAATCAGCGGAAGCAGCAAATCCTTGCTCTAGAAAAAAGCCACCGGGAACATGTATCTCATTGATCCAAGACCATGGGATATGAGAGGAGGAGAGGGGGGCATTTTATAGGGAGAGGGGAGGCAGGCAAGGGGCATGGCGTGGTGTCCATGGTGGCTGACCCCACCTCTTCCACATTCATGTGGGTGGAGCTCCCACTCAAAATAAAAAGGCTCCACTCACATAAACATGCCTCCACTAAAAAATCCACTCACATCCATTAAATTTCCACCAAATTTAATGCAAGCTCTCATTTAATAAAACTCTTTTATTTATTTTATTTAATATTTTATTTAATTACATTAATCAACAAACATTCACATAACAAACTACTTGACACAAATCATGTCGATACTATTGTCGTACAATATATATTTATAGTGTTAGCCTGTTGTGAACCACACCTTAGTTTGATAACAAACTACTTGACACAAATACCCTCCTTTACTGCTACAATAGCAGTCATATACTTAGCCTTTTGTTGTAGTATACATCACAATGTCTTAACTTTGAAATTCATCCAAATCCATCATGGAGTGTCCTTTCCATTACATTGTTCCACCCATAGTTTAATTGAGATAAACTTAATTTGTATCTTGTGACAAAACTAGTATCAGTGTAACACTTTATAATGAACTATATGTAATTGTTTGTCACTTCTACATAAATATATTCTTAGTTCCTCCAAAAGATCATAAGAATATCCTTACTATTGTCCAATGATCATCTTATGAGTCATTCGGGTATATGCTCATAACATTTAAAGCATAGTAAATATTTGGATGTGTACATATCACGGTATGATTGAACAAAATATTCTTGTGATTTCACTCACCAAGTGTTAAAGCACTTGAATCTTGTTTCACTTACCAAGTGTCAATAGACTTGAATATTGATTCCATCCTTTTCCATGCAACAAGAAACTTTATTTTCATTTCCATATTGAAATCATTCAATATCTCATATGTGTACATTTGGCACAACCATATTAGCACCTTAATATATCCATATAGACATTGGTGCCAAATATTCGGGTTTTGCCTAAGTCTTTCATCAAAATGAAATTCTTAACCTGTGTCAATAAAATATACATCATTTCCAATAAACAAGATGGCCTCCACATAATATATTATAAATATGTCTCATCGCTCCCACTTAATTTTTTGCAAATGCAAGCATCTTCATCGTCTCCGATGATTAAACCTTTTAAGAGTTTCATCATGGTGAAGATTCCAACTCCGTGATGCTTACTTCCACCATTGAAGTTTGCATGCCCTTTTTAGCATCCTTTGAATTAACAAAACCCTTTGGATCGTGTCATGTACACGTCATAGGTAACCATTCTGTTATAAGAACTTTGTTTTATTTATTCAACTACCATATACCAAAATTATATGTGGTGGTTGCTACATTAATCCGTCTAGACTAAATATTGAAGGGAATATGCCATTAGAGGCAATAATAAAGTGTTTATTATGTGTATTACAAGTATATGATAGATGTTTATTTTGCATGCTATAATTGTATTAATATGGAAACATTAATACATGTGTGTTTTAATAAACAAACAAAAAGTTCCTAATTATGCCTCTCTCATAAACTAGCTCGTTGATTAACAAGATGATCAAGGTTTCCTGATCATGGACATTGGATGTTGTTAATAACAGGATCACAACATTAGTGTAATGGTGTGATGAACATTCATCCGAAGTATAGCATTACGATCAAAGTCATTGAGTTTATATTGCTATAACAACTGACGAAGTAATCCTAATCCTTAGACCATGAGATCATGCCAATCACTAACACCGGAAGAGTTTCTTGATAACATCAAACGTTACACCGTAACAGGGTGATTATAAAGATAGGTTTAGAACTAATAAAGTGTTATGTTGAGGCCCATGGATCGAGAGTGGAATTTGTTCATCCCAATGACGGATAGATATACTCTAGGCCCTCTCTGTGATATCACATTGGTTAGCTTGCAAGCAAGTGATTTGATTACTAGAATGTTATATCAAGGGAACGAGAAAAGAGTGCATGTCAGTAACGAGATCAAACTAGGTATGGAGATACCGATGATCGAATCTCGGACATGTAATATATCGCAAAACAAAGGGATTAAGATACTAGCATAAAAGGTTCCAACGATCACAAGAAAGTCATTGTTGAATGTGTGGGAGTCAGTATGGGTCTCCAGATCCCGTTTCTGATTATTGATCCGAGAGGGGTCTCAATCATGTCCGCATTATTCACGAACCGTAGGGTGACACACTTAAGAGACACCGACATCCAATTGGAGCAAAAGTTTCATGCCATAAAGAATAACAAGCGCAGGAATTTATTTCACTAGATACCGAAACAGGTTTTCGGGTGAAATTGCATAAAGTGGTTATGCATGTGAAACAGAATTCTAGCAAGAGGTTATATGTGAATGTTTGTCATTAAAGTAATTGAAAAAATTCTGAATAAATAAAAGAGTTTTATTTAATGAGAGTTTGCATTAAATTTGGTGGAAATTTAATAGCAAGTTTGAGTGGGATTTTGAGTGGAGGGAATTTAAAGGAATTTTGTGAGTGGGGTGTCCACCCACATGAACAGAGGAGGGCAAGGGGGCAGCCCCCATGCGCCGGCCATCCCCTTGGGGTCCCCCCTCTCCTATAAAAGGCACCCCTCCTCACTTATCACTCACACCTCCTCGTGAAGGATCCTCTCCCCCTCTAGATTATCCCCAGGGTATCGGACTAGCGAGATACATGTTCCCGGTGGCTATTCGTCAAGAAAGAGTTGTGCTTCCGCTGCATCGCTGGAGCGAGGAGGCGGAGGTTGATCGGTGCCTCGGACGTGTGTGCGAGCACGGATGCGCTGCTGATTTGCGGTGCTAGGACTTCCTCTCGATCCTGAGATCGGCAAGAGATCGTCTACATCAACCACGAGTTTAACTCGTTAAGCTTTGTCAGTCTTCAAGGGTATGTTCTCTACGGATATACATCCGCTCGTTGTTTGTATCTAATAGATAGATCTTGGTACATAGTTGTTCCCATCGTAGGAAATTTTTTGTTTTCTATCCTGCGAACCCTACAGTGGTATCAGAGTCGGATCTATGCGTAGATGCTTTACACGGGTAGTACACATATGAGTATGTGGGCGATGATGATCATGTTTTTGCTCCTTAGTTGTAATTTTGGATATTGGTGACATAGTGGGATGAAGCGGCCCGAACAAACTTTACATGTCCTCGCACATGAGACCTGTTCCACGCTTGACATGCAACTAGTTTGCATAAGTGTCTAGCGGGTGTCTGTCTCTCCTATTATAGTCAATATCTATTTTGCATTGAGTTGTCAAAAATTTGGTTATCCTCGTTGTGGTTCATTTTCGTAGGTATGAACGGTTCTATCTTCGAAAGCCCTAAGCCACGTAAAATTTGCAATGGATAAATTAGAGGCGTCTAGTTTAGATTGTTGCTGGGCTAGTGTTATGATATGGTGATGTTGTAAGTAGAAGTATGAGATGATACTCTTAGAACACACATAACGTGTAAGTTCCATAGACCTTGGCCTTACACATAAAGGTATGATAGTTGAAAGAACATGTGGGCCCCCATGTGTGGTTTTTGTAATTAATGACAATCTCTATGGACTAATGCTTGTATCAAGTTGTACTTGTAGGAATTGTCCATAGGCAATGCTTTAACCATATGTTGGCTTCAAGGTTTGGAGAAGAAGAAAGTGAAGAGGATCAAGTGGTGACCAAGGTGTTCAAAGAGTGATCCACAGATTGGTCATGTGAGAGTTAAAAAACCTATGAAGATCTCATGCTTAAAGCTTCCCATCCTCGGTGATCATGGATCGATGAAGACAAGGTCAAAGTAAAGGTTTCCCCATGTTGTATGGGGGATTAACTTGCAAGTCTTCATCAAGCAAGTGCGTACAAGACCAATCAAGAAAGGTGTTCCATCTTGAGAAGTACAAGACCGTCTAAATCATAATCAAGTGGAATATGCGCAAGGCAAAGGTATGATCTTGATAGGGTTTCTTTATTACCGGTCTCGTGGTGTTAGTTGGGGAGATCGGTTTATAGGATAAACAACCGTACTATCAAGAGGGGCTTCCAAGTGAGTAACTCGATCATATCCTTCAGAGAGAGCTCAAACCTTTGCATACTTAGCATCATACTTTCTTGGTTATTATTTGGATCTTATCCATGTGAGGTTCTAGAGCTTGTGGTAATATTCATAACAAGCCCTAGTTCATCAAAAACGGATTTTCCCTTTATATCTTATTGCGTTTTTGATCTTGGAGGTTTTATCGGTTTGTCTTTTAGAGATAGGTAAAACCTTCCATTATTTGGTTCTTACTCATGTGAGGATTTAGAGCTTGTTTTAATCTCCATGACAAGCTCTAGTTCATCGAAAACGGATTTCATATGCATTCTCTACTATGTTTTCAATGTTGGAGGTTTTACTGGTTTGTCTTTTTGAGAGAGGTTAAACCTTTCATCATTTGGTTCTATACTCCCTTGCTGGACTATTATGTTTTTCTTTATGATCTTGTAAAGCTTATTGCCCTCTTTAAAACGATTCCAAGATCATCAAAATCGGAGTCTGGATGCAAAAGTTATGGATGTTTTTGTATTGGTCTTTCTGCCAGTTTTTGTAAGACCGGAGACTCCGGACTAATCTCCGGTCTAATCTCCGGACCGCGTCCAGAACGTCCTCCAGATTGTCCCTGCTTGGCCTGGGTACACTGGAGACTCCGGTCCCAGTCCGGAGACTCTGGACCGGGCGATTCCTGGGCCTAACGGTTGGATTTCTAGGGACCTATTTAAGGGGCCCTTCTCCCCCAATGGTTCCCTAGATCTCTTGCAAGTTTTCCCCCACCATTGTTGACCTTTTGAAGCTTGCTACCCCCCTTCAATCCCCCCCTTGATTCTTGCATATACTTTAGGGATTTGAAAGAGGAGATCTAGATCTACAATCCTACCAATCCATCTCTCCTCTAAGTGAGGGGAACATCTTAGGATCTAGATCTTGGAGTCTTTTGTGGATTTCCTCCTTTGTTCTTCCTCTCTTATTCCCCCACAAGCTTTTGTAGCTTTGGTGGAATTTGGGAGAGAAGAATTTGAGCACTACTTGTGTTCTTGCCATTGCATTTGGTGCATCGGTTTGAGTTCTCCCCGGAGGATTTGGTGAGTGAAAGTTGAGAAGCTTTTTACTCTTGGGTTCTTGGAACCCTAGACAATTTGTTGGTGTTGCAGGTTGTGGCCTTGGTGGCGTTTGTTGGGAGCCTCCAATTAAGTTATGGAGAAGTGCCCCAACCTTGTGAGAGGTTCCGGTTTGCCACCGACAAGTGCACCGATAGTGGAAGTGTGGATCGATCCCATTAGGGTGAGATTAACTGGAGAATAAGGGAGGCCTTTTGTGGCGTTGGTGGTTTGATACCACCCCCTCTCCAAACGAGACGTACTCCATTTTGGGAGGAACTCGGTAAAATATCGTTGTCCCCGCGTGCCTCGGTTATCTCTATACCCGAGCTCTTTACTTATGCACTTTACATTGTGATAGCCTTCGTGCTTGAAGTAATATATCTTGCTATCACTTTGTTGCTTGTATTGCTTAGCATAAGTTGTTGGTGCACATAGGTGAACCTTAGTTGTTCTAGGTTGTGCTTTACAAAGTAAACACTAGTTTTATTCCGCCTTTGTTGAGCCACTCTAGGAAAAGTTTTAATCTCCTATTCACCCCCCTCTAGGCGACATCCATATCCTTTAAATAGTGATCATACCACGATGCACATGATAGAGATCATATGCGGGAACCATATCATTCCACTAATAAACATGTGATGTTTGATAGCATCTTATATTGCTTGTTTGGCATTTTATTAGCATAATAAGATGATCCCTCATTTAAATATCAAGATAAGAATGTGTTCTTCCTTTAGTATGCACCGATTATGTTTTCGTCGCTCCAAGACATCACGTGATGATCGGGTGTTCTTGGATCCACGACCATATTTGGTGTAAACACGATTACACACGTGAATACTAAGGTTCTTACTTGGCGAGCCTAACATGTACAGACATGGCCTCGGAACACGGACCGAAAGGTTAAGCATGAGTCATATAGTAGATATGATGCCCATTTGATGCTCGCCTTTGAAGCTACACCGACTCACGTGATGATCGGACTTGGTGTAGTGGATTTGGTTCATGTAATCACCAAAAAGACACGAGGGATGTCGTTTTTGAGTGGGAGTTCATTCATAATGTGGATTAGTTGAACTCAATCTATCATAAACTTAGTCTAAACTTTACAAATTCTATTGTAGATGGCACCACCTGCTTTTAATTTCAATGTGTTCATGGAGAAAGAGAAACTTGCAACGAACGGTAGCAACTTTATCGAATGGGCCATGAATTTGAGGATTCTCCTCTTTGCTGCACAAAAGCAATATCTAGAAGCGCCGCTAGGCCCCCCACCTTTTGAGGATGCCCCTGACGAGGAGAAGAATGTTTATCAGACTCGTCTCCTCGTCAGGAGGACCACAACTTAGTTCATTGCGGCATATTGTATGGGCTAGAGCCAGAACTCGAAAGCGTTTCGAAAATGGCCATGCATTTGATACAATGGGTGAGTTGAAAATTATTTTCGACACACATGCTGCTGTAGAGAGCTACAATGCTTCAGAAAAGTTCTTTAGCTGCATGATGGAAGAGCATAGCTCCGTAAGTGAGCATGTACTCAAGATGTCGGGTTACACCAATAAGCTTATGTCCTTGGGAATATCGATTCCCATTGACTTAGGCATCCATCGTGTTCTGCAGTCTCTACCACCTAGATATATTATAGTTTGTGATGAACTATAATATGCAAGGCATGAAGAAGTCTCTCCCCGAGCTTCTGTCAATGCTTAAAACTGCAGAAGGTCAAAAAGGAACATCAAGTGTTGATGATCAATAGGAACACTGGTTTCAAGAAAGACAAGAAGGGAAAACGGAAGGGAAGTAAGGGCGACAAGCCGGTTTCCGTGCCTGAAAACAAACCCCGAGTTGGACCTAAGTCTGATACCGAGTGCTACTATTGTAAGGGGACTGGCCACTAGAAGCGCAACTGCCCCAAGTATTTGGCAGACAAGAAGGCCGGCAAGGCAAACAAAGGTATATATGATATACATGTTATTGATGTGTACTTGACTAGTGCTCGTAGTAGCACGTGGGTATTTGATATCGATTCAGTTGCTAATATTTGTAACTCGAATCAGGGGATGCGGAACAAGCGACCGCTAGCAAGGGGTGAGGTCAAGATGTGTGTCGGCAATGGATCAAGCGTTGATGCGATCGCCGTCGGAACTCTACCTCTCCATTTGCCGTCGGGATTATTTATAAACTTGAATAATTGTTATCTGGTGCCTGCACTGAGAATGATCATTGTATCTGGATCGTGTTTGATGCGAAGTGGTTATTCATTTAAATCCAAGAATAATGGTTGTTCTATTTATATGAATGAAATCTTTTATGGTCATGCATCGATGATGAATGGTTTATTTCTGTTAGATCTCGATAATAATGTTACACATATTCATAATGTTGATGCTAAAAGGATTAAACTTAATGATGATATATCCGCATATATGTGACACTGCCGTCTAGGTCATATTAGCGTTAAACGCATGAAGAAGCTCCATTCGGATGGACTTTTGGAATCACTTGATTTTGAATCATTTGATACATGTGAGCCATGACTTATGGGCAAGATGACTAGAACGCCGTTTTCTGGTTCAATGGAACGGGCGATAGATTTATTGGAAATCATACATTCTGATATATGTGGTCCAATGAGTGTGTCGGCACGAGGTGGATATTGTTATTTTGTTACTTTCACAGATGATTTGAGTAGATACGGTTATATCTACTTGATGAAACACAAGTCTGAAACCTTTGAAAAGTTCAAGGAATTTCATAATGAAGTGGAAAATCATCATAATAGAAAGATAAAATTTCTACGGTCCGACCGTGGAGGTGAGTATCTAAGTTACGAGTTTAGCACTCACATGAAAGAGTGTGGAATTGTTTCACAACTCACACCTTCCGGCACACCACAGCGAAATGGTGTGTCGGAACATCGTAATCGTACTTTATTGGATATGGTTCGATCTATGATGTCTCTGACGGACTTGTCGTTGTCATTTTGGGGTTATGCACTAGAAACTGCTGCATTCACTTTAAATCGGGCACCATCTAAATCCGTTGAAAAGACACCATATGAATTGTGGTTTGGAAACAAACCTAAGATATCATTTCTTAAAGTTTGGGGATGCGATGTTTATGTGAAGAAACTTCAACCGAATAAACTCGAACCCAAAGCGGAAAAATGCGTCTTCATAGGATACCCTAAGGAAACTATTGGGTATTCCTTCTATCACAGATCCGAAGGCAAGGTTTTTGTTGCCAAGAATGGATCCTTTCTAGAGAAAGAGTTTCTCGCGAAAGGTGTGAGCAGTCGGAAGGTAGAACTTGAAGAGGTTATTGAACCTTCTCTTCAAAGTATGGCGAGTAGCATAGCGCCGGAAGTTGTTCCGGAGTTGTCTTCACCTGTTGAAGAGGGAACTAATGATAATGATCATGAAACTCCGAAAGAGAGTACTACCGAACCTCGCAGGTCTAGCGAGCGCGTCGACTCCCGCTGTCTGAAACCTGTTATGAATTTCATGGTTGATGAAATTGATGACCCTGCGACGTATGAAGAAGCGATGATGAGCCCGGATTCCAACAAATGGTTAGAAGCCATGAAATTCGAGATGGAATCCATGTATGAAAATCAAGTTTGGAACTTGGTGGAATTACCTCACGACCGAAAGGCCATGGAGAACAAATGGATTTTCAAAAGGAAAACTGATGCTGATGGTAATGTGACTGTCTATAAATCTCAACTTGTCGCAAAGGGGTTTCGACAAATTCAAGGAGTTGACTACGATGAGACATTATCTCCCGTAGCGATGCTAAAGTCAGTTAGGATTATGTTAGCAATTGCTGCATATTTTGATTATGAGATATGACAGATGGATGTCAAAACCGCGTTTCTCAATGGTAATATTGAAGAAGAGTTGTATATGATACAACCAAATGGTTTTTTCGATCCTAAGGATGCTAACAAGGTGTGCAAGCTTTAGCGATCCATCTATGGATTGAAGCAAGCATCACGAAGTTGGAATCTCCGCTTTGATGAGGTGATCAAAGAGTTTGGATTTGTCCAAACTTATGGAGAAGCTTGTATTTACAAGAAAGTGAGTGGGAGCAATGTGGCATTTCTGATATTATATGTGGATGGCATATTATTGATCGGAAATGATATAGATCTTTTAAACAGTGTTAAAAGTTATCTAAACAGCAAATTTTCAATGAAGTACCTAGGTGAAGCGTCATACATATTAGGCATAAAGATCTATAGAGATAGATCTAGGCGCCTAATAGGGATATCGCAAAGTACATACCTTGATAATATTTTAAAGAAGTTTAAAATGGACGGAAGTAAGAAGGGGTTCTTACCTATGTTGCAAGGCAAGACATTGAGTAAGACTCAAAGTCCGGCTACGGCGGAAGAAAGAGAAATAATGGACAAAGTACCCTATGATTTAGCCATAGGCTCTATAATGTACGCCATGCTATGTACAAGACCGGATGTGGAACATGATATTAGTTTGACTAGTAGGTACCAATCGGATCCAGGTTCGGAACACTGGATAGCGGTCAAGAATATCCTTAAGTACTTACGGAGAACTAAGGATATGTTTCTTGTGTACGGAGGTGAAGAAGAGCTCGTCGCTAAGTGTTATGTCGACGCAAGCTTTGACACCGACCCGGATGACTCTAAGTCTCAATCCGGATACATATTTCTCATGAATGGCGGAGCGGTTAGTTGGAGGAGTTCCAAACAACCTGTGGTGGCGGGTTCAACAACGGAGGCCGAATATGTTGCTTCTTCGGAAGCGGCTCAGGAAGCGGTTTGGATGAAGGAGTTCATATCTGAACTAGGTGTGGTTGCAAGCGCGTTGGACCCAATGGTGATCTATTGTGATAACAATGGTGCCATTGCCAATGCCAAAGAACCAAGGTATCACAAGAATTCCAAGCATATTAAGTGCCGGTTTCACTCCATCCGCGAGCATGTCAAGGATGGAGATATAAATATTTGTAAAGTACACACGGATCTCAATGTAGCAGATCCGTTGACTAAAACTCTCCCTAGAGCAAAACATGATCAACACCAGAACTCCATGAGTGTTAGATTCATCACTATGTAACTAGATTATTGTATCTAGTGCAAGTGGGAGACTGAAGGGAATATGCCCTGAGAGGCAATAATAAAGTGTTTATTATGTGTATTCCAAGTATATGATAGATGTTTATTTTTCATGCTATAATTGTATTAATATGGAAACATTAATACATGTGTGTTTAATAAACAAACAGAAAGTTCCTAGTTATGCCTCTCTCATAAACTAGCTCGTTGATTAACAAGATGATCAAGGTTTCCTGATCATGGGCATTGGATGTTGTTAATAACGGGATCACAACATTAGTGTAATGGTGTGATGAACATTCATCTGAAGTATAGCATTACGATCAAAGTCATTGAGTTTATATTGCTATAACAACTTACGAAGTAATCCTAATCCTTAGACCATGAGATCATGTCAATCACTAACACCGGAAGAGTTTCTTGATAACATCAAACGTCACACCGTAACAGGGTGATTATAAAGATGGGTTCAGAACTAATAAAGTGTTATGTTGAGGCCCATGGATCGAGAGTGGAATTTGTTCATCCCGATGATGGATAGATATACTCTGGGCCCTCTCGGTGATATCACATTGGTTAGCTTGCAAGCAAGTGATTTGATCACTAGAATGTTATATCACGGGAACAAGAAAAGAGTGCATGTCAGTAATGAGATCAAACTAGGTATGGAGATACCGATGATCGAATCTCGGACATGTAATATATCGCGAAACAAAGGGATATACTAGCGTAAAAGGTTCCGACGATCACAAGAAAGTCATCGTTGAATGTGTGGGAGTCAGTATGGGTCTCCAAATCCCTCTTCTGATTATTGATCCGAGAGGGGTCTCGATCATGTCCGCATTATTCACTAACCGTAGGGTGACACACTTAAGAGACACCGACATCCACTTAGAGCAAAAGTTTCATGCCGGAAAGAATAACAAGCGCAAGAATTTATTTCACTAGATACCGAAACAGGTTTTCGGGTGAAATTGCATAAAGTGGTTATGCATGTGAAATAGAATTCTAGCAAGGGGTTATATGTGAATGTTTGTCATTAAAGTAATTGACAAAATTCTGAATAAATAAAAGAGTTTTATTTAATGAGAGTTTGCATTAAATTTGGTGGAAATTTAATAGCAAGTTTGAGTGGAGGGAATTTAAAGGAATTTTGTGAGTGGAGTGTCTGCCCACATGAACAGAGGAGGGCAAGGGGGCAGACCCCATGCCCCGGCCACCCCCTTGGGGTCCCCCCTCTCCTATAAAAGGCACCCCCTCCTCACTTCTCACTCACACCTCCTCGTGAAGGATCTCTCTCCCCCTCTAGATTATCCCCAGGGTATCGGACTAGCTGTAGCATCCCAGTTGTATAACCCCTGTAATGCTACATGTCATAATAATAAAAAGGGCCACTTCCAACATATAATTGCTGCATCATTATCATATCATGCTCATGTCATCATGCCACCTTGCATTTGAGCATCATACAAAACCCTTTCTTGTTTGGTTCTTATCTCATGTGCATGAGTAATTGTATCTGCCTCTTGATATTGTATTTGGGTCTTAATAAATTGTTAAATGCCCAAGTTGAGTTGGGGGCATCTCTATTTTTGACTCCACCACCTTATCTTTCACCACCTTTTATATTCCACCATCCAACTATTCTGAGCTTGGCAGTTTGTTGTTTTATCTCTGGCTCATGATTAGTTGGTTGGAACCACCCATATATCTATGCTTGGCCTTACCCACTTTTTGGGAATGCATATGAGTAATGCCATGATAATCTTATTGTTTTCACAAGGATATGGTTGGCATTAATTATGTTGCATGGGCCATGCAAGTGCCACCTTCTCTAGTTTTGGTTTTTGCTTGAAATTCAAAGTGGATCTTTTCCATTGCTTAAATCTTGTTTTGGGCTTGTAGTTGCTACGTCAAATCATCTATCTCTACCCCCCCTTTAGTTTAACCCCTCCCCCATGCCCCATGCACACACATGTGCTATGTGGCATGCACATCTCAAACCACCCCCCTTTTCTTCTTGGATCTTGCTTGGTCATTGTTGGATCATGCATGGGCCAAAGGAACCATCCCATCATCTTAAACATCTCCCCTACCTTCCCTCTCTTCTTCTTTTTCTTGGTTTGTGGGTTGTATATGAAGCTTGCATGACCAAGTTTAGTACCACCATCTTTTTCTTAATCCTCTTAGCAAAACCCTAAACCCTATCCTTGCCTTCTATCCTTCTAGCTAAAACCTAAAAACTAATCCCTCACCTAATCTAGCAACTCCATCTCTCTCTCTCTCTCACCTAGCTAAGCCTAAACACTAAGCCACCCTCTTACCCCTAATCTACCTCCCCCCTTAGCAAAACCCTAATACCCCTCCTCCTTTCTAGCTTGAACACCCCACCCTAGCTCGCCCCTTCTCTCTTCCATGCATGCCCCACCCCAGCAACCACCTAGCTACCCCCCACCCACCGGGACCCCTAACCCTAGCCTAGCCGAGCATGCCCCTCTCCCCTCCCCGCTTTCTTCTCTCTGCCCCACCTGCCCAGCGCCCCCAGGCCCACCTGCCTGCGACCCTGACCGCCCTACCCCACCTGGAAGACCCCTCTAGTGCCCTGCCGCGTCCCCTGGCCCCCCCTGCTGAGCACGTGAGGGAGGGCAAAAAGGTGGCCGAGCCGACCTGCCCCCACGCAAGCCCCACCTCGCTCGGGCGTTCTTATCCTCCCTTCCCTCTCGGCCTCTCCCAGATCCGCCCAGCAGCCTGCCTCGCTTCCCTCCTCTGCCCCTTTTCTCCACCGCCCCATCTTCCTCTCGCCGGCCTCGCCGTTCACCTCGCCAACAAGATGCACCTCCAGGCGGAGGCGGAGTAGCGGTGTCGAGGAAGCCTCGGGCTTCGCTGCGGCGCCACAGGCGAGGAGGAGGAGTACCGAGCCACCAGATCTGCCGCGCCCGAAACCCTAGCCCAGTCCATGAGCAGCGTCGCGATCGCTTTGCTCCCAGCGCCACGTCGACCACGCCGCGGTGAGCACACGAATCTCAGACACCTTCCCTTGGTTCGTTTCTGGATTGCGCGGTCCGTCGAGCACCCTCGGTGCCGCGGTGTAGACGTCGTCGCCTTTGCTCCAGCGCCCACCCTACCTAGCCGCTTAGCCCTTCCTAGCACCAACCGAGCTTACTGCGTAGCGTACCCCTCGCGACCGCTAGGTCCCTGGTTCGATCCCGCCGCGCCTCGCGTTTTCTCTGTTGTTTTTCGTCAGAGGAGAGGAAGAAGTACAGTACCGCGGCTCTTTTTGCACATAACCCCCGGCCTCGTTTGCCTTTCCAACACGCGGTCCAACCGGCCCCTTGTCAGCGTCTGCAGCAATTTTGCAAAAAGGCTCCTGAGCTTTTCAAAACTCAACCCGCGGTCCTTGGTTGCCTCAGCATTGGCGTGGGCATGAGAACCCCCAGCCCCACCTGCTGACTCAGGAGTAGGAGGAGTAAGCGTTTGGACAACATTTAAATTCAAATTTGGTTTAAATAATTTCAAAAATTCAAATTCAATTCAGATTTAAATAACTTTTCCATACTTAATCCAATTTGGGCAAATAATATATGTTTGGATATCAGCAAGATGAGAGGATTTCAAATATGCCATCCATATTGTCTTTTGCACAATTAAAATTTCAAGTTTATTTAAATTACACCAATTGCCACTAGAATTTAATAATTTAATAACTTTTGTTTTATAATTCCAAAATAAGCAAATGATATGTCTAAATTGATCATTTCGACGAGACCTTTCTGTTTATGCTATCCATAACTTCAATTGCAGCATGCATCATATAAAAATATAATGAACAGCAACTATTATGGCAACAAAATGTGACTAAAACCCAATTCAAATGTTATTTCTTGTCCTCCACCTCACCCATGCCATGCTACTTATTGCCATGCAACTTGTGCATCATTCATCATGGCATGATTGTTTGCTTGCATTTAATTCCAATGCTTGTGCTCTATATTCATGTTGGCCTTGTTTGTTTGGTTTTTCTCGGATAGACATCGAGGGGTTGTATCAAGAGAACCAGGAGCACTACCGGATCCGTCCCTTGCTTCAATCACTGTGATACTGGCAAGCACTTCCACATGCTTGCATACATACCTCTATTGCCTCTATCTTATTCTTGCATCATCAGTCGCGATTGCATTAAATTGAATCCCAAGTATGCATAGCCTTTACTTTTAAACCCCACCAAGCTTGTTCCTCCATCCCATGAGCCACTACTATAGGAGTTGTTTGAGCCATGCGAGTCGTAGAACAGCATGTGTAGGGTATGTGAGTGTCTGATGGATAACGAGGTACCTAAACAATTTAACCTGAGTAGCATGGGATAACTAAAGAAAGTGGCACCGGTGAGCAACATCTGCTATTTGGTTTTTCCTGCTCACTTGTGTCCCGTAAGACCCCGAGTACTTGATTCCTGTTCCTTGATTTATCGCGCTATCCACATCCGGGAGGTATATGGGACCCCACAGGCGAGCTTGATTCCGTCTTATTTCTTGGGGCCACAAACTAGTTTGAGGTTTTATTTACGATCCTGTACTTATGCCATGCTACTTTTCTGTATTTAAATTGTGCGAGTCTTGCACCGCATCTTTATTTAGGATGGCGGAGTGATTACGCATATCGACACCCGAGTTTCGGGTTCCCGATCGCTTCTGACCATTGGCGCTAACCTTGAGTCCGTCTCGAAGCTTGCTTGCCGTTGCGGGATCTACTCAAAGGTGGCCCCGAATATTTCTGAATCTTGTGATTGTTCATCGTGAAAGCCTCGTTGGGTTTTGATTTGGTTTTCCGAGGTTGATCGGCGTGTGTTGCTATTGGTGCACCCCGGGTAAAACTTTCTGAAAGCCGTGTCCGCGGATATGGACGACTTGGAGCACAGTTTCTTGATCATAGACAAGCATAACTAAAGTACCGCCTTAATTTGACAAAGTAACTTGACTAGTAAATAGTGCAATACTCATGGAATGGTTAATAAAATTGCCAACGGATGGGGGGATGTTCGTCCGCTTCCTTGTTGGTAAGCAGGGAGGAGGATGGATCGGATGAGATTACCATTATAACTGTTGTACTTAATTCACGGACATCCGTCTATCATTGGTTAGGCGGATGGTTAGCGTTATCTATAGAATTGCTAGGGTTTATCTTTCGCTGCAATTGCGTCACCCCAGGTTGTGTCCCCTTTAGAGGCATTAAGACTTGCTGAGTACCCTTAGGGTCTCACACGATAAATTCTTGATTCAGATGAACAGGTACCTTCACGGGACGGATCTTGGGTGGAAGAAGCGAAGATGTGGGCAACGATCGTTCGTGTAGAGATTCGAAGCAGGGGATCCGTGAGACCTGTAGTTGGGATGTGCTTATTTCTATGGCATCTTATGCCGATTTGCTTCTTATCCGTACTCGGATTCTTTGCTTGCCGCATGATACTCGATGTGTGTTGTATGAGGAGTTATCCTAAAATATAGATCTATCTAGGTCATTTGAATCTTGCCGTATGGCGTTGGTATATTCCTTTCTTTCTAGATGGTGTGGCTCGATGTACTCTTGTATGGTGGCTTGCGTACATACCCACTTGTGTCGTAGTTGATCCTTAGCTGCCGACTCACGCCCGTCTGACAGTCCCGTTGAGAGGGTAGTGGTTGGGACGTCTGAAAGGACTACCGGTGAGTGGCTTTGGGGCCCGCCGTACTATTTCAACCACTACCACTCATCCAGGCTTGTATCTAGGGCGTAGTTCACCGAGGTAGTTACAATTGGTATCGAGCCATCCCGACCTTGAGGTTTCAATAAACGGTCGTTGTCGATCTAGCAAATATTTTGGTAGTTATGTATATTAGGGGAAAAACAAAAGCGAGTAGGACTGCTTCCATTTTTCTTCTTACCCTCCCACCCATCCTTTTCTGGTAAGGAAGTGTAACGTTTTCAATCCTCTTCTCAAAGTTCAAACTAGGATTCAAGTGTTCTGGGTTTCCGTAGTACCATAGGTGGTGTGTGTGTGTCTGTAATCCCTTGTCTATCTGTTGCATCCAAGTTGTTATCTTATCGCCTTTGGTTATCAACTGTTGGTACATTCCATACCGCGTGCTTTTGCAAACCGACGCAATCTATCTTCCTCTTGTATCCGACGCTATCTTGTTTGGGGTGTTCGTTTCGTAGTTACCAATCCTAGGTTTAAATGTGAGAAGAAGGGTTAGGATATGTGTTCCACTTGTTCATGTGCGGAGTAATGATTTGAGTGCGGGATGGAGTCACCATACCACTACTTGTATCATTCGCTTTTGTATATTGAATCGGTAGAGTCACTAATCTTGATTCGTTAAGTAATTTTATGCATCTATTGGTATTTTAATGCCAAAATTTGTGGAAAATTTTTCTTTGATATATTTGTGTACCACACTCCTTTTCGATCGTAATGCGATATGCTTAATATCTTTTAGGTGTTATGAACTTTGTTGATATTTTAATATCATCTCGATAAATTGTATCCTTTAATCTTGGTTAATTCCATCTTGGTACTATTTTGGATTATTATCATTCTCCATTATAAATCGACTTGAGTTTTATATCAATGACAGGATGGCTCCCCCACGCCGGACTGAAGAGGACATCCCTCCGGAACTGGGCTCAGCGCTGTCAGGCATAGCTAATGCTTTGGCGGCAATGCAGGAGAACCAGCGGCGCTTTGAGGAGAGCGTCGGAAGAACGAGTTTGCTCCACTTCCTCCACCTCCCAAGCGTGGTGACATCAAGAGCTTCCTCAAGTTCAACCCTCGTCGATTCGATGTGTGACCGACCTCTTGGCTGGATGATTGGCTGCGAGATCTCAAGGTTGCTCAAGGCTCGATGTTCGAGCAGAGTGGGTCAAGTGTGCTACCCACCTTCTCAAGGGAGACGCAGCTCTTTGGTGGGAAAACTACTTGAAGGCAAGCTGCAACGGGTACCAGACAAATTTGGAGAGGTTCCCTGCAGCTTTCAAAGAACAGTTTCTCTCAGAGATTGTGATGGAAAGGATGAAGGAGGCTTTCCTCAACTCAAGCAGGAAATGATAACGCGTCAACACCTACATCAGAACTTCATGAACCTGTCTCGCTATGGTGGTGATGAGGTATCGATGACAAGAAGAAGCGAAAAGATTGAGCAAGGGCTCAATGCGTCGATCAAGTATGCAATCACGCATGCAAGACCGCAACCTTCTGGAACTACAAAGCACAAAGACTACAAGAGGAGGCAAGCGGGCAAATGTTCGAGGAGTCCAAGAAACATAACAGGATGCATCAAGCTCTGCGATTATGGCAGCTCCTTCTAAGCGGCGTGTCGGGTTCCTAACACCCCACCGTCGCTCCGGCTCCACCAAGACCTGCGAGTTTCACGTCAAGGCCACCAAACTTCACCATGCGGCTCCTGGGGCTCAATAACCCTTACCACAGGCGCTGGCGGAGTCCACAGCTACTCGCTCCACGTCCGGTGGTGCACACTACGTGTGGAGATCTGGACATCCCCAGGGCGCCCAATGAAGAACAAAGCTCTCCCTCAACCCCCGCCAAGATCGCAACAAGCTCTCCTCGGTTCGTGCACCACCTCGGGCTCTCAACATCAACACCAAGCCGGTTCTGCGGTTGTTCGCGCCAATCGTCAACGCCTCTCAAGCTGAGCTCGCACCTGGAGTTGTCATGGGTATGCTTTCAGTTAACTCAGTCCCTGCACGAGTTCTCTTTGATTCTGGTGCATCGCATTCTTTTGTGTCGCACAAATTTGCAGACGAGAACGAGTTAGTCTTGGTTCCTCTCAAAAAGCGGTTAATGGTTCTTTCTCCTGGAGCAACAATGGCAGCCGCTCAAATCAGTCATGGCAATCAAGTTGAGATAGGTGGTTCTTCATTCTTGGCTTCTTTGATCGTTCTAGGCAGCTCTGACATTGATGTCATCTTGGGCATGGATTGGTTGACAGCAAATGCAACTGTGATTGATTGTGCTGAACGCTCAGTGTCTCTGAAGATTCCTGAAGGCCATATAGTCTTCTCTCCAAGTCTGACTCCTGCTGTCCAGCTCTATTCCTTGGCAACTCTAAATGATGATGCTATGGAAGCTATTCAGAGGGTACCAGTGGTCTGTGAGTTCCCGGATGTCTTTCCTGAAGAGTTGCCAGGTATGCCTCCGGATCGCGAGGTTGAATTCGTGATTGAGCTTGAACCTGGAACGGCCCCTATCTCCAAGAGGCCATATAAAATGGGTCCTTCTGAGTTGGCTGAACTCAAACGACAACTTGATGAACAAGAGAAATTGGGTTTCATTCAACACAGCACTTCTTCTTGGGGTAGCCCAACAATCTTTGTGAAGAAGCGTGTGAACCGATAGGCTATGTGTTGACTACGGCTCTCAACGCTAAAACCATCAAGAACAAATATCCTCTCCCTCGGATAAATGATCTATTTGATCGGTGGCGAGCTGGTGTTCTCTAAGCTGGACTTGAGAAGTGGTTATCACCAAATCAAAATTCGCAAAGAGGATGTGCCCAAGACAGCTTTCACCACCCGCTATGGCCTGTATGAGTACACGGTCATGTCTTTCGGCCTCACCAACGCACCTGCTACCTTCTCGAGGCTGATGAACTCCGTTTTCATGGAGTACCTGGACAAGTTTGTGGTGGTATATCTGGATGACATTCTGGTCTATTCCAAGTCTAAAGAGGAGCATGAAGTGTAGGGTTCGCAGCATAGAAAACAAAAATTTTCCTACGATGGGAACAACTATGTACCAAGATCTATCTACTAGATACAAACAACGGGCGGATGTATATCCGTAGAGAACATACCCTTGAAGACCGACAAAGCTTAACGAGTCCAAACTCGTGGTTGATGTAGACGATCTCTTGCCGATCTCAAGATCGAGAGGAAGTCCTAAGCGCAAAAAAAGCAACAGCAATCGTGCTCGCACACACGTTCGAGGCACCGAGCAACCTCCGCCTCCTCGCTCAGCGATGCAGCGGAAGCACAACTCTTTCTTGCCGAAAAGCCACGGAACATGTATCTCGCTAGTCGAGACCATGGGGATAAATTCTAGAGGGGAGAGAGATCCTTCACGAGGAGGTGTGTTGTGAGGAGGAGAGGGGGCCTTTATAGGGGAGAGGGGGCACCCAAGGGGCATGGCGCCCAGCCATGGGGCTGCCCCACCTCTTCCACATTCATGTGGGTGGAGCTCCACTCAAAATGAAAAGCCTCCACTCCCATTAAAAGCCTCCACTCAAAATCCACTCACATGCATTAAATTTCCACCAAATTTAATGCAAGCTCTCATTTAAATAAAACTCTTTTATTTATTTATTCAGAATTTTGTTAATTACTTTAATTAACAAACATTCACATAAAACCCCTTGCTAGTATTCTATTTCACATGCAGAACCAGTTTCAGCAATTTCAACCGAAACAGTTTCGGTGTCTAGTGAAATAAATTCCTGCGCTTTCCTTTTCTTTTCGGCATGAAACTTTTGCTCCAAATGGATGTCGGTGTCTCTTAAGTGTGTCACCCTATGGTTCGTGAATAATGCGGACATGATCGAGACCCCTCTCAGATCAATAATCAGAAGCGGGATCTGGAGACCCATACTGACTCCCACACATTCAACGATGACTTTCTTGTGATCGTCGGAACCTTTTACGCTAGTATCTTAATCCTTTTGTTTCGCGATATATTATGTCGAAGGCATGACCACGACAGATGCTGCAATCGGCAGCGAGTAGTAGAACGAGGGGCAAGGGCGGCCAGCCATCTGCGGTGCGAGATGAGGGCAAAGACACAGGGGTTTACCCAGGTTCGGCCCCCCGGAGGGTAAAGACCTACTCCTGCTAGATTGTATTATGGAGGTGTTTACAATGGGCGAACTCGGCGACTAGGCGGCGAGTTGCTTGGGTGTATGAGGGAACGTATCTCTACTCACCTCATAGGGAGGTTTATATAAGCTCACCTCCCCTAGGGTTTACATATCTCAACCGATTTGGTTACAACTTCGGTAATCATTCAACCTAGTCCGACTGGGCCCTGCTGCTACTGGGCCTTCAACTTCGATCGCTGGTACCTCTGGGCTTTGATCCACTCGGCCGTTATGCAGGCCCACTCGCCAGCCCTTGGGCGATCGGAACGTCCATTGAGCATACCCAAAGATGGCGTATCCCCA
This sequence comes from Avena longiglumis, assembly GCA_030063025.1. Lineage (NCBI taxonomy): Eukaryota > Viridiplantae > Streptophyta > Magnoliopsida > Poales > Poaceae > Avena > Avena longiglumis. Next base: position 447,331,721 of record CP125977.1, read on the forward strand.
TCAAGAGTCCCGAGGCCGTCGTTGATTAGGCGTGAGTGGCTCTTGGCGATCGGAGTATCTGGCTTCAAGTTGGCATCGGTCGAATCGTCGGGCTCTGTATAAAGGAAAAGATCCGGTAAGCGAGTCGCGTCCAAGGCGAGTCGAGCCAACGGACGCGGTTTCGGAGTGACTTAACGAGCCGAGTGGCTAAAGTTGGACCGTCGAGCGTGGTCAAACTAGCCGTTAAGGTAACTCAACGGTAACCACGGCGTAATCATCAGCGATAACGGACCCACGACTTGGCGAGCTCCATTATATAAGAGGAATGGTAGGCTATCGTAAAACCAACCGCCCACCATTTTCTCGAGTCGCACATCTTCCTTCCTTTGATTCCGCGATCAATCGACCCGCAATCTTCCGACCTCGACAGATCCTCGCCATGGCCCTCTCCACGAACCTTGGGGTAGATCCAAATGCACCAGGTATGGCGGCCTCCTTGAGGAGGGAATCTCTGGGCTGCTGGCGCATCCCGCCGGGAAACCACCCCAACCAGCGAGAGAGAGTTAAATCGCTTCACTAGCCACCTCGGCGGGGTTAGGGTTCCCACATCCTTGTTCTTCCGGCGCCTGCGCCTACTACGGATCCAGCCCTCGGATCTGGGTCCCCATAGTATCGAGCAGCTCGCCATCTTCGTGGCGTTCTGCGTGCTACTGGGCTGGGCCCTATTTTCCCCTGTGGCAAGATCATTCCATGGACGGATCAGCCGCGAGGAGGCGACCCAATGCTAGCCGGGCGGCTTAACCTTCCAACTTAAGTCCAAAGCCTCCTTCTTGATCGATCTTGCCAGCCAAGGCGGCGACTGGAAAAAGTCATGGTTCTATGTGACCGGTGACCCCGGAGACGGCGGCGATCGCGGTACTCGGCTAATCGTTCGAGCCACGCCATCTCCGGTCGGCAAGCTCCCGGCGACCAGCGGATGGTCGTCGACGAGATGCTCCAGACCATCAAGGTGCGAAGAAGAAGGGCTCAGACGGTGAACTTGGCTATTGGCTTGGCGGCTCGTTCCGCTAACGCGACCATTACATGTACCAAGACACGGGGGAGACTCGGCGAAAGCCTCCTCGCCAGTGGAAGCTGGAGGACTACCTCTCGGCACTAAAGAAGATCACCCAAGCGACATACGTGGATGCGCGGTGGAGTACCTCCTACACCGCCAAGCGTCCGGCTCCGACGGTAATCCTTTTGTCTTATTCGCGATCGCGCTGTGCGATCGTGGTAGCTCTAATTCATTTCGTGTTTGACGCAATTGTTCCAAGTGGTGGAAGGGTGGTTACCACCCGACGACGAGGCCCCGAGCCATCCGCCCAGGACACTGGAGTCGCCTCCCGCCAAGGGTAACGAGGACGATGAGGACGAGTCCAAGAAGAGATTGCCCCTGGCCCGAAGACCGCGGGCAGCGTCGGTAGCGATCGAGGCGGCGAGCCTCGAGCGTCATGACGATGACGACGAACTCCCAGAGACCACCTCGCGCCGTCAGGCCACTCCCGCGAAGAAGAAGAAGGAGAAGAAGGAGGCGAGGGCCCCCCTGCGAAGGAAGATGAAGCCGCCGAAGATGGCTTCACCGCCACACTCAACGAGCAGCTCTGAGGCTCAGAGCTCGGCGGTGTGGCGGCTCGGCGACAATCGCTAGATCGCCCTCTGGAAGCTCCAGCCTCACGCCTCCGCCATTCGCGGTTTCCGGGCTAGGGAAGGCTCGGTCGTGGCGACTTCGCCTCGCAAGGAGGTCCCGGCGGTGGCCTCGCCCGCAAGGAAGTTCGGCGGTGGCCCCAACTCACGAGGCCTCCGCGAAGGCGCCCGGGCGCCAACCGCTACGTCAACATCGAAGCCGTCGTATCCACGGGCCCCGTCACGGGCTGGGGCTCAGTCGCCGATTAGGCCCTGAACTGGAAAAACCGGCTGGCCTTCGTACAGGGCTGCGCTTCATTCCAGTCGCCAAGTGAGTGCATTCGGCATTCGTTATTTTCCTTTGGTACTTTGATTGTCTTTTATTGATCTGACTCAATGTGCAGGACCGGAGTGAAGAAGATGGGTCACCCGACCGTGGCCAAGGTATCGTCCGCCGCTGGCGAGGAAGACCCTTCCCGCAAGAGGAAAAGTGACGAGGTCGCCGCCTCAACGGAAGGCAGCAAGAAGGCCAAGGGCGACGACATCGTCGCCGTCTCTGATGACGCGGCGGCGCTTGGACCAGCGATGGAAGCAACGCGTCCCGAAGGCGTTCCTTGCCGACCGGAAGCGACCTCCTTTGGGCGCCTCGGTTGCTACCTTCCCGTTTCGTGACCAAGGCGGACGGCGAGTGGGCTGCGACCCGAGCCCGCTCCGAGACCACCGACGCTGAACCCGACCAACGTCGGGCTGCCGCCGGCGCGCTGCGTCTGTGGGCGGTGCAACTTCACGGCATGCTTGTGCGGCCATCCAGGTACCTCCGGTCCCGGATCGGTCGGTGCTTAGCGGCTTGATCCTTATACTTACTTGTTTTGTACTGAATCCAGTCCCGAGTGCATATGCGCTAAATTTTAGCGGTATCTGAGGAATTTTCGTGATCGCCAGTCCCGAAAGTGCGTACCGCTAGATTTTAGCGGGTGGGCCTCGAGGAATTCGTGATCGCCGGTCCCGAGTCGCACCGCTAAATTTTAGCGGTGGGCACGAGAAATTTTCATGTGTCGACTTTGAAGATGTCAGGTCTGCGGTGGAGTCGGCAGAGCGATTGGCTGGCAGCGTCTTGAAAATGGCCGCTCTCGAAGCAAACAAGGAGCTTGAGTTGTTGCTGCATAAGCGGAGGTGACTCGCCAGAGCTTGTCCTATTTGGAGAATCGAGGCTGGGCGGTTCGCATTAGGCACCGCCGGCGTAAGATCGCCGACCTCGGCGCGAATGCGGGAGGCGAAAGAAGAAGCAAGCTCGGCGAGCAGGCGGCGAAGGCGCCATTGCGGCGCGGAGAACGTAAGGCGTCTGAAGCCCTCATCGTTGGGCTTCGGGCGACCATACATCGCTTCAAAGTTTCATCACGGACTCGCCCGCCCATTGCTTGGTGAGTCGTCTTCCACATCTTATGATTGTATTGTTTGTGGTTTCCATGGTACTCATACTTGTCTTCTTCTCGAGTCGTGTTATTGGCTGCCAAGAAGAAGCGAACTCTCTTGGCGAGGGAGTGCGTAAGCATGCTCGTCGACTTCGGCGTATTGTCGGCGACTGCATCCGCGCCTACCTCCAAGAGATGTCGCCCACCGAGGTTATTCCGGTGACCTTGTTGAGGTGTGGGAGTACTTGGAGAAGGCGCCCATGATCGTAGAGTTCATGACGCGGTCGGCCTTCGTCGTGGAGCGTCGACGACCTTGAGCCTTGGACTCGCCACTTCCCGAGGACTTGATCTCGACGATGTGACGAGTGGGTACCCTTCATCGATGGCGGTGGATCTGTCCGAGGTTCTCAAGCTGCAGAACGTGCCGCGCCTACTCGGGCGTCGGCGATGGGCGACCTCCTTCCCGAGAAGCGGTCGTCGCGAAACGACCCCGAGCCGCGATCGCGACTTCAAGGTTGAGCAGCCTTTCCGCTCGGCGATGGCGGGCGGTGACGACGTATCCGTCAAACCCGTACCGCGTTCATCCGTGGCGCGGGATGCTGGTGCCTCGTCGTCGAAGCCTGCAGAGTAGTTTAGTTTGCCTAAATGTGTTAGCAGCAGTTCTGCCGAGTAGGCATATTTTGTAATGTAAGACAATGCGATATGCGATTGAATGGAACGTTGTGTTCATTTTGATATTTGTTTGCGTGTTTTGGATTGATTTTGGGTGAGTCCCCGATCGCGTCCGCCCTTTTGTGGGGTTCACCTTATATATGATGTTTTGTTGTTTAACATGTGTGTTGTTGGTTTAGTCGACTCGCCCGGACTCGGAGAGCCAGTCGCAAGGCGACTCCCTTGAGTGCTCTGTACTTTACCGTTTTCCCATACGCGAACGGGGCCGGGTGGCCGAGTCCCCGAGCGTGGTACTTGGTAGTTCAAGGCGCGACTCGAGGGTGGTTGAGGTGGCCGCGTTGGTGTGGCGCGTCACTCCTGCGCCCGGTGGTCGATCGGCGTGGCAGTCCTAGGCATGCTCTCTTACTTGGCGTTTCGATCCGATCGAGACGACTGGTATTCATCCCGGCGTGGTACTTAGCCGTTCGAGTCGCTATCTGAGAGGATGCGGAGGACCGGTCATTGTGGGAAGCGAGGAGATGTCTTGGTTCGTGAAACCAGTCGAGCTAGGCGACTCCGATGGGGCTCCGGATTGGCGTTTTTCGTGGACGATGCAAGACCTGAAATGACTCAGTGCTCTTACATCGCACTACTTAGCCGTGCCGGTCGCTGTACCAAGGGTTGACTTCTGTATTTTAGCTTGACGCTGTTAATTACGAGTGCGAGTGGCACAAGGCATGGAGAGTAAACGAATTTTGCCGTAACCGTTTCTTTTATTCATAGCGACTGGAGAGTACATATGTGGGGTTCTAGGAATAGAACTTCCGGAGGAGGTTTACATTCCATGGCCGCTTGACGTCGAGTTCGCCGTCCCCGCGGACGTCGACTAGGTAGTAGGCGTCGTTGCATCTGGCGCCCAATAGCGAACGGGCCTTCCCACGGAGGGGAGAGCTTGTGCATGCCCTTCTTGTCCTGGATGAGGCGTAGCACTAGGTCGCCTTCCTGGAAGGTGCGGGTTTTCACCCGTCGGCTGTGGTAGCGGCGGAGTCCTTGCTGATAGATGGTGGTGCGCGATCGGGCGAGGTCGCGTGCCTCGTCGAGTTGGTCGAGCCCGTCTTGGCGGGCCAGCTCGTTTTCTGCCTCCGTATAGTGGACGACCCGCGGCGAGTCGTGTTCGAGGTCGGTGGGCATGACTGCTTCGGCGCCGTAGACCATGAAGAAAGGAGTGAATCCCGTCGATCTGTTGACCGAGGTGCGGATTCCCCAGATGACGGAGGGGAGCTCGTCAACCCAGCATCCGGTGATGCGAGGGGTACGGAGTCGCGGCTGGGCCGTGGAGGATGCTTTGGTTGGCCCGTTCGGCCTGGCCATTGATTTCGGATGTCGACCGATGCGAGGTCGAGCGGATGTGGTGTTCTTCGCAAAATTGGCCATTGCTCCCTTGGCGAAGTTTGTGCCGTTGTCCGTGATGATGCTGTTGGGAAACCGTGGCGGTATATGAGCTCGCGTAGGAACTTGGTGGCGGTCTTCCGTCGCATTTCGGACTGGCTTGGCCTCTATCCACTTTGTGAACTTGTCGACGTGACCAGCAGGTGGGTGTAACCAGAGGGCCTTCTTGAAGGGCCGACCATGTCCATGCCCCACGGCGAATGGCGGTGATGGGGATTGTTTTGGCGCCGAGCTCGATGCGTGCGTCGATTGGCGTGCCGGCATCCGGGCGCCGCTGGGCGATGTCGACAATCGGCGTGTCGGTGGGCGATAGAAGCCGTGTCGCATGGCCTTGGCGACCGAGGAAGCGGCGGCGTGATGGCGCGATCGCTGAGTGGATGTCGTGGAGGATTTTGCGTCCGCCCTGGTTGGACGCAGCGTTGAACACTCTCGGTGACGCTGCGCTTGTGTAGCTTCGTCGATGATGGTATAAGACTTGCATCGCGGCGATCATTCGAGCATTTGTTTCGTCTGTGGCGGTGCGATTTCGGTAGGCGATGTGGCTTGGTCCATCGTCGGGCTCGGTTATGAGTGCGACCAAGGCTGCCTCGGTTAGAGCGGGACTCGATGTCGATCTCCTTCGGGAGAGACTGATGGCGTGAAGATGGTGTCGAGAACACGCCGGCAGGTGGTGCGGTCGAGCGACCCGATGCGAGAGGCGTCGGCCTCCGTTTTCCTCCACGATCCACTCGGCAGAGTAGCCGTGAAGTGGCCGCCCACCTTGTCCACCTCTTGGCGATGCGCGCCATGGTAGGGGAGACGGCGTCGCGGTGCGGCGACTTGACCGCAACTTGGTCGAGTCTCCGTAGCATCGAAGGCGATTGGCGCTCATCTCCTTGCGGCTCGCATGCCGTGGAGTAGGGCCTCGTATTCGCCATGTTGTTGGTGCGGGCGTGAATTGGCGGAGGATGTAGCGGAGCTTGTCGCCTTTGGTGAGGTTAGCACTATCCCGCTCTGCGCCGTCGCGTTCTTGGACCCGTCAAGTGCGAGCTCGATAATGGAGGCGGCTTCTCTGCTGCTGGGCCTCCTCCCGATCGGCGAAAAGTCGGCGGCTGCGACTTAATCGCCTGCGTGCTTCGTATTTAATGTTGTGGACGCCGATCTCGGCGGCCCACTTGGCGACTCGCCCGGTCGCCTCGCGATTCGGATGATATCTTGTAGTGGTGCTGAGGAGGCGACCGTGATCGGGTGCTCTTGGAAGTAGTGCGGCGAGCGAGCTGAGCCACGAACCGCGTATACCAGTTTTTGTGCTGTGGGTATCATGGCGCGACTCGGTGAGGACCTCGCTGATGTAGTACACGGCGTGGACGGGCGCTCCTTTCCTTCCTCTGGTCGTTCGACGACCATTACGGCCAATGACGGCTACCGGACGCCTTGACGTAAACCAGCATGGGCTCTTTGTCGGTGGTGCGGCGAGTAGTGGTGCGGCGAGTAGCACCTTTTGAGGTCGCGAGCGCCTCGTCCGCCTCCTTGTCCCCTTTGGAAGGTGGGGTTCTTCGCATCGGCGGTATAGGGGCATCGCCTTTTCGTGAGGATGAAACGACCGAGCCGCTACCGCCGGCCGACCACGGGCGTCGCCAGCACTCGGGTTTGCCGAGCGGCGATCGTGTCGATCTTCGTTGGGTTCTCGATCCTCGTTTGGAGACGCGTATCGATGGTTGCCAGCGGGTACGAAGGTGCACTTGGATTGAGCTTTATTTTGTACCTTCGCAGATTGGCGAAGGTCTCTGGTCGGCGGTAGGTCGCCTTGGCGAGCGGATTTTACGACCACGTCGTCGATGTAGACGTGGATGTTGCGGCCAATTTGGCTCGCGAGGCATTCTTGCATGCACCGCTGGTAGGTTGCTCCGGCGTTCTTGAGGCCGAAGGTCATGGCGGTGTAGCAGAAGGCTCGAATGGCGTGATGAACGCCGTCTTCTCTCGTCCTCGACAGCCATTTTGATCTGGTTATACCCGAGTAGGCGTCGAGAAACACGGCGACTCGAGCCAGCGGTGGAGTCGATTATCTGATCGATCCGGGAATGACTGCTCCTTTAGGCGGTATTCAGGGTTTGTGTAGTCGATACACATTCTCCGGTCCCGTTCTTCTTCTCGACCAGACTGGGTTTGACCACTTGGAGTATTTAATTGGCGGATGAAGCCGGTGGCGGTAGACTGCACTTCCTCGGCGATTGCCGGCGTTCTTCGTTGAAGGGCGTAGCGACGCTTGACTGGTCGCACTTTGGGGTCGGCGTTTAATTTGTGCTCAGCGAGCTCCCTAGGGACACCAGGCATGTCGGAGGGTTTCCATGCGAAGATGTCCCTGTTCTCACGGAGGAACTCGATGGCGCCTTCCTATCTGGGCTCATGCCTGTCCCGATCGTCACCGTCATTTGGAGTCGCTGGGACCAGCTCAATAAAGGCGAAAAGTGTCGTCGTAGCCTCGAAGGTTGAGGTGTTTGCGCCCTCGAGTTTGGCTTCTTGAGTATAGTGGGGTCGTCGTTGTTAACCGCTCGCGTATTTGGCGAGCTCGTCGGCGTGATTAGTTTGCCGCGATGGCGATGGCGTCGGAAGTTCGGCTCCTTTGGCCTCGCATTGGCGGCCATGTCGGGTCGCCGTTGATGGTGATGACTCCACATGGCCGGGAGCTTCATCGCGTTATCAGCGTAATGGGCGCCGCCATGAATTTGGCGACGCTGGCGCCCTAGGGCCGATGGTAAGGCTGTCGAATGGCACCAGCTCGAAGGCGATCCGCTCGGTGCGGAAGTTCGCTGGAGTACCGAAGGTGACGGGTAGCGTGACCTTGCCGATCGGGTCGCCTTCCGACCGGGGCGATGCCGTGGGCGTGGTGTGGGTGGTCTCGATCATCATTGCGGGAGCCGCCGCTGAAGGTGTCGAGGTAGAGGATGTTGATGGAGCTGCCGCCCATCGGTGTCTTGGGGAGCCGATGGTCGCCGACCTTGGGCTTGACCACCAAGGCGACTCGTCACGGGTACTCGATGCGTGGCGAGTGGTCTTGCCGGCTCCGGTGATGGGCTGTTCCGACCAGTTGAGGCGGGGGCGTCTTGGGCCACCGCATTGTGGCGGCGGCGCGGCGATGACCTTCTTCTCGCGCCGTGTTGAATCCTGTGAAGGTATGGGCGAGCGGCTACTTTGCGAATTTTCCGCCATTCGGTCGTTGTCGGTGTCTTCCGCGTGCGTGCCTTCTCGATCTCCACGAGGGTGTGGCGGTCGGCGGTGGTGTGCGTGGCGGGCTTTCCTTCCCTGCTGTAAACGCACATGGTTGGTTAAGGAGGGCGAGATCGAACCTTGGCTTGTTCTTGTAGTTCCGCCATCGTCGTTGCCCTCCGTCATGGCGGTAGCTCTTGGGTCGCGTTATGCGTGCCCAGCGTTAGCGGCAATCGACTTCGCCCGTCGTTGCGCGCTTGTGAGGCGAGTGCCGCTGTAGCGTCGATTCGGCGGCCGCCGTCGTTGCCGCCCGTCTGGCGTTGCCCTCCGGACTCGTCGACGTCTTGGTTGGGATCTTCCTCGGCGTCCGTTTGGCGATCTCGAGGAGGTCGGGATGTTGTCGAGTGTGCGGGCGTGTCGCTTGAGCTTGGCGACTAGAGGCTCGTGGCGGCGAGGTCTTGAAGCAATGGATCGCGGTGTCGGGTGGATGCCGACCGCGTTGTAGAGCTCTTGCCACCGTTGGACCCGATTGCGGGTCGACTCGCGGGTCCTGGGACGCGTTCGTGTCCTCGATGGTGGTGGCGCGGGTGTAGGAGCACTCGAAGTGCACGAAGGCGTCTCGCATTTCCTCCTGGAGTCAATCATCTGGGGGCGTGTTGATCCATTGCTGCACGTCCCTCCATCATCGATGGGAGGTAACAGGCGTAGTAGGTCGATGTGACCCGCGATCCCCATTGCCATGAGGTATGTGTCGAGCGGACGGCGGGGGTCGTCTGGTCGTATTTTTCGATCTCCTTTGGCGCCTTGAAGTTGGGTGGGTACTTTTCGCCTCGGATCATTGGTCCGAAGCACTTAGGCCCTAGTCGACTGAGCGACCCCATAGGCTCGCCATCGCGGCGAGTAGTTAGGGTGTGCCGCAAGTCGTCGGGCTGGCGTGCGCGCCAGTTTTGGTTGTTGATGATGTGAGTGCGAGCGTCGATTGGCTCTCCATTAGCGGCGACGAGGTTGGTCGCCGGCCTGGGATCGTTGGTGGAGAGTGCCGCATTCGCGGGTCGTCGTTGGAGCTGCAGTGGCTCTTGCGGGCAATTGAGGTGTTTGCCACCGGACGGCCGCTTGAGGCCGCCCTGCTTCCCGAGGAGCGCGAGTACACTCGCCCTTGCGAGTCGGCGCCTGCTTTTTGCTGTTCCACGCCTTTGAGTAGGGCCTCGACGTCTTGGATTTGTAAGGCGCGTCGCGGTGGCCGTGATGCTATCGGCTGCTGCTCGCCTGCCACGAGGTTATCCATCGGGTGGAGAGCGTGGGAGGCGTTAGCGTCGCTCCGTGAGGAGACGACTATCCGCGGCTGGTCCTCAGGAGGTGCGGTTGGGTGGTGGTGGGCACCCATCGCCGTCGATCTGGCGGCGGTTGCTTCCTCCTGGTGGCGCGTTCGCAGATCGCGCTCGGCTATCTTGGCGGTCGCTTTCGCCGTCGAAGTTCAGGCACGCCCTGAACGGTGGGGTTCAGCGTGACCTGATCCGCTGCTGGTGGTAGCGTGATTCTGCTGTCACACTTTCGGCCGGTACGCTCGGCCTGCTTTCTTCGTCTTGCCTCCGCCAACTTCGTGAGTTCTTGACCTCCGTCGCCGTGGCGTTAGGAGGATCGGGTGGAGAACGGGTCCTCGGCGGATCGGTGCGGTGGCCATGTAGGTCGCGGCATGGCGATCACCGTCGTGGAGGTCGGCGGAATTTTCCGACCGGTCGGTCGAAGATCCCGAGGATGGAGGGTCCTCGAAATCTCCGCGTTGGAGACACGGGCGATGGAGCCCGCGGATGAGGCGCGGTGATGGATCCGGAGTGGCGGTCGCCAGTCGGCGTCGTCGGTGAGGGCCGCGTCTTCGCGGCGGAAGTTCTCGGCCACGCGTGGGCGAGTTGTACTTTCGAGGCGGTGGATCGTCGGATCTGGCTCTCGGAGAGCCGATCGCGTGGTGGCGACTTCGCGGATGCGAGCCGAGTCCTCGAGGTGATGGCGTCGGTGAAGCCGACGAAGGCTGATCGTGCTTGGCGGCGTGATCACGCCGTAATGACGGGTCGCGCCGCGGGGCGTAGCTGCTCGGCAAGATGGAGCATCTCGCCGATCGCTATCATGCGGCGGTGGCGACCGTCGTTGATGGGCAGATTGGATCTCGCCGCAGAACACCGGCCAGACCGGCCCCGCCACGGTGGCGCCACTGCCGAAGGCATGACCACGGCGATCTTTGCAATCGGCGAGTAGTAGAACGAGGGCAGGCGGCCAGCCATCTGCGGTGCGAGATGAGGGCAAAGACACGGGGTTTACCCAGTTCGGCCCCTGAGGGTAAAGACCTACTCTGCTAGATTGTATTATGGAGGTGTTTACAATGGCGAACTTCGGCGACTAGGCGGCGAGTTGCTTGGGTGTATGAGGGAACGTATCTCTACTCACCTCATAGGGAGGTTTATATAAGCTCACCTCCCCTAGGGTTTACATATCTCAACCGATTTGGTTACAACTTCGGTAATCATTCAACCTAGTCCGACTGGGCCTATCTGCTCGCCTGGGCCTTCAACTTCCGATCTTTGGTACCTCATGGGCTTTGATCCACTCGCCGTTATGCAGGCCCACTCGCCAGCCCTTGGGCCAGTCGGAAACGTCCCGCTGAGCATACCCCAGTAGGCGTATCCCCATCATATTACATGTCCGAGATTCGATCATCGGTATCTCCATACCTAGTTTGATCTCGTTACCGACATGCACTCTTTTCTCGTTCCCGTGATATAACATTCTAGTGATCAAATCACTTGCTTGCAAGCTAATCAATGTGATATCACCGAGAGGCCGAGCATATCTATCCGTCATCGGATGAACAAATTCCTCTCGATCCATGGGCCTCAACATAACACTTTAGTAGTTCGAATCCATCTTTATAATCACCACATTACGGTGTGACGTTTGATGTTATCAAGAAACTCTTCCGGTGTTAGTGATTGACATGATCTCATGGTCTAAGGATTAGGATCACTTCGTAAGTTGTTATAGCAATATAAACTCAATGACTTTGATCGTAATGCTATACTTCGGATGAATGTTCATCACACCATTACACTAATGTTGTGACCCCGTTATTAACAACATCCAATGTCCATGATCAGGAAACCTTGATCATCTTGTTAATCAACGAGCTAGTTTATAAGAGAGGCACAACTAGGAACTTTCTTTTGTTTATTAAACACACATGTATTAACGTTTCCGTATTAATACAATTATAGCATGTAAAATAAACATTTATCATAAATAAGGAATACGATAATAACCACTTTATTATTGCCTCTCGGGCATATTCCTTGATCTCCCACTTGCACTAGAGACAATAATCTAGTTTGAGAACTTTGTGTATTGAACACCTATGGCTTTCGGTGTTCCATATACACAATTGCAAGTGGTTAACATAATCTACGGAGACGCTTGTGTCCGTGTGTATTTGCATGTCTTTGCGTCTTCACGCATCACTCATTCTCCAATGAGATGGCATTGTATTAATTTGGTCTTTTGGTGAGACCTTTAGTTCCTTGGGGTTAAAACACGTCGATACTATTGTCATACAATATATCTTTAGTGTTAGCCCGTTGCGAACCACACCTTAGTTTGATAACAAACTACTTGACACAAATTCCCTCCTTTGCTGCTACTATAGCAGTCATATACTTAGCCTTTTGTTGTAGTATTCGTCACAATGTCTTAACTTTGGAACTCTTCCAAATCCATCATGGAATCTCCTTTCCATTACATTGTGCCACCCATAGTTTAAATTGAGATAAACTTAATTTGTATCTTGTGACAAAACTAGTATCAATGTAACGCTTTACAATGAACTATTTGTAATTGTTTGTCACCTCTACACAAATATATTCTTAGTTCTTCCAAAGATCATAAGAATATCCTCACTATCGTCCAATGATCATTTTATGATTCATTCTGGCATATGCTCATAACACTTAGAGCATAGGACATATCTGGATGTGTACATATCATGGTATGATTGATCAAAACATTCTCGTGATTGCACTCATCAAGTGTCAAAGCACTTGAATCTTGTTTCATTTATCAAGTGTCGATACACTTGAATCTTGATTCAATTCCTTTCCATGACAAGAACCGTTTCTTGTTGATTCTATATTGAACTCCTTCAATATCTCATATATGTACATTTGGCACAACTATATTGGCGTTCTGATCATCCACTATAGACATTCACGCTAAATATTCGGTTTTGCCTAAGTCTTTCATCGAAATGAAATTCTTAACCTTTGTCAATAAAAGATACATCATTTCTAATCAACAAGATGTCCTTCACATAATGTATTAGAAATATGTCTCAGCTCCCACTTAATTTCTTGCAAATGCAAGCATCTTCATCGTCTCGGATGAAAAACTCATTTTCATCATGGTGAAGATTCCAACTCATGATGCTTACTTCAACCATTGAAGTTTGCATGACCTTTTAGCATCCTTTGAATTTAACAAAACCCTTTGGACCGTGTCATGTACACGTCCTAGGTAACCATTCTATTAGAAGAACTTTGTTTTGTTTATTCATCTACCATATACCAAATTATATGTAGTGGTTGTTACTTTAATCGTCAGACTAAATATCGCTATGAAAGATCAAATCTTGTCATAGTCAACTCCTTGAACATTGTCGTAAAATACTTTACGACATGTCGACTATTTCATAGATGTGAAACATCCATGTCTGTTTCTTTATAGATCCAAATACGACCGATAGGTTTTTACACCTTTCCGGAGGGTCTTCCAAGTTCAAAACTTGATTTCTCGTGTATGGAACTATCACGGATTTTATGGCTTCAAGCCATTTGACGGAGTCTGGGCCCATCATCGCTTCTTTGCATATAGTCGGTTCATCATTGTCAAACAATAATGATTTACTCTCAAATCTTAGTATTTGATTGTTTAACCGACCTACTTGGTTCAATAGGAACTTAGATCTCCGTGACCACAACCTTTGAGGCACATAAGCTATGAGCATTATGGCTGCCTCCGGAACATTTTCCTTTGCGTTAACTCGGCATATTTAAGGTTCGTTAACCTTATCAAAGTTCTATTGTCCTCCCACTTAACTTTACGAAAAATTCCTTTTCAAGAAACTTCATGTTTCAAGCGACAAACCCTTTTGTCCTTGGTGTTATGGAGGAATAACCAATTGTTATTGAAATAACCTACAAAGACATGCTCATCCGACTTGGTTGTAAACATCTTACTTATGTTTAGCATACCAAAATTTAAGAAATGATAACTTGGGTTTTACCCCAAACCATAACTTCCATGGTGTCATTTCACGGATCAAGATGGAGCTCTTTTCGATGTAAAAGCGGTAGTCTCTAAAGCTTTAATCTTTTAAAACATAATGGCAGTTTATAAATAACACCTTTGATCCAACCATGTCAAACAAGGTTTCATTACAAATCTCAAACACTCCATACTCCTATGGTGTTTTGGGAGATGTAAATCTAGGTGTTTTGCTAAACTTGCAACTCAAATAAATCCTTTATGATAAAATCATAATTCATTTATTTTCTTGTTACACTTGTAACTCAAATAAATCCTTTATGATCAAATCATAATTCATTTATTTTTCTTGTTACAATGATTTTCCACTTCATCTTGAAAGTCTTTGAAAACGTTTTCAAATATTTCATACTTCTTTCTCATTAAGTGAATATTCACTCAAAATTCGGAGAAAGCATATGAAGTTGAAACCCATCGCCTTCTGTTGCACATAATGGACTACATACATCGATATGTATAAATTCCAATATTTTAGTCGTTCGTTCTTCTTTGGCCTTTGAACGAAGTTTTAATTATCCCGAGGAAAGTCTCACAAGCGTCACTTGATCAAATCAAAGACTCCAAAAATCCATGAATATGGAGATTCTTCATGTTTTCTTTCCAATATAATTTAAACATGATGTCACTTCATAAGTGATCTTTCAATCATTTGTCTTGCAACATTTTAGCATTAGGATTTATGGATGTGATTTCTTCAACTAGATTTGTAAATCATCCATCTTATATGGAATACGGTAATTATTTGAACAACCTTTGTTCTTATAATACCTGATTCAAATAACAATTATTAAAACAAATCTTGAAGTCAAGCTTTGATGTCAACGAGAAATACAAACAACGGTTTGTTTGTTTTCGATGAACATCATCACATATTCTCTTGCTAGTTACTTAGGTCATTGTGGTTCATGAATTGCGTCGTTCCGTATGAAATTTCATACCAACCAATTCGGTATCCAATACCCAAGAACCACATTGTTTAACAAGCAAAGAATACAACCATAACATGTATATCATATATATACCTAAATTGGATATTTCCAATCTTTTCTTTTCTGCCAAGTATATTTTATATATTCTCTTTCAGCATTTCCTTTTCCCTTTTAAAAGAATTTATCAACATCAAAAGTGGCGCCATATACATGACACATACTCCAAAGCGTGTATATTCAAATAATAATACCTTTGGACTTGCACTTTGAAGTAGATCACCATCATCAAATGATCGGTATTCTTTCAAAATCCATTCTTTAGTATTCTTTTAGTGTAGTAAACATTTTACATACATATTCTATTCACCCTTATCATGACGACTTTCATGATCAAGCTACTTTAGCTTATAAAGGAGAATCATGAGTATAACATTACTTTCCAAAACCCTTTTGGATGATTAGGATGTCTAGCATCTCCAACCTTCGTAAATTCTCATCCAATATGAGAACATATATTATACTCTATCATATTTCAACCAAAACATTGTTTCAGATATCGTTATATCTGCCACACATGATGGTTTCTGAAATAATTCTTTCAGCTCCTAGATAAACTTGATGTTTAAATCAAGAATCATGGAGGCAAACATGATACTTAAGATACTAACACTGGAATTGTTACTCTCGATTTAATACCAATTATTAAATTTCACGGAGTAAATAGAATTTTGCTGAAAGTTTGCAATAGGACTTTAAACTTTAGATTGACACTCAACACAATACGATACCGTTAAGTAAAGTATATATCCGAATTCTATAGTTCTATTATCTCAATTATAACTATGCATAAGGTGGTGAGCGAATGCCAATGACTACAACAAATTATGCAAATTCACTTTGATTTAATTTACGATAAATTGAGTTCTACTAATCCAAATTAGAAATGAACTCCCACTCAAAACGACATCCCTCGTGTCTTTTGGTGATTACATGAACCAAATCCACTACACCAAGTTCGATCATCACGTGAGTCGGCGTAGCTTCAAAGGCGAGCATCCATATGGTCATCATATCAAAACATATGACTCATGCTTAACCTTTGGTCCGTGTTCCGAGGCCATGTTTGTACATGCTAGGCTCGCCAAGTAAGAACCTTAGTATTGGCGTGTGCTGTCTTACACCCGAGATATGCTCGTGGATTCAAGTACACCCGATCATCACGTGATGTCTTGAGCGGCGAAACATTGTCGGTGCATACTTAAGGAAGAACACATTTTTATCTTGATATCTAAATGAGGATCATCTTATTATGCTAATAAAACGCCAAACAAGCAATATAAGATGCTATCAAACATCACATGTTTATTAGTGGAATGATATGGTTCTCGATATGATCTCTATCATGTGCACCGTGGTATGATCACTATCATACCTTTATGTGTAAGTCCAAGGTCTATGGAGATTACACGTTATGTGTGTTGTAAGAGTATCATCTTATACTTCTACTTACAACATCACCATATCATAACACTAGCCCAACAATCTAAACTAGACGCCTCTAATTTATCCATTGCAAATTTTACGTGGCTTAGGGCTTTCAAGATAGAACCGTTCTTACCTACGAACATGAACCACAACGAGGATAACCAAATTGTTGACAACTCGTTGCAAATTAGATATTGACTATAGTAGGAGAGACAGGTCACCCGCTAGCCACTTATGCAAAACTAGTTGCATGTCAAGCGTGGAACAGGTCTCATGTGAGGACATGTAAAGTTTGTCCGCTTCATCCCACTATGCCACCAATATCCAAAGTACAACTAAGAAGCAATAAAATGATCATCATCCCACATACTCATATGTGTACTACCTGCAAAGTATCTACGCATAGATCCGGCTCGATACCCTTTAGGGTTCATGACATAGAAAACAAAAATTTCCTACGATGGGAACAACTATGTACCAAGATCTATCTACTAGATACAAACAACGGGCGGATGTATATCCGTGGAGAACATACCCTTGAAGACCGACAAAGCTTAACGAGTCCAAACCCGTGGTTGATGTAGACGATCTCTTGCCGATCTCAAGATCGAGAGGAAGTCCTAGCGCCGCAAAAGCTGACGCATCCGTGCTCGCACACACGTTCGAGGCACCGAGCAACCTCCGCCTCCTCGCTCAGCGATGCAGCGGAAGCACAACTCTTTCTTGCCGAAAAGCCACGGGAACATGTATCTCGCTAGTCCGAGACCATGGGGATAAATTCTAGAGGGGAGAGAGATCCTTCACGAGGAGGTGTGTTGTGAGAGGAGGAGAGGGGCCTTTATAGGAGAGGGGGCACCCAAGGGGCATGGCGCCCAGCCATGGGGCTGCCCCACCTCTTCCACATTCATGTGGGTGGAGCTCCCACTCAAAATGAAAAGCCTCCACTCCCATTAAAAAGCCTCCACTCAAAAATCCACTCACATGCATTAAATTTCCACCAAATTTAATGCAAGCTCTCATTAAATAAAACTCTTTTATTTATTTATTCAGAATTTTGTTAATTACTTTAATTAACAAACATTCACATAAAACCCCTTGCTAGTATTCTATTTCACATGCAGAACCAGTTTCAGCAATTTCAACCGAAACAGTTTCGGTGTCTAGTGAAATAAATTCCTGCGCTTTCCTTTTCTTTTCGGCATGAAACTTTTGCTCCAAATGGATGTCGGTGTCTCTTAAGTGTGTCACCCTACGGTTCGTGAATAATGCGGACATGATCGAGACCCCTCTCGGATCAATAATCAGAAGCGGGATCTGGAGACCCATACTGACTCCCACACATTCAACGATGACTTTCTTGTGATCGTCGGAACCTTTTACGCTAGTATCTTAATCCTTTTGTTTCGCGATATATTACATGTCCGAGATTCGATCATCGGTATCTCCATACCTAGTTTGATCTCGTTACCGACATGCACTCTTTTCTCGTTCCCGTGATATAACATTCTAGTGATCAAATCACTTGCTTGCAAGCTAATCAATGTGATATCACCGAGAGGGCCCAGAGCATATCTATCCGTCATCGGGATGAACAAATTCCACTCTCGATCCATGGGCCTCAACATAACACTTTAGTAGTTACGAATCCATCTTTATAATCACCATTACGTGTGGACGTTTGATGTTATCAAGAAACTCTTAGGTGTTAGTGATTGACATGATCTCATGGTCTAAGGATTAGGATCACTTCGTAAGTTGTTATAGCAATATAAACTCAATGACTTTGATCGTAATGCTATACTTCGGATGAATGTTCATCACACCATTACACTAATGTTGTGACCCCGTTATTAACAACATCCAATGTCCATGATCAGGAAACCTTGATCATCTTGTTAATCAACGAGCTAGTTTATAAGAGAGGCACAACTAGGAACTTTCTTTTGTTTATTAAACACACATGTATTAACGTTTCCGTATTAATACAATTATAGCATGTAAAATAAACATTTATCATAAATAAGGAATACGATAATAACCACTTTATTATTGCCTCTTGGGCATATTCCCTTCATGAAGACCACCTGCGGTGTGTCCTGAACAAGCTGCGTGAGAACCGCTTGTATGCAAAGTTCTCTAAGTGTGAGTTTTGGCTGCCTGAAGTAACATACTTGGGTCATGTTATCTCTGCCAAGGGCATTGCAGTCAACCCGGAAACCGTGAAGACAATAGTTGAATGGCTTCCTCCTGCTAATGTCAAGGAAGTGCGGAGTTTTCTCGGCTTGGCTAGCTATTGCCGTCGTTTTGTTCAGAACTTCTCGAAGATAGAAAAGCCTCTTACCGACCTCCTCAAGAAAGGCAAGAAGTACCTGTGGACTCCTGCTTGTCAAGAAAGTTTTGAGACACTCAAAGAGAAGCTCACTTCCACACCAGTCTTGGTTCCTCCAGATACATCTAAGACTTTCCAGATATTCTGCGACGCCTCTTTGCAAGGATTGGGTGCGGTCCTTATGCAAGAGAGACAGGTGGTTGCTTATGCCTCTCGTCAGTTGAAGACGCATGAGATCAACTATCCCACACATGACCTCGAACTAGCGTGATTGTCTTTGCTTTGAAGCTATGGAGGCACTACTTGCTTGGTAACGTTGTGAGATCTTCTCGGACCACAAGAGTTTGAAGTATATCTTCACTCAACGGATCTCAACCTTGGCAGAGGAGATGGATTGAAGCAATAAATGACTTTGATGTGACCATCAACTACACTCGAGCAAAGCAAATGTCATGGCGATGCGCTTAGCGAAAAGCTTATGTCAACAACCTCATGGTGGAAGAGCGGCCTCTCTTGTGCGAGGAATTCCGTCGGTGAACACGGAAATTGTGGAACAAGGGCATCTCCTGAACCTTATGGCTACTCCTCTCTTGGAAGAACAGATAGCTCGCTCGGCTTGGTGATCCGCACACTAAAAGCTCATCGCTAAGCTTGACCTTCAAGTATGAGTCCTTTCATGTTGATGATCAAGGCACGCTCTTCTTTGAACACGGATGTTTGTTCCAAACTATCCAAGATGCGAGACCAAGTTCTCAAGGAGGCACATGAGTCGGTTCTTTCTATCCATCTGGCAGCACAAAGATGTACATGGACTTGAAAACAATCTTGGTGGCCTGGTTGAACGGTATTGTGCCAAGTATGTCTCGATGTGATGTCAGCATCATGAGTCAAGGCTGTCCATCGAAACCATTTGGTCTTCTACAGCCATTGAAACCTCGGAATGGAAATGGGAGAAAGTTGAGATGGACTTCATCTTGGCTTTCCAAGGTCGGAAAGCAACAATGCAATTTTGTTGTCATCGACAGGCTTTCTAAAGTGGCACATTTCTTCCCATCAAAGAAACAATTTACGGAATTCAGTTGGAAGCTCTATATCAACAGGATTGTCTCTTTGTATGGGGTTCCACTTGAAATCAGTTCGACCGTGGGAGCATCTTCACCTCAAAGTTCGGGAGTTTCCAAAAGCTTTGGGAACAAAGTTGAACTTCAGCACTTTACCACCCTCGATCAAGGACAAGTGGAAAGAATCAATCGATTACGAGGATATGCTTAGAGCCGTCATCTCTTTTGGCATGAAGTGGGATGAGTGTCTTCCATATGCTGAATTCTCCTACAACAGACTTCGAGAAGAGTCGAAGATGGCACCATTTGAGGCTCTCTATGGTCGCAAGTAAGTAGAACTCCAATTGGTTGGTCGGTGCGGGAGAAAGAATCTGGTTTGGCCCGACATTGTAACCAAGCGGAGGAGAAGGTGCATATCATTCGAGAACACGAGGATTGCTCAAAGTCGTCGAAGAGCAACTATGAGAAGCACCAGATATGGTATATGCCCTGGTGATCTCGTCTACCTTCGTGTCACTCCCATGAGAGGAACACACCGCTTGGTATCAAAGGAAAGTTGGCTCCTAGATACATCGGTCCTTTCAAGATACGTGGTAGAAGAGGAGAAGTTGCTTATGCACTAGAGCTTAGAAAACTCAAAGTCCATGATGTTTTCCACATCTCTCAGCTCAAGAAGTGCTTCAAAGACCCGGCAAGACCGTGGATCATGAGCTAATCGACCTCCAAGAAGATCTGTCTTATCAGGAACACCCCACCAAAATCCTTGAGACCGCAGAACGAAGGACTCGCAACAAGTCCATCAGGTTTTGCAAGGTGTAGTGGTCACACCATTCATTGATGAAGCCACATGGGGCGTGAAGATGAACTCCGTGTCAACCATCCTTCTCTCTTGTATCTTCTTCTTCTTCCTAGAATCTCTGGTAGATTCCTGTTTAGTGGGGGAGAGTTGTAGCATCCCAGTTGTCTAACCCCTGTAATGCTACATGTCATAATAATAAAAAGGGCCACTTCCAACATATAATTGCTGCATCATTATCATATCATGCTCATGTCATCATGCCACCTTGCATTTGAGCATCATACAAAACCCTTTCTTGTTTGGTTCTTATCTCATGTGCATGAGTAATTGTATTTGCCTCTTGATATTGTATTTGGGTCTTAATAAATTGTTAAATGCCCAAGTTGAGTTGGGGGCATCTCTCTTTTTGACTCCACCACCTTATCTTTCACCACCTTTTATATTCCACCATCCAACTATTCTGAGCTTGGCAGTTTGTTGTTTTATCTCTAGCTCATGATTAGTTGGTTGGAACCACCCATATATCTATGCTTGGCCTTACCCACTTTTTGGGAATGCATATGAGTAATGCCATGATAATCTTATTGTTTTCACAAGGATATGGTTGGCATTAATTATGTTGCATGGGCCATGCAAGTGCCACCTTCTCTAGTTTTGGTTTTTGCTTGAAATTCAAAGTGGATCTTTTCCATTGCTTAAATCTTGTTTTGGGCTTGTAGTTGCTACGTCAAATCATCTATCTCTACCCCCCCTTTAGCTTAACCCCTCCCCCATGCCCCATGCACACACATGTGCTATGTGGCATGCACATCTCAAACCACCCCCCTTTTCTTCTTGGATCTTGCTTGGTCATTGTTGGATCATGCATGGGCCAAAGGAACCATCCCATCATCTTAAACATCTCCCCTACCTTCCCTCTCTTCTTCTTTTTCTTGGTTTGTGGGTTGTATATGAAGCTTGCATGACCAAGTTTAGTACCACCATCTTTTCTTAATCCTCTTAGCAAAACCCTAAACCCTATCCTTGCCTTCTATCCTTCTAGCTAAAACCTAAAAACTAATCCCTCACCTAATCTAGCAACTCCATCTCTCTCTCTCTCTCACCTAGCTAAGCCTAAACACTAAGCCACCCTCTTACCCCTAATCTACCTCCCCCCTTAGCAAAACCCTAATACCCTCCTCCTTTCTAGCTTGAACACCCCACCCTAGCTCGCCTTCTCTCTTCCATGCATGCCCCACCCCAGCAACCACCTAGCTACCCCCCCACGACCCAGGACCCCCTAACCCTAGCCTAGCCCGAGCATGCCCCTCTCCCCTCCCCTCTTTCTTCTCTCTCTGCCTCACCTGCCCAGCGCCCCAGGCCTGCTGCGACCACGACCGCCCCTACCCCACTGGAAGACCCTCTAGTGCCTGCCGTCCCTGGCCCCCATGCCGAGCACGTGAGGGAGGGCAAAAGGTGGAGCCGACCTGCCCTCCCCACGCAGCCCCACCTCGCCCTGTCGTTCTTACCCTCCCCTTCCCCTCTCTGGCCTCTCCCCAGATCCGCCCAGCAGCCTGCCTTGCTCCCCTCCTCTGCCCCTTTTCTCCACCGCCCCATCTTCCTCTCGGCCTCGCCCGTTCACCTCGCTAGCATGCACCTCCGGAGGCGGAGGCGGAGCGGGTGTCGAGGAAGCCTCGGAAGCTTCGCTGCGGCGCCACAGGAGCTGCGCAAGGAGGAGTACCGGAGCCACCAGGATCTGCCGCGCCACCCACGCCGCACGCCACACGAATCTCCTTCACCACCTTCCCTTGGTTCTTGGTTCCGTCGGATGCCGGTCCGCGGTTCGGTGCCGTCGTGTGTAGACGTTGTCGTCGCCGCGCCAGCTGCCCACACACCCTACCTACCTAGCCCCTCCTAGCTTCCCCTAGCACCAACGGCGAGCGCTGCAGCCCACCCCCTTCGCGACCGCTAGGTCCCTGGTTCGATCCCGCCGCTTTTCTGTTGTTTTCGTTAGAGGAGAGAAAGCAGTCACGCTCTTTTTGCACATAACCCCCGGCCTCGTTTGCCTTTCCAACCCGCGGTCCAACCGGCCCTTGTCAGCGTCTGTAGCAATTTTGCAAAAAGGCTCCTGAGCTTTTCAAAACTCAACCCGCGGTCCTTGGTTGCCTCGGTTGGCGCAGGTGGGCAGAAACCCCCCCCCCCCACCTCGTGACTCAGGAGTGAGTAGGAGGAGTAGAAAACGTTTCAGACACTGTTTAAATTCAAATTTGGTTTAAATAATTTCAAAAATTCAAATTCAATTCAGATTTAAATAACTTTTCCATACTTAATCCAATTTGGGCAAATAATATATGTTTGGATATCAGCAAGATGAGAGGATTTCAAATATGCCATCCATATTGTCTTTTGCACAATTAAAATTTCAAGTTTATTTAAATTACACCAATTGCCACTAGAATTTAATAATTTAATAACTTTTGTTTTATAATTCCAAAATAAGCAAATGATATGTCTAAATTGATCAGCTCGACGAGACCTTTCTGTTTATGCTATCCATAACTTCAATTGCAGCATGCATCATATAAAAATATAATGAACAGCAACTATTATGGCAACAAAATGTGACTAAAACCCAATTCAAATGTTATTTCTTGTCCTCCACACCTCACCCATGCCATGCTACTTATTGCCATGCAACTTGTGCATCATTCATCATGGCATGATTGTTTGCTTGACGCATTTAATTCCAATGCTTGTGCTCTATATTCATGTTGGCCTTGTTTGTTTGGTTTTTCTCGGATAGACACTGAGCAGGGGTTGTATCAAGAGAACCAGGAGCACTACCCGGATCCGTCCCTTGCTTCAACTGTGATACCAGGCAAGCACTTCCACATGCTTGCATACATACAGTACCTATTGCCTCTATCTTATTCTTGCATCATCGAGTCGCGATTGCATTAAATTGAATCCCAAGTATGCATAGCCTTTACTTTTAAACCCCACCAAGCTTGTTCCTCCATCCCATGAGCCACTACTATAGGAGTTGTTTGAGCCATGCGAGTCGTAGAACAGCATGTGTAGGGTATGTGAGTGTCTGATGGATAACGAGGTACCTAAACAATTTAACCTGAGTAGCATGGGATAACTAAAGAAAGTGGCACCGGTGAGCAACATCTGCTATTTGGTTTTTCCTGCTCACTTGTGTCCCGTAAGACCCCGAGTACTTGATTCCTGTTCCTTGATTTATCGCGCTATCCACATCCGGAGGTATATGGGACCCCCGAGCGAAGCTTGATTCCGTCTTATTTCTTGGGGCCACAAACTAGTTTGAGGTTTTATTTACGATCTGTACTTATGCCATGCTACTTTTACGTATTTAAATTGTAGGTACTGCACAATCGTCTTGTTAGGATGGCGGAGTGATTACGTGATATCGACACCCGAGTTTCGGGTTCCCGATTCATGACCATTGGCGCTAACCTTGAGTCCGTCTCGAAGCTTGCTTACCGTTGCGGGATCTACTCAAAGGGTGGCCCGGAATATTTCTGAATCTTGTGATTGTTCGATCGTGAAAGCCTCGTTGGGTTTTGATTTGGTTTTTCCGAGGTTGATCGGCGTGTGTTGCTATTGGTGCACCCCGGCTGGGTAAAACTTTCTGAAAGCCGTGTCCGCGGATATGGACGACTTGGAGCACAGTTTCTCGATCATAGACAAGCATAACTAAAGTACCGCCTTAATTTGACAAAGTAACTTGACTAGTAAATAGTGCAATACTCATGGAATGGTTAATAAAATTGCCAACGGATGGGGGGTTGTTCGTCCGCTTCCTTGTTGGTAAGCAGGGAGGAGGATGGATCGGATGAGATTACCATTATAACTGTTGTACTTAATTCACGGACATCCGTCTATCATTGGTTAGGCGGATGGTTAGCGTTATCTGTAGAATTGCTAGGGTTTATCTTTCGCTGCAATTGCGTCACCCCAGGTTGTGTCCCCTTTAGAGGCATTAAGACTTGCTGAGTACCCTTAGGGTCTCACACGATAAATTCTTGATTCAGATGAACAGGTACCTTCACAGGACGGATACTGGGTGGAAGAAGCCGAAGATGTGGGCAACGATCGTTCGGTGTAGAGATTCCGGGAACGGGGATCCGTGAGACCTGTAGTTGGGATGTGCTTATTTCTATGGCATCTTATGCCGATTTGCTTCTTATCCGTACTCGGATTCTGTTTGCCGCTTCCGCATGATACTCTGATGTGTGTTGTATGAGGAGTTATCCTAAAATATAGATCTATCTAGGTCATTTGAATCTTGCCGTATGGCGTTGGTATATTTCCTTTCTTTCTAGATGGTGTGGCTCTGATGTACTCTTGTATGGTGGCTTGCGTACATACCCACTTGTGTACGTAGTTGATCCCTTCGCCTGCCGACTACGCCGCCCGTACAGGTCCCGTTGAGAGGGTAGTGGTTGGGACGTCTGAAAGGACTACCAGTGAGTGGCTTTTGGGGCCCCGCCGTACTATTTCAACCACTACCACTCATCCAGGCTTATATCTAGGAGCGTAGTTCACCGAGGTAGTTACACTAGCGAGATACATGTTGTCGGTGGCTATTCGGCAAGAAAGAGTTGTGCTTCCGCTGCATCGCTGGAGCGAGGAGGCGGAGGTTGCTCGGTGCCTCGGACGTGTGTGCGAGGGATGCGCTGCTGATTTGCGGTGCTAGGACTTCCTCTCGATCTTGAGATCGGCAAGAGATTGTCTACATCAACCACGAGTTTAACTCGTTAAGCTTTGTCGGTCTTCAAGGGTATGTTCTCTACAGATATACATCCGCCCGTTGTTTGTATCTAATAGATAGATCTTGGTACATAGTTGTTCCCATCGTAGGAAATTTTTTGTTTTCTATGCTGCGAACCCTGCAAATATTGCTATGAAAGATCAAATCTTGGCATAGTCAACTCCTTGAACATTGTCATAAAAACTTTACCGACATGTCGACTATTTCATAGATGTGAAACATCCATGTATATTTCTTTATAGATCCAAATATGACCGATAGGTTTTACACCTTTCCGGAGGGTCTTCCAAGTTCAAAAACTTGATTTCTTGTGTATGGAACTATCACGGATTTTATGGCTTCAAGCCATTTGACGGAGTCAGGGCCCATCATTGCTTCTTTGCATGTAGTCGGTTCATCATTGTCAAACAATAATAATTTATTCTCAAATCTTGGTATTTGATTGTTTACCCGACCTACTTGGTTCAATAGGAACTTAGACCTCCATGACCACAACATTTGAGGCACGTGAGCCATGAGCATTGTGGTTGCCTTCGGGACATTTTCCGGCGCTGCGCAACTCATCACATATAGCTAAGGTTCAATAACCTTATCAAAGTTTAATTGTCCTCCCACTTAACTTTTCATGAAAAATTCCTTTTCAAGAAACTTGATATTCTAAGCGATAAACACTTTTATCTTTGGTGCTATGAAGGAATACCCAACGGTTATTCAAAATATCATACAAAGACATGCGCATCCGACTTTGGTTGTAAACATTTTACTTATGGTTGTACCAACATTTTACTTATGCCTTAGCGGATAAAAAAAAAGAAGAAAAGACATATTTTATCCTGCAACATAACTTATATGGTGTCGTTTCAACGGATCACGATGGAGCTCTTTTTAGTATAAAAGCGGTAGTCACTAAAGCTTTAATCTTTAAAATATAATGGCAATTTTATAACTGATGCCTTTGCTCTCACCATGTCAAACAAGGTTTCATTACATATCTCGAACACTCCATATTCCTATGGTGTTTCAGGAAATGCAAATCTATGGAACAATTCCTCAAATCTTTAGGTGTTTTGCTAAACTTGTAACTCAAATATCTTCCTTTATGATCAAGTCATAAATTTTCTTGTTACAATGATTTTCCACTTCATCTTGAAAGTCTCTGAACATTTTTAAATATTTAACACTTCTTCCTCATTAAGTAAATATACACATATATTCACTCAAATTTCCGGAGAAAGCATATGAATTTGAAATACATCGCTCATGACTACACATAATGGACTACATATATCAATATGTACAAATTCCAATAAGTTAGTCGTTGGTTGTTCTTTGGCCTTTGAACGAAATTTCAATTATCTTCAGGAAAGTCTCACCAGTGTCATTTGATCAAAATCAAAAGAGTCCAAAATTCCATCAACATGGAGTTTCTACATGTTTTATTTCCAATATAATTTAAATGGCGATATCAGTTTGTAAGTGATCTTTCAATTATTTGTCTTACGACATTTTTAGCATTTAGTTTTTATGGACGTGATTTGTCTAACTAGATTTGTAAATCATTCATCCTTTATGAAATACAGTAATTATTTGAACAACCTTTTGTTCTCATAATACCTAAACAAACTAACAATTATTAAGACAAATCTTGAAGGTAAGTTTTGATGTCAATGAGAAATACAACATACTTTATTTGTTTTCGATGAACATCATCACATATTCTCTTGCTGGTTACTTAGGCCATTGTAGTTCATGAATTGAGTTTTCTTATATGATATTTCACACCAACCAATTCGGTATCCAATACCCAAGAACCACATTGTTTAACAAGCAAATAATACAGCCATAACATGTATACATCTATATACATAAGCTGTACAATTTCTAGTCTTTTCTTTTTCTGCCAAATATTTCTGAGATTCTCTTTCAGCATTTCCTTTTCCTTTTAAAAGAACCTATCAACATCAAGAGTGGTGCCATATACATGACATATAGTCCAATGCATGTATAGTCAAATACTAATACCTTTGGAGTTGCACTTTGAAGTAGATCACCAGCATGAAATGTTTGGCGTTCTTTCAAAATCCATTCTTTTAGTAATCTTTTAGTGTAGTAAACATTTTACCTTCATGTTCTATTCATCAGTATCATGATAAATTTCATGATCAAGCTGCTATAGCTTATAAAAACGAATTGCGAGTATAATGTTACTTTCCAAAACCTTTTTGGAAGATTAGGACGTATAGCATCTCCAACCTTTGCAAATTCTCATCCAATATGAGAACATATATTTTGCTAAATTATACTCTATCATATTGCAACCAAAATATTATTTCAGATATCGCAATATCTTCCACATATGATGGTTTTTGAAACAATCCTTTCAGCTCCTAGATAACCTTGATACTAAATCAAGTATCACGGAGGCAAACATGATATTTAGATAACACTGGAATTGTTACTCTTTAATTTAATACTAATTATTAAACTTCATGGAGTAAACAAAGTTTGCTAAAAGTTTGTAATAGGACTTTTAAACTTTAGACTGACACTCAAAACAATACAATACCAGTTCGTAACGTGTGGCATCCCGCAAAACCACTACTAGAAAATCGCGTTGAATTTGTGCATTGCATCGTCATCATCATGCATTGCTTGCATAAAACTATTTTCGCAAAGCCTGGTTTTGTTTTCAAAACGCCCATCTACATTCAAACACGCAAACCCGGGTCCCCGGATTATTTTGTTTTGTCTGCTGGCGGATTGCAAAAGCGCTGGTTAAAAATAAATATTTTAATTAATTATTTTAATGGGGGCAGTCGAACGGGCCGATTTGACCCGAACGACCACCCCCAGGATTTTTAAATCGGTCCAACCTCTAAATCCTACAGCTACCCACCTATCTACCCAGCCCCCCTTCCACATCACCCTGGCCAACCCCGTCGCGCCACCTCACCAACCCTCACCCCCTCCTCCTATCACACTCTGCCACCTAGCCCACTCCCTCTCCCTCTAAACACACACACCACACAGCACACACCACCACGCCACGCACGCACCCCACCCGCACACACACCGCCAAGACACCCAGACACCGTGATCGCACGCACTGGGCCCCACCCCTGCCACACGCACACCCCACCGACAACCTCCCACCTGACGCTCCCGTGACTCAGCCCACCCCAGCCCCACGCCCGTTCTCCTCCTCCTTCTTCCTCCTCTGCACCTCCCCTCCCGACCATCCCCGCTGCCCCAACCCCAGCCAGTCCCGCCTCCTCCCAAGCTCCTCGCTCTGGCCGCCTCCACCTTCCGCCTGTCCGCTGTCCCGCCAGCCGCCTCTCCTCCGCTGCTCGCCCGTCCCTCGCCGCTCCCTCTCTCTCTCTCTCTGCCCACGCTGCCGGCGACGCCATCGCCTCCCTTCGCCGCCTCAGCGCCGCGGCAGCCACTCTTCACCGCTCCGCCTCCATGGCTCCGCTCCTCCGCCAGCCTCCGCTCCCGCCCGCCCCGAGCCCGCCCGACGCCTCGCCGACAACTGCCGCCGGCTGCCTCCTCCATGCTTCCGGTTCCCGGCCGACCCGCCGCTCCACCGATCCCTCCTTCGCCGTCACCACCCTCGCCGTCGCCTTCTTTGGCGTCGCCGCCCCCGCTGCCTGCCCATGGCGCCGCTCTGCCGCCTCCTGGCCAGAACCGCCGCCCGAGACCGCGCCGCCCTGGCCCTCTCCGGCCACCTCCGGCCTCGCAGCCCGCTGCTCCCCGTGTCCTCTCTGCATCGCCTCCTTGGGTCGCCTCCAGTTGGGATCCCTGTAGCGCGTGGCCCCCTACAAGGCGAGCTCGTCCGTGTTGGGTCCCTGCAGCGACACACCGCCCTCCCCTCGAGTCAAGACCGGTCGTCCTTCTCCT
Organism: Avena longiglumis; assembly: GCA_030063025.1. Taxonomy (NCBI): domain Eukaryota; kingdom Viridiplantae; phylum Streptophyta; class Magnoliopsida; order Poales; family Poaceae; genus Avena; species Avena longiglumis. The sequence continues at coordinate 447,360,701 of CP125977.1, forward strand.
AGCCGCGTGTGTGCCCTGGTGCCTTCGCCGTTCCGTGCAGTTTCTGTTGCGTGCATTGTTGTGTGGTGGTACTCTGGAGGCAAGAATTCGGTGTGGCGCTAAAGACAAGATCGACCAACGCAATAAGTTGTACGAGGATCACCCCAAGGACTTCAAAGTGAACCCACGGGATCTACCTCACGGACGCCAAGACCGTCGACAAGGGACCGAATAACGCCAAGTTCTTCCTCCCGGACCCGTCAGGATCTGCGTCATCGAACCCTCGGACGCCAAGACCTTCTCCTCGGGACACCGGGAACCCCCCCTGAACGCCAAGGTCGTCGACACGGATACGACATGAACTTCGCCGCGGAACGCCAAGCGCTTCATCCCGTACGCTAAGACCGATCTGATTCGAGGACCCGACAAGATCTGCTCCGTTGTCGAGAACGTTCCGCCGAGACCGATCCGTCGAACCCTGGACCCTGAGACCGACCCCGAACCCCGGAACCCCGAGATCTGCCGAACCCTAATGTGTGAACCCCTTATCCGAGAACCCTATTTTATAAATGTCACCTATATAACTGTTGCATATAAATTGTTCATGCATGCATCCATATCATGTGGTTTGGGGGCCTTATGCCGATTCACCTAATAATTAAATATGGGTCCCATATGCGGGCAAATCTAGTCTCATATTGGCCTCATCTAAACTTGAGTAGCGAACCGGTGCTATCTTTTGTCTTGATAATGCAACATTTAATTTGCGGGGGGTTCTAAACAACTTGAACCATCTAATTAATTGTCGGGACCCCGGTTCCGCTTAATATGACCTAATTGCATTGCACCTTTGCCATGTCAAGCATCATACATGCATCATGCCGATCTTCTGCCGTCGTATTAAATATTGCATCCGGTGTTTATTCTAGCGATTCGCTTCTTCGCGGATAAGGCCGTTGAGTTGATGTGAGCTTCGCCCCGATCTTCGTTGAACTTTCGACAATGTTTTCAGGCGAGCATCTCCCCCTTTCTACCTATCTTACTTTTCTAGTATTTATTCCCTCCTGTTGATCTTTGCTATCTGTGTTGCGATGCTCTAGTTTTCGTACCCGTGATATCCCTTGCAGCCATATATAGCCTTGGACACATCCTATTACCTGTTGTTTGGTAGATAGTTGGACCCGCGTGTTGTAGTCGCTTGCTCAAGTGTTTTGCTCGTCGTCAAGTACCACAATGGTTGGAGGATTACCGCATGTTGACGTTGGAGATGATCACGGTTTACTTATTGTTCACTTTAATTCCTGTTTAACAACTAAAATTGAATTAAGCAGAGGCATCGGTGGGTGATAGGTAAGTTTTGGTTTCCGACCGCAAACTAGTGTCCAGTGAGCACGGAGTTCTTGACACTGTTCCGAGATCGAGCGCTAACCACGTGGGAGATATGGGCCCCCATTGATTATTACGATTTCAAAGTATTGTACTTGGGTCCACAAACTAGTTTGAGGTTTTATTTACTATCCTGTACTTATGCCATGTTTACCGCTTTATTTACGTTTGTGCGAGGAGCACACTGTACTGTTTAGGTAAGCGGAATGTTTTCGCGGTATCGACTGTCCCCGATTGGGGATCTGTCGTTCTGACCATTGTCAAACCCTAAGTCCGTCTCGAGACCGCCGACTTCGCTTGGGTAGACTTAGTGGGTGGCCCCTGCTTGCTTTGGGTCAGGAACGTCATGACTTAGGCCCCGACATACCGATGGGTGTATGTTAACCGATCGCAAAAGGGTCAAGTGCACGTGGATACTTTGGTGCACCGCAGGGTTAAATCTTTCGAGAAGCCGTGTCCATGTTATGGACGACTTGGAGCACGGTTTGATCATAGACAACTATAACTAAAGTTTATTGTTATAATTTGACTTGTATCCGATTTGACTAGTAATCAGCTTCACTACAGGAATGGCTAAATAAAAGTACCAACAACTGCTGGGTTTTGGGTTTATCTCATGCTAATTGTATCCGACTAGTAAGTCTTTGCAACTATCACGGAATGGTCAACTAAAAGTGCCCATCGCTTATTTTTTATCGGATGATTATCTAAACGACTAGTAAAGTGCCTAGCGAATCTGAATAAGTAAAGCGCCAAGTGTGAGTTCCTCGGTTGACTTCTTCGCTTTGGTCTCGAGGGGAAACACCGATGGGTTTGTTTGGTGATAGCTTCAAAGTTGGATCCGTTAGGTCATTCTTATCCCTCTCGACATCCGCCATGTATCGAGTCTCTATAGGTTGTTTAGTGCATGCTTGCCACGCCGTGATCCACCATACCTATGTAGGTGAGGACCTCGAATTCTAGCCTCGCTGCATCGCCTCGATCGACGCCTCTTTTTCCTTTGCCCTTTGTCGGCACCCCTTTTGTTTGAGCAGGTTTTGAGATCGGCGTTAGGTGGGTTACCCTTCCGGCTTGGCCTGGGCAGGGTTATGGACGCCATTGGTTATTCTTCAGGGCTCTTAGCCCCATTTGCATCTTGTCCGTAGTCGGACGCTCCATCGTTTTCGAGGTGATTTGGATCTTTGTACCGTATATTTGTATTCTTGACTCATGGAGTCGTGTTGTATATATATCTGTTCTGTGGGTCCCATCGAGGACTGTTGTGTAATGTTATTACTTTGTTTTTCCACCCGCACGAAAGTGCCTGGTGGGCACCTTTGAATCGTTTCTATGCGGGTTTGGCGAGTTTCGCTAAAACTTGCATAGGGTCGATTCTGAGGGTGTTACATAACGTAAATATCGAGAATTATATAGTTCTATTATCTCAATTATAACTAAGAACATGGTAGAAAACAGATGCCAATGACTACAAAATTATACAAATTCACTTTGATTTAATTTATGATAAATTGATTTCGACCAATTCAAATTAAAAATGAACTCCCACTCAAAACCAACAACCCTCTAGTTGTTTTGTCGATTACATGAACCAAATCCACTACACCAAGTCCGATCATCACGTGAGTCGGTGTAGCTTCAAAGGCGAGCATCTATATGGGCATCATAGCAACCATATGACTCATGCTTAACCTTTTGGTCAGTGTTCCGACGCCATGTCTGTACATGCTAGGCTCGCCAAGTAAGAACCTTAGTACCCACGTGTGTAAAATTGTCTTACACCCGTTGTATGCAAACATAGAATCTATCACAGCCGATCATCACGTGGTGTCTCAAAATAACGAACTTTCTTAATGGTGCATACTAAAGGAAAAAACATTTTTTGTCTTGATATTTAAATGAGGGATCATCTTATAATGCTACTAAAGTGCCAAACAAGCAACATAAGATGCATACAAACATCATATGCTAAAAGTGATATGATATGGTTCTTGCACTTGATCATTATTTTGTGCATCGTGGTAAGATCTTGATCATTCCTATATGTGTAAGGCCAAGGTATATGGAACTTATACTTTGCCATATTATAATTTGCAGTAGTATCCATCCATACTACAAATTATAATACTACCATATCATAGTACTTTCCCGGCAAAACCAAAAAACTAGACGCCTCTAATTTATCTTTTGCATGTTTACGTGGCTGAGGGATTTTGGAGATAGAACCGTTTCTTACCTACGACCATGAAACCACAAGGATGATAATCAAATTATTGGCAACTCATTGTAAATCAGATATTGACTATAGTAGGAGAGATAGACACCCGCAAGCCACTTATGCAAAACTAGTTGCATGTCTGATACGTCGGAAACGTATCTAAAAGTTTTGATGCTCCATGCTTGTTTAGTATCTACTTTGCTTTACTTGTCTACACTTTGAGGTGCTTTTTACATGTTTTATGGTACTAACCTACTAACAAGTTGCAATAGTGCCAGATGCCTGTTTTCTGTTGTTTTTGGTTTTAGAAAAGTTAGTAAAGAAATATTCTCGGAATTGGACGGGACAAACGCCAAAGTTAATTACTTTCCGTGGGGAAAAAGAAGTCCAGAGAAGAGATGAGGAGGCGTGCCAGGGCGGCTAAACCCCCCTAGGCGTGTGTGGGCCCTACCCCACGCCTGGGTAGGGTTTGCCCCCTCTGTCCGCCGCCTCGACCCCCCTTCACCTATAAGAAGCCCCCGATGCAGAAACTCTCGGTACCCGATCATAAATCCACGAAACCGTCTGTAGCCACCACCACCATCGTCCCTAGATGGGGGGGGGGGGGGGGTATCTGAAGCTCTTCCCGGCACCCTGCCGGAGGGGAGATCATCCCGTAGGACTTTTCTCCGGTATGATTCGTGAGTAGTTACACCTTGGACTATGGGTCCATGTAGTAGCTAGATGGTTGTATCTCCTCCTTTGTGCTTTCATGTATAGATCTTGTGAGCTCCGTTCATGATCAAGATCTAATCTATTTGTAATCATGCATGTTGTGTTTGTGGGGATCCGATGGATATTGAGATTATTATGTTGGTTTGATTAATGGTTTTGTCTTTATGATTCTATCATGTCTGTGTTGTTTGTGAGCTTGCATGCTCTCCGTTGCTAGTGGTTATCTTGGCCAAGTAGTTTCTAGTGACTCCAACAGGGAGTATTTATGCTCGATAGTGGGTTCATGCCTATAGTTTCCAAGGGAAGTGACAATAATCTCTTCGGTTGTATATGTGTTGTTGCTACTAGGGAGAAAACAAAGGTCTCTTGTGCATGGAACATGTGGACTGTTTACCTTACACACTTTGCTTAAAGCAGTTGTCTGTTGCTTGCAACTTAATACTGGAGGGGGTTCGAATGATAACCTGAAGGTGGACTAGTCATATATGCAGTTGGATGACAGTCTATGTATCTTATTGTATTGCCCAATCAACCTCATAAGATCTTTCTGACTAGTAATTGCATTGTTATGCCTTGCTCAGTTCCTGTCAATTGCGCTGCTATAATTTGTTTACCCTTCATGCCATGTTGTTTATCTAAGGAGAGCACCTCTAGTGAACTATGGATCCCGGTCCAATCTTTACCATCAATACATCTTCCACTGTTACTTGTTTACTTGATGCAAACCATTACCTTCCACACCATACGTTTAATCCTTTGTTATAGCAAACCGGTGAGCTTGACAACCTCACTGTTTTGTTGGGACAAAAGTCTTGAGTTTGTGTTGTGCCAGTCTCCATGTTGCTTCTAACACCTGTGTGACGTTTCCTTCCTCCTTTTGGTTCGATAACCTCGGTCTCTACTAAGGGAAACTTGCAGCTGTGCTCCATCACACCTTGCTCTTGGGGTTCCCAACGAAGCACTCCTACATCAACCTCTTCCTCCCTGTTGAGTGTTGCATCAAGTTTTCTGGCGCCGTTGCCAGGGAGGCTAAGGATGTCTTCACAAGGTGAGTCCTTCCCTTCCTTTATCTTTACTTTGTTTTTAGTTTGCTTTGTTTTTCTTGCTTGGTTTTGTTTGCCTCTTTCCAAAAAACTAAAAAAAAATAGTCTAGTTTGGTTTGCTTTCTTTATTCAAAAACACAAAAAATTTAGTTCCCACTCTAGTTGCCACCTTGCTCTAGCTCACCATGTTGTTTCCCAAGTTCGCCCTAAAAGATCTTGCAATAGGTAGTGGCTCCATAATTGGGAAAGATAATATTGAAGAATTCTTTAATCATGTTAGCAAGCATGAGGATATTGAGGACAAATCTATAGCTGAACTTGCTCCTAATTATGAGATTGCTGCAGCTTCTTTAGTTCATATGATGGAGGCTAGGTTTTTTAGCCTTAACCCCTTCATGCAATTCTTGTTTCTAAAACTAAAAGAAGAAGAAAATGCTGAAAAGAGGGAATTCATCCTTGAAACTTTATTTAATGAATTCCATGATGTTGTTAGGGAAGCAAAAAAGGTATTTGAGTGTTTCAATATGCTAGGATCCGATGTAGATGTTGTGGGTATGTTTGATAAAACTAATCGTAGAGAAGAATTTAAGATACCCATACCCTTTAAGCTTGTTGGAATGCATGAAGCCTTTGAAAAGAATTTTGATTGGATTGCTCTAGAAAATCTTTTTGATGAAAGCAGTAGACCAAAGAGAGATGAGAAGGGATCCTCCAAAACCCATTTGGATGAGTTACCTTTCATAGTTGAAGATTTTGCAAGTATGGATGTTAATGCTTCTTCATTTGAACATACTTGATTCTTCTTGATTCTTGTGCCTAACTTAAAAGGCGTTAAAGAAAAGTACTTGTTGGGAGATAACCCAAGAGTTTCCTTGAGTCTTGGAAGTTATTACTTCAGTAATGACCTCTCCTTATCCTTTTTGTTTGCTTTTTGTGCCAATAATGACCTCTAATGAGAGGGAAGTAAGATTTGGGGAGTTGCTGTCCCGAAACAGATTTCTGTCCTCCACCAAAAAAATTCGTGAGGAGTCTCTGTAACTCTTATTGAGCTGAAAATTTATAATAAATCCCCCAGTATGTTAGATAAATTTCGTTAGTTCAACACTTCTTGATTTGAGCAACAGAAGATGTTCGGAAAAATAGGTTTCTACCTGCTGGTCTGTTTTGACAGATTTCTGCCATTATTTGCATTTGCTTCTTATTGATTCCTTTTTGAGTTCTCTTTATGTAAATTGAACTTTTTGAAGGATTTGCTACTGTAGCTTGTGTTTTTAGTGAAAAGTCTTCCTGTTCCAAAGCTTTGCCAAGAGGTCTAATATCTTTTGAATAAACTAATGTTGCTAATGAAGATTGTGAGAAGTTTTGTATGATGGTAAAATTTCAGGTGTAAAGAGAGAGTGATGTAATGAGATGAAGAATGGACAAAAGCACAATCTTGGGGATGCCACCATGGTGTCACCCCAAGAAATATCCAAGAGGTACAAGCGTCAAAGCTTGGGGATGCCCAAGGCATCCCCTTCTTCATCAATAAAAAGCTCAGGTCTGTCTAGACACTTCACTTTTATTGTTTCATGCATAGTTGTGTTGTTCTTGGAGCGTCTTAGTTTTTGTTTGCTTTGCTTAGGTTGTTTAGTTTTCTTGAATAAAGTAAGTTTGGATTCCCGTTCTCATTGTGTTGTTTTATAAATAAGTTTGCTTGGTGTTGGAAATGAGTAGTAAGTTCTTGCTTGAAGTGCAAGAGGAGCTTGCATTGACTATGACTTAGACTTTAGCATGACATGCTAGGTGTTGTTTTAGCATTATGCTTAGTGATTATTGTTGTAGTGCATTGTTCCAAACAATTGGGATTGCTTAGTGTTCCTTGAAGAAATTATGCGTTGTTTTAGCATGCAAAAGTGTAGTATTGTGGTAATCTCCTTTGGTGCTTTGCTTGGGTTGACTTGGCACATGCTTACACCATCTTATGACTATGACAAGTCATCATTAGCCTCTATGATCATTTAGTCCTTGACTTGTAGTACCACTCTTTGCTTTGATTAGTATGCTTTGTTGCATTGCATGATTATGGCCATTATGCTCTCTTAGTTGGTTGCTCCCAGTATTTTGCTAGCCTCCACTTGTATGAGTAAGTTCTACTCATGCTTCCAACTCCCAAGAAACCAAGTTATTCCAAAGTGTTCACTATAAACTCCTATGCACGGTGTGCACCATTCCAAGTATATTCTTGTTTTCAACTATCTTCCAATTAAAAACTATTTTTTATGTGAAAACTTAGTGATGAAAGCCCTCACGAACTTGATGGCACATTTTATTATTTGCCCCTAATAAACTTGAACCATTGAGACACCTTTGTTGTATATGCTTGCACTTATAAGTTGGTATTAGCAGAACCGTGCTGTCACGAGGAACGTTTTCAACATTGCACTTGTACTTTTGTACTCCGTTGATATCATGCTCTTTTCTCTATGGATTTTACCAGTGTGAAATGAAGTGGGAACTTGTAAGTCCATGGAGTTTGTATTCTATGTTAGAGAAATGTTGGAATTATGCCCTAGAGGCAATAATAAAGATGTTATTGTTATAATTATTGTTCATGATAAAGTTTATATTCCATGCTAGAATTGTATTAAGTGGAAACTTTAATACTTGTGTGGTTTATGAACAACACCGTGTCCCTAGTACGCCTCTATGGACTAGCTCATTGATTAATGATGGTTAAGGTTTACTAACCATAGACATGAGTTGTCGATTAATAATGAGATCATGTCATTGGGAGAATGATGTGATGGACAGACCCAAATCAAGCAGAGCAATTAGACCGTGTCATTGTGTTCATATTTGCGAAGCTTTTTCTATGTCAAATATTGTATTCCTTAGACCATGAGATAATGCAACTCCCTGGTATCGGAAGAAAGCTTTGAGGTCATCAAATGTCATCCTATGAGAGGGATCATAAAGGTGTCTCTCAGGTGATCGGAAAGTACTTGTTGGGTTGTATGTATCGAGATGGGATTTGTCCCTCCCGAGTCAGAGAGATATACTTCAGGCCCACTCGGTAATCGATATCAACACCTCTTGCAAGCACGTGGTTAAGGAGTTAATCACAAAGTGATATCGGATTACGGAACGAGTAAAGTACTTGCTGTGAACGAGATTGAACTAGGTATGTCGATACCAACGATCGAATCTCGGGCAAGTAAAATATCGCATGACGGAGGGAATATATATATGGGATTAATTGAATCCTGGTATCGTGGTTCATCCGATATGATCATCGATGAATATGTGGGAGTCAATATGGATTTCCAGATCCCGCTGTTGATTATTGATAGAAGATCATGTCTGCATATTCTCGAACCCGTAGGGTCACACACTTAACGTGCCTCGACGCTAGGATAGAATGGGTAATTGGTTTATGAGTTTTTGTTCGGAGTCTCGGATGAGATCCAGGACATCACGAGAGGTTCCGGAATGGTCCGGAGAATAAGATTCATATAAACGAAAGCAGTTTTTGGATTTCGGAATTGTTTTGGAATGTTCGGTATTGTACCAGAAGGTTCTAGAGGCTTCCAGAGTGGGACCAACGTGGACCCACTTGTCGGAGGGGGGCGTGGGCCTACGAGGGAGTGCCCTGGCCGCATTGGGCCAGGGGAACAAGGCCCCATAGGCCCAACCAGCCAAAACCCTAGGGGAAACCCCAGGGGATCTTCTAGAAGGGGGGGGGGAAGACTTGCCCCCCACTCCACCCTTGTGGCCGCCGGCCCTAGGGCTTGGAGGAGGGGCAAGGGGGCCGGTCAGACCTCTATATAAAGAGGGAAGGGGCGCACCCTCCTCCCACCCCTCCTTGAACCCTAGCCGCCTACCTGCTGCCCTCCAGATCTCTCTCTCTCCCGACTGCGCGCAGGCAAAGCCCTGCCGCAGAAACTCTCCACCTTTGCACCACGCAGTCGTGCTGTAGATCCAATCTATCTCTCCCCCCACTTGCTGGACCAAGGCAGGAGGAGACGTCGCGGTGCCGTACGTGTGCATCTCTCGGAGGCGTCTCCACTTGCGGCGTTGGATCGAATCAGATCGCGAGGAGGAGAAGGCTAGTACGACTACATCAACCACGTTCAGTTGAACGTTCCACTGTGCGATATCTTCAAGGGTATGAAGATCTCATCTATCCCTCTTGTTGATTGCATCTCCTAGGTTAGATCTTGGCTTTCCCGTTCGCATCCGTAGAATTTTTTTGATTTACTATGCTGCGAAACCCTTCAGTGGTATCGGAGCTAGATCTATGCGTAGATGTGTTTCACGAGTAGAACACAACATGCTTGTTGCGGGCGTTGATGTTTTCTGTTGCAAGCCTCTTGTTGTGTACTTCTTATGATGCGGGATAGTGAGATCGAAGCGGTCCAGGCCAACTTTACGTGACCTCGTTCGCAAGACCGGCTCCGCACTTGACGTGTGGCTTGTTCCACACATGCGGCTGGTGGATGCCAGTTTCTCTCACTATAGTTGTCATGGGATTTACACCGGATGTTGACAACCATAATATCACCGTTGTGGCTTTCCGTAGGTAAGATTCGTTCTTAGGTTGTTACTCCCATAAGCCACGTAAAATATGCAACAACAAAGTAGAGGCGTCTAACTTGTTTTTGCAGGGAGTGTTTCTGTGATATGGTATGGCCCAAGATATGATGTGTATGTTGTATGCAATGATCATGTTTTGTAATATTTCACGACTTGCATGTCGATGAGTATACAACCGGCAGGAGCCATATGGTTGTCTTTATAATTGTGTATGACATGTGTGTCAACTTCTTATACGCCATGTAATAGCTTTACTTTATCGCTAAGTAATTAGCAATAGTTGTAGCTGCTATTCGTGGTGGAGGAAATCATGGTGGAGTGATGGAGATCATGCTGGCACGCACAAGATGGAGATCATTGCGCGGAGATTGGCTATACCATGTCACATAAAATTATATGCATGTGATGTTTATCCTTTTATGTATCTTATTATGCTTAGATCGCGACAGTAGCATTATAAGATGATTCCTCACTTAAATATCAAGATAAAATTGGGTTCTCCCCATGTATGCACCGTTGCGGCAGTTCGTCGTGTTCAAGCACCACGTGATGACCGGGTGCTATAAACTCTACGTTCACATACAACGGGTGCAAGCCAGTTTTGCACACGCGGAAATACTTGGGTTTGACTTGACGAGTCTAGCATGTACAGACATGGCCTCGGAACACACGAACCGAAAGGTTAAGCATGAGTCATATGAATGATATGATCGACACTTTGTTGTCCACCATTTAAGCCACATCTCTTCTCGTGAAGATCGGATTAGGTGTGGTGAATTTGGATCGTGTTCACTAAACAACTTGAGGGATGTTGAATTTAGTGGGAGTTCATCTAGTAATTTGATTAAGTTGAACTAGTTATCATGAACATAGTCTAAATTGTACTTGCAAATTTTGTAGATCAAATGGCTGTCCAACATCAACTTCAACATTTTTGCTGAGAAAGAAAAGCTTAAGAACAATGGGTCTAACTTCACCAACTGGTTCCGCAATCTGAGAATCATTCTCGCTGGCGGACAAAAGGACTATGTCCTTGAGAAAGCACTAGGTGACGCCCCTGCTGTAGATGTGCCGGCTGATGAAAAAGTTGTTTATCAGTCGCGCAAAGATGATTATGGTGTGATTAAGAGCACCATGTTGTTTGCTATGGAATCGGACCTTCAAAATCGTTTTGAGGAGTTCGCCGGGCCCTTTGATATTCTCGAGGAACTAAAAACCATATTTCAAACTCAGGCCCGTTCTGAGAGATATGAGATCTCTGAGAAATTCTTTAACTGCAAGATGGAGGAAGGGAGTTCCGTTAGTGAGCACGCCATTAAGATGTCGGGCTACACTCAATGTCTTGAGCAACTGGACTGCAAGATTCTAGAAGAGCTCAAGATTGTGAGTTCGCAATCACTCCCTCCTAGCTACAAAGGTTTTGTAGTTACTCATAATCGATTGGTTCCACCGATCGATCATCGAGCTCTACGCTAAGCTGAAAATGGAGGTGGACATCAAGAAAGATAATCATGTGTTGATGGTCAACAAGCCCCTAGCTTTAAGAAAGGTAAGGGTGCAAAGAAGTCCTTCAAGAAAGGCGACAAGCGCGTTGCCCTGCTGAGAAGAAGCTCAAGTCCGGACCTAAGCGGACAGAGTGCTTCTATTGCAAGGACAAGGGTCCTTGAAAGCAATCGTCCAAGTACTTAGCGGACAAGAAGGCTGACACCATTAAAGGTATATTTGATATACATGTTATTGATGTTTACCTTACTAGCGCTCGTTGTAGTGCCTGGGTATTTGATACTGGTTCAGTTGCTAATATCTGTAACTCGAAACAGGAGCTACCGAATAGACGGCGGCTAGCGAGGGATGAGGTGACGATGCGCGTTGGCAACGAATCAATAGTTGATGTGATGGCCGTCGGCATGCTCTCCTTACTTTTACCTTCGGGATTAGTTTGAAACCTAAATAAATGTTATTATGTGCCTATGTTGAGCATGAACATCATATCTGGATCGTTTTAATTTTAAGACGGTTATTCATTTAAATCAGAGAATAATGGTTGTTCAATTTATATGAGTAACATCTTTTATGGTCATGCACCTGTAATGAATGGTTTATTTCTTCTGAATCTCGAAAGCAATGAAACACACATCCATAACATTGAGGCTAAGAGATGCAAAGTAGATAGTGATAATTCAACTTATTTGTGGCACTGCCGTCTAGGTCATATTGGTGTAAATCGCATGAAGAAACTCCATTCTGATGGACTTTTGGAGTCTCTTGATTTTGAATCATTTGACACGTGCGAGCCGTGCCTCATGGGCAAGATGATCAAAACCCCGTTCTTCGGAATAATGGAGCGAGCAACGGACTTGTTGGAAATCATACATACCGATGTATGGGACCAATGAGTGTTTCGACGCGCGGTGGATATTGCTATTTTCTCACTTTTACTGATGACTTAAGTAGATATGGGTATATCTATTTAATGAAACATAAATCTGAAACATTTGAAAAGTTCAAAGAATTTCAGAACGAAGTGGAAAACCATCGTAACAGGAAAATTAAATTTCTACTATCCAATCGTGGAGGTGAATATTTGAGTTACGATTTTCTCACGCATCTTAAAGCATGCGGAATCGTTTCGCAACTCACGCCACCCGAAACACCACAACACAATGGTGTGTCTGAACGCCGGAATCGAACTCTATTAGATATGGTGCAATCGATGATGTCTCTTACAGATTTGCCGTTATCATTTTGGGGTTATGCATTAGAAACCGCTGCATTCACTTTAAATAGGTCACCATCTAAATCCGTTGGGACGACACCGTATGAACTGGTTTGGTGCTAAACCTAAGTTGTCGTTTCTTAAAGTTTGGGGATGCGAAGCTTACGTCAAGAAGTTGATGCCGGACAAGCTCGAACCCAAAGCGGAGAAATGCATCTTCATATGATACCCTAAGGAAACGATTGGGTATACCTTTTACCACAGATCCGAAGGCAAAGTGTTTGTCGCAAAGAATGGATACTTTCTTGAGAAGGAGTTTCTCTCGAAAGAAGTGATTGGGAGGAAAGTAGAGCTAGACGAGGTTATTGAACCTTCTCTTGAGTTGGAGAGTAGCGCAGCACCTGAAATTGTTCTAGTGCCGTCTGCACCAACAATAGAGGAAGCTAATGACGAGGATCATGAAGCTTCGGACGATGATACTACTGAACGTCGTAGGTCGACAAGGTCACGTGCCCCTCCTGAGTGGTACGGTAACCTGTCTTAACTGTCTTGTTGGTAGACAACAGTAAACCTGCGAACTATGGGAAGCAATGACGAGCCCAGACTCTGAGAAATGGCTAGAGGCCATGAAATCCGAATTGGGATCCATGAGAGAAAACCAAGTATGGACTTTGGTGGACCCTCCTAGCGACCGAAAGGCCATTGAGTGCAAATGGATTTTCAAAAGGAAAACGGACGCAGATGGTAATGTTACTGTCTATAAAGCACAGCTTGTCGCAAAAGGTTTTCGACAAGTTCAAGGTGTTGACTATGATGAGACTTTCTCTCCCATAGCGATGTTTAAGTCCATTCAGATTTTATTAGCAATTGCTGCATTTCATGATTATGAAATATGGCAGATGGATGTCAAGACTGCGTCCCTCAATGGAAACATTGATGAAGAGTTGTATATGATGCAACCCGAAGGTTTTGTCGATCCTAAGGATGCTGATAAGGTGTGCAAACTTCAGCATTCCATTTATGGACTGAAGCAAGCATCTCGGAGTTGGACCTTCGTTTTGATCAAGTGATCAAGATCTTTGGATTTGTTCCAAATTGCTACGAAGCTTGTATCTACAAGAAAGTGAGTGGGAGCTCAGTGACATTTCTAGTACTATATGTGGATGACATATTGATTATTGGAAATGACATTGGTATGCTTAACGATGTGAAGAGTTATTTGAATAAATGTTTTTCAATGCAAGACCTAGGAGAAGCTGCTTATATATTAGGCATCAAAATCTATAGAGATAGACAAAGATGCCTAATAGCTTTAAGCCAAAGTACATACCTAGACAAAGTTCTGAAAAGGTTCAGAATGGATAAGGCAAAGAAAGGTTCAGTGCCCATGTTGTCAGGTAAGATATTGAGCAAGGCTCAGTGTCTAGCTACGGTAAACGATAGAGAAACTATGAGCAAAGTGCCATATGTCTCGGCCATAGGTTCTATCATGTATGCCATGCTGTGTACTAGACCGGATGTGTCCAATGCTCTTAGTTTGACGAGCAGATACCAAAGTGATCCAGTGGAACCTTTGGACAGCCGTAAAGAACATCCTAAAGTATTTAAATAGGACTAAAGAAATGTTCTTGGTCTATGGAGGTGATGAGCAGCTCATCGTAAAAGGTTACGTCGACGCTAGTTTTGACACCGACCCGGGTGATTCTAAATCTCAGAAAGGATACGTTTATATTTTGAATGGAGGAGTTGTGAGCTGGAGAAGCTGCAAGCAAAGCGTGATCGCAGGATCTACAGTAGAATCGGAATACATGACTGCTGCAGAAGCTTCAAGTGAAGGAGTTTGGATCAGGAACTTCATCACTGAGCTTGGTGTGGTTCCAAGTGCCTTGGACCCACTAGAGATATTGTGTGACAACACTGGCGCCATAGCACTCGCAAAGGAACCAATATATCATCCAAAGACCAAGCATATCAACCGCCGGTTCCATATAATTCGAGATTATATAACAGATGGAGATCTGAAGATTAGCAAAGTACATACGGATCTGAATGTCGCAGATCCGTTGACTAAACCTCTTCCACGAGCAAAACATGATCAACACCTTAATGCCATGGGTGTTACATTGTTGCCAGATGTAAACTAGATTATTGACTATAGTGCAAGTGGGAGACTGTTGGAATTATGCCCTAGAGGCAATAATAAAGATGTTATTGTTATAATTCTTGTTCATGATAAAGTTTATATTCCATGCTAGAATTGTATTAAGCAGAAACTTTAATACTTGTGTGGTTTATGAACAACACCGTGTCCCTAGTACGCCTCTATGGACTAGCTCATTGATTAATGATGGTTAATATTTCCTAACCATAGACATGAGTTGTCGATTAATAATGAGATCATGTCATTGGGAGAATGATGTGATGGACAGACCCAAATCAAGCAGAGCAATTAGATCGTGTCATCGTGTTCATCTTTGCGAAGCTTTTTCTTATGTCAAATATTGTATTCCTTAGACCATGAGATAATGCAACTCTCTGGTATCGGAAGAAAGCTTTGAGGTCATCAAACGTTATCCTATGAGAGGGTGATCATAAAGGTGTCTCTCAGGTGATCAGAAAGTACTTGTTTGGTTGTATGTATCGAGATGGGATTTGTCCCTCCCAAGTCGGAGAGATATACTTCGGGCCCACTCGGTAACCGATATCAACACCGCTTGCAAGCACGTGGTTAAGGAGTTAATCACAAAGTGATATCGGATTACTTGCTGTGTACGAGATTGAACTAGGTATGTCGATACCAACGATCGAATCTCGGGCAAGTAAAATATCGCATGACGAAGGGAATATATATGGGATTAATTGAATCCTGGCATCGTGGTTCATCCGATATGATCATCGATGAATATGTGGGAGTCAATATGGGTTTCAGATCCATTGATTGTTGATAGAAGATCATGTCTGCATATTCTCGAACCCGTAGGGTCACACACTTAACGTGCCTTGACGCTAGGATAGAATGGATAATTGGTTTATGAGTTTTTGTTCGGAGTCTCGGATGAGATCCAGGACATCACGAGAGGTTCCGGAATGGTCCAGAGAATAAGATTCATATAAAGGAAAGCAGTTTTTGGATTTCAGAATTGTTTTGGAATGTTCGGTATTGTACCAAAAGGTTCTAGAGGCTTCCAGAGTGGGACCAACGTGGCCTACGAGTGAGTGCCCTGGCCGCATTGGGACAGGGGCACAAGGCCCCATAGGCCCAGCCGGCCAAAACCCTAGGGGAAACCCCAGGGTTCATCCGATAAAGAGGGTAGGGGCACACCCTCCTCCCACCCCTCCTTGAAGGGGGGTGGGGGAAGACTTGCCCCCCACTCCACCCTTGTGGCCGCCGACCCTAGGGATTGGAGGAGGGGCAAGGGGGACGGTCAGACCTCTATATAAAGAGGGTAGGGGCACACCCTCCTCCCACCCCTCCTTGAACCCTAGCCTCCTACCTGCTGCCCTCCAGATCTCTCTCTCCCGACTGCGCGCAGGCGAAGCCCTGCCGCCGAAACTCTCCACCTTTGCACCACGCCGTCGTGCTGTAGATCCAATCTATCTCTCCACCCCACTTGCTAGAACGAGGCAGGAGGAGACGTCGCGGTGCCGTACGTGTGCATCTCTCGGAGGCGTCTCCACTTGCAGCGTTGGATCGGATCGGATCGCGAGGAGGAGAAGGATAGTACGACTACATCAACCATGTTCTGTTGAACGTTCCGCTGTGCAATATCTTCAAGGGTATGATTTACTATGCTGCGAAACCCTTCAAGAAATGCCTGAGCCGCTAGCCTAAGCCATGCCTAATCATGGTGGAAACTTGCAGCATCACCATAGTGAGCTATCTATGAAGCATCCTCAATAAAAAGCTATGCATATGGTAAATAAAAAGATTGCTGAGATGCTTATTGTCTGCTTGCCTTGTCATTTTGGTTATGGGAAAGCTCTTGTACCATGTGCAAGGGGTACCCCGTTGGCGGTTCTCAATGATATGCAAATACTTACAGTGACAAGAACTTGCCTGGGCCCTAAGTTGAGTATCCATGAGGTGTAGCCCTCATATTCAAGGGACTTGAGATTGCCAACTTATACTTCGTCAAGCATATACTCCAGCTTTGCCACTTTAACCTTAACCACTTCAAGATGCTTATGATAGGGGCAATGAGGGCTGAAAGCTAACAAGTACCATAATTTTTGGAAGCTCTTTTTGAAACTTGTAATCCCTACTTACTTTACAAAAAAGGCTTTTCTTCCACCATTATTTGAGTCTCCACCTTCTACCTTTAGGCACCATTAAGAGAGCATAGTTGTCATTCTGTGTGCATTGTTCCAAAGCTTATTAATTGATGCATATTGTGATATTACTTGTTCTTATACTACTTGTTTCTAGTCACCCTTGTGAACTTTGAAGGTGTCCTATGCATCTATATTGCTACTCTATGAGGGACAAGTTGATTGCCACTATGCTATGTTTTCTGTATGTGAGACAAACAAATGTTTTTCAATGCATGTTATTCATGATATTTGTTTATATCTTGCCATGTTGCATGCATAGTTACTATGTCCTACTGTTAGAACTCCATTCTTTCATGTAGATGTTTAGAGTTCTTTTGGTCCTAGCTTTCAATGCTTGCATATGGTTGGATCTTTATTGTGAGGGTGCATGTTCACCTCAAAAAATATTATTTTTATCACTTACCTACTCAAGGATGAGCAGGAGTTAATCTTGGGGATGTTGATACGTCGGAAACATATCTATAATTTTTAATGCTCCATGCTTGTTTAGTATCTACTTTGCTTTACTTGTCTACACTTTGAGGTGCTTTTTACATGTTTTCTGGTACTAACCTACTAACAAGTTGCAACATTACCAGATGCCTATTTTCTGCTGTTTTTGGTTTTAGAAAAGTTAGTAAAGAAATATTCTCGGAATTGGACGGGACAACCGCCAAAGTCAATTACTTTCCGTGGGGAACAAGAAGTCTAGAGGAGAGACGAGGAGGCGTGCCAGGGCAGCTAAACCCCCCTAGGCATGGGTGGGCCCTACCCCGCGCCTGGGTAGGGTTTGCCCCCTCCGGATGCTGCCTCGACCTCCCCCTTCTCCTATAAGAAGACCCCGATGCAGAAACTCTCGATACCCGATCAAAAATCCACGAAACCATCTGTAGCCGCCGCCACCATCGTCCCTAGATCGGGGGGGGGGGTCTGAAGTTCTTCCCGGTACCCTGCCAGAGGGGAGATCATCCCGGAGGACTTCTCTCCGGTATGATTCGTGAGTAGTTCTACCTTGGACTATGGGTCCATGTAGTATCTAGATGGTTGTATCTCCTCCTTTGTGCTTTCATGTATAGATCTTGTGAGCTCCATTCATGATCAAGATCTAATCTATTTGTAATCATGCATGTTGTGTTTGCGGGGATATGATGGATATTGAGATTATTATGTTGGTTTGATTAATGGTTTTGTCTTTATGATTCTATCATGTCTGTGTTGTTTGTGATCTTGCATGCTCTCCGTTGTTAGTGGTTATCTTGGCCAAGTAGTTGCTAGTGACTCCAAGAGGGAGTATTTATGCTCGATAGTGGGTTCATGCCTCTAGTTTCCAAGGGAATTTACAATAATCTCTTCAGTTGTAAATGTGCTGGTACTGCTAGGGAGAAAACAACGGTCTCTTGTTCATGGAACATGTGGACTATTTACCTTACACACTTTGCTTAAAGCAGTTGTCTGTTGCTTGCAACTTAATACTGGAGGGGGTTCAGATGATAACCTGAAGGTGGACTTCTAGTCATAGATGCAGTTGGATGATGGTCTATGTATCTTGTTGTATTGCCCAATCAACCTCATAGGATATTTCTGACTAGTAATTGCATTGTTATGCCTTGATCAGTTCCTGTCAATTGCCCTGCTGTAATTTGTTTACCCTTCTTGCCATGTTGTTTATCTAAGGAGAGCACCTCTAGTGAACTATGGACCCCGGTACAATCTTTACCATTAATACATCTTCCACTGTTACTTGTTTACTTGCTGCAAACCATTACCTTCCACACCATAAGTTTAATCCTTTGTTACAGCAAACCGGTGAGCTTGACAACCTCACTGTTTTGTTGGGACAAAGTCTTAAGTTTGTGTTGTGCAGGTCTCCATGTTGCTTCCAACACCTGTGTGATGTTTCCTTCCTCCTTCTGGTTCGATAACCTCGGTCTCTACTGAGGGAAACTTGCTGTTGTGCTCCATCACACCTTGCTCTTCGGGTTCCCACTACATCAACCTCTTCCTCCCTCTTGAGTGCTGCATCAATGTCAAGCGTGGAACAGGTCTCATGTGCGAGGACATGTAAATTTTGTCCGGGCCGCTTCATCCCACTATGCCACCAATATCCAAAATACACATAAAAAGCAATAACATGACCATCAACACCCACATACTCATATGTGTACTACCCGTGCAAAGCATCTACGCATAGATCTGGCTCTGATACCACTGTTGGGTTCGCAGCATAAAAAACAAAAAATTTCCTATGATATGAACAAGTGAGAACCAAGATCTATCTATAAAGATACAAGCAATGTGTGGATATACATCCATAGAGAACTTACCCTCGAAGATCGACAAAGAATTACGAGATTGGTTCTCGTGGATGATGTAGTCGTTTACTTGCCGATCTCAAGATCATGATGAAGTCCAGCCGATCCAGCACCATCAAGTCCAGCACTGCAAAGCAGCGGAAGTAGCAAATCCTTGCTCCAGAAAAAGCCACCGGGAACATGTATCTCACTGATCTGAGACCATGGGGAAATTCTAGAGGGGGAGAGAGATCCATCATGAGGTGTGATATGAGAGGAGGAGAGGGGGGCCTTTTATAGGTAGAGGGGAGGCAGCCAAGGGGCATGGAGTGGTGGCCATGGTGGCTTACCCACTGTTACGTCAGAAACGTATCTATAATTTTTGATGTTCCATGCTTGTTTAGTATCTACTTTTCTTTGCTTTGTCTACACTTTGAGGTGTTTTATATCTTTTCTTAACTAACCTAATAACAAGATGCCATAGTGCCAGTTGCCTGTTTTCTTATGTTTTTGGTTCCAGAAAGGCAAAAAATCAATATTCTCGGAATTGTACGGGACAAAAGCCAAAGTCATTATTTTCCCGGAGCAACACGGAACCACGAAGCAGAGTCGGAGGGGGGACACAGGGTGGCCACACCCTAGGTGGGTGCGGGACCACCCTAGGACGCGCCCACAGGGGGTGTGGGCCCCCTGGACCTCCACCGACCTTTCCTCCTTCGCCTATAAGAAGCCCCCGACTCAGAAACCCTAAAACATCTGGCGGAAATACACGAAAACCTACACAGCGCCGCCGCCGCCGAAGGGGAGATTCGAGGGACAGAAAGTCTCTATTCCGGCACCCTTCTGGGATGGGAAAGTGCCCTTAGATCCATCTCCATCGATATCCATCTCCATCTCCATCACCGTTTCTGATTCCCATGACGAGGAGGGAGTAGTTCTTCCTCGAGGATAAGGGATCTACCGGTAGCTATGTGTTCATCTCTCTCTCTCTCTATGCATGATATTGTTGTGGTCATGAGATTTGAAATCTAGTAGATCTACCTTGCTACTCAAGTGCTTCAATAGATCTCTGCTCTCCCCATGTGTGTGAAAGTGATAGCGTGCATGCCATGGTGGCACTTAGGTTTGAGTCGACATAAATAATCTTTGTGCTTTAAGAGATCTATGATTTTCCCCACGTGTGTGAAAGTGATAGCGGGCATACCGTGTGTGGCACTTTGGCTAGATTGAATATTTGTTATGAGTTATATTTGGAGTTGGATGTCTCTATGAAATTGTGGTGTTTGTTGGAACCATCTAGCTCTCAAGGTCACAGTGTGGGGTTATCTAGATTGGGGAAGGCTGTAACAACCCTAGTTTATTAAATGCTAATTAGGATTTGAATGTGCATTCATGAGCATCATCATATTAAAAATACATGCATGAAATAAAAAGGTTCTTAAAACCCTAATTTCCTCCTTCTTTGAAATCAATTCAAATGGCTTTTGAATTTTGAAAACCTCAAAATGTTTGGAGCCCAAATAGTTACAAGGGCCCCTGCATTATTTTAAATATTTACAAAAGTTCTAGTATTTTGAAATGTATCAAAACAGATTTGAAATTCATTTACAAAGAGGAAAGTGAGTATACAAAAAAACTGTCTTGCTAAAAAAATATAGGAAACCCAGCTTCTAGCCTGTCCCAGATCCCTCCTCCCTTTCCTGCCGCTCAGTGCGCTCCACCTCGGCCTAGTCCGGCCCAACCCTGGCCCATAACGCTTCGGCCTTCTCCTCCCTGTCATCTTCCTCCCGACGCCAAGCAGCTCGGTGGAACTTCCCCGGCCGCCCGTGCCACTGCGATGACCGCCGCCGCCCGCCGCCCTCTACACGAGGATAAGGACCCGAGCACGCCTCTCCCTCTTTCCTATCCTCTCACTTCCCTTGGGCTCGCTCCTTCTCTTGCTTGCTCTCTGCAAGTTTGAAACCCTAGCCTCGGTCTCCTCCGCTCGTCGATGTTCTGCATCGCCCCGAAGCCGGTAGAGCATGGTAGGATCTTCGCCTCACCGTCCTCGTTCGTTTTCCCCTACCCAACAAAGCTGGGGAGCTCCCAATTGTCTCAATCGACAACTCGTCTCCGACGTCGACTACCGCTTTCCGACGCTGATTCCAGTGCCTCCCGACCTCGCCTGCCCTACTCGACCCCTCCATCGCGATCCCGGTGAGCTAACGGTCCTCAACGACCTCTCCACTTCGCCTATCTCTCTCTGTGTCGTCATGTCTCCGTGCACAACCGCTTGCCACTATCGGCCGTCATCATGGAAGCCGCTCCGGCGACCATCTCATGGCGGTGATGCCTCTTTCTGACTCGCCTGGTTCCGTTGGTTCGAATGCACGCAACGTGCATCCCATCTCATGCCCTAGCGCAGTCAGCCGCCGCCGTCTTCAGTGCTCTCCGGCGAGCCCGCGTGGCAATTGCGTGGCTTGCCTGCGTGGCATCGACCCCACCCGTCAGCCATAGCGGCTAGACCCAGCTGTGGTGTAAAAATGTTTTAGGGCATGTGCTGATGTAAGCATGATGCCATAATCCTTTAATCTTTTCAATAAATATTTTCTTGAATTATTAAATAAATGACATGTGGGGTCCACATGTAAGTGAGATAATTAATATCAGAAATGTTTCTGTTTAAATAAAATATTAATGTAATTCCAAAATGTAAATTATTTTATAATATTCCAAAAATGATTTAAAATGAATTAAAATTGGGAAAAATCATAATTAATTCATTTTAAATCAGAAAAATGCAAATAATATATCAAAATGTTCAAAAAAATAAGATATGTCTATCTAAGTTATAATCATGCATTGTTCAACAACTTCAATGACAAGTTTAATTAGAACAACAAAACAACCCCTCTCATATACATCCGGGGTTTCTTCGAATTAGGGTTTGTACCCCTCGGGACCCCGATTAAATTGTCAAGCATGCCTTAGGGGTTTATATCAATGCAATTTAACTTGTCATATCATCATCCTTGTTTGAGCATTGCATCGATGCCATGTGTTGATTGTTTCCTTTATTTCCGGCATTTGGTTCTTCTCCGGTAGAATACGATATCGGAATCGAGATCGAAGTCCGAGATCAACACCGTCGAAGCTCGAAGACCAATACTTGACCAACTGTAATCAAGTCAAGTACCAGATGTATGAAGCTCTGCTTTCTGGATATCAACTGGCAAAGGCAAGCGAAGCCCCACACATACATATGAATCCTATGCTTTCAAAGTATTTCATTCTTGCCATGTGCATACGATTCCAAAGTCTTTTATCGATAGATGGAGTAATCCTATCTGATGCATGTTCCCTTTGAAGCCTATATTCCCGATCCACTGCTCCTAGCATAACTAGGGTTTGAGCTTGTGAAGCGTTGCTAGAGCTATTATGTTGTGCTTAGCCATGCTTAGATGTTCTGCTGGTCCATCCGGTTGATGAATCAGAGCTGCTAATGAACCTAGTATGACAAGATGATGTGGTAACATCAGAGATGAAAGTTAAACATGCGAAGCCTTGTATGAGAGGCCATGGTGGGTTGTGGTTTTTGCAGTCCCATACTTGCCACTACTAGGACCTAAGTTCTTGCCTATGGTCCAAGATGAGCGTACAGCCACATGGGGGCCTGGAAACCCCCTCGACCAACTAACTTGCCGAGTAGATTCCATGAGTCACATAGTTTGGGCTTTCCATTCGACATACGCATCTTGTATGTTCTTGAATGGAGGTTAAGGAGGTGCATTCATACAGGTAGGTAAGCGTGGCCGGGAACAAGAGATGCCCGTCATCCGTAATCTTGAACCCCGCACACATCATTATGGACCGGCTTCGGGACTCGACCCATTATGGCGGCATCTCCCTAGTGCGCGACTCATGTTCTCGGCGAAAGCAAGGTAAAGGTCGTGGTCAACCACTCTCTGTCGGCCTTCCAAGGAAGAGGGATAATGATCTGGCATTAAGAATTGGTTGGTACGTGTCGGTAAAGTTGTACACCCCTGCAGGGTTAAATCTCGAAAATCCGTGTCCATGGTTATGGACGAACTTGGAGACCATATTCAAAGATCATAGAGAACTTGAACCTAATCATAAAATTTGGCAAGTTGATCAATGTGTGCTTAAGGATGCTTCCTCATGGGTACGAGGGGGTGTTCCTAGTTAGGTTCAGTTGATGATGATTCAGTGGATATCAAAAGATGATCAAAGCTAGAGATACCGCTCTCTTATCCCCTTTTAAAATATTCTGATTAGTCAAGATTCTTTTCCCTCTTGTTTTACAAAACAAAGATGGCTTTATGGAAAACAACTCCACCAGCCATAAGTCTTATGGAGTACACCCTGTACTCACCGTTGCTTCGTTGATAATTTTGCAGCTGAGTAAGTGTTACCATAGAAGATGAGTTCTTTACGGCATCGACTTCAACGAGTAGCTTGGAGTTCCCAGTCGGCAGTCTGGGATCTATGGAGTGGACGTCATCGTTATGCTTTAGGCCTCTTAGGCCATTTGTTAAGTTTTCTATACTTAATAGCATAATTTGCCTTCCGTTGTTTGATGTTTGTGGTCAGTGACCTATGCTTGTAATATTTGGTTCTTTGCTCAGTTATGAGCTTGCTGTAATAAATTTTGTGTCATAGGGTCGCTGTTGTGTTATCAATTCCTTCTATGTACGCTTTCGAGATTTAGGTTAGGCTTATGTCAGACAGAGGTCTAGGATTTGTCTAGCCTTAATCCCGGGGGTGTGACAGGTTTTGGTATCAAAGCAGTACCGACTGAAGGAAACCCTTTCTATTGGTCGATGTTGAGTCTAGTGCTTGTGAAAATTATTTCCAAAGATGAAAATTATGTGTGAAAACTCTAGTATGATTCTTTTCTTCTTATCCAGTTTCGCTCTAACTCTAGGTTATATTATTTTGTGTTGATTTGAAAAAGTTTTGCTATCTCATCCAGTCTTTCAAAACTTAGGTGCCTCTTCAGGCATGCCGGTTCTCAACCATTTGACCTATTGTTGAGTTCTCTAGAGTCAGTTGTGTGTGTTCCTTGTTTCCCTTTGTTCTGTTTCTTTTGAGAGATTCCTTTCTATCATAATCTCTCTATTTTGTAGGTCCACAACATCGTGTTGATGGATCCTCAATGTTTTGCCTCCTTTTGCCTCGTGTGCCTCCTTTTTATTTGTTTGGGTACTTCAGAAGTTGTTTCTTCTCTTGGAAGCTACCTTGTGACTGCTACCTTGTGATACCCTCCGTGCTACTAAGATAGTAGTTACTCCTTTCTTTGGGTTTCAACCCTTGGACTTGAACTGAAGATCCTTGATTGTGCTGGATTATGGTGTTGTGAATCTTGTACATGACGCTGACCTTTAACCCAAGATCCATTGTTGATCCATGTGGTTAATGTTTACACATTACCTCAGGATGGCTAGTACCTTCTAGTATAGCCTTCAAGCTTGTGGATATTGTCGCTATTGAACAGTGACGATAAAGGACTTCCTCTACCACATGCTATGGCAGATGTTCTTTAATGGAAGCAAATAGATCACGACAATGGTACTCCTTGAGAGTATCACATCTATATTCGTGATTCTGCCACACCTTTAACTTCCATGCATTGGTTTTTGGAAGATTGTTGACTTATGCATCCACATCTTGGGATTCTATCCTGAGCATGTTCTTCCTTCCCTTGTTGCTTTCAGACCTTTGTCTACCAGTTGGTAGCCAAGTAGTAAATGTGCATTGGTTTCTTCCGATGCAAGATACTCTTGTGGTCCATCATGACAAACCAGTTCGGGATGTCAGGAGAAACAAACTCCAGTACCTCGTCATTTCTAAGACCAGGTCAAAGTGTTGTAATCCACGGATCAATAAGCGTTGATTAGCTTATGCTATGTTCTACCTTAGAGTATCACACTCCTTTATACTAAGAGGTCGTGATGAGTCTCATGACCCTATTAATGAAGTGATGCTATTACACATATTACCCACCCTTCCTCTGAGCTTTTGCACTCAGGAATGATGCGTGTGCATAATAATGTGGTCATCTGAGATTCTTAAGCAATTATTATTGTTTTGAGCTCTAAGGACATTTGTGTCATTCTTAGCGTGATTGGTTACCCTATCACTAAGCAAAGGATGATTGTGCTACCAATTCCGCTATTCTAGTGCATCCTCTTCGGTTAAAGAGTTAGGCTTGTGCCGAAACTCTGAGACTACGTCTTCTTGCCTTACAAAGAAAGTTTGTGAGAGGGATACACTCGCAGAATCTAACACACTCGATCATCACGTGGTGCTTCGAAACAACGAGTCTTGGTAACGGTGCCTACTAAGGATGAACACTTTATAACTTGATATTTTGTGAGAGGGATCATCTTATAATGCTAACATCGTGAACTAGGCAATACAAGATGCATAAAATGATTAATATCACATGCAATTCAAAATATGTGATATGATATGGCCTTTCTTCTTGTGCCTTCGATCTCCATCTTCAAGCACGGACATGATCTTCATCATCACCGCCGTGGCGTCAAGGTTAATGGCACTGCTCCTTGGTTGTCGTCCACCAGTATCAACTATTACAACTACTTTGAATAATAGACACGCATGTCTTAACGAAATTAAAAGATAACCATAAGGCTCCTGTCAGTTGCTGACTTACAATAAGGAACATTGCATACATCATATATAATCACAATCATGGCCATATCACATCACAACACACCCCCGCAAAACAAATTTAGAGGCCTCTAATTATCTATGCATGTTTTATGTGGTTTGGGGCTTTCAATAAGTGTTGTTCTAAATTACGAACAAGAACCACATCGTTGATACTAGTATTGTCAATGACCCATTGTAAATTGAATCTTTACTATGTTGGGAGAAATACGCACCCTCAAAGCCACTTATGCAATACAAGTTGCATGTCAAGCGTGGAGTAAGTCTCATGAACGATGTCATATAAGGTTAGCCCGGGCCGCTTCATCCCACCATCCCGCAAGATGCAAAGTACACAAGAAGCAATCGACAACAAAAACATCAACGCCCACAATGACCATTGTGTTCTACTCGTGCAACAGATCTACATATATACACGGCTCTGATACCACTATAGGGGTTCGTAGCATGGAAAACAAAAAATTCTACCGCATGAACACACACAAGCCAAGATCTATCTACGAATTTTTATGGTGGAGAACAGAAATATGTTTCAGGACAGCAACTCCCCAAGTCTTACTTCCCTCTCATTAGAGGTCATTCTTGGCACAAAAAGCAAACAAAAAGGATAAGAAGAGGTCATTACTGAAGTAATAACTTCCAAGACTCAAGAAAACTCTTGGGTTATCTCCCAACAAGTACTTTTATTTAACGCCTTTAAGTTAGGCTTGATAGTTTGAGAAGATGCTCATATAAGAAATATGAACTGAAGTAAAAGAGAGCATCAAGAAGCAAATTCAAAACACATTTAAAGTCTAACCAACTTCCTATGCATAGGAATCTTGTAAAGAAACAAGTCATGAAAGCACAAAGCAACAAGCATAGGAAAGTAAAACAAGTGCAACTTCAAAACTTTCAACATAAAGAGGGGAAACTTAATATTTTTGAGATGCATAAAACCATGTCTCCCTCTATCATAATAACTTTTAGTAGAATCATGAAAAAAATTAACAATATAACTATCACATAAAACATTCTTATCATGATCCACATGCATAAAATGATTATTACTCTCCACATAAGAATAGTCATTCTTATTAATTGTAGTGGGAGCAAATTCAACAAAATAGTTATCACTATCATAAGCCAAGGGGATGCCAAACCTGATCACGAATTACTCCTTCGGTGGTGGTGGTGATCCATTTTAATCATGAGATTTCCAAGGTAAAGTTTCCCCATCCAAAAAGGATGTATTGGTTTCCACAATCCTGAAACTAGTAACAGAGCTTATGCGATCAAATCTAGCCTCATACTCACAGTTTTGGTTTTGTATGTCGTAGAGTTGTGCTTGTAATTGGTTGGTGGCCTGATGTAGTGACAGGATTTCGTCTCGGAGCTCAGCAACCTCCTCCTTGTGCTTGGTGATGAGTTCTGAACTTATCTTATGGATGATATCCACTTCGCGTTTTGCCATCTTCTTGTACCTGAAAACTTCCTGTTCCAATGCATCCATCCTGTCTTCCAGACTGCCTTCTCCTTTAGGGCCTTGAACTTCTTTCATCTGCACCTTTCCATCCTAGAGAATCAACTCCTTGGGATGAATCTTCAACTCATGCATGTACGGTTTGATAGCATCTGAGGAGGAATCCTCTATGGGTGATCCAGAGGAAGACATTGTAGCTCCAAAACTGAGAATCTGCCTGACAGAAACAGATTGAAACAAAAACACGACAAGAACATGATACACGAACCTCGGGAGATCCGAGGGGTTATATATTATGAAGTTTCAAAGCATAAGGAAGGTATTGGTATGAAAACAAGGTGGAGACAGAGCTCGGAGGGCTCACACCCCCTCCAGGCGTGGCCAGCTAGGGCCCGCGCCTGGGGTGGGTGTGGCCACCCCGGCCTCGTTTCCTCCTCTGTTTCGTTTCGTAACCTTCCGTACGTATTAAAAACATCAAAAATATAAAAAGATTAGGTTTTCACGAACCTTCTGTTTTCACCACTTTTACCTATTCAAAGATGGAATCTGCAGACTCCTTTCTCCTTCTCCTGAAAATTCCTTTCCTCACAAGGCAATACACAAACTTCAATGGCAAAATTAGAGTAAGCAAAAACAATAAAACTTTAGGTACAAACTTCAACTGAAATCCAACAAAGCAAAAGATACTGTAGCAACTCCTTTCCAAAAACCCAAAAGAATCTGGAAGGGAATCAATATAAGAGGCAAATGCAAAAGACAGCAGAAATCTGTCAAAACTGACCAGCAGGTAAAGATTGATTTTTTCGAAAACCTTATGTTGCTCAAAAAGTACAAGACTTATTAAAGTTGGTTAACAACTTGGAGAACAAGCACAGAAAAATATAGATCCATTAGAAGTACTGAGCTCACTCATGAAGTTTTCCAATGCAGCACAAAAATTTGTCCCAGGACAGCCACTTCTCACAACTCCTCTACTTCTCAAAATTAGTTGAACTTGACACAAAAAACCAAAACAAAAAGGATAAGGAGCGGTTATTACTGAGGTAATAACTTCCAAGACTCGACAAAACTATTGGTTTATCTCCCAAGAATTACTTTTCTTTAATACCTTTAAGTTAGGCTTGATAGTTTCAAAAATGCTCACATAGGAACATATCTGAAGTGAAAGAGAGCATTAGGAACGAAATAACCAACACATTTGAGTCTAACCCACTTCCTATGCATGGGGGTATTATGAGAAAACAAATTGTTGAAACAAAAATCCACTAGCATAAGAAGGCAAAACAGACGCAACTTCAAAACTTTCAACATAAAACGGGGAAACTTAATATTATTGAGATGCATAATACCATGTTTCCCTCTCTCATAATAACTTTCAGTAGCACTTTGAATAAAGTTGACAATATAACTAGCACTGGCAACAACTTTATCATCAGAATGAGCATACGTACAGTCATCAAAAAGAGGTCCAAGGTCATAAACTGGATTAATAGAAGCAAGTTGTTCCATCCTGAAATCTTCATTAGGCGGGATATTTTCACAAGGAGATTTGGCAAAATTTGGAAAAGTTAAACTCATAAGAATCTCCATCGAACTTAGTTAAAACGTTTTCCTTCTTACAATCTATAATAGCTCCACAACTGTTCAAGAAAGGTCTACCAAAAATGATAGGACAAGTTTTGCTAGCTGCTGAATTAAGCACTAGAAAATCAGCAGGATACTTAATCTTACCATAGAGAACCTCCACATGTCTTACAATACCAATGGGGCAAATGGTTTCCTTATTAGCAAGGTGAATAACCACATCAATGTCCTCAAGCTCACAAAGACCAATTTCATGCATAATTTCCATGTAAAGCTCATAAGGAATAACACTAGAACTAGCACCAATATCTCACCAATTTTAACAGAAAGCACAGTAACACTAGCTTTTCTAGCTTTACTAGGATGAGAGATAATATTAGAAGCATCTTCATAGAAGACAATGTGCTCATCGTCTATATTTCTAGTGATAGGGTATTTCACAATAGCTACCACAGGTTCATTATTCATTTGCTCATCAGGCTCCACAGTTTTCTTAGTACCTTTGTTATTTGCACTAATCATCATAGAATACTCCTTTACCTTAGCTGGGAAAGGTATTTTCTCAACATAAGGTTCAGGAAAAATATGATCAAAAGTACAAACTTCAGTGCTTCTAACGGGAGCATGTCTAACAACATCTTTATATGGTGCATGGTACTTATTCCACTTCTTTTTAGGAATTTCTATGTAAGAGGAAAAGGCCTTAAACCAGTTGGCAATACTTTGGGAATCAAGACCAAACTCATTACTAATATCAGGAAGTCATCAATTCCAATAAAAGATTTAATGCATTCATAATCATAGTTTATACCTTACTTTCTTCCTTTGTCATTCTCCCAAGCTTCACTTCTCTTGAATACGGTCTAGGAGATCCCATTTAGCTTGTTCCTTCATACGTGTGAATGATCCAGCACAAGAAGCATCTAGTAAATCTTTATCATGAAGAGAAAACCTAGCATAAAACTTATTGATAATAATATTGTTAGCGAGTTCATGAATAGGACATTTAAGCATTAGTAACTTCAATCTCCCCCAAGCTTGAGTTGTACTCTCTCCATCACGAGGCCAAAAGTTATATATCAGATTTCTATCCTTATGAATCTCACTAGGAGGATAAAATTTAGAATAAAAGAGAGGCACTATTTCCTCCCATTCCATGGATTGCCCATTCTTCAGCAGCTTATACCATTCTTCAGCTCTCCCTTTCAATGATATAGAGAGTAACTTATTCTTCACCTGTTCAGTTGTGATACCTGCACACTTAAACAACTCGCATAATTCATGGATAAAAAGCAAATGATCACCAGGATGGACAGTTCCATCTCCTAAATAATAATTACCCATGACACGATCAACAATACTTGTAGGTATCTGAAAAGGATCTATCTCAATAGGTGGTGGTTCATCTACTACCTAACAGTAGTAGTTTTCTCAAATATAAAACCAAGTGGGTTATCCATATTGGAAACAAAGCAACAAACAAAAATAAAAAGCAATACTCACAGTAGAAGTTTCCATTACCAATTCCACTCTTCAATAGTGGTTCACTCCCCGGCAACGGCGCTAGAAAATAGTCTTGATGACCCACAAGTATAGGGGCTGTATCGTAGTACTTTCGATAAATAGGAGTGTCGATCCCAACGAGGAGCAGGAGGTGTTGACTAGTGGTATGGAGCAGGAAATCTCTGTAAATACTTAGCAAACAGATTTTTAGGGGTTTTCTGATAAAGCAACAAAACAAAGTGCAAGTAATAAAGAAAACAAACAATCGCAGCAAGTGGCTCAATCCTTTCTTAGCAAAGGACAAGCAGGTGGAAATACTTAAAGGACCAAACGTTCTCGAGGACACATGGGAATTTTGTCAAGTGCATTCGCTTCAAATAGCTGAGTACCCTTCTTTGGTGTTATAAGTGTTGTGTGGGTGAACCTATGCTAATGTACCGACCTTAGTTGGACTAATACATACCTGTGATTAAACCCCCTGCAAGCATCCGCAACTACATGAAAGCAATTAAGATATAAACCTAACCACAGCCTTAAACTCTGAGATCCTACACTCCCTTGTGCAATGGTGTCCTAATGGGGGTTCAGGTTTTTGTCACTCCGGCAACCCCACAATTAGTATACAAATACACAATGCATTCCCCTAGGCCCATAAATGGTGAAGTATCATGTAGTCGACGTTCACATGACACCACTATAAGAATACCACCACAACTTAAATACTAAACCATTGAATAATATCTCAACACAAATCCACTACTAACAACATGACTTCTCCCATGTCCTCAAGAACTAAACGAACTACTCACGAGACATCATATGGATCAAGATCAAAGATGATATGGTGATGAATAACAATCTGAACATAAACAATCATCCAATAGTTCCAATCACAAGCATCAACTACAATAGTAATCAACACTGGGAAAGTTTCCCCTATGAACTATGCAAGTATTCAACACGATTGTTACAGCGGGATGGAGTGGTGATGATGGTGCTGATGGAGATGATGATGATGATCTCGATGAAGTCTAGCTTGACGATGGTGTTGATGGAAACGATCTCCCCTCTCCGGGAAGGAATTTCCCCGGCAGAAATTTGTCTGCCGGAGAGCTATTTCTCTCACAGTGTTTTCTGCCCCGCAGAGGCGGCGAAATCTTTCTGTGGTTGCTTCCTGTGTTTTAGGGTTCCGAAGGGAAGATATAGGCGAGAGGGCGGAGTCGAAGGCCAGCCAGGTGGGCCACACCCACCCTAGGCGCAGCCTAGGGGGGGCCCGCGCCTGGGGGGTGTGTGCCCCCTGTGGCCCAACTCCTCCTCCCCTTCTAGATTCCTTCGTCTTTCGGGAAAATATGATTTTCCAATATTTTTCTGGTATTTTTCTGATCTTCGCGAAATTGCATCAAAACACCTCTTTTTTCCATCAGAATCCTGACTCCGACAGTTCATCCTCCAAGAATCATCCAACATGCAAAAACAGATGAAAAGACATAAGTAACACCTCATAATAAGACATATATCAATGAATAGGGGAAAATTATGATATAGAATGGTGATGCAAATTGGACGTATCATAAACAACGGGAGCTAGCCAGATTTTCTCATGCGGAAGCTAAGGTTTGATCTTGACGAGCCTAGCATGTACAGACATGGTCTTGGAACACGGATCAGCGAAAGGTAAAGCATGAGTCATATAGTAGATAGGATGAACATGTTGATTGTTCGCCTTTGAAGATACATCATCTCTCGTGATGTTCGGCTTTGATGTGGTGGATTTGGTTCATGTGATCACTAAAACAATGTGAGGGATATTGTTTTGAGTGGGATTTCACCTATATTAATTTAACTATTAATTGGAACTCAATTTGTCATAAACTTAGTCTAAACTATTGCAAATATGTTGTAGATCAATGGCGGCCCTTACCATCAATTTTATTGTGTTCCTAGAGAAAGAAAAGTTGGAAAACAATGGAAGAAACTTCGCAGATTGGTTCCGCAATTTGAGGATTGTCCTCAATGCTGATCAGTTGACCTATGTGCTGGATGCACTGCTGGGTGACCCACCCGTTGAAGATGATACCGATGACGAGAAAAATGATTATCACACTCGGAAGAATCAGTACTCCACGGTTTAGTGTGCTATCTTGTATGGTTTGGAATCGGAGCTTCAAAAGAGGTTTGAGAACTTTGACCCACATGATATTGTCCGTGAACTCAAAATGATATTTGAGGCTCACGTGACAGTTGAGAGTTATAAAGCTTCTGAAAAGTTCTTTAACTGCAAGATGGAAGAGGGTAGCTCCGTTAGTGAGCATGTGCTTAAGATGTCTGGGCACGCTAATAAGCTCCAGAGCTTGGGCATAATAATTCCTAATGTGTTAGGGATTCATCGTGTCCTCCAATCACTACCACCAAGTTACAAGAACTTCGTGATGAACTACAACATGCAGTACATGGATAAGATGTTGCCAGAACTCTTCTCTATGTTGAAGACTGCACAAGTGGAGATCAAGAAAGAGCACCAAGTGTTGATGGTCAATAAGACCACCAATTTCAAGAATCAAGGCAAGCCTAAGAAAAGGAAAACTTCAAGAAGGGCGGTAAGAAAGCTACCGCAGCGGCGAAGAAGACCAAGGCTGGGCCTAAGCCTGATACTGAGTGCTTTTACTGCAAGGGAGAAGGTCACTGTAAGCGGAATTGCCCTAAGTACTTGGCGGATCTGAAGAACGGCAACATCAAGAAGAAAGGTATATCCAATATACATGTTATTGATGTGTATTTTACTAGTAGTCGTAGTAGTGCCTGGGTATTTGATATTGGTTCGGTTCTCTTATTTGTAACTCGAAACAGGTGCTGCATAATAGAAGGAAACTAGCGAAGAACGAGGTGATGATGCATGTTGGAAACGGATCAAAGGTTGATGTGATCGCGGTCGGCACGCTACCTCTTCATCTACCATCGGGATTAGTTTTATACTTAAATAATTGTTATTTGGTGCCTGATTTTAGCATGAACATTATATCCAGATCATGTTTATTGCAAGACGGTTACTTGTTTAAGTTCGAGAATAATGGTTGTTCGATTTACATGATTAATATGTTTTATGCACATGCACCTTTGATAGATGGTCTATTCTTGTTGAATCTCGATTGTAGTAATACACATGTTCATAATATAGAAGCTAAATGTTTGAAATTAAATGATAATTCTACATACATGTGACAATGTCGTCTTGGTCACATTAGAGTGAAGCATATGAAGAAACTCCATTTCGATGGACTTCTTGAATCACTTGATTTCCTTGAAATATGCAAAGCATGTCTGATGGAAAAAATGACTAAGATTCCATTTTCTGGTATAATGGAGCGAGCTATGGACTTATTGGAAATCATACATACCGATGTGTGTGGCCCGATGAGTGTAGAATCGCGCGGTGGTTATCGTTATGTTCTTACTTTCACGAATGACTTGAGTAGATATGGGTATATCTATTTATCAAACATAAGTCTGAAACTTTCGAGAAGTTTAAGGAATTTCAAAATGAAGTAGAGAATCAACATAACAATAAGATTAAGTTTCTACGATCTGATTGTGGAGGTGAATATCTAAGTTACAAGTTTGGCGATGAAGAAATGCGGAATTCTTTCAGAATTGACACCGCCGGGAACATCACAACGTAATGGTGTGTCCGAACATCGTAATCGAACTCTCTTAGATATGGTTTGTCCTATGATGTCACTTATAGGTTTACCGCTATCATTTTGGGGTTATGCATTAGAAATAGCTGCATTCACTTTAAATAGGGCACCATCTAAATCCGTTGAAACGACACCGTATGAATTATGGTTTGGGAAGAAACCTAAATTGTCGTTCCTTAAAATTTGGGGTTGTGAAGCTTATGTAAAGAAGTTACAGCCGGACAAGCTTGAACCCAAAGCGGACCTTATGTAAAGAAGTTTGGGGCTGTGGACCTTATGTAAAGAAGTTACAACCCGACAAGCTTGAACCCAACGCGGAAAAATGCGTCTTCATAGGATACCCGAAGGAAACTATTGGGTATACCTTCTATCATAGATCCGAGGGCAAAATCTTCTTTGCCAAGAATGGATCCTTTCTAGAGAAGGAGTTTCTCTTGAAAGAAGTAACTGGAAGGAAAGTAGAAATCAACGAGGTTGTCGAACCTTTTCTCGGATTTGAGAGTAGTGCAACATCGGAAGAAGTTCCTGTAGCGCCTACACCAATAAGAGAGGAAGCTAATGATGTTGATCATGAAACTTCGGTTAAAGTTACTACGGAACCTCGCAGGTCAAAGAGAACTCGTACCACTCCCGATTGGTATGATCCTGTTATGAGTGCCATGTTGGTGGACAACACTGACGATCCTGCGACATATGAGGAAGTGGTGATGAGCCCAGATTTCCAATAAATGGCAAGAAGCCATGAAATCCGAGATTGGATCCATGTACGAAAACCAAGTATGGACTTTGGTGGACTTACCGGATGGCCTGAAGGCTGTCGAGAACAAATGGATTTTCAAGAAGAAAATAGATGCTGGTGGTAATGTTACTATCTATAAAGCTCGACTTTTCGCGAAAGGGTTTCAACAAATTCAAGGAGTTGACTACGATGAGACTTTCTCACCGGTAGCGAAGCTAAAGTCTGTGAGGATTTTGTTATCAATCACTGCATATTATGATTATGAGATATGGCAGATGGATGTCAAAATGACGTTCCTCAATGGAGACATTGATGAAGAGTTGTATATGGTACAACCCAAAGGTTTTGTCGATCCTAAAGATTCTAACAAGGTATGCAAACTTCAACGGTCCATTTATGGATTGAAGTAAGCATCCCGAAGTTGGAATCAACGTTTTGATAAGGTAATCAAAAGTTTTGGTTTTATACAAACTTACGGAGAAGCTTGTATTTACAAGAAAGTGAGTGGGGGATCTGTAGCATTCCTAGTACTGTATGTGGACGACATATTGTTGATTGGGAATGATGTAGACCTTCTTAATAGTGTCAAAGATTATTTGAATAATAGTTTTTCAATGAAGGATCTTGATGAAGCTGCTTACATATTAGGCATAAAGATTTATAGAGATAGATCGAGACGCCTAATATCATTGTCAAAGAGTACATATTTGGACAAAGTTCTAAAGAGGTTTGGAATGGAAGATATCAAGAAAGGGTTCTTGCCCATGTTGCCCAATACGACCTTGAGTAAAAATCAAAGTCCAGCTACGGCAGAAGATAGAGAAAGGATGAGTAAGACTCCCTATGCCTCAGCCATAGGATTTATCATGTATGCCATGCTATGTACTAGACCCGACATTGCATATTCGGTTAGTTTAACTAGCAGATATCAAAGTGGTCTAGAAGGGGATCATTGGACAATGGTCCAAAACATCTTTAAGTACTTGATAAGAACTAAGGATATGGTTCTTTCTTATGGGGGCGATGAACAACTCGTTGTTAATAGTTACACCGATGCTAGTTGGAACACCGATCCGGATGATTCTAAATCTCAATCTGGATACGTATTTACTTAGAATGGTGCAGCAATGAGCTGGAGGAGTGCAAAGAAAATCGTTGTGGCGAGATCTTCAACTGAATCGGAATACATAGCTGCTTCAGAGGCTTCACAAGAGGCGATATAGATGAAGGAGTTCATTACAGAGCTCGGTGTGGTTCCTAGTGTGTTGGACCCAATGTCTATCTACTATGATAACATGGGAGCCATAGCCAATGCTCAAGAACCAAGGTCACACAAGAAGCTGAAGCATATCAAGCTACATTTTCACGCTATTCGAGAGCATGTCCAAGATGGTGACATAAAGATTTGCAAAGTACACACAAATTTGAATGTGGCAGATCCATTGACTAAACCTCTCCCGAGGGCAAAACATGACCAGCACCAAACCGCCATAGGTGTTCGGTATATTACCATGTAATCTAGATTAGTTGACTCTAGTGCAAGTGGGAGACTATTGGAGATAGGCCCTAGAGGCAATAATAAAAGTAGTTATTATATCTTTGTGTTTATGATAAATGTTTACATTCATACTATAATAGTATTAACCGGAAACATTAATACTTATGTGATTTGTAAACTAATTAGAGTCCCTAGTAAAGCCTCTTTATAATACTAGCTTGTTGGTTGATAGCTGATCATGGTTTCTTGATCATGAACATTGGGATGTTATTAACAACAAGATCATATCATTAGGAGAATGATGTGATGGACATACTCCTATAGATATGCGTAGCATAAAGAAGATCAATTCATTTCAATAGTTCATTTGCCAAAAGCTTTCTGATACATAGTAACCTAATTCCTTTGACCATGAGATCATGCTAATCACCCTCACCGGATGGATGCGTTGATGACATCAAACACCACACCGTAACTGGGTGGCTATAAAGGTGGCATTGAGTGTTCGGAAAGTATGTGTTGGGGCACATGGATCAAGAGTGGGATTTATCCATCCATATGACAGATAGATATACTCTGGGCCCTCTCGATGGAATGTCATCCAGTTAGCTTGCAAGCATGTCACTAGCTCACAAGGGATCACATATCACGGGAACAAGAAAAAAGAACTTATCGGTAACGAGGTTGAACTAGGTATGCAGAGATATCGATGATCAAACCTCGGATAAGTAAAATATCACGAGACAAAGGGAAATTGGTATCGTATGTAAATGGTTCATTCGATCGCAAAGTAATCATATAAATATGTGGGAAGCATATGAATTTCCAGATTCCTATAATGGTTATTGATCGGAGAAGAGTCTCGGTCATGTCTGCATAATTCATGAACCGTAGGCAGACACACTTAAGGATTCGATGTTGTTTAGTAGATATGGAATGTAATTAGGGAGACCGAATGTTGTTTGGAGTCTCGGATGGGATTCAGGATATCACGAGGAGATCTGGAATGGTCTAGAGAATAAGATTCATATAAGGAAAGTCCAATTCCAGAGTTCGGGAATAATTCCGGTGTTTTCACCGGAATGATCTAGAAGGGTCTAGAAGGTTCACCGGACCGGAAGGGGAAGGGTGCATGAATGTGTCATGACTAAGTGGAATGGTTGAATCATGTCCTAGGTCAAAGGGCTGTGCAAATAAAGAGTAAAATCAAACTCCAAAATTGAAAGTCAAAAGGCAAGTTTGAAAAGTCAAACTGGGACAATGTTTCCTGGTGGAGGAATGAGAGAATCCTTCTCTCCCTCCACCACAAGCCTAGAAGGATAGGGAGTTGGGATATGATTCAAACTCCCCTCTCCCTAGCTGCCCCTCCCTCTCATAAATAGAGGGGAGGGGAATGCCGCTCCACACACCAACACCACCCTAGCCGCCGCCGCTTGCTGCCGCCGCCACCTCCAGCTACGCCACCGCCGTTGCGCCGCCGCTGCCGATGACCTAGTCACCACCGAATCCACCTCCTCCTCTCCGTCTTCTAAACCCTAGATCGCCGGGGAAACCCTATTTCTCCACCATAACCCTCTTCGCCTTAGGCGAAGCCTTACGGGATCTTCCCTCTACTTCCGACACCACGCCGTTGTGTTGCCGGAATCGCGAGGAGAGAACTACAACCTCTGCTGCCTGCTGGAACAAGGAATAGGAAGGTCTTCATCGAGTACCAAACGTGTGACTGAGTGCGGAAGCGCTTTCGGAATGCAGCTCTAGAAGGATCGGCTACGCGATCTTGAGATCGGCAAGTGTACGACTACATCACCCACGAGAATGTGCTCCCGTTAACCGATTTGGAATCTTCAAGGGTGAGTACTCTAATCGACTCGTTGCTACAATCTAGTAGATAGATCTTAGCTTGTGTGTGTTCATGCGGTAGAATTTTTTTGTTTTCCATACTACGGACCCCTACGGTACGAATGGTAGAATGCAATTCTGTAAGCAAGAATCAATATGGATTCAAGTTAAAATAATTATATGCACAATAATTAAAATAAATATTCAAGATTTTTTCTGTAAAGGAGCATATATTAATATTGTGAGATACCAATTACACTCAGCCTCAACAATAACGCATTACTAATAGCATTACATATGCACACAGTCAAAAAAAGAAAGAAAAAATACAGAAAAAGGAAAGTCTCGCTTCAGGGATATATACCCTACAACAGCGACCACCACCAAGGCAACACCAGAAAT
Source organism: Avena longiglumis (assembly GCA_030063025.1). Taxonomy (NCBI): domain Eukaryota; kingdom Viridiplantae; phylum Streptophyta; class Magnoliopsida; order Poales; family Poaceae; genus Avena; species Avena longiglumis. The sequence goes on from CP125977.1 coordinate 447,399,346, forward strand.
CCATCCTCTCCAAAAGTGACGCCTCCAAGAAGGGAATAGTGCACTAGCGCCATCATCGCCTTGATCATCGATCATATGTTTTCACCCTGGAGAAAGTCCGCACTGACAAAACAATGCCTTCAACAAGGCCTTTGTCAGGCACAACCAATTAAGACCAGACCTTGTATTTTCACCCTGGTATCTTGAACTCTGGAATTCTCCTATACTGTCATCCTCACTTTCCAATGTCGCTGCTTCAAGACCTAGAAAACCAAGCCAAAACCCATCCTCACTTTCCAATGTCGCTAGCTCGACAAAGAGACAACACTAGCCACATGTGGAGACTAGATGAGAGAGCACTCACCCGCAACCCACTGTCCTAGATCGGGCCCAGATGGGCCGCTAGTCCGCCATGCCTCCAAGCGTTGCCGCGCCGACAACCACGTCTAAGCACGTCGCTGCATCGTAGCTCCACCCCAACCGCCGCCCCTCCACCTCGCCATGAGCGGCCACCGCACCAGCCCCGAACACGAAACACCGCAACTGCCTCCCTGCGCGTAGAGGGAGAGGGGTGCGCCGCTCTCGCCCCACCACCTTCGATGCCTGAGCGCTGCCACCACCGCCGGCTGTGGCAAGGGGATCCCGACGATGGAGGGATAATGGCAAGGTAGATTGGATCGCCCCTGGATTCGCTCGCACGTGCGACTTGGGAGGCAGTTTTCGTTTCAGCCCAATGCAATGTTTATTACATAGTAGATAGATAACCAAAGCAATTCATGGTCTGAAACCTTCTAGCGACTAAAATCCAACCAATCTAACTTGAATCTTCCATCGTCTATGTGCTCTTCACTGTTTGATTTTTTGATGCAATAGTCCGAACTCTGTTTTTCACGCTTATGTGATACCCTCTGATACCCTACATGGATGTTAGTATGTCTGTGTCTATACACTAAAATGTGTAATCCATATGTTTCACATATAAACCTTTGTAGCAAGTTAGAGTGATACTATATTGTTGAAGTTCTGGTGGAGGGACAGAAAACCCTAGCCCCCCCGTGTTGCTCCAGCTGACGGGCTCCCCCTCCGCCACCTCTCCCCTCGCCGCCATCGGGGTGCGCTGGCGGCAAAACCGCTCGGCATCGGTGGCGGCGGGGCCTCCCTCTCCCCTACTCTCGATAGTCCGGCGCGGGCCGTACGAGCAGAGCGGCGGCGGCGCGTTTCGTGGAGCGCGGTAGTGTGCGGTGTGGCGGCTTGGCAGTGGCAGGCTTCGGCTGTGGCGGAGGCCTGCGTGGGTCGGGTGCGACGGCTCGGCCCTGGCGGTTGCGGAAGGGCTGCTCCCGATGCTCCGGCAGGCTCGGCCGACGGCGCTCTGGCGGAGGTCGGGTGGCTGCACGGCGACGGGCGCCGCACTTGGCGGTGCAGGCGGCGCCGGACGGGGTCGCTGGTGGTTGCGCCCCCAGATCTAGGCCCTCTGGGCCTGGGCGGGCTGGTTAGGTTCCGTCTGCGCTGGCTCCAGTTGGACCTAGGTAGTTTCTGTGGTAAGGGTGGCTGCGCTAGCGCCGCGTCTGCTGCAGCAAGGCGGCGAGAGCTTCACGGGCCCACTCGACCTGGCCTAGGGAGCTGAACATGGGTAGCGGTTGTTAGCCTTCGTGCTGTAGCGTGGTGGCAAGGGCTTCACGGACCCTTCACGGGTCCGGCCGGGCCTCCGGCCTGGTGTACCCTTGCTGCCGCGTCAAGCCGGCACCCGCTTTACAGCGGACGCCCTCTAGATGGCTTTGCAGCTGCCTCCCTTCGGCTCCCAGTGGCCAGGTCTGCTCTTGCCGCTGCGTCTGGCCGGCTACTGCCTATGGCGGTGGAGGTTGTTCCCTCCCACGGGGCTGCGGTACGGCCGCTCCTTGCCTACCGTTCTTGATTTTGGTCCAGCCAGCCTCGCATTGTTTGCCTCGGGGAGACGACAATGGTGTCCTCAAGACCGTGGGGGTGCATGTTGGTGGACGACAAGCTTGGTGGAGCGCTTCAGTTTGTCAGGATCGTGGGTTCGGGGGGTCGGGAGAAATCCCTATCGGCGTCGTCGGTACCGCCGCAGTGACGCCTGCGGGCGCCACCTTCCTAGTGCAGGGCGTCGGGTGTACCCCCCTCCACTCCCCCCGTGTACCGAGAGAAATCCTAGGACTATTCCAGGCAGCAGCGTCGTCGTCGCCCCCTCTTGAAGGTGCTGCTTGGTACACGGCGGCTCGAAGGCATATGAGTGTGGTGGGAATTGTCCGGAGGGCACAGCGGTTGCGAGACATCAGCGGTTCTGTCGACCCGGCGTTGTCGGTATTTCTTTTTTTTTTGTTCTCTTGTTTTCCTTTTGGGCTTTGTGGTGCTGTTTGCCCCAGCTTTAATCTCGTGGTTGTTCCGGTTGTCCTTTGGGCGTTGTGCTGTCTGGCCCAACAACAATCTTACATGTGTGCTTTATTTATAAAACTGGGCGAAAGCCTGTTTCGAGGCTACTATATTGTTTGGATATCTCCATGTTATATAGAAGGTCTACACGACGGTACAATATCTATATCCAACTCTAGCAACTTCAACAAAACTAATGTGTCACCAATAGAGATGCCTTACTAAAAGACTAGACGAAGGAATCAACCATTAGCAAGGACATTGTGGAAGGAGTCTGGATATAATGATGCCGAAGTTTGTGGAAAGAATCACGTAGGCTTCACGCAAGAACATATCCGTAAATGTGGGTACACGTAAGTTCACTAATGAAGCTTTTAATTGGTGTAAAGTTGGGGAAAGAATACAGGTACAGCGCCAATGAACTTGGATATATATGCACTGACGAGTTCAGTGCCTTATTTAATTATTATTAGGTGAACCAAAATCCACATTGTCACATCATACATCATATATATATAAGCGTACGTTGGCGCCATGAACACTAGCCAGGAAGCAGAGGAAACCAAGATACTTATCGAAGAGAGGGTGAAGAAGACGAACGAGAGGCTTGTCTCAGATTTCTGCAAGAATGGGACCAAGATCCACAGGTTCCCGCAAAACCTGCGACGCATCGGCAAAGAGGGCTACTACATCGCCCCGACCGTCGCGGCTTTCGGTCCGTACCACCATGGCTCGGCGCACCTGCAAGAGATGGAGGAGGTGAAGCACGCGGCGGCCCACTACTTCTGCGTCAAGTCCGGCCACTCAGTCCGGGACGTCTACGGCAAAGTCCTCTCCATCGCCGACGAAGCCCGCTGCTGCTACTCCGAGGATGCCGTAGCGGGATTCAGCGCCGACGAATTCGCGACGATGATGTTCCTCGACGGTTGCTTCCTGCTGCACTACATGACTCTAGATGATGAATCTGGAGTGCTGGTAAATCGTTCGACCCTGTCGACGGGGCCATCCATGTTGAGGGACATGTTCCTTCTGGAGAACCAGCTCCCTTGGCTGGTGCTCGAGACTCTCATGACTTTTACCAATATCTTTCCTGTGTTCATGTTTATTGCTGGCACAGCATCCAACACTTTAAACTCCAGCTCGATCTCGGACAAACGGCTTCTTGAGGACGAATTCCAGAAACACAGGCCGCCGCATCTCCTTGGGCTCCTCCGGCACTATCTCATAGGTAGCATGCCTCCTGCAGATGCTAGGTACAGCAAGATCAAGGTGCACTATGCGCTGGCTAGCAGTGCCATCGAGCTCGCGGAAATGGGTGTCAGGCTGACAGCCAGCAACGAGAGATGGTTCGCAGACATGAGCATCCAGAAAGGTCTCCTCGCCGGCGAGCTCTCTCTGACGTCCTTGTTCCTCAACGACTACACCGCCTGCTGGCTCGTCAACATGGCGGCGTTCGAAGCGTGCACGTCCGCCGGCTTTGTCCAGTACGATGGCCTCACCATCAACTCGTACATCTCCCTCCTGGCGATGCTGGTGGACAAGGAGGAAGACGTGCACGTGCTGCGAGCTAAGCACCTCGTGCACAGCAATTCCTTCAGCAACCAGGAGATTTTGGTCTTCTTCAAGGGCCTCGCTCGCCACCTCAAACTCGGATACCGCTACCTGGTTGTCGTGGAAAAGATCGAGGAGTACAAGCGTGAGAGGCCTGCTCGGATTGTCGTGCATAGATTCTTCTACAACAACTTCAGGGCCATCGCAGCCTTGCTCTCTATCGCCGGCGTGCTCGTCGGCATCTTCAGAGCCCTCCTCAGTCTCAAGGAGCATCCGCGGTACTAGTAGTACATACCCAGGTTCATGCGAGTGATTTGAGATGTTGCTTCATCTTGATGATTCATGCATACATGTTCGTATCAGCTTGCTTGTTATGGTGTGATCCTTCTTCATGAAAGGTCTATTTTAAGGTACCTTTTACTGCTGCCACGATAGGGAGAAGTATGAATACATCTGACGGTAAATAGAATGGGTATTTTAGACATTTCCCGTAACAGTTATTCTTCCTGACATGATGGATTCTCTCGAAAAAACTTCTCACGCCCGTCGTTGGTCATGGCGGCTTCCGGCTCCGACGACCGGAGGGCGCACATATGCGATTCTCGTGCCCCTCTCGCCGCGACCACGACGGAGGTGGATGCTGCCGTGCTGCTCCTGGACTAGGAGGTGCTCGTCCTGCTCCTTCCGACGCCTCGTCGCTGGAGACACGACACCTGAAACACGGCGTCCAGTTTCCGCGGGAGGGTGTTGTCCCTGGTGTGCGCGCGCTCAGAGGCTTCCGGTGCTGGTGAATTTCGGGTCCCACGCGTACACCTGTGTGGCCGCATCGCCTCGGCCCCGTCGTGCCGGCACAAGACAGCTCGCACGCCGTAGCTCGTGATCATCTCCTCGTGGACGTCAAAGAAGATGATGATTACCACCGCCATGGTGTGGTGGCCGATTGTCGGAGATGCTAAAGTTGAGCGGGTGGCTGGTCTAGGAGTCCACGGTGGTGGACATTGGTGACGTGCCCGTCTTCGCCAAGGGCGTTATACGTGCAAGGTGTCATCCGCGGCTCCGATGTCCAGTGGCAGTGTGGCATCCCGCAAAACCACTACTAGAAAATCGCGTTGTTTTTGTGCATTGCATCATCATGACCGCATGCTCATGTCATCATGCCACATTGCATTTGTGCATCGTCATCATCTTGCATGTGCTTGTATAAAACTATTTTCAGAAAAACCCGTCTTTGTTTTCTAAACGCCCCATCTTATTCAAACGCCAAAATCCGGGTCGCCGGGATATTTTTGTTTTGCCCGATATTGGTTTGCAAAAGTCTCGTTTGAAATAAGTAAAAATATTAATTATTTTAGCGGGGCAGTCGAACGGGCCGATTGACCCGAACGACCGCCCCAGAAATTTAATCGGTCCAAATAGACCGGCCCCTCTAAATCCTAAACTCACCCAACCTAACCTACCCACACCCCCTGGCCACCTCACCCCCTCCAATCCCTGTTTGACACCTCACCTCTCCCCTCCCTCTACCCTATCCCACGCTGCCACCTCAGCCTACCTCTCCCTCTCTCTTTCCTCTCTCATCCCCAACCCACTCAGCTCCCCAGACCCCCACACACGCACACTGCCAGCATCCCACCCCCCGTGACCCCCCGCCCACAGACTCCCACGCCCGACAACCACCCTGCCCCTTCCTTCTTCTCCTCTCACGCGGCTATCCTCCCCGGCCCAGGCCACTCACCGCGCCCGCCAACCACCGCGCCGCCGCTCCGCGCCTCCTCCCCGCGTCGCCCCCCTCCCTCGGATGCTTCCTCCGCCCACGGCCAGCGCCCGACCAGCCTCTCGCCTCTCGCGCGCCCGCTCCTCGCGCGCCCGGCCACAAGCCACGTTCTCCCTGCGCCGCGCTTGCCCGCAGCTGCCCAGCGGCCGAGCTCCTCCTCGGCCCGCTTCGCCCGGCTTTCCCTCCTCCTCGGCCCGAACCCGGCCCCTCGCGTCGCCCGCCTTCCACGATCTCCGCCGCCTGCTGCCGCGCCGCCACCGGAGATCCCCGACCTCGTCGGCGCCGCCTCTGGCCGGCCGCCGCTCGACGCCATCGCCCTGCGCCCTCCCCTCGTCGCCTCTGCCCTGCAGCCTCCGCTCGCTCGCCGTCGTCCAGCCGCCCCTTTTCCTCGCCCTCCTTCCAAGCGCCGCCGGTCGCCAACCGCAACGACCTCGCCGACGGGCCCCTCTCCAAGTTCTGCGCTGCCGTCCTTTCACCGGGTCCTGCAGCTCCTTTGTGTGTTCATCTTCGTTGCGGGAGAGCTTCTGTCGTCCTCGGATGGGCACTTTTCTGTCAAGGCTTTGCTTCGGGCAGTAACGACAAGAGCTTCTGGAGATGCACCGTCGCAAGACGTGAACCTTTGTGATCCGCCAAGATCGTCCACCGGACACACAAGTCCCCGAACCGACGACCGAAGTGAACCATCTCGGGACGCCATGAGCTGCTACCCCGACCACCGAAGACGGAACTCCAAGTATGCCTTTTCGGACACCGAGACCCGCGAAGACCGAACCCGGATGTCGATGCCCCGAGGGCCGATCTCGCCGAACCCGAGAACTCCGCCGCGGAACCCGGGAGTCCCCTACACGGAACCATCGACGCCACACACGAGCTCAACACCGACAAACGAGTGGAACCCCGAGTACTTCGTCGTGGAAATTAGGGGCGATGACGCCGAATCGACAAGCTCTCCTTCACGGAATTCGAGAAGCCTGTTCGGGTGCCTGTAGACCAAACTCCGTCAAACCCTAACCAAGTACGTCGAGACCCTGAAGACCCCGAAGCCGAAGGTCAACTACAAGGGACGTCAAGCTCGTCGAGATTGCGGAACGACAAGCACTTCACCCCGGATGTCGAGATCGACCCGACCCGCGAAGGCGACAAGATCCGATGCGCCCCCGGCGCCGAACCAAGTCCGGCTTACCGGATTCGACAAGATCTACCCCCAATATCCGAGAACGATCCCGTCGAGACCGATCCGTCAAACCCTGGACCCCGAGACCGGACCCTGGACCCTGTCGGACCCCGAACCCCGGAACCCCCAGATCTGCCGAACCCTAATGTGTGAACCCCTTTTTCCGAGAATTCTATTTTATCACATAATATAACTTGTCGCATAATAATTGTCTTGCATGCATACATTCATGTGGTTTGGGGGCCTTATGCCGATTCACCTCATAATTAAATATGGGGCCCATATGCGGGCAAATCTAGCCTTATATTGGCCTCATTTAAATTTGTGTAGCGAACCCGGTGCTATCTTCTACCATGTTAAACAACATTTAAATTGCGGGGGATCTAAATAACTGGAACCATCTAATTAATTGTCGGGACCCCGGTTCCGCTTAATATTGACCTAATTGCATCGCATCTTGCCATGTCATGCATCATATCATAAGCATGCCGATCTTTTGCCGTAGTATTAAATATTGCATCCAGTGTTTCTTCTAGTGTTTTGCTTCTTCGCGGATAAGGCCGTTGAGTTGATGTGAGCTTCGCCCCGATCTTCGGATGAACCTCCGACAATGTTTTCAGGCGAGCATCTCCCCCTTTCTACCTATCTTACTTTTATAGTATTTATTTCCTCCTGTTGATCTATTGCTATCTGTGTCGCGATGCTTTAGTTTCCGTACCTGTGATATACCGTGCAGCCTATATTGCCTTGGACACATCCTATTACCTGTTGTTTGGTAGATAGTTGGACTTGCGCGTCGTAGTCGCTTGCTCACGTGTTGTTGCGTTTCGTCCAGTGCCACCGTTGTTGATGTGTTGCCGCATGTTGCTGTTGGAGATGATCATAGTTTTACTTATCATTCACTTTAATTTCTGTTTAACAACTAAAATTGAAATAAGCAGAGGCATCGGTGGGTGATAGAAAATATTTGGTTTCCGAACGCCCACTTGTGTCCCGTAAGACCCCGAGTACTTGATACCTGTTCCTTGATTTATCGCGCTATCCACATCCGGGAGGTATATGGGACCCCCGAGCGAGCTTGATTCAGTCTTATTTCTTGGGGCCACAAACTAGTTTGAGGTTTTATTTACGATCCTGTACTTATGCCATGCTATACGTATTTAAATTGTGAGGAGCACACTGTCTTAGGTAAGCGGAGTGTTTCGCGGTATCGACAAGCCCAGCCACACTTTCGGGTTCCCGATCGTTATGACCACGACGCAAAACCTTGAGTCCGTCTCGAGTCACTTAGCTTCGCTATGGATCTACTTAAGGGTGGCCCCAAATAATTCTGAATCTGTGATTGTTCACCGTGAAAGCCTCGTTGGGTTTTGAGTTGGTTTTTCCGAGGTTGATCGAGCGTGTGTTGCTATTGGTGCACCCCGGCCGGGTAAAACTTTCTGAAAGCCGTGTCCGCGGATATGGACGACTTGGAGCACAGTATCTCGACCATAGACAAGCATAACTAAAGTTTATTGCTATAAATTTGACTTTATAATGACTAGTAATCAACTTCACTCTAATGGAATGGCTAATAATACTGCCCACAATTGCTTGTTTGGATTGTCGCTTGCGACCATTGTACCTGACTAGTAAGTATGGCAACTACAACGGAATGGCTGAATAAAAGTACCAACAACTGCTGGGTTTTGGGTTATCTCATGCTAATTGTACCTGATTAGTAAGTGCTGCAACTATAACGGAATGGTTAACTAAAACGGCCAACTGCTTACTTTATCAGGATGATTATCTAAACCTGACTAGTAAGTGCTGCAACGATAACTGAATAAGTAAAACTGCCAACTGTGTGAGTTCCTCGGTTGACTTCCTCGATTGGTCTCGAGGGGAAAACGCCAGGATGGGTTTGTTTGATGATAGTATCAGGTTGGATCCGAATAGGTCATTCTTACCCTCTCCGATAACCGCCATGTATCGAGTCTCTATAGGTTGTTCGGTGCATCTTTGCCGCCGCCACCCACCATACCCTATGTAGGCGAGGACCGCCGAATTCTAGCCTCGCCGTGTACTGGCCTCAGTACTGACGCTCCTTCTTTTCCTTTGCCCTTTGTCGGCACCCCTTTTGTTTAAGCAGGTTTTGAGATCGACGCCGTTAGCAGGGTTACCCTTCCGGCTTGGCCTGGGCAGGGTTATGGACGCCATTGGTTATTCTTCAGGGCTCTTAGCCTCATTTGCATCTTGTCCGTAGCTGGACGCTCTATCGTTTTCAAGGTGATTTGGATCTTTGTATATTATATCTGTATTCTTGCCTCTTTGAGTCGCTGTTGTATATATCTATCTATTCTGTGGGTCCCATCGAGGACTGTTGTGTAATGTTATTACTTCGTTTTCCACCCGCACGAAAGTGCCTGGTGGGCACCTTTGAATCGTTTCTATGCGGGTTTGGCGAATTTTGCTCAAACTTGCATAGGTCCGATTCTGAGGGTGTTACAGATTGGTATCAGAGCTCAGCAGTTGCGATACCCACAAGTCCAGCCTGTAGGATAACCTAGCTAACGGCCGCAGTAGAGTGTCAAAACTATTTTCGAAAAATCGGTTGGATAGTTCTGATAGGTCTGATTTTACTCCTTACCCCTTGATATTCCTCTCTTACCTCTACGTGTTTTGAATCCGCTCTCGTCCCTTTCTTCGAGTCTAGGATTTCTCGTGGTTGGGTTTCCGTCGTACCTTCAGGGTTTCGCTTTCTCCCTTTGTAACGGAGGTGCTACGATCATCAATCTGCAACTTGTCTGTTGTACCTTCCTCCAATCTTCTGTCCTTGGGCTCTTTATCCATATGTGTTCCTTGCCGGATATCGGTGTCGTTGAAAAACATATGAGAAGGACGAGCATTGGTGAAGTTGGAGTATACCTTGAGCATGTGTTGTTCATGCCAATGGAACCATTGCGGAACCTAATCAATGTGTCTTTCAGACGATTTCTGCTGGCATCATCCCTTTGTTCCGGACACCGCCTACGAAGATATTCAGTCTAAATCTCGAGAGTTGCGTTGCCTGATTCTCCTAACCATGTATAGAGTTGATAGTTTGGGTACGGGATGGACTGATCACCCTACCCGACTCTTACTGTTCGCTCTGTACATCGAACGGGTGTATCAATGTAACTTTTCCCTCTTCTAATGGAAGTTAGGGGTGGCCTTATCGTTTGATACCTCTATCTTCGTCCTTTGTTTCTCCGGAGTGTTCTCTCGACGATCAGGGACAACGACCCTTTGTTGGTGGTGTCGCCGATTTCAAGCTGGAGGATGAACCCTTGTTAGTGGTGTCGCGAGGATCTACATGAAGCGAGAAAATTCAGATCGCCGATCTTCCTTCCGGTACCATGAGGCGGATCTCGAGGGCGAGATCCATTGTTAGTGGTGTCGAATTGTGGCATCCCGCAAAACCACTACTAGAAAATCGCGTTGTTTTTGTGCATTGCATCATCATGACCGCATGCTCATGTCATCATGCCACATTGCATTTGTGCATCGTCATCATCTTGCATGTGCTTGTATAAAACTATTTTCAGAAAAACCCGTCTTTGTTTTCTAAACGCCCCATCTTATTCAAACGCCAAAATCCGGGTCGCCGGGATATTTTTGTTTTGCCCGATATTGGTTTGCAAAAGTCTCGTTTGAAATAAGTAAAAATATTAATTATTTTAGCGGGCGTCGAGCGGGCGATTGATTGACCGCCCAGAAATTTAATCGGTCCAAATAGACCGGCCCCTCTAAATCCTAAACTCACCCAACCTAACCTACCCACACCCCCTGGCCACCTCACCCCCTCCAATCCCTGTTTGACACCTCACCTCTCCCCTCCCTCTACCCTATCCCACGCTGCCACCTCAGCCTACCTCTCCCTCTCTCTTTCCTCTCTCATCCCCAACCCACTCAGCTCCCCAGACCCCCACACACGCACACCGCGCGCGCAGCAGATCCCACCCCCCCGCGTGACCCCTGGGCCCCACCCCGCTCGCGCACTCCCACGCGCCCGACAACCGCCCCTGCGCCCCTTCCTTCTTCTCCCTCTGCGCCGGCTATCCTCCCCCGGCCCCGGCGCTCACCTCGCCACCGCGCCCCGCCAACCACCGCACCTCGCCGCCGCTCCGCGCCTCCTCCCCGCGTCGCCTCCCCCTCCCTCGGATGCTTCCTCCGCCCGCCCGGCTGCCAGCCTCCTCGCCTCTCTCGCGTCCTCCGGCGCCCGCTCCTCCCGCGCCCGCCGCCACGTTCTCCCTGCGCCCGCTTGCCCTGTTGCCCGCGCGCCCGGGCTCCTCCGGCTTCGCCCGGCTCGGCTTCCCTCCTCCTCGGCGAACCCGCCGTCCCGGCCCTCGCGCGTCGCCGCCTTCCCTGGTCTCCGCCGCCTCTGCTACCAGCGGCCGCTGCCGCGCCGCCACCGGAGATCCCTGACCTCGCCGGCGCCGCCTCTGGCCGGCCGCCGCTCGACGCCATCACCCTACGCCCTCCCCTCGTCGCCTCTGCCCTGCAGCCTCCGCTCGCTCGCCGTCGTCCAGCCGCCCTTTCCTCGCCCTCCTTCCAAGCGCCGCCGGTCGCCAACCGCAACAACCTCGCCGACGGGCCCCTCTCAAGTTCTGCGCTGCCGTCCCTCCACCGGGTCCTGCAGCTCCTTCGTGTGTTCATCTTCGTTGCGGGAGAGCTTCCGTCGTCCTCGGATGGGCACTTTCTGTCAAGGCTTTGCTTCGGACAGTAACGACAAGAGCTTCTGGAGATGCACCGTCGCAAGACGTGAACCTTTGTGATCCGCCAAGATCGTCCACCGAGCACACAAGTCCCCGAACCGACGACCGAAGTGAACCATCTCGGGACGCCATTAGCTGCTACCCCGACCACCGAAGACGGAACTCCACGCCTTTCGGACCGAGACCGCGAGCCGAACCGGATGTCGATGCCCGAGGCGATCTCGCGAACCGAGAACTCCGCCGCAGAACCCGGAGTCCCTACGGAACCATCGGCGCCACACGAGCTCAACACCGACAAACGAGTGGAACCCGAGTACTTCGTCGTGGAAATTAGGGGCGATGACGCCGAATCGACAAGCTCTCCTTCACGGAATTCGAGAAGCCTGTTCGGGTGCCTGTAGACCAAACTCCGTCAAACCCTAACCAAGTACGTCGAGACCCTGAAGACCCCGAAGCCGAAGGTCAACTACAAGGGACGTCAAGCTCGTCGAGATTGCGGAACGACAAGCACTTCACCCCGGATGTCGAGATCGACCCGACCCGCGAAGGCGACAAGATCCGATGCGCCCCCGGCGCCGAACCAAGTCCGGCTTACCGGATTCGACAAGATCTACCCCCGATATCCGAGAACGATCCCGTCGAGACCGATCCGTCAAACCCTGGACCCCGAGACCGGACCCTGGACCCTGTCGGACCCCGAACCCCGGAACCCCAAGATCTGCCGAACCCTAATGTGTGAACCCTTCCCGAAACCCTATTTTATAACATAATATAACTTGTCGCATAATAATTGTCTTGCATGCATACATTCATGTGGTTTGGGGGCCTTATGCCGATTCACCTCATAATTAAATATGGGGCCCATATGCGGGCAAATCTAGCCTTATATTGGCCTCATTTAAATTTGTGTAGCGAACCCGGTGCTATCTTCTACCATGTTAAACAACATTTAAATTGCGGGGGATCTAAATAACTGGAACCATCTAATTAATTGTCGGGACCCCGGTTCCGCTTAATATTGACCTAATTGCATCGCATCTTGCCATGTCATGCATCATATCATAAGCATGCCGATCTTTTGCCGTAGTATTAAATATTGCATCCGGTGTTTCTTCTAGTGTTTTGCTTCTTCGCGGATAAGGCCGTTGAGTTGATGTGAGCTTCGCCCCGATCTTCGGATGAACCTCCGACAATGTTTTCAGTGAGCATCTCCCCTTTCTACCTATCTTACTTTTATAGTATTTATTTCCTCCTGTTGATCTATTGCTATATGTGTCGCGATGCTTTAGTTTCCGTACCTGTGATATACCGTGCAGCCTATATTGCCTTGGACACATCCTATTACCTGTTGTTTGGTAGATAGTTGGACTTGCGCGTCGTAGTCGCTTGCTCACGTGTTGTTGCGTTTCGTCCAGTGCCACCGTTGTTGATGTGTTGCCGCATGTTGTTGTTGGAGATGATCATAGTTTTACTTATCATTCACTTTAATTTCTGTTTAACAACTAAAATTGAAATAAGCAGAGGCATCGGTGGGTGATAGAAAATATTTGGTTTCCGAACGCCCACTTGTGTCCCGTAAGACCCCGAGTACTTGATACCTGTTCCTTGATTTATCGCGCTATCCACATCCCGGAGGTATATGGGACCCCCTAAGCCGAGCTTGATTCAGTCTTATTTCTTGGGGCCACAAACTAGTTTGAGGTTTTATTTACGATCTGTACTTATGCCATGCTACTTACGTATTTAAATTGTGCGAGCACACCTTTGTTTAGGTAAGCGGAGTGTTTTCGCGGTATCGACAAGCCCAGCCACACTTCGGGTTCCCGATCGTTTCTGACCACCGACGCAAACCTTGAGTCCGTCTCGGAGTCAGCTAGCTTCGTTGCGGGATCTACTTAAGGGGTGGCCCCCTGAAATAATTCTGAATCCTGTGATTGTTCAGTTGTGAAAGCCTCGTTGGGTTTTGAGTTGGTTTTTCCGAGGTTGATCGAGCGTGTGTTGCTATTGGTGCACCCCGGTCGGGTAAAACTTTCTGAAAGCCGTGTCCGCGGATATGGACGACTTGGAGCACAGTATCTCGACCATAGACAAGCATAACTAAAGTTTATTGCTATAAATTTGACTTTATAATGACTAGTAATCAACTTCACTCTAATGGAATGGCTAATAATACTGCCCACAATTGCTTGTTTGGATTGTCGCTTGCGACCATTGTACCTGACTAGTAAGTATGGCAACTACAACAGAATGGCTGAATAAAAGTACCAACAACTGCTGGGTTTTGGGTTATCTCATGCTAATTGTACCTGATTAGTAAGTGCTGCAACTATAACGGAATGGTTAACTAAAACGGCCCACTGCTTACTTTATCAGGATGATTATCTAAACCTGACTAGTAAGTGCTGCAACGATAACTGAATAAGTAAAACTGCCAACTGTGTGAGTTCCTCGGTTGACTTCCTCGATTGGTCTCGAGGGGAAAACGCCAGGATGGGTTTGTTTGATGATAGTATCAGGTTGGATCCGAATAGGTCATTCTTACCCCTCTCTGATAACCGCCAGTTGTATCGAGTCTCTATAGGTTGTTCAGTGCATCTTTGCCGCCGATCCACCATACCCTATGTAGGCGAGGACCGCGAATTCTAGCCTCGCCGTGTCTCGCCTCGAGATCGACGCTCCTTCTTTTCCTTTGCCCTTTGTCGGCACCCTTTTGTTTAAGCAGGTTTTGAGATCGGCCGTTAGCGGTTACCCTTCCGGCTTGGCCAGGCAGGTTATGGACGCCATTGGTTATTCTTCGGGCTCTTAGCCTCATTTGCATCTTGTCCGTAGCTGGACGCTATCGTTTTCAAGGTGATTTGGATCTTTGTATATTATATCTGTATTCTTGCCTCTTTGAGTCATTGTTGTATATATCTGCTCATGGGTCCCATCGAGGACTGTTGTGTAATGTTATTACTTCGTTTTCCACCCGCACGAAAGTGCCTGGTGGGCACCTTTGAATCGTTTCTATGCGGGTTTGGCGAATTTTGCTCAAACTTGCATAGGTCCGATTCTGAGGGTGTTACAGGCAGTGTACTAACTAACGTCCGCGCCGCGCGTGGCCACGTGGCCGCCGCCACCTCAGTGTAGAAAGTATAACAGTTCCCGCCTCCTCCGATGACGGCAGTGTGGATGACGGTGCAACATGCATCCTAGGAGCTCCGCCTCATGCTCGCCGTCACCGGCAAGGAGACCCCCTTAGCTGCCCATGTACACTCAATTGCGCTCTGGATCATCATCAACGCCTCTCGGCGGCACTGCGTCTTGGTCCACGATCGAGGCAGGCGATGCTAGAGCTATGTGTAGACATGTGCGTCCCTCCCGGTGGCACTGCGTCTTGGTACACGATCTAGGCCGGCGGTGCTAGAGCTGTGCGTAGACCTTCGCGCCCCTCCCGGCAGCATTGCGTCTTGGTCCACGACCCTAGCTGGGCGTTGCTAGAGCTGTGCGTAGACCTGCGTGCCCCTCTCGACGGCACTGCGTCGTGGTCCACGGCCCTAGCTGGGCGGCGCAGTAGCCGTGCGTGTGGGTCGTGGACTTTCTATGGCGCGGATGGCGGACCGAGTCTAGTGATGGTGACATGGAGGGGCTCGTCGCCGGCAAGATGGCGGGCCTGCTGGCCACGAGGCTTTGCTTTTAATTTTATTGTGCCGATTTTGCCCTCACCTTGTTACCGGTATGAATTGTACTTGTGACGATTTTAACACAAGTATGATTTAACACAAGCCTTTGGATCCACGGAAATAAATGGCCCTTATTCATTTGAGGGTACCATAAAAGAGCTCTCATGAAATTGATGTACCGTGTGTGCTATGTGTATACAATCCTGCTCTCATTCATGAAATTTGCTCTTGCTCGGTATCTATCTATCTACTAATTTATGTTGAGCTAGGTTCGTCTCCTAGGATTTTTGTTCCGATTTTACAGTGGACCGTTTTGTCCCTGGCTGTTAGTAAATATTACATGCCCTGGCACCGCGAAGTGAAAAACTACACGCCTCCTTCGCCTGTAACTTCGCTCGCTCCAGCCGTGAGCTGCCGGGCCCCCTCCCCCGCTCCTCCGCCTTCCATCTCGCTCCCGTGCTCTACCCCGACGCCTCCCTGCCTCGACTCGGCGCCGCCTTTGCTGTGAGCTTCACCTGCCTTTCGCCTCCCATCTCTCTCCCATGTCCTCCAGCATCGCCCCCTCAAATCCCGATCTATGATTCGCCCCGACGTAGGCACAGGCAAGTGCGGCCAGGATCTGCGGCCGGTTCCCTGGCCCCCGCTGCTCGGAGCTCCACCAGGTCGCGCACCTCCACTGCGTGGAGCTCGATGGAGGGGAGGGTAGACGGAGTGGAGAGGTGGCCCTATCCCGACCCTCTCGATTCCACAGAGAAGCACCATTTGGCTCCGCCCGCGAGAGAGGAGAAGTAGAGAGTGGGGAAGGCCCAGGAGGACGAGCCTACCGACGCGCCCCTTGGCTCGGATCTGCACCCTGTGTAGAGGTCGGAGGCGTGCCCTGCCCTCCACCGGCGTAGCAGAACTTCAAATCGTGCAGCCCTGGGCGAACCGTAGCTAGCGCGACCTCAGGCTCCCAGCGCCGGCGGCCGGCGAAGGGCGGCGGGGACTCGTGGAGGACGGACTGGTGGTCTCTCCACAGGCGAGCAACGCGCAACCACCGTCTTCATTCCCCTGGTGACCCCCTCCCCATCACCTCGTCTTACAGCCCCGCGGCTTCGTCCGTTTGCAGCGGCGCGGGTGTCGGTCCCCACGACTCTCCAACCGCCCTCCTACGCCTACCCGTCCACCGCCCCACATCCCCTTGCCTTCTTGTGTTGCTGCTCAATTGGCTTGATTCAGGACCCATTTGATCAGGATGACTGGATTCACTATGCTAAAACGACTGAGGAAATTGGAGATGACCTCCACGTCACGAATCCAACTGCATGTTCTTTCTTTGAGAAATATATATACATTGTCTTTATCTTTTCGTTCTATTCTGTGAAGTAAATATTTATTGAAATTGTCCCTGCACAGAGTTGCAAAGGCGATTGCAGAGATGGGAATTGAATGAGCCTCTCTGTTCCAAAATTTTGTCAAAACGTGCCATACTATCTTAACTTGCCTGCTGCTTAGATTGTGCTCGTAGGATCTCAGCAATAAGTTCCCGGTTACGTGTGGATACAAAAACAACAAATTTTAATTTTGATATTTGGCTGGAGCTCACATGTTTTGAGTGGGACCTGTACCCTGTTTGAGTGGGAGCTCATAAGTTTTCAGCTACCTGTACCCTGTTATATAACAGTTTTAATATATGGTGATGGTGTTTCGAACTTTGGGTGCCTGGTTTTAGCCTTATATGCCAATGGTTCCCAGGTAGTTCGTCCAGACCGGATGTTTGGATTTGTTTACCTTCCTTGCTATGGTAGAACTAAATTTAAACCTCATTCCAGTGTATATGGAATGCTCTACTCAAATGTTTAGACCTGCATCATAAATTAAAACAAGAGTAGAAAGATGGGACATATTCATAAGCAACCATCTAGCTACATGAAATCATTGTCGTGATGTATTACGAACTTTCAATAGGTGTTTTCATATTTTTAAAAAAATTGTCATGCATAGACATATATCATTTTTAGGAAAATAATTCTATGGGACCAGGTCCACAAATCTATCTGCGTGGACCGGCTGTCGCATTTGACATATGTTTAGAAAAGAGAAAAAATACAAACTTTTGTTGTCTATTTTTAGATCCAAACTGTCATAATGCTACGTGTCAATCGCAGGAGTTGGTGCACACATATGAATCCGTAGACCAGGTCCCATAGAATTATTTTTGACATTTTTATTCTATATGAGATCATGGATTATGAACATGCATTTGAAAATTTCAGCCATACTATTTCGTCTTTGTGACAGTGAATGAGTACAAATAAACTCCTCATATACTATGAAATCAAGCATTCAAATTTGGGGTGGATTTTTGCTTCTATGGGGTTGTAGAATATATTCTCACTATACCTTAATTGATCCGGAGAATGAGAACTATATGCACAAAACCACGAACATATAATGCATGATTAATGTGTATTTTATATTCACTGATGGTCATGAAGAATTAAAGAGCCGTAGCAACCTACGGACATTCAGCTAGTGTTAATCATAAGTGAGGTGTTAAATGGGATTCCACCAAAGTCGCTAGTTTATATATGCTAAAATCTAAAATTTTAAACAAAAATTTATACTAAATTTAGACAAATGAATTAAAAGTGGGATTTTGATAAAATCTACGCGGCAAATACCGAAAAGAAAAGTGATACT
Source organism: Avena longiglumis (assembly GCA_030063025.1). NCBI lineage: Eukaryota > Viridiplantae > Streptophyta > Magnoliopsida > Poales > Poaceae > Avena > Avena longiglumis. The sequence continues at coordinate 447,417,292 of CP125977.1, forward strand.
AACCAGCCGCTGATTTTTTTTGGGAGGAGCGCCCCGCGGGGGTAGCCAGCTTGTTGGCCATCTGATCAATTAAGTGATTAAATCTGGGGCATTGGATCAATGTAGCAAAATCCTGTTTTGTAACATTTTTTCTGTAAAACTTGCGAAAACTTTTGCGATAGCAAAAAAAACATCCATATATCACAAATCCCTATTTGTTTATAGCAAAATGTAAAAATGATGCCGTGGTATAACCAAAAAAAACCAATGCATCAATATCTCTGGCCAACTCATCCAACATTAAATAAACATGTATGGAACATTGGAGCAATATCTCTGTAGTATAGATATAAAAATCATGGTTGCAATTTGTTCATGCTTACACAGCGTCCGAACAGGCATGCAGAGGAGCACAGGTCGTTGGATTTTTTGTTTAAATAGGCTCCGTCTATTTATTTATTATATGCCAATAAATTACTAAAATTCTAAAGGCCATTTGATCCATGCATGCAAGGCAAGAGCTGAGACAAATGTTTAGTCTCATATTGCTAGTAGAGTGGAAGTTGGACCAGCTTATAAGGAGAGCTCTTCCACCACTTGTAAAGATCTTGAGAAGAAAAAATATATACACGCGCGCTTCTCCTCCTCGCTCTCTTCGCCACGACGCGCGCGCGTCACAGGTTACGGGAATCTCGCCGAGCCGAGCTTTATTTTGTCACGCATGAATGGTATATAAACAGCAGAAGCTGAAACGTTTTGCTCGAGTGGATTTTTAATACGAGCTAAGTGGAAATGAATATGAACCGAGTGGAGGTTGTCCGGTTTGGCTATCGCCTGTTCGTTTTAACTTCCGCCTCTTTGTTTCATCTTCTGTGCAGCATGTCTGTCTTTCCTCTGTGCCTATAAGAGAGAGGTCGCGCCTACTCTCAGATACACCGTCACACACAGCATTGCACCTCCAGTTTTAGAGCATTGTGCTACCTAGATCTTCCCCATCCCATCTTGCGGTGTGCACCGCGAGCCGGGACAGTAGGCCTTCGAGATTCCGCTGCTTCGAGTCCTGTACGGGAGAAGGGCGATAAGGTTTTTGGGGAGCGCTATTGGAGCGACTACTGGCTTCATCACGGACTCCTTCACGGATAGCGACAGCGCTGGCGTCTTTTCCAACGACGACTTCTTCCCCGACATCAGCAACCTCTTCCTTGACGACATGGATGATGACGGTGCCAACACGAACGGTGGCGGTTCCTCTGCTGCTGTTGTGATGTACATCCTCTTTCTCAACCTTGTTTTGATGGTATCTCAAGTTCTATGCCTTGCAATCCGTTTGGTTATCTGTCTTAATCTATATTTGTTAATTCACATGATTAGTTTATTTTTTTATTATTCCATTCATGTTTTATCTAGCGTTTATTATAGTTAATTCTCTTGGTAAATTGCACTTTTACTCAACAATCTAAAAACCTATTATAGGCAATTTGATCCAAGTGGTTTCGTTGCTTCCATGAAGACACATGTGTTTGAAGGTGTCAATTACAAACGATGGTGTGCGAGAGCAGTTCTCTGGTTTCGAACCATGATCTACTATAATGTCATCTATGGCGCACCAAAGGGAGATCTTAATCCTGCTCAGGAAGAGGCGTTCCAAAAACTTGATACCACTCTTAAGGCTGCCTTGATCAGCATTCTTGGCGACAATATTATCAATTCATATCTGTCATTTAACAATGGTAAGGATATGTGGGATGCACTCAAGAGAATATTTGGATTCTCTGATGCTGGTAGTGAACTGTATGTCATGGAACAATTCTATGACTATAAGATGGTTGATGACCGCCCCATTGTGGAGCAGGCTCATGAAATACAGTCACTTGCCAGGGAGTTTGAGCACTTCACATGTGTGTTACTAGACAAGTTTGTGGCTGAAAGTATTATTGCCAAGCTTCCCTGGTCATGGAGAAATTTTTCTACTTCTCTGAAGCACAAGAGACAAGAGTTTTCCGTGACGGATCTCATTGAGACTCTTGATATGGAAGAGAAGGCAAGAGCAAAAGACACACGTGTTCGAGGTGCCGAGGGAGGTTCTAATGCCAATCTGATACAGAAATGGAACTTCCAGCCTCACAAGTTCAAGAACAAGGGCAAGTTTGATGGCAAAGGAAAGTTCGATGAAAAGAATAAGGCCTCACAGTCTACCAGTTTCATGAAGAAGACTGATAAGAAGAAAGGTGCTTGTCATGTGTGCGGTGATACTGATCATTGGGCTCCTGTTTGTCCCAACCTCTTTGACAAGCGCCGGCATGGGAAGCACATCAAGACTGCTAATGTTGTCATGAGCGACGTTGCCATAAAAGATGTTGGGTATGGTATATTAACTACTATTCTTTTATTATGTCATCCTCCTGATTGGTGGATTGACACGGGCGCTAATGTACATGTTTGTTCTTATATTTCCATGTTTTCTTCGTATCAGGTCAGAGGGACTCAAACCATGCTAATGGGAAACGACTCACGTGCTTCTGTTCATGGTGTTGGTATGGTCGATCTGAAGTTCACTTCGGAAAAGACCGTGCGCCTGAAGAACGTGCATCATGTTCCCTCAATAAATAAAAATCTTGTTAGTGGATCTCTTCTGTGTCGATATGGCTACAAGATTGTATCCGAGTCTAATAAATTTGTAATTTCTAAGTATAGAATCTTTGTTGGTAAACGTTATGAGTGCGGAGGCTTGTTTCGCTTATCTCTATCAAACATTTGTAATAAAGTTGTTAATCATATTTATACGAATTTTGAATCAAATGTCTGACACCCTCGTCTTTGCCATATTAATTTTGGTTGTATGACACGGCTAGCCAAAATAAATTTAATCCCTGTTTTCACTACTGTTAAGGGATCTAAATGCCAAGTATACGTGCAAGCAAAACAACCTCGCAAGTCACATATAATTGTAGAAGTAAGAAATTTAACACCACTAGAGCTCATACATTCCGATCTTTGTGAGATGAATGGTGTGCTGACAAAATGTGGAAAGAAATATTTCATGACTTTGATCGATGACTCTACGAGATACTGTAATGTGTGTCTCCGGAAATCAAAAGGGACGAGGCTTTGAGTTTCTTTAAAATCTATAAAGCTAAAGCAGAAAATCAACTTGATCGAAAGATTAAGAGGCTTAGGTCTGATCGTGGTGGAGAGTATTTTTCCAACGAGTTTGATTCCCTTTGTGCGGACATGGCATAATGCATGAGAGGACGCGTCCCTACTCACCCCGGTCAAATGGAGTAGCCGAAAGAAAGAACCATACTCTAACAGATTTGGTTAACGTCATTTTAGACACATCGGGTCTCTCCAAGGAATAGTGTGGGAGGCACTATTGACGGTGTTTCATGTCCTAAACCGAGTTCCCACAAATAACAAAGAAATTACGCCATTAGAAGAATGGGAGAAAAAATATTAAAACTCTCTTACTTATGCATTTGGGGTTGTTTGGCAAAGATTAATGTACCAATCCCCAAGAAGCGCTAGCTTGGACCAAAAACCATTGATTGTGCTTTTTGGGCTATGCTTTTCATAGAATTGGTTATAGATTTTTGATAGTAAAATATGAAGTACATGACATTCATGTCGGTACAATCATGGATTCGATTGATGCGACTTTCTTTGAGGATATCTTTCTTATGAAGGATAAACCTAACTCATCAAATCTGGAGATACCTAGTCCATCTAATCGGGAATTTGCTACATTTTATGAACCTAGAATTTCAATTGAACACTCTGAAAGTCCTAAGGAGGATGATAATAAAATCCTAAAAGGAGGAAGAGACAGAGGATTGCAAAGTACTTTGGTGATGATTTCATTGTGTACCTTGTAGATGACACTCCCACTTCCATTTTAGAAGCATATGTATCTCCTGATGTTGACTACTGGAAGGAAGCCGTCCGTAGTGAGATGGATTCTATCTTAGCTAATGGAACATGGGAGATCACTGATCGCCTTTATGGGTGCAAACCTATAGGATGCAAGTGGGTATTTAAGAAAAAGCTTAGACCTGATGGTACTATTGAGAAGTACAAGGCAAGACTTGTGGCCAAGGGATACACTAAAAAGAAGGTGAAGACTTCTTTGACACTTACTCACATGTTGCCGGATTGATGTAGCATCCCAGTTGTCTAACCCCTGTAATGCTACATGTTATAATAATAAAATGGGCCACTTCCAACATATAATTGTTGCATCATCATCATATCATGCTCATACCATCATACCACCTTGCATTTGAGCATCATATAAAACCCTTTCTTGTTTGGTTCTTATCTCATGTGCATGATTAATTGTATTTGCCTCTTGATATTGTATTTGGCTCTTGATATATTGATAAATGCCCAAGTTGAGTTGAGGGCATCTCTCTTATTGACTCCACCACCTTTTCTTTCACCACCTTATATTCCACCATCCAATTAATGTGAGATTGGCATTTTAATTTGGTTTTATCTCTAGCTCATGTTAGTTGGTTGGAACCCACCCATAATCTTTGCTTGGCCTTGCCCACCTTTTTGGAATGCATATGAATAATGCCATGTTAATATTATTGTTTTCACAAGGATAAATTGGCATTAATTATTTTGCATGGGCCATGCAAGTGCCACCTTCTCTAGTATTTGGTTTTTTGCTTGCATTCTAAGTGGATCATCTTTTCCTTTGCTTAATCTTGTTTTGGGCTTGTAGTTTCTTCATCAAAACATCTCCCTCTCTTCTCCCCTTTAGCTAAACCCCTACCCCCATGCCCCATGCACACACATGTGCTCATGAGGCATGCACCAACCTAATCCACCTCTTCTCTTGGATCTTGCTTGGCCATTATCTGGATCATGCATGAACTAAAGAAGAACCCCACCATCACATGCTCATCTCTCTCCCTATCCCTCCTTTTCTTGCTTGATCTTGTTGAGGCTTGTTTGAAGCATGCTTGATCAACCTAAGTACCACCTTCCTTTTCTTACCTCTCTTAGCAAAAACCCTAAATCCTACCCTTGCCATCTATCCTTCCTAGCTAAACCAAAAACCCTAATCTACATCTCCCCTAAACTAAACCCTAAACTACACCTACCCTAAACAAAACCCTAACTAACCCTCCTCTTCCCTACTTCCTAGTTTGGCCACACCAAACCCTGCCCCAGCTCACCACCCTCTCTCCCTCCTCTAGCTTGGCCCCCCTCTACCCTGGCCCACCTAGCTACCCATCGAGGACAAACCCTAGCACAAGCCGGCCGTGTCCCTCTCCCTTTTCCCTCTGATCTCTGCCCACCTGCCCACGAGTTCCCCAGGGCCACCTGCCAGCCTCTCTCCCTCCCCCAGCTCTGCCGCGCAACCCCCCCTGGCCCCCATGCCGAGCACGTGAGAGGGAAAAAGGTGGCACCCCGCAAGCCCCCTCCTGCCGTCCTTATCTACTCCCCACGGCACCCCGCTCCCTCTCCGTCCCTATCCACCCACTCTGCCTCGCCCAGATACCCCAGATCCACCCCGAAGGCGCCCTCTCCTCTCCCCCTCTCTTCTCCATCGCCACCGGCTACGCCATCGCCGGCAACCCTCGGCCCCCTCGCGACTACACCGTTCCAGACGACAAGCACGTCGGGGAGGTGATCGAGGAGACCAAGACGAGCCCCTACACCACGCCTGTACACGCCGTCGAGGAGGAGACGGACCGGAGCCACCAGAACCTGCCGCGCCCGAGCCGAAAACCCTAGCCGGCCGTCCGCCTGCTTCACCGACGATCTACCGCCCCTCTGCTCGATCTGACCACGCCAACGCCACCTCGGTGAGCTCCCTAACCCCCTGGACATGGTCGCCCGCTCGCTTCCGCGCTAGGTCCGCCGGACGATTCGTCGTGCACCCTCGGTGCACGGTGTAAACGTCGTCGTCGTCTGCTCTGCCGCGTGCGCAAACCCTATCTAGCCGCCTACCCCTCTTCCTGTCAACTACCCAACCCCACCGTAGCGGTCGCTGCCGCAAGCGCACCTCGCGATCGCGTTCGACCCCACCGCGCCTGTCGGCGCTGTGCTCCGTCAGTGCGGAGAAGAAACATAGTGCCCGCTGTCTGCTTTGCACAAAACCCCCTGCAAAACCTTTTTTGCCACCAGCAGCGGCTGGCCCATTTGTCTGTGTCTTGGTAGTTTTGCAAAAAGGCTCCTGACGTTTTCGAGTATAAACCCGCAGTCCCCCTTTCTCCCAGCCGCTGACATGTGGGGCTGTGTGCTCCGGGACCCATCTGTCAGCGTCTAGGGTCAGTGTGGCCTGAGTGTTAGATGTTTTTTCAGAATCTGTTTAGAAATTCAAACTAACTAAATTATTTCAAAATTCAAAATCAAATCAGAATTTAAATAACTTTTCCATAGTAAATCCAAATTTGACAAATAATATATGTTTGGATATCAGAAAAATGAGAGGATTCCAAATATGCCATCCATATTTCCTTTTGCACAATTAAATTCCAAGTTTATCTAAATTACACTAATTGCCACTAGAATTTAAATAATTCATAACTTTTGTTTCCTAAATCCAAATTTAGCAAATGATGTGTCTAAAATGATCAGCTCGACGAGACCTTTCTGTTTATGCTATCCATAACTTCAATTGCAGCATGCATCATATAAATATATAGTGAACAACAACTGTTATGGCAACAAATGTGATTCCAAAACCCCATTAAAAATGTTATTACTTGTCTTCCACACCTCACCATGCCATGCTACCTTACTTGCCATGTAAATTGTGCATCATTCATCATGGCATGATTGTTTGCTTGACGCATCTTATTCATATGCTTGTGCTCTATATTCATGTTGGCCTTGTTTGTTTGGTTTTCTCGGATGACACCGGCGGGGTTATATCAAGAGAACCAGAGCACTACCGGATCCGTCCCTCGCATCAAGCGAGTTATCGTGCAAGCACTTCCACATGCTTGCATACATACAGTACCTATTGCCTCTATCTTATTCTTGCATCATTGAGTCGCGATTGCATTAAATTGAATCCCAAGTATGCATAGCCTTTACTTTTAAACCCCACCAAGCTTGTTCCTCCATCCTATGAGCCACTACTATAGGAGTTGTTTGAGCCATGCGAGTCGTAGAACAGCATGTGTAGGGTATGTGAGTGTCTGTTGGATAATGAGGTACCTAAACAACTTAACCTGAGTAGTATGGGATAACTAAAGAAAGTGGCACCGGTGGGCAACATCTGCTATTTGGTTTTTCCTGCTCACTTGTGTCCCGTAAGACCCCGAGTACTTGATTCCTGTTCCTTGATTTATCGCGCTATCCACATCCGGGAGGTATATGGGACCCCCCTGGGCCAGAGCTTGATTCAGTCTTATTTCTTGGGGCCACAAACTAGTTTGAGGTTTTATTACTATCCTGTACTTATGCCATGCTACTTTCTGTATTTAAATTGTGCGAGGAGCACACTGTACTGTTTAGGAATTGTGACCCGTTTACGTGGTATCGACAGTCCCCGTTTGGGGATCTGCTGTCGTTTACCGCCGGCCCCACAAACCTTGAGTCCGTCTCGGAGTCAGCTATCTTCGTTGCGGGTGTACTTCAAGGGGTGGCCCCCTGAAATATTTCTGAATCCTGTGATTGTTCAGTCGTGAAAGCCTCGTTGGGTTTTGATTTGGTTTTTCCGAGGTTGATCGAGCGTGTGTTGCTATTGGTGCACCCCGACCGGGTAAAACTTTCTGAAAGCCGTGTCCGCGGATATGGACGACTTGGAGACAGTTTCTTGATCATAGACAAGCATAACTAAAGTACCGCCTTAATCGACTAAGTAATTTGACTAGTAAATAGTGCAACACTCATGGAATGGTTAACAAAATTGCCAGCGGATGGGGGTTGTTAAATCGCTTCCTTGTTGGTAGCGGGGAGGAGGATGGATCGGATGAGATTACCATTATAATGTTGTACTTAATTCACGGACATCCGCCTATCATTGGTTAGGCGGATGGTTAGCGATTATCTAGAACTGCTAGGGTTTATCTTTTTGCAATTCGTCACCCCAGGTTGTGTCCCCTTTAGAGGCATTAAGACTTGCTGAGTACCCTTAGGGTCTCACACGATAAATTATTGGTTCAGATGGACAGGTACCTCCGCAGGATGGATACTGGGTGGAAGAAACCGAAGATGTGGGCAACGATCGTTCGGTGTAGAGATTCCGGGAACAGGGATCCGTGAGACCTGTAGTTGGGATGTGCTTATTTCTATGGCATCTTATGCCGATTTGCTTCTTATCCGTACTCGGATTTTGTTTGCCGCTTCCGCATGATACTCTGATGTGTGTTGTATGAGGAAGTATCCTAAAATATAGATCTATCTAGGTCATTTGAATCTTGCCGTATGGCGTTGCTATATTTCCTTTCTTTCTAGATGGTATGGCTCTGATGTACTCTTGTATGGTGGCTTGCATACCCACTTGTGTCGTAGTTGATCCCTTCGCTGCCGACTCGCCGCCCGTCTGAGTCCCGTTGAGAGGGTAGTGGTTGGGACGTCTGAAAGGACTACCAGTGAGTGGCTTTTGGGGCCCCACCGTACTATTTCAACCACTACCACTCATACAGGCTTGTATCTAGGAGCGTAGTTCACCGAGGTAGTTACAATTGACCACCATTCGAGTATTACTCTCATTGGCTGCCTCTCATGGTCTTCTCGTTCATCAAATGGACGTTAAGACAACTTTCCTTAATGGAGAGTTGGATGAGGAAATTTACATGGATCAGCCAGATGGCTTTGTGGTAAATGGTTAAGAAGGTAAGGTGTGGAAGTTGTTGAAGTCTTTATATGGCCTAAAACAAGCCCCTAAGAAGTGGCATGAGAAGTTTGAAAGAACTTTAACTGCTGTAGGCTTTGTTGTAAATGAAGCTGATAAATGTGTGTACCATCACCATGTTAGGGGTGAGGGAGTCATCCTTTGTTTGTATGTTGATGACATACTGATTTTCGGAACCAATCTTAATGCAATTAAGGAGGTCAAATATTTCTTATCGTGTTCCCTTGAGATGAAGGATATGGTAGTAGCTGATGTTATCTTGAACATCAAGCTATTGACAGATGATAACGGTGGGCTTACATTGCTTCAGTCTCACTATGAGGAAAAGGTCTCGAGTCGTTTCGGGTATAGCGACTTCAAGTCTTCTCCTACACCGTATGACCCAAGTGTGTTGCTTCGAAAGAATCAAGGAAATACTAGACACCAACTAATATACTCTCAAGTTATTGGCTCGCTTATGTATTTAGCTAGTGCCACGAGGCCTGATATCACCTTTGCTGTAAGCAAACTCAGTCGATTTGCCGGGCAATGACTGTCCGTCGAGTCTGCCACCCGTCGCTGTAATGTCGTGCCATGGTCACCTCGGATTTTCATTGTTTCCCCTTTTCCTGCCCACTTTGGCCTATAAAAGTCGATGACCTTGCCGGCTCACAACACACACTCTCAGCCTCTCCACTCCCCCTCTACCGCGAACACCAACTCCGGCGAGAAGAAAGCCATGGCCGAGAGGTACTCTGGCAACCCTGCGGCGGCAAACGACTTCAGCCGGCGTACGCTCCAGCCCTGGGAGTCCCGGATGCTCCACGACACCGGTTACATGGCGCTGTCAGACTTCCGGTGCCCGCCCGGTTAGAAGCTCAGGGCGGCATCCCGGTGTCGCCGGTGCCAACCGGCGACGAAATGGTGGAGGAGATCCAAGCCGACATCGCGATGATGGAGGACCCGAATCTCGCCGAAGATTCTGACAACCTCGCGTACTGGGAGCAGTTCTTCGTCGAGCACCGGCTCCGGGAGCTCGCCACCTACGAAGGGCTGCCCGACATGCCGCCAAAGTGCGACAACATGGCAGGGAACCGAAGATGGTGGAGTGCGCCAGGACGGATGCTCACTGCCGTCCTGGAGCACATCCATGCCGGCAATCGCCCTAGATGGGCTTCCCGCGCTCGTCGGCGCCCACGTCCAGGGCGAGGCGCCATCCTCTTGCGAATTGGCTGCCCAGGAGGATGGCCAGCCTCAGATCCTCCTCCCGCTCGTCTGGGTCCGTGCCGGCTTAGTCGTCGCGCGCAAGCGGCGAGGTTCTTCGGCCTGTCAAGTAGGAGGCCGATACGCCGGTCCTCTCGCTGCCGAGGACAAGATCGCGGGGATCATCATCAACGAGCCTCACGCGCCTTCGCCACCAACCGGCCGGCTTCGCATGCACCAGCCGAAGCGGGAGTCGACAGACTGGGCGGTGCTGGAGATGGCGATATAGCACTCTCTCCAGGATGCGGTGCCGCCGCTGTTGATGCGGGAGCCGGATATCCTCGCCTGGTCCAAGGCGGCCTGGGAGTAAGCGGAGGAAACCCGAGTTCAACACCGGCAAGAGGAGACCGAGTGCCAGGCCAGAGATCGTAGCGAGCGCGCCTACCAGGGGGCACCACTCATCGTCCTCGACGACGATTACTGATAGCTGTGAGATTCTACACATTTTTTATGGTTTTTATCGATGGTTTTAATTTGGATTTAATGGTTTTCTAGCTTTACCTAACGCTAATACTTCGCTAGCAAACAAAACTTGGTTTTAAGGTGTGTTTCAGGTTCTAAACATCACCAGAGGGATTTAACAGCAAAAACACAATATTCAGGCGAAAACAAGCAAGTCCCCTTTTGGAAGCAATCGAGGGGAATTTATTGCAAGCTTAATGACCAACTATATGGGCCGTTGCCGTATAGTTCCTGCCATATAGTTTCCATCTCCTTCATATTATTAAAAAGGACAACTTTCATGAAGAGGCCAAGGTCGAAAACAAAACACACGAGCCGCCACACCATCCAGAAGGGAGAAAGAAGAGATCTGGAGAAGAAGGAGAAGATGTTCTTCATCTCGCTCCATGATCTTCAATCTCCGAGCCACCACACCTCCATAGCCATTACTTGTACCTGAGAGAGAGAGAGAGATCCACCTTGCAAGTTAGGGTTTGATATTGTTCTTCCTATCTTGAATTGTGTTGGATTTATTTCTATTTCTTATTCTGGATCTCCATGGTAATATCAAGAAGAACTCCCTTTATTTAATTATATCGATTATGCTTTCTTCTCTCATGTGTGAGTAAGTTCCCTTGGGCTTGGGAGATGTAGGGGATTGGTGAGATGTGATGTGCCTATATAATTTCCATCAAGTTTGTGGTTGATTTTAATTACTATATTAGGTGTGCTTGACTATCTATGGGATGTTTAATGCTTGTTATCCAATTAAGGGCCCACACAACATGATGATTTGTTCTGCATAGATAGAATCTTGTTTACTAGCAGACCGGTGACCCTCGAGTGACACGGTGATATCAATGGGAAACTAGTTTGACTCGAGGATAGCGAGGAACCACCAAGCTTATTGCGTTAGTACGATCCAGGGATCTTAATTGCTAATTAACCTGAAGGATCTTAATCGTCTAGTGACTGACCATGGTTGTGGTAAACAGGCTAGTAGGATTATTGAAGTTGGGATGAAATCTACCAAGAGAAGTTCCGGCTAATTATGGGTTGCTCGCCTACACACATACTTATAAGATTACAAATGTTACACTTATAACTCATCCACCCGGCACATTCACTATCACCATGAAATGAATCTCTTTGCGCCTACTTCGTCATCTGCAGAAAACAACAAACAAATCGTTCTTTACTTTTTATGCTTTTTATTTCTGAAGTGTATATTTTAGTTTTACTTAAGTACTTTCGTTTAAATCCAAATCCTATTTCTCATTTTCAACACATGTAGTCAATTCACTCGAAGACCTGTGACAACTTCGGGTGCGACAGAGACTTCATGTAACACCCTAAAAATATTAATGGGGATCATTCCCTAATTAATCAAGATTAGGGTTAACAAAATCTTTTATTAATCAAATTTAAATCTTATTGAGTGAGTGTATGAATGCTTGCAATGCCATGTTTGATTGTTATAAATTATGAGAAATGGTTTATAGATCAAGACCATATCATCTAGGTCACTACCAAATCAAATCAAAACAAAAGAAAAGAAAATGAAAATATAAGGCATAAGACCTAATGGTCATTTCTGCCAAAGTTAATTACTAGCTCACTTTGAGCATCTCTAGCAACTAATCTCAAATAGAAACTTCCCCATTTCTTTTCACCCCTTGCTAGACCTAGTGATACTAAACCAAATGGAACTCACCAACCTTGCAGAAACATTTTCAAACTCTTTTGAGAGGCAATTCAAATTTGAATCTATCTTATGTATCAGGATAGCCAATTTTGGAAAACCACTCAAACTAACACCCCTTGGCAAACCATTGCACCCAGAGACTACCAAGACTAGTATCAGATCACTCACCAAAAATCATTGAATTTGGTGATGATTTAGTTCATGCGGCCATTTGATCGAACACTTGGTGATCACAGTACAACTACCAACTATCTACTGTTTGTGATCAATCAATTGATCATCCATTGTACTCCAAATCTTTGCCCTAGCTCACCCATGATCACCCCTAGTACCCAGCTATGCAATTGAGACATTCTTCTTCACTGCCTTGATCAATGCCAGTGGTACCCGAGCTCACCATGTCACTCGGACATGGGAAGCATGCCACATGTCGCGCCTCACTCACTCGTGATGTCTAGCTAGTAGTCGTGACCTCACCACCCCTCTCTGTCCACCCCTCGACCAATGGCGAGACGTGGAGACCCTAGAACTGAAGGGTTTCGCGGCATAGTAAATCAAAATTTGCTACGGAGCGAACAGAGGGAAAGCCAAGATCTAATCTAGGAGATGCAATCAACGAGAGAGATTGGATTAGATCTTCATACCCTTGAAGATTCGCATGACAGCGTTAAATCGGAACGTGGGTGATGTAGTCGTACGCTTCTCCTCCTCGCGATCCGATCCGATCTAGCACCACAAGTGGCGGTGCCTCACGTGAGATGCACACGCACCTCGGCGTCTCCTCCTTCCTCGGACCAGCAGTATGGTGGAGATAGATTGGATCTACAACACGGCGTGGTGTATATGGTGGAGAATTTCGCTGCAGGCTTTACTTACAAACAGTCGGGAGGGAGAGAGGAAGGTAGCAAGGCTGCTAGGGCTTGGAGGAAGGTGTGTGTGGGGAGGCGCCACCCTCTATATATAGAGGGGGTGCGGCCAGCCCTTGCCCCTCCTCCAAGCCTATCTCTAGTTTAAACAATTTAAACTCTCCCTTATCTAGAAATCCTATCTCTAGATTTAAACTCTCCCTTATCTAGAAATCCTATCTCTAGTTTAAACGAGTTTAAACTTATCCAGGATCGGCTGGGCCCTATGGGGCCTTGTGCCCCTGGCCCAATGCGGCCAGGACACTCCCTCATAGGCCCATGCCCCCTCCCGGAAGGTGGGGCCACGTTGGTCCCCTTCCGGAAGGTTCTAGAAGCTTCCGGTACAATACCGATTAACCCGGAACAATTCCGAACTCCAAAAACTGCACTACCTTATATGAATCTTATTCTCCGGACCATTCCGGAACCTCTCGTGATGTCCCGGATCCCATCCGAGGCTCCGAACAAAAATTCATAAACCAATTATCCAATCTATCCTAGCGTCGAGACACGTTAAGTGTGTGACCCTGCGGGTTCGAGAATATGCAGACATGATCTTCTATCAATAATCAACAGCGGGTCTGGGCACCCATATTGACTCCCACACATTCATCGATGATCATATCGGATGAACCACGATGCCGGATTCAATCAATCCCATATATATATTCCCTTCGTCTCGCGATATTTTACTTGCGAGATTCGATCGTCGGTACCGTCATACCTAGTTCAATCTCGTTCACAGCAAGTACTTTACTGCTCTGTAATCCGATATCACTTTGTGATTAACTCCTTAACCACATGCTTGCAAGCGGTGTTGATATCGATTACCGAGTGGCCAAGTATATCTCTCCGACTTGGGAGGGACAAATTCCATCTCGATACATACAACCCAACAGATACTTTCCGATCACCTGAGAGACACCTTTATGATCACCCTCTCATAGGATAACGTTTGATGACCTCAAAGCTTTCTTCCGGTACCAGGGAGTTGCATTATCTCATGGTCTAAGGAATACAATATTTGACATAAGAAAAGCTTCGCAAAGATGAACACGATGAAACGATCTAATTGCTTCGCTTAGTTTGGGTCTATCCACCATATCATTCTCCCAATGATATGATCTTATTATCAATTGACAACTCATGTCTATGGTTAGGAAACCTTAACCATCATTGATCAATGAGCTATTCCATAGAGGCGTACTAGGGACACGGTGTTGTTCACAAACCACACAAGTATTAAAGTTTCCGCTTAATACAATTCTAGCATGGAATATAAACTTTATCATGAACAAGAATTATAATAATAACATCTTTATTATTGCCTCTAGGGCATAATTCCAACAGTCTCCCACTTGCACTAGAGTCAATAATCTAGTTTACATTTGGCAACAATCTCACACCCATGGCAATCGAGGTGTTGATCATGTTTTACGTGGAAGAGGTTTAGTCAATGGATCTGCGACATTCATCCGTATGTACTTTGCTAATCTTCGATCTCCATCGCTATATAATCTCGGATTATATGAAACTTATGATTGATATGCTTGGTCTTTGGATGATATCTTGGTTCCTTAGCGAGTGCTATGGCGCCATGTTGTCACACAATATCTCCATGGGTCCAATGCACTTGGAACCACGCCAAGCTCGATGATGAAGTTTCGATCCAAACTCCTTCACTTGACGCTTCGCAGCAGCCATGTATTCCGCTTCTCATAGATCCCGCGATCACGCTTTGCTTGCAGCTTCTCCACTCACAGCTCCTCCATTCAAAATATACACGTATCCTGTCTGAGATTTAGAATCATCCTTGTCGGTGTCGAAACTAGCATCGACGTAACCTTTTACGACAAGTTGTTCATCACCCCCATAGACTAAGAACATTTCTTTAGTTCTATTAGGTACTTTAGGATGTTCTTCACGGCTGTCCAGTGTTCCACTCCTGGATCACTTTGATATCTGCTCGTCAAACTAAGAGCATTGGACACATCCGGTCTAGTACACAGCATGACATACATGATGGAACCTATGGCCGAGGCATAAGGCACTTTGCTCATAGCTTCCCTATCATTTACCGTAGCTGGACACTGAGCCTTGCTCAATATCTTACCTGACAACATAGGCACTGAACCTTTCCTTGCCTTATCCATTCTGAACCTTTTCAGAACTTTGTCTAGGTATGTACTTTGGCTTAAAGATATCAGGCGTCTTTGTCTATCTCTATAGATTTTGATGCCCAATATATAAGCAGCTTCACCTAGGTCTTTCATTGAAAAACACTTGTTCAAATAACTCTTCACATCGTTAAGCATGTTGATGTCATTTCCAATAATCAATATGTCATCCACATATAGTACCAGAAACGTCACCGAGCTCCCACTCACTTTCTTGTAGATACAAGCTTCGTAGCAATTTGGAACAAATCCAAAGATCTTGATCACTTGATCAAAACGAAGGTTCCAACTCCGAGATGCTTGCTTCAGTCCATAAATGGAACGCTGAAGTTTGCATACTTTACTAGCATCCTTAGGATCGACAAAACCTTCGGGTTGCATCATATACAACTCTTCATCAATGTTGCCATTGAGGAAAGCAGTCTTGACATCCATCTGCCATATTTCATAATCATGAAACGCAGCAATTGCTAATAAAATCCGAATGGACTTAAACATCGCTACGGGAGAGAAAGTATCATCGTAGTCAACACCTTGAACTTGTCGAAAACCTTTTGCGACAAGCCGTGCTTTATAGACGGTAACATTACCATCCATGTCCGTTTTCTTCTTGAATATCCATTTGCACTCAACGACCTTTCGGTCGCTAGGAGGATCCACCAAAGTCCATACTTGGTTTTCGCTCATGGATCCCAATTCGGATTTCATGGCTTCTAGCCATTTCTCAGAGTCTGGGCTCATCATCGCTTCCTCATAGTTCGTAGGTTCACTGTCTTCTACTAGCAAGACAGTCAAGACAGGCTGCATTACCACTCGGAGGGCACGCGACCTTGTCGACTGCTGACGCTCAAGTGACATCGTCCAAGCTTCATGATCCTTGTCATTAGCTTCCTCTATTGTTGGTGCGCATTTGGAACAATTTCAGTCTTGCGCTACTCTCCAATTCAAGAGAAGGTTCAATAACCTCGTCTAGCTCAACTTTCCTCCCACTCACTTCTTTCGAGAGAAACTCCTTCTCAAGAAAGGAACCGTTCTTTGACAAACACTTTGCCTTGTTATGTGATAGAAGGTATACCCAATAGTTTCCTTAGGGTATCCTATGAAGACGCATTTCTCGCTTTGGGTTCGAGCTTGTCCGCATCAACTTCTTGACGAAGCTTCGCATCCCCAAACTTTAAGAAACGACAACTTAGGTTTAGCACCAAACCACAGTTCATACGGTGTCGTCTCAACGGATTTAGATGGAGCCCTATTTAAAGTGAATGCAGCGGTTTCTAATGCATAACCCCAAAATGATAACGGCAAATCAAGAAGAGACATCATCGATCGGACCATATCTAATAGGGTTCGATTCGGCGTTCGAACACACCATTGCGCTGTGGTGTTCGGTGGCGTGAGTTGCGAAACAATTCCGCTTGCTTTAAGATGCGTGAGAAAATCATAACTCAAATATTCGCCCCACGATCGGATCGTAGAAACTTAATCTTTACATTACGATGGTTCTCCACTTCATTCGAAATTCTTTGAACTTTTCAAACGCTTTGATTTATGTTTCATTAAATAGATATACCCATATCGAAGGGTTCTGACATAGAAAACAAAAATTTTCCTACGATGTGAACTATATACCAAGATCTATTTATACTAGATACAAACAACGCGGATGTATATCCGTAGAGAACATACCCTTGAAGACCGACAAAGCTTAACGAGTCCAAACTCGTGGTTGATGTAGACGATCTCTTGCCGATCTCAAGATCGAGAGGAAGTCCTAGCGCGCAAATCAGCGCATCCGTGCTCAGACACACGCTCGAGGCACCGAGCAACCTCCGCCTCCTCGCTCCAAATGATGCAGCGGAAGCACAACTCTTTCTTGCCGAAAAGCCACCGGGAACATGTATCTCGCTAGTCCGAGACCATGGGGATAAATTCTAGAGGGGAGAGAGATCCTTCACGAGGAGGTGTGAGTGAGAAGTGAGAGGGGCTCCTTTTATAGGAGGAGGGGGAACCCCAAGGGGTGGCGGCGCATGGGGCTGCCCCTTGCCCTCATCATGTGGGTGGACACTCCACTCACAAAATGACCCTTCAAAAGTCCACTCAAAATCCCACTCAAAAATCCCATTAAATTTCCACCAAATTTAATGCAAACTCTCATTAAATAAAACTTTTTATTTTATTCAGAATTTTGTCAATTACTTTAATGACAAACATTCACAATAACCCTTGCTAGAATTCTATTTCACATGCATAACCACTTTATGCAATTTCACCCGAAAACTGTTTGGTATCTAGTGAAATAAATTCTCGCTTTGTTTATTCTTTCGGCATGAAACTTTTGCTCCAATTGGATGTCGGTGTCTCTTAAGTGTGTCACCCTACGGTTCGTGAATAATGCGGACATGATCGAGACCCTCTTAGATCAATAATCGAGCGGGATCTGGAGACCCATACTGACTCCCACACATTCAACGATGACTTTCTTGTGATCGTCGGAACCTTTTACGCTAGTATCTTAATACCTTTGTCTCACGATATATTACATGTCCGAGATTCGATCATCGGTATCTCCATACCTAGTTTGATCTCGTTACCGACATGCACTCTTTTCTCGTTCCCGTGATATAACATTCTAGTGATCAAATCACTTGCTTGCAAGCTAATCAATGTGATATCACCGAGAGGCCCAGTATATCTATCCGTCATCGGGATGAACAACTTCCACTCCTGATCCATGAGCCTCAACATAACACTTTACTAGTTCTGAACCCATCTTTATAATCACCCTGTTACGGTGTGACGTTTGATGTTATCAAGAAACTCTTCCGGTGTTAGTGATTGACATGATCTCATGGTCTAAGGATTAGGATCACTTCGTAAGTTGTTATAGCAATATAAACTCAATGACTTTGATCGTAATGCTATACTTGGATGAATGTTCATCACATCATTACACTAATGTTGTGATCCCGTTATTAACAACATCCAATGTCCATGATCGGAAACCTTGATCATCTTGTTAATCAACGAGCTAGTTTATGAGAGAGGCTTAACTAGGAACTTTCTGCTTGTTTATTAAACACACATGTATTAACGTTTCCGTATTAATACAATTATAGCATGCAAAATAAACATCTATCATATACTTGGAATACACATAATAAACAATTTATTATTGCCTCTCGGGGCATATTCCTTGATCTCCCACTTGCACTAGAGACAATAATCTAGTTACATAGTGATATATCTAACACCCATTGAGTTCGGTGTTGATCATGTTTTGCTCTAGGAGAGTTTTAGTCAACGGATCTGCTACATTGAGATCCGTATGTACTTCTAAATCTTTATATCTCCATCCTTGACATGCTCGGATGGAGTGAAACCGCTTAATATGCTTGGAATGCTTGTGAGACCTTGGCTCTTTGGCATTGGCAATGGCACCATTGTTGTCACAATAGATCACCATTGGGTCCAACGCTTGCCACAACTCCTAGTTCGGATATGAACTCCTTCATCCAAAGCTTCTCGCGCTCAAGCAACAACATATTCGACCTCGTTGTTGATCCCGCTACCACAGGTTGTTTGGAGCTCCTCCAACTAACCGCTCCGCCATTCATGAGAAATACGATCCGGATTGAGACTTAGAGTCATCCGGATCGGTGTCAAAGCTAGCGTCGACATAACACTTAGCGACGAGCTCTTCTTCACCTCCGTATACAAGAAACATATCCTTAGTTCTTCTCAAGTACTTAAGGATGTTTTTGACCGCTGTCCAATGTTAGAACACGGATCCGATTGGTACCTACTAGTCAAACTAATAGCGTGTGCCACATCCGGTCTTGTACATAGCATGGCGTACATTATAGAGCCTATGGTGAAGCATAGGGACTTTGTCCATTATCTCTCTTTCTTCCTTGAAGCGGACTTTGAGTCTTACTCAATGTCTTGCCTTGCAACATAGGTAAGAACCCCTTCTTACTTCCGTCCATTTTAAACTTCTTTAAAATCTTATCAAGGTATGTACTTTGCGATAGCCCTATTAGGCGCCTAGATCTATCTCTATAGATCTTTATGCCTAATATGTAAGATGCTTCACCTAGGTCCTTCATTGAAAATTTGCTGTTTAGATAACTTTTAACACTGTTTAAAAGTTCTATATCATTTCCGATCAATAATATGTCATCCACATATAGTATCAGAAATGCCACATTGCTCCCACTCACTTTCTTGTAAATACAAGCTTCTCCATAAGTTTGGACAAATCCAAACTCTTTGATCACCTCATCAAAGCGGAGATTCCAACCGTGATGCTTGCTTCAATCCATAGATGGATCGTGAAGCTTGCACACCTTGTTAGCATCCTTAGGATCGACAAAACCCTTTGGTTGTATCATATACAACTCTTCTTCAATATTACCATTGAGAAACGCGGTTTTGACATCCATCTGCCATATTTCATAATCGAAATATGCAGCAATTGCTAACATAATCCTAATCGACTTTAGCATCGCTACGGAGAGAAAGTCTCATCGTAGTCAACTCCTTGAATTTGTCGAAACCCCTTTGCGACATAAGTCGAGCTTTATAGATGGTCACATTACCATCGCATCGTTTTCCTTTTGAAAATCCATTTGTTCTCCACGGCCTTTCGGTCGTGAGGTAATTCCACCAAGTTCCAAACTTGATTTTCATACATGGATTCCATCTCGGATTTCATGGCTTCTAACCATTTGTTGGAATCCGGGCTCATCATCGCTTCTTCATACGTCGCAGGGTCATTATTTTCATCAACCATGAAATTTATGACAGGATTTCCGTACAGCTCTGGAGCTGCACGCGTCCTGTTTGACCTGCGAGGTTCGGTAGTACTCTCTTTCGGAGTTTCATGATCATTATCATTAGTTCCTTCTTCAACAGGTGGAGCCAACTCCGGAACGACTTCCGGCGCTGCGCTACTCGCCATACTTTGAAGAGAAGGTTCCATAACCTCTTCGAGTTCTACCTTCCGACTACTCACACCTTTCGCGAGAAACTCTTTCTCTAGAAAGGATCCATTCTTGGCAACAAAAACCTTGCCCTCGGATCTGTGATAGAAGGAATACCCAATAGTTTCTTTAGGGTATCCTATGAAGACGCATTTTTCCGCTTTGGGTTCGAGTTTATCCGGTTGAAGTTTCTTCACATAAACATCGCAACCCCAAACTTTAAGAAATGACAGCTTAGGTTTGTTTCCAAACCACAATTCATACGGTGTCGTTTCAACGGATTTAGATGGTGCCCGATTTAAAGTGAATGCAGCAGTTTCTAGTGCATAACCCCAAAATGACAACGGCAAGTCCGTCGAGACATCATAGATCGAACCATATCTAATAAAGTACGATTACGACGTTGACACACCATTTCATTGTGGTGTTCCGGCAGTGTGAGTTGTGAAACAATTCCACACTCTTTCATGTGAGTGCTAAACTCGTAACTTAGATACTCACCTCCACGGTCAGACCGTAGAAATTTGATCTTTCTATTACGATGATTTTCCACTTCATTCTGAAATTCCTTGAACTTTTCAAAGGTTTCAGACTTGTGTTTCATCAAGTAGATATAACCGTATCTACTCAAATCATCCGTGAAAGTAACAAAATAACGATATCCACCTCACGCCGACACACTCATTGGACCACATACATCAGAATGTATGATTTCCAATAAATCTGTCGCCCGTTCCATTGAACCGGAAAACGGCGTTCTAGTCATCTTGCCCATAAGGCATGGCTCACATGTATCAAATGATTCATAATCAAGTGATTCTAAAAGTCCATCCGAATGGAGCTTCTTCATGCGTTTAATGCCAATATGACCTAGACGGCAGTGCCACATATATGCGGATATATCATCACTAAGTTTAATCCTTTTAGCATCAATATTATGAATATGTGTAACATTATCATCGAGATCCAACGAAATAAACCATTCAACATTGGTGCATGACCATAAAGATTTCATTCATATAAATGGAACAACCATTGTTCTCGATTTGAATGAAAACCACTTTGCATCAAACATGATCCAGATACAATGTTCATGCTCGGTGCACCAAATAATGCTTATTTAAGTTTATAACTAATCCCGACGGTAAGTGGAGAGGTAGCGTTAAACGGCGATCACATCAACGTTTGATCCATTGCCGACACGCATCTTGACCTCACCCCTTGCTAGCGGTCGCTGTTCATGACCCACGATTCGAGTTACAAATATTAGCAACCGAACCGGTATCAAATACCCGGTGCTACTGAGCACTAGTCAAGTACACATCAATAACATGTATATCATATATACCTTTGTTTGCCTTGCGGCCTTCTTGTGCGCGGATACTTGGGGCGATTGCGCGCTTCGATGGCGATCCCTTACAATAGTAGCACTTTCGGTATCGGACTTAGGTCCAACTCGGGGTTTCTTTTCAGCGGCTGCAAAGCTTGCCGCCTTACTTCCTCCGTTTTCCCTTCTTGTCTTTCTTCAAACCAGTGTTCCTATTGATCATCAACACTTGATGTGCCTTTTGATCTCCACTTCTGCAGTTTTAAGCATTGACAGAAGCTCGGGGAGAGACTTCTTCATGCCTTGCATATTATAGTTCATCACGAAGCTCTTATAGCTAGGTGGCAGAGACTGCAGAACACGATGGATGCCTAAGTCAATGGGAATCGTTATTCCCAAGGACACAAGCTTATCGGCGTAACCCGACATCTTGAGTACATGCTCACTAACGGAGCTGTTCTCTTCCATCATGCAGCTAAAGAACTTTTTCTGAAGCATTGTAGCTCTCTACAGCAGCATGTGTGTCGAAAATCATTTTCAACTCACCCATTGTATCAAAAGCATTGCCGTTTTCGAAACGCTTTCGAAGTTCCGGCTCTAGCCCATACAATATGCCGCAATGAACTAAGTTGTGGTCCTCCTGACGAGTCAGATAGACATTCTTCTCCTCGTCAGGGGCATCGTCAAAGGGTGGGGGGCCTAATGGCGCTTCTAGCACATATTGCTTTTGTGCAGCAGAGAGGAGAATCCTCAAATTCATGGCCCATTCAAAAAGTTGCTACCGCTCGTTGCTAGTTTCTCTTTCTCCATGAACGCATTGAAATTAAAAGCAGGTGGTGCCATCTACAACAGAATTTGTAAAGTTTAGACTAAGTGTATGATAGATTGAGTTCAACTAATCTATATTACGAATGAACTCCCACTCAAAAGCGACATCCCTCGTGTCCTTTTGGTGATTACATGAACCAAATCCACTACACCAAGTCCGATCATCACGTGAGCCGGTCTAGCTTCAACATCGAGCATCAAATGGGCATCATATCAACTATATGACTCATGCTTAACCTTTGGTCGTGTTCCGAGGCCATGTGCGTACATGCTAGGCTCGCCAAGTTAGAACCTTAGTATTTTTGCGTGTGTAAGCTTTTACACCCGAAGTATGGTCGAGGATCCAAGTACACCCGATCATCACGTGATGTCTTGGAGCGACGAAAACATAATCGGTGCATACTAAAGGGAGAACACATTCTTATCTTGATATTTAAAATGAGGGATCATCTTATTATGCTTAACAAAGCGCTAAACAAGCAATATAAGATGCAATCAAACATCATATGTTTAATAGTGAAATTATATGGTTCCCGCAGATGATCTCTATCATGTGCATCGTGGTATGATCACTATCATACCTATATGTGTAAATCCACAATCTATGGGTTTTACGCTATGTGTGTTGTAAGAGTATCATCTCATACTTCTACTTACAACACTACCATATCATAACACTAGCCCAAAGAACAATCTAAACTAGACGCTTCTAATTTATCCATTGCAAGTTTTACGTGGTGAGGGCTTTCGAGATAGAACCGTTCTTACCTACGAACATGAACCTAACGAGGATAATCAAATTGTTGACAACTCGCTTGCAAAATAGATATTGACTATAGTAGGAGGCAGACACCGCTAGCCACTTATGCAAACTAGTTGCATGTCAAGCGTGGAACAGGTCTCATGCGAGGACATGTATAGTTTGTCCGGGCGCTTCATCCCACTATGCCACCAATATCCAAAATCACAAGAAAGGAGCAACAACATGATCATCATCGCCCACATACTCATATGTGTACTACCGTGTAAAGTATCTACGCATAGATCCGGCTCTGATACCACTGAAGGGTTCGCAGCATAGAAAACAAAAATTTTCCTACGATGTGAACTATATACCAAGATCTATTTATACTAGATACAAACAACGGGCGGATGTATATCCGTTGAGAACATACCCTTGAAGACCGACAAAGCTTAACGAGTCCAAACTCGTGGTTGATGTAGACGATCTCTTGCCGATCTCAAGATCGAGAGGAAGTCCTAGCGCCGCAAATCAGAAGCGCATCCGTGTTTCGCACACGCTCGAGGCACCGAGCAACCTCCGCCTCCTCGCTCAGCGATGCAGCGGAAGCACAACTCTTTCTTGCCGAAAGCCACGGGAACATGTATCTCGCTAGTCCGAGACCATGGGGATAAATTCTAGAGGGAGAGAGATCCTTCACGAGGTGTGAGTGAGAAGTGAGAGGAGGGCTCCTTTTATAGGAGGAGGGGAACCCCAAGGGGTGGCGCGCATGGGGCTGCCTTGCCCTCCCCTCATCATGTGGGTGGACACTCCACTCACAAAATGACCCTTCAAAAGTCCACTCAAAATCCCACTCAAAAATCCCATTAAATTTCCACCAAATTTAATGCAAACTCTCATTAAATAAAACTTTTTTATTTTATTCAGAATTTTGTCAATTACTTTAATGACAAACATTCACAAATAACCCCTTGCTAGAATTCTATTTCACATGCATAACCACTTTATGCAATTTCACCCGAAAACCTGTTTCGGTATCTAGTGAAATAAATTCCTGCGCTTGTTTATTCTTTCGGCATGAAACTTTTGCTCCAATTGGATGTCGGTGTCTCTTAAGTGTGTCACCCTACGGTTCGTGAATAATGCGGACATGATCGAGACCCCTCTCAGATCAATAATCAGAAGCGGGATCTGGAGACCCATATTGACTCCCACACATTCAACGATGACTTTCTTGTGATCGTCGGAACCTTTTACGCTAGTATCTTAATCCCTTTGTCTCACGATATATTACATGTCCGAGATTCGATCATCGGTATCTCCATACCTAGTTTGATCTCGTTACCGACATGCACTCTTTTCTCGTTCCCGTGATATAACATTCTAGTGATCAAATCACTTGCTTGCAAGCTAATCAATGTGATATCACCGAGAGGGCCCAGAGTATATCTATCCGTCATCGGGATGAACAAATTCCACTCTTGATCCATGAGCCTCAACATAACACTTTATTAGTTACGAACCCATCTTTATAATCACCACATTACGGTGTGACGTTTGATGTTATCAAGAAACTCTTAGGTGTTAGTGATTGACATGATCTCATGGTCTAAGGATTAGGATCACTTCGTAAGTTGTTATAGCAATATAAACTCAATGACTTTGATCGTAATGCTATACTTCGGATGAATGTTCATCACATCATTACACTAATGTTGTGATCCCGTTATTAACAACATCCAATGTCCATGATCAGGAAACCTTGATCATCTTGTTAATCAACGAGCTAGTTTATGAGAGAGGCTTAACTAGGAACTTTCTGTTTGTTTATTAAACACACATGTATTAACGTTTCCGTATTAATACAATTATAGCATGCAAAATAAACATCTATCATATACTTGGAATACACATAATAAACAATTTATTATTGCCTCTCAGGGCATATTCCCTTCAATATCTACTTAAGTAATCGGTAAAAGTGAGGAAATAGCGATATCCACCGCGTGTCGAAACACTCATCGGTACGCATACATCGGTATGTATGATTTCCAACAAGTCCGTTGCTCGCTCCATCATACCGGAGAACTGGGTTTTGATCATCTTGCCCATGAGGCATGGTTCGCATGTGTCAAATGATTCAAAATCAAGAGACTCCAAAAGTCCATCAGAATGGAGTTTCTTCATGCGCTTTACTCCAATATGACCTAGGCAGCGATTGCCACAAATAAGTAGTATTATCACTATCTACTTTGCATCTCTTAGCCTCAATGTTATGGATGTGTGTTTCATCCCTTTCGAGATTTAGAAGAAATAAACCATTCACAAGAGGTGCATGACCATAAAAGATGTTACTCATATAAATAGAACAACCATTATTCTCCGATTTAAATGAATAACCGTCTTGCAATAAACACGATCCAGAAATGATGTTCATGCTCAACGCAGGCACATAATAACATTTATTAAGGTTTAAAACTAATCCCGAAGGTAAAACTAAGGAGAGCGTGCCGACGACCATCACATCAACTCTTGATCCGTTGCCAACGCGCATCGTCACCTCATCCCTCGCAAGCCGCCGTCTATTCCGTAGCTCCTGTTTCGAGTTACAAATATTAGCAACTGAACCGGTATCAAATACCCATGCACTACAACGAGGGATAGTAAGGAAAACATCAATAACATGTATATCAAATATACCTTTGATGGTGCCAGCCTTCTTGTCCGCTAAGTACTTCGGACGATGCGCCCAATGACCCTTGTCCTTGCAATAGAAGCACTCAGTGTCCGGCTTGGGACCAGACCTGAGCTTCTTCTCAGCAGGGGCATTGCGCTTGTCGCCGCCCTTCTTCAAGGGCTTCTTTGCTCCCTTACCTTTCTTAAAGGAGGGCTTGTTGACCATCAACACATGATTATTCTTTTTGGTGTTCACCTCCGCTACTTTCATCTTAGTGAAGAGCTCAGTGATCATATCAGTGGAACCAATCTGATTGTGATCTACTACAAAACTTTTGTAGCTAGGAGTGTCAATCTTGAGCTCCTCTGGAATCTTGCAGTCCAGTTGCTCAAGGCATTGAGTGTAGCCCGACATCTTAATGGCGTGCTCACTAACAGAACTCCCTTCCTCCATCTTGTAGTTAAGGAATTTCTTAGAGATCTCATATCTCTCAGAACGGGCTTGAGTCTGAAACATGTTTTTCAGCTCTTCAAGAATCTCAAAGGGCGTGAACTCCTCAAAACGATTTTGAAGATCCGATTCCATAGCATACAACATGGCGATCTTAATCAAATAATAATCATCCTTGCGTGATCGATGAACAGCTTTTTTCATCAGCCAAGCATCTGACGAGGCGTCACCTAGCGCTTTCTCAAGGACATAGTCCTTTTGTCCGCCAGCGAGAATGATTCTCAAAATGCGGAACCATTTGGTGAAGTTAGACCCATTGTTTCTAAGCTTTTCCTTCTCAGCAAAAACGTTGAAGTTGAAGTTGGATTTGGCCATGTGATCTACAGTATTTGCAAGTACAATTTAGACTATGTTCATGATAAATAGTTCAACTTAATCAAATTACTAGATGAACTCCCACTAAATTCAACATCCCTCAAGTTGTTTAGTGAACACGATCCAAATTCACCACACCTAATCCGATCATCACGAGAAGAGATGTGGTTTCAATGGTGGACAACGAAGTGTCGATCATATCATTCATATGACTCATGCTTAACCTTTCGGTACTTGTGTTCCGAGTCCATGTCTGTACATGCTAGGCTCGTCAAGTTAGACCCAAGTATTTCCGCGTGTGCAAAAACTGGCTTGCACCCGTTGTATGTGAGCATAGAGTCTATAGCACCCGATCATCACGTGATGCTTGGACACGACGAACTTTCGCAACGGTGCATACTTGGGGAGAACACAGTTTTTATCTTGATCTTTAAGTGAGGAATCATCTTATAATGCTACCGTCGCGATCTAAGCATGATAAGATACATAAAAGGATAAACATCACATGCATATAACTTTATGTGACATGGTATAGCCAATCTCCGCGCAATGATCTCCATCTTATGCGTTCCGGCATGATCTCCATCATTCCACCATGATTGCCTCCACCACGAATAGCAACTACAACTATTGCTAACTACTTAGTGATAAAGTAAAGCTATTACATGGCGTATAAGAAGTTGACTCGCAGGTCATACACAATTATAAAGACAACCATATGGCTCACGGTTGTGTACTCATCGACATGCAAGTCGTGAAACATTACAAAACATGATCATCGCATACAATATACACATCACATCTTGGGCCATACCATATCACAGAAAACACTCCCTGCAAAAACAAGTTAGACGCCTCTACTTTGTTGTTGCATGTTTTACGTGGCTTATGGGAGTAGATGCTAAGAACGATTCTTACTACGGAAAGCCACAACGGTGATATTATGGTTGCCAAACTCCGTGTTAATCCCATGACAACTATAGTGAGAGAAACCGACATCCACCACCGCATGTGGAACAAGCCACACGTCAAGTGCGGAGCCGGTCGCGAACAACGTCGCGTAAGGTTGGCTGGACCGCTTCAATCTCACTATCCCGTCATAAGAAGAACACAAACAAGAGGCTTGCAACAGAAAACATCAACGCCGCAGAACAACCATGTTATGCGTTCTACTCGTGAAACACATCTACGCATAGATCTAGCTCGATACCATCAAGGGTTTCGCGGCATAGTAAATCAAAATTTCTATGGAGCGAACAGAGGAAAGCCAAGATCTAATCTAGGAGATGCAATCAACGAGAGATTGGATTAGATCTTCATACCCTTGAAGATTCGACAATGGAACGCTCGGCTTAACGTGGGTGATGTAGTCGCTTCTCCTCCTCGCGATCCGATCCGATCTAGCACCACAAGTGGCGGTGCCTCCGTGAGATGCACACGTCTGCACCTCGGCGCCTCCTCCTTCCGGACCAGCGAGTATGGTGGAGAGATAGATTGGATCTACAACACGGCGTGGTGTATGGTGGAGAATTTCTGCAGGCTTCGCCTACAAACATGGAGGGAGAGAGGAAGGTAGCAAGGCTGCTAGGGCTTGGAGGAAGGTGTGTGGGGGGGGCGCACCACCCCTCTATATATAGAGGGGGGGCGGCCAGACCTTGCCCCTCCTCCAAGCCTATCTCTAGTTTAAACAATTTAAACTCTCCCTTATCTAGAAATCCTATCTCTAGATTTAAACGATTTAAACTCTCCCTTATCTAGAAATCCTATCTCTAGTTTAAACGAGTTTAAACTTATCCAGGATCGGCTGGGCCCTATGGGGCCTTGTGCTCCTGGCCCAATGCGGCCAGGACACTCCCTCATAGGCCCATGCCCCCTCCCGGAAGGTGGGGCCACGTTGGTCCCCTTCCGGAAGGTTCTAGAAGCTTCCGGTACAATACCGATTAACCCTGAACAATTCCGAACTCCAAAAACTGCACTGCCTTATATGAATCTTATTCTCCGGACCATTCCGGAACCTCTCGTGATGTCCCGAATCCCATCCGAGACTCCAAACAAAAATTCATAAACCAATTATCCAATCTATCCTAGCCGAGACACGTTAAGTGTGTGACCTCATGGGTTCGAGAATATGCGCACATGATCTTCTATCAATAATCAACAATGGTCCGGGCACCCATATTGACTCCCACACATTCATCGATGATCATATCGGATGAACCACGATGCCAGGATTCAATCAATCCCATATATATATTCCTTGCCTCGCGATATTTTACTTGCCCGAGATTCGATCGCTTGCCGTCATACCTAGTTCAATCTCGTTCACAGCAAGTACTTTACTCGTTCCGTAATCCGATATCACTTTGTGATTAACTCCTTAACCACATGCTTGCAAGCGGTGTTGATATCGATTACCGAGTGGGCCCGAAGTATATCTCTCCGACCTGGGAGGGACAAATTCCATCTCGATACATACAACCCAACAGATACTTTCCGATCACCTGAGAGACACCTTTATGATCACCCTCTCATAGGATGACGTTTGATGACCTCAAAGCTTTCTTCCGGTACCAGGGAGTTGCATTATCTCATGGTCTAAGGAATACAATATTTGACATAAGAAAAGCTTCGCAAAGATGAACACGATGAAACGATCTAATTGCTTCGCTTAGTTTGGGTCTATCCACCATATCATTCTCCCAATGATATGATCTCATTATCAATTGACAACTCATGTCTATGGTTAGGAAACCTTAACCATCATTGATCAATGAGCTAGTCCATAGAGGCGTACTAGGGACACGGTGTTGTTCACAAACCACACAAGTATTAAAGTTTCCGCTTAATACAATTCTAGCATGGAATATAAACTTTATCATGAACAAGAATTATAATAATAACATCTTTATTATTGCCTCTAGGGCATAATTCCAACAAGAACGGCCATGCCCATTTAAGACATGGACATGCCGAGAGCACGGCGGAGCGCCGAAGCCGCCTCGTGCAGACACGCTGTGAGTCGACCTCTCCGTCCATACTCGCGACCATGACGTCACCAGCCACCTCCCAGACATGCCCATTGGCCACCGCGTGCCCCCTTGACCATCGTACTCGATGAAGAACACCGCCGTACCCGCACAGAGTGCCAACGTCGCCCGACCAACTGAGACCGCCCCTTTTCAAGCCACCACTAGCATGACGATCACCACACCCAGCAGCGTCAACCCATGCCCTTATACATGCCTAGCTCGACATGTATCAACGTCGCCGACGAGCCCTTGCCATGCTGCACTGCCTCACCCTCGAGGGTATAAATAGAGACCACCCCGAGCCTCAATATTCACACCTTTCTACTCCTCTCTCACTCAGAAACACCCCTGGCCTGTTCCCGGAGCAAGGCGAGCACCCTGTTGCCGGAATTTGATTGGAGTCCACCGATGTAGTGAGGGAAAGGCACCGTCGATTGGATCCACCCCAGGAGATGCCGTGACTGCCATTCGACTCGCCGTGGTCGACAAGCTCGTTCGCCCGCACCGCCGACCCTAGTTGGAGCCCGGGTAAGCCCATAACCACCCCCGCTGTGGCGCTAGGTCAGAATCTCGCCGGAGAACCACGAAATAGACGATGAACCTAGACCGTAGATCATGATGTAATCATAGGGCTGATATTGATCGATACCAATTGAAAGGATACAGATGTCGCCTAGAGGGGGGTGAATAGGCCATTAAACTTTTCCTATAGTGGCTCAACAAAGGCGGAATAATACTAGTGTTTACTTTGATAAGAACAACCTAGAACAACTAAGGTTCACCTATGTGCACCAACAACTTATGCCAAGTAATATAATCAACAAAGTGATAGCAAGATATGTATTACTTCAAGCACGAAGGCTATCACAATGTAAAGTGCATAAGTAAAGAGCTCGGGTATAGAGATAATTGAGGCACGCGGGGACAACAATATTTTACCAAGTTCCTCTCAACATGGAGTACGTCTCGTTTGGAGAAGGGGTGGTATCAAACCACCAACGCCCCAAAAGGCCTCCCTTATTCTCCGGTGAATCTCACCCCAATGGGATCGATCCACACATCCACTATTGGTGCACTTGTCGGTGGCAACCGGAACCTCTCACAAGGTTGGGGAACTTCTCCACAACTTAATTGGAGGCTCCCAACAAACGCCACCAAGGCCACAACCTGCAACACCAACAAACCGTCTAGGGTTCCAAGAACCCAAGAGTAAAAATCTTCTCAACTTTCACTCACCAAATCCTTTGGGGAGAACTCAAACCGATGCACCAAATGCAATGGCAAGAACACAAGTAGTGCTCAAATCCTTCTCTCCCAAATTCCACCAAAGCTACCAAAGCTTGTGGGGGAATAAGAGAGGAAGAACAATGGAGGAAATCCACAAAAGACTCCAAGATCTAGATCCCAAGATGTTCCCCTCACTTAGAGGAGAGATGGATTGGTGGGATTGTAGATCTAGATCTCCTCTTTCAAATCCCTAAAGTATATGCAAGAATCAATGGAGGGATTGAAGGGGGAGAAAGCTCAAGAGGGTCAAGAATGGAGGAGAAAGCTTGTAAAACTCGAGCAGTTGCATTGGGGAAGAAGGGCCCCTTTTTATAGGCCCACAGATTTCTAACCGTTTTCTCCCCGTTGGGGAAAAGTCAGACCGGAGACTCCGGTCTACACCGGAAATTCCGGACCAACCTCCGAACTAGCCTCTGGACCGCCCATCTGAATGACCTGGACCAGCCACGACCCAACTTGGCCGGAGACTCCGGTCCTCCAACACCGGAGACTCCGGACTAAGCCAAGACCGAAGATTCCGGAGTAGCCTCTGGACCTTGCTCCGGACCCCCATACAGTATGTCCCTGCCATGATTCTGAAGTCACCACCGAAGACACATACGGACTCCGGACTGCATCGAGACTCGGTCTAAGGCATCGGAGACTCCGGTCTGGACCAAATAAGAGGCAAACTTCAAATGGCGATATCTAGAGTTTGGAAACTCCGATTGACCCGAAACCAATTTTGTTGAAAATATTGGATACCACCAAGAGAGAAAATTTCATGTATTATAAAGTGAGATACCTCCCTTGGTGAGAAACCGGAAAACCTCAAAGATCAAAAACGCAATATGATATAAAAGGGAAATCCGTTTTTGATGAACTAGAGCTTGTTATGAATATTACCACAAGCTCTAGAACCTCACATGGATAAGATCCAAATAACAACCAAGAAAGGATGATGCTAAGTATGCAAAGTTTTGATCTCTCTCGGAAAGATATGATCGAGTTAGTCACTTGAGAGCCCCTCTTGATAGTACGGTTATCTATCCTATAAACCGGTCTCCCCAACTAACACCACGAGACCGGTAAGAAGGAAACCCTATCAAGATCATACCTTTGCCTTGCACATTTTCCACTTGATCTTGATGTATACGATCTTGTCCTTCTCAAGATGGAACACCTTTCTTGATTGCTCTTGCACGCACTCTCTTGATGAAGACTTGCAAGTTGCTCCCCCATACGACATGGGGAAACCTTTACTTTGACCTTGTCTTCATCGATCCATGATCACTGAGGATGGCAAGCTTCAAGCATGATATCTTCTAGATATGGCACATCTTTAGCTTGCACAACATTACTTCTAACACCATTTGGATTATGTCTTGAAGATACATATGATGAACTCTATCTTCTTCTTCAAGACACCCTTGCAAAAGGCTCAACTCTCACATGACCAATATGTGGATCACTCTTGGATCACTCTTTGAACACCTTGGTCACCACTTGATCCTCGTCACTTTCTTCTTCTCCAAAACTTGAAGCCAACATAAGGTTCAAGCATTGCTTATGGACAATTCCTACAAGTAAAACTTGATACAAGCATTAGTCCATAGAGATTGTCATTAATTACCAAAACCACACATGGGGGCCCACTTGTTCTTTCAACCACTTCATGTTAGATGACTCGCTGACGCGTGGGACCAGCCTGAGTGAGCCTGCTGCGTGTGCTGTGCAGTTGGGCCAGCCGAGTAACGTTTCCCGCGCGAGCCTAGTAATTCAAACCTAGTCTAATTCTTTTTATTCAAAAACCTTTTCTATAGTAAACTTTAAAATCAATTCAAAGAGATTCACTACACCAAATTGAATGAATCCAATTTTGTTTGAAAGTAGATGAAAATATCTAATCACTCTCGTTGGATTCAAACAATTTGAAACTATGGATCACCCTCAGTAAAAATAACAAGCCAGTAGCTTTTGCAACTTCAAACATTTTTCTAAAATCAACCATAAGTGATTTTGAGTTGATTCCAACTCTCAAAATTCACATTTGACAAGACCTTTCTGAATATGTAAAAATCTACATACTTACATACTGTAGTCCTGGACCAAAACTAAAATAATGACTTTCTAGTCATTTTTAGCCACTTAAATATTATTAAATAATAGTGTTAGACTTTATAAATTAGGCCAACCTTTTTAAATCACATTACCAAGTATTATAGTATGTGGTGATGACATGTGTCAATATGATTCCATATTTTTAATTTGTAGAATATTAAATCTTAAACAACTTTTCATTGAGTAGAAATTACTTTCCTAAAAATAAGTTAAATAAAATCTTATCACCCTTTTCTTGTGATGATAGAGATGATGCTAGATCATCTAGTGTGACCCTTGTGTGATAAATAGAAGTAGTTAAGTATTGTTTGGTGATTGTGTACCTCGTATTTATTTATAGACACTAGTATCAATCCGGGCTACGATGAGGAGGAATTCTACAAAGAAGAGGAAGAGAACTTTGACCACCTTACCAACCAAGGAAAGCTAAGCTACACCAAGCAAGATACATTATGCAAGCTATCTAAGCATGCTAGACCATGCAAGCCTTATTATACATACCACTGTGATACCCTTTTGAGTAAACCAAATCCCAGTTTTTACTCGCAAGCTTTATCTTTCGCAGAGCTGTTTCCGTAGTTAATTAATTAGATGATTAGTGGAGGATGAGGAAAGTGTCATAAAGAGCTTGGAACTTGATGAAGATATATGCATCAGATTAGTATCCTACAACTAGTGACACGCACCCCCTTTTTATAAATGTTAGTGCTAAATTAAACTTGATCAGTAGATGGGAACAAATGATTATGAAAACCTTGGAATGATGAGTCATTCTATTGAAATGCTTTGACATGTGTTATGGACACAATGACTTTAAGATGATGGTGAAGGATGTGACTTGAATTTGATAAAAACTGATAGTTGGGTTCGGATGCGATACCATTCCAACGTTTACCGTACAACCACAATACCCGAATTTGGGTAGGGCTTGACTGGAATTTTATATGTCTTAGTATGGGTTCCCTCACGGAACGAGGTGAGCTAAGGCTACCTTGTGAATGTGACTGTCCACCTATGCATTGCCCAAGATGACAGATGTTCATGGTTGGGAGGCCAAACTCATAGGGGAGGTGCCTATACTAGGTTGTGTAATTGAAAGGTTAGGATTGATTATATGCATACTAAGTATGATGATTTAGGATTGTTCCTGACGGATCTATCGAATGTCCTGCGAAAAATGTACTCCCTCTGCAGAGTGTCAAACTATTCGAATAGCCGCGTCCGCGGTTATGGACAGTTGGATGGCCATACTGTTCCGTTGTCAGATGTTTTCGAAAATGACCCGTGACTTGAAGGATGATTTTGACTTGACCCCACCAGTGGTGGAAATGAAGCTAGGTTTCCACCTAAGTCACTTAGTCAATTAAAGTTAGGTTTTACTACTAGACATTGTTTGAAATAAAATTGGCTTATGGCAAACAAACCTAGAGCTTAAGAATCCTATAGAATGGCATGACTGCTTTAGTGAAAGTTTGCGAGTACTTTGAAGTACTCATGGCTTTGTCCCTGCCTATTCCCATGGCCAGACTATGAAGGAGACTACGAAGAAGAAGGACAGCAGGACGCTTACGATAACCAGGATCATATCCCATTGTTAGCATTGCCTATGACCCTGAAGATAGAGCCGTGACCACGCTACCCTTATTATTATTCCGCTCCGTTGATTGTAATCAGACTTGATCATGAGATCAACTATTTGTAAGACTATTATGGTTTGTAATGGATGATGAACTATGGTACCAATCTGTTATTTCTCGCAAAAATGGTAATCCTGGGATTGCGATGTACGGCATAACAGGCATCTGGGATTAAAAATCCGGGTGTTTACACTTCACCAATAAACACTTACCTTTGGGCTCCCTATGGGATCGACATCTGAACTTCGAAACTAGCTACAAACGACATGTGCACTTGCAGCCATCAAGCTATTTTCTGGCACCGTTGCCGGGGAGCTAAGCGCTAAGTGTTTTGTCTCTTGACATTTCAGGTGTTACCATTACAAGATGGTATCCCTAGGAGAAAAAGGGGTTACACGCTCTGGTAGGGCTTATGTACCAGATTATCTTGAACGAGTGCCTACTCAAAGGCGCGGGGAAATTATTGAAAAACTTTTGAGGTCAAATAAAGTTGAAGTTGACAACCTAAGTGACTTCATGGAAATAATGTCCATCCATAGGACAAACCCCAAGAAACCTGAGAAGACTCTCAGAGAATATAGTGCTCCAAACTTTGGATTTCTTAAACAACCAATAGAATTTCCTAATCTTGGAGTTAGGGAATATCGATTTGATGGTGAAATTATTAAAATTTTGCAAGAAAAATATTTTAGCGGAAGGTAAGATGAAGACCCAAGAAGACATCTTAGAGAGTTCGGCGATGTGGTAACATCAATATGACCAAAAAGTTTGCTAAGAGACTTCTCTTGTCTAAAACTATTTCGTTGGTCTCTCAAAGGTAAAGCTCTAGACTGGTTAGATTCTCTCCCTCGCCATTATATTAAATGTTGGAAAACCTCTATTGTTAAATTCATAAACATGTTTAATCCTTTTACAAAGGTAACAGAACTTAGAAAGAATATAGGCAACTTTAGTCAGAACATGAGAGAAAACTACCCACAAGCCTGGAAAAGATTTTTTGGACTGATCAATAGCATACCTGATCATGGCTATTCTGATTCAACTATTTGCCACTTATTTTACCACGGCCTCAATACTCAACACAGAGAGTTTCTAGATTCATCAGCAGGAGGATCGATAAATACTTTAACTGTTAAAGCATGTTTGAAATTAATGTCTACTAGGGCTAAGAATGATTCTTTATATAATCCTGATTTGGGTACTAAACCGGAAAAAGGAATACTTCGTGTTAATCTTGATATTATGCCTGAAGTACGTAAAACCATGAAAGAAAAAGGTATACCTTCTGACCTTGTTAAGGAAAATAAAGTAGATTTGTTACAAGTTTTTACTGAAGAGGATGAAACTAGAAAAGTTTTTCAAGAAGACAAGCCAAATCTTATAGTAGCTTGCATAAGCAAATTCAAAGACACAAAAAGATTTTGGCCGAACTCATAGAAAATTATGAGGAAATTGGCCAAGAAATAAAATTATTTAACAAGTACCTCAGTATGATTGAAACCCAATATGAACAAATAGCATCTGGTTATAACTTTTTTATTCATGATGATATAAATATTCCTGTTTCTACTAATGTTGTTACAAGAAGAGGTGTAGTTGTTAAAGGACCGTTAGGATCACTGATACGTCGTAAATGTATCTACAATTTTTGATACTCCATGCTTGTTTTACACCAATTATCTTATGTTTTGTATTCACTTTGAGGCATTTTTATATATTTTCTAGAACTAACCTATTGACAAGATGCCGCAGTGCCAGTTGCCTGTTTTCTGTTGTTTTTGGTTTCAGAAAAGTTAGTAAAGAAATATTATCGGAATTGGACGGAACAAAAGCCGAAGTCAATATTTTATCGGAGCGAAGACGGAGTATAGAGGGGGGACAAAGAGGCGCAACGGGGCGTCCACACCACCCTCTAGCGCGGGTCCACCCTAGGTCGCTCCAGGGCATGGTGTGGCCCCCTGTCCCTCAACCGACCTTGCCCCTTCGCATATATAAACATCCCGAGGAAGAAACCCTAAATACCCGATCATAAATCCATGAAATAGTCTATAGCCGCCGCCACCATCGTCCCTAGATCGGGGGAGATCTGAAGCTCTTCCTAGCACCCTGCCGGAGGGGAGAGATCATCCTAGAGGCCCTCTTCATCACCATGCCAGCCTTCGGAGTGATGCATGAGTAGTTCACCCTTGGACTATGGGTCCATACAGT
Source organism: Avena longiglumis (assembly GCA_030063025.1). NCBI lineage: Eukaryota > Viridiplantae > Streptophyta > Magnoliopsida > Poales > Poaceae > Avena > Avena longiglumis. The sequence continues at coordinate 447,454,201 of CP125977.1, forward strand.
AGCTAGATGGTTGTTTCTCCTCCTTTGTGCTATCATGTTTAGACCTTGTGAGCTCCGTTCATGACCAATATCATCTATTTGTAATGCTACATGTTGTGTTTGTGGGGATCCGATGGATATTGAGTACTATGTTCAATATTGATTATTGATTCTATCATGTCTGTGTTATTTGTGATCTTGCATGCTCTCCATTGCTAGTAGATACTTTGGCCAAGTAGATGCTTGTAACTCCAAGAGGGAGTATTTATGCTCGATATTAGGTTCATGCCTCTAGTAATCTGGGGAAGTGACAGAAATCTCTAAGGTTGTAGATGTGCTATTTCTACTAGGGAGAAAACAACAATCCTTTGTCCAAGGGCAATTGTATTATTTACTTTACACACTTTGCTTAGTGCAATTATCTGTTGCTTGCAACTTAATACTGGAAGGGGTTCGGATGATAACCTGAAGGTGGATTATTAGTCATAGATGAAGTTGGATTACAGTCTATGTATTATGTTGTAATGCCCAAACGGATCTCATAGAAATCATCATGACTTGTACATGCATATTTATGCGGTTTCAATCTGTCAATTCCCCATTGTAATTTGTTCACCTAGCATGTTGTTTATCTTATGGAGAACACCTCTAGTGAACTGTGGACCCCGGTCCATTCCTTTCCATTGATATACCATCTAATGTTTACCGTTTACTTTCTGCAATTACTATCTTCCACACTATACGTTTAATCCTTTGTTTTCAGCAAAAACGGGGAGATTGACAACCTCACTATAAGTTGGGGCAAAGTATTGTGGTTGTGTTGTGCGGGTTCCAAGTTGCTAGCAACACCTTCGGAGTTGTTTCCTTTCTCCTACTGGTTCGATAACCTTGGTTTCATAACTAAGGGAAACTTGCTGCTGTGCTTATCATACCTTCCTCTTGGGGTTCCCAACGAGCTATACATATCTGAGCATCAACCACCAGAATATGGAGCTGAAAAAGATCGAAAGGAAAAAGCCTTTCTCAAAGCAAGTCAGGAAGATGATACATTGGCGGATCCTCAAGATGATACTGCTCAAGACACAAAAGATCAAACCTTGGAGGAGAATAATGATGCATAGGATGACAATTATAATTCTGATGCAGAAACTATTGATCTAGGAGAAGAAAAAGACACAAGCAAAGAAGATGAAGTTGTTGCAATAGAGAAGAAGAAAAATGATAAGCAACAACAAAAGAAAGAAACTAAAGAGCCTGATCCTCCACAAAAGGTAAAACATAAAGGTAAGAAACTTCCATATCTAGATCGCAAAAAGAAAGCACCGGATACAGTAATCTATGATTCTTTTACAAAGGCACTTAATGTTCTTCGTCTAGAAATTCCATTTGCGGATGCAATAAAAGTGCCTACCTATTCTAAATTTCTCTGTGATATTCTTAATAGAAAGAAAGAGATAACTGAAACCGTTGCCATGGTGAATAGTTACCTTGCTAATGGGATACTATTGTCTAAGTCAGGAGATCCCGGTATGCCAACTATTTCCTGTTCAATAGGCAAAACTGATATTCATAATGCTTTATGTGATTTAGGTTCAGGATTTAGTGTAATGCCATACTCCCTCTATAAAAAAGCTAGGATTAGGGGAATACCCCCCACTTCTATCACTTTACAGATGGCTGACATATCCACTAAACAACCTGTTGGTATGATTGAGCATGATCTACTTAGAATAAATGATCATGTTATTCCCACTGACTTTATTATTCTTGAAATGTCGGAAGATGAAAGATTATCTATAATACTTGGAAGACCTTTTCTTAGCACTGCAGGAGCATCAGTTGATTACGCTGCGGGGAAAATAATCTTCAATATTTACGATGCTAAAATAATCTGGTATTTTCCAAAGAAACTATAAGGAGGAGAAAGGTATGTTTCACCGGCAAAACGAGTCCATGTGATAAGTGCCTTTAATAAAGGGCAACCAAAGGTAAGAATTCGAGAACAGGTAAGGGGTTGAAATATTCAACCATTCTCAATAAAATGCTTAATGGGAGTCAACCTATCATATCAATAAAATAAATTAAAGTTAGATAATAAAGTTGTTCATCGCATTTATACAACTTGTTCACATACATTTTTGCGGAAGCGCGCCCGTAAAGATGCAGCTGTCAAAAAGTAGCAGAAATACTGATTGAATAAACATAGATCTAAAGTAGAAAATAAAGTTTGAATTTTATCTATAGAAACTAGCTTAATAGTATTGTTCAAATAAAAAATGCATCTCTGAAAATTTGGGTGAAAAAGCATGCTACAGAGGGTCTAACGACCAACTATATGGCGGGAATTTTTATTCCAGTCGTATAGTTGCGGCCGTATGGTTATAGACCAAATTCTCAAAAGTTGGGGTTCGGATACACAAGGTTTGACAACCAACTGTATGGCGGGACCATTTTGTCCGACTGTATAGTTGTGATCTGGCGAAGGGAAACCCTAACCCTCGTTGCCGCCATAACTATACAGCAGGAGCTACCTGGCCTGGCCGTATAGTTCCCGCTGTATAGTTTGGCCCGACCACTTAAACGGGTCGGGGCAGGGCAAGGTTCTTTCTCCTCTCATTATTTCTCTCAACCTCTATCTCCAAAACTCTCAAAACCTCTCAAGAACTCTCAATTCTTCATGGATTTCGTTTGTTTGAGTGGGGGAATCAATAGATCAGTATGTTTCTCTCCCTATCAATGCTTTATTTTCGGAATTCCATGGTTGAAATCCTCTCATTGATTTAGTGGATGAACTCAAGCTTGATTGATTTTCTCTTCTAATTTCTCATGTTAGGATTGAATTCCTCCACGTAGAATCGTTCATATATCAAACTATATGCCTAAGGTTTTATGTTGAAATTTCTTAGTGCATCAAGATGAACAAGCTCGGTAGTATTTTTTCCAAGAACAAGCGCCAACGTAGTGAGGGATCCGGTCTCCGGGCTGATCTCGACAACAAGTATGCCATGGTTTTGGCAAGGAAGGTGCCGCCTACACAATGGGCCGATAAAGGCTTTCTCAACTCATCAGAGTTGAAGGAGGACTTCAACTACCTGTGTGCAAATGCAGGGCTCGCCGACCTTGCCAACGCCAGCCACTACACCTACGAAGGGCTCACCCATGAGTTCCTCGCCTCCTTCTAGGACGACTACAAGGATAAAGGTAATGCATGCATGATAAATTTCAACGGTAACCAACGGCCATATCAAATTACCTATCAACAATTTTGCAATGCTTATGGATTGCCTCAAGAAGGGGAACCAACTTTTACAAACTTGTATAGCGTCTCGAGTGCAAATACTTGGGAGGTTGTTTCTGTTAATGGTGGTAGGGATGATACGTCGTAAACGTATCTATAATTTTTGATGTTCCATGCTTGTTTAGTATCTACTTTGCTTTTCTTTGTATACACTTTGAGGTATTTTTATATGTTTTCTAGGACTAACCTATTAACAAGATACCACAGTGCCAGTTGCATGTTTTCTTTTGTTTTTGGTTCCAGAAAAGGCAGAAAATCAATATTCTCGGAATTGGACGGGACAAAAGCCAAAGTCAATATTTTACCATGGGGAACACGGAGCCAGAAGATGAGACGGAGAAGATCCACCAGGGGGCCACACCCCTGGACGCGCGGCCTGGCCTGGCCCACGCCTGGGGGGGTACGGTGATACGTCCAAAACGTATCTACTTTCCCGAACACTTTTGCTATTGTTTCTCCTCTAAACTTGCGTGATTTGGATACAACTAACACAGACTGACGCTGTTTTCAGCAGAATTACCTTGGTGTCTAGTTTTTGTGCAGAAAATCAACTATTAGAAAAAATCTCGGAAAATATGCCGAAAATCCTATTTCACCAGAAGATTCATGGAGCCATAATACGAGACAGAGTGGAGGCCTGAGGGGCCCACACACCTGCCATGCGGGTGGGCCCAGGCCGCTCCTGGAGGGTGTGTGGCCGCCTTAGGCACCCCCTCGGCCTCCCTCTTCACCTATAAGTTGCCTTCTGACCAAAAAACTCAGGGGGGCGAAGTTTTTCCAGAAAGAGGTCCGCTGCGCCGCTACCACAAGAAACCGTGATTCGGAACCAGAAACTCCGTTATGGCACCCTACCGGGACGGGGAATTTGGAGAGGATCATCGCCATCATCATCAACAACGCATATCCATCAACCATCCATGTTTCCCTCATCCATGAGTGAGTAATCCCCCGCTGCAGGCTATGGGGATGGTAGGGATTGTGAGTTCTATCATGTAATCGAATAAGATTGTTAGGGCATGGTGCCTAGTATCTCTATTAGTGCTATTTGACTTTGTTGCAACTTGTTGTGCTTAATGCTTGTCACTAGGGTCTGAGTGCCATGATATCAGATCTGAGCTTATTATTGATTCATTATGATAGTATTGTTTGTGATCTTATCTGCAAGTTGTGTACACATATCATTGTCCGGATCCAAAGGCCCCGAAGTGACAGAAATTGGGACAGCCGGAGGGGATGGCTGTGATGTGAGGATCACATCTGTTCACGGAATTGTAATGCTTTGCTCTAGTGCTCTATTAAAAGAAGCACCTTAATTGCCAGTAGTTACCTTGAGGCCCCGCTGCAACGGGCTGGCAGGACAAAAGATGTTGTGCAAGTTCTCATTGTGAGCACGCATGACTATATATGGAGCACATGCCTATGATTGTTTAGTACTTGGATGCTTTATCTTATTTATCTACAATTTCCCTAGGTCTTGAACTTACATGTTTAGTGTCGTCCATGCAACGCCCATCCATCCCTATGCCTATCGCACTCATATCCTACTGTTTTCTACTACTATTACTATTGCTCATGTTTTACTGCTGCTGTTACTTTTCTATTGCTATTACAAAACTATCGCTACTGATAAACTTCTGTGAGCAAGAACTATTTCCAGGTGCAGCTGAATTAATAACTTAGTTGTTAAGGCTTATAAGTATTCTCCGGCTCCCCTTCTGTCGAATCAATAAATTGGGTAATACTACTCTCGAATACTGTTGTGATCCCCTATACTTGTGGGTCATCAAGACTATTTTATGGCGCCATTACCGGGGAGCATAGCTTCATTTGTAAGTTCACTTGGATCTATTACTGTTCACTGCTATTCATTTCATCATGGGGAAGTCTCGTGATGGAAAGTTTCCTATTTTACCATCCACTACAATAAGAGGTATAGTCCTAAACACCCCTGCTGCTCTTAATTCACCGTCTGTTATAAGTAAGCTTGTTACACCACCACCACATACTCATGCTACACTCACTGCTACTACTGCTGAATCTGAAACTGCTTCTGATACTCATGATGTTACTTCTAATGTGCTTGATGCAAGTGGTTCATTAGGTCCTTTCCTAGATGCTACTATTGCTAGAACTATTTTGGGAAACACTGAAACTCCTAGTGAAGACACTATTACACCTGTTAGCTCACCTGGGTCTAGAGAGAGATATGATATTAGTGATGGCTACATTGAAATGACTGATGATTTTATTGAAGAGTACCAAAACACACATTGTGCTAGTGCTATTAGGAGTCTCCTTGAGAGACGTACCATTATTTTCCTAAAATGTCTTCTGATGCTAAGTTTGTCACTTATCCCATAGATATTAAAGATAAAGATTATGATTTCTCTCTTGATTTATCCTATATAGACATTGTTGAGAAAGAACCTTTTTGTGGGACTAAGAGTGAGAGTGTTGTGGCATATATGAATGAGATTTCCACTATGAGTGCTTTATTTTCTGATGATTTTAAGATGCGCAAGTACTTTGTTACAAAGATCTTCCCTTTTTCACTAAAAGGAGAAGCTAAGCCTTGGTTTAATATATTACCTCTTGGATCCATTGATAGCCCTGATTGTTTGATTGCTTCTTTCTTCCAGAAATATTTTCCTCCCAGTGTTAGACATGCTGCTTTGCAAAGACTTTTTGATTTTAAACAGGGAGAAGAAGAGAAATTGCCTGAGTCTTGGACAAGGTTCTCTGCCTTGATTCATGCACATCCTGGATGTCCATTACCTAAAAATGAGCTTATTGATATTTACTATAATGGACTAATTGATGATTCTTGGACATACCTAGATAGTTTTGCTGATTGTATTTTCAGGAAAAGAACTCCTACAGATGCTGAAGAATTAATGGCTAAAATAAGCAAGAATTATGATGATTGGACTTCAACGGAGTTAAATACACATGAGCCTATTACTCCTGAACCAGTTGTGCATGAACCAGTTCCAACACCAACACCAAGGAAGAGGGGAGTGATTGCATTAACTGATGAAGTGATGAAGGAAGCTAAGAAATGTCTTAAGGAGAAAGGTATTAGAGCTGAAGACGTGAAGAATCTACCTCCTATAGAATAAGTATGTAAGCCAATTCCCCACTCATCTACTATTGAGGTACACTCTATCCAATTTAAGGAGGGTGATATTCCCTATGGTAAACCTCCTAATCAATGCTTAGATGAACTTGACATATTTATAGTTAAGCAAGGTAATTTTAACAAACAAGTTCATAATCATTTATTGGAAAACTCTAGAGCTATTAATGAGTTGAAAGATATTGTGGAAAGAGCTGCTAATGATGTTAAAATGCTTTGTAAACACTTTCAAATGGTTCAAACCCAAATTGATCAACTTGCTAAGGAACAAAAAGATATGCTAGTTAATGCTCCAAGAGATAAACATGCTTATGGAATTAGAACTAGGAGTAGTATAGCTACTCAAGATCCTTTATATCCTGAATGACACCCGAAAAAAATTGAGCAGGATTCTCAACAAGTTGAAAGTAGTGGTAGTCATCATAAGAGAAATAAAAAGAAACACAAAATAGTTGAGGAACCACCTGAACCTGCTATAGATCCTAATAGTATATATGTCTCTGATGTTGAAACTGAAAGTGGTGATAAAAATGATGCTCCTGATAAGGAGGAAGTTGAGGAAGAACCTGAAAAGCACACTAAGAACACTAGGTACACTAAGGAAGATTTTATTGCTAATAAACATGGTAGTGAGAGAGAACCTTGGGTGCAGAAACCTATGCCTTTTCCAAATAAGAAACACAAGTCAAAGGAGGAAGAACACTACAACAAGTTTTGTGAGTGGATGAAACCTTTATTTTTGCAAATTCCTTTGACTGATGCTATTAAGTTGCCTCATTATTCAAAGTATATGAAGGATATTGTCTCTAATAAAAGGAAGATTCCTAATGAGGAAATTTCTACTTTGCTTGGTAATTATTCCTTCAATGGTAGGTTCCAAAGAAACTTGGTGATCCACGTATACCAACTATTCCTTGCTCTATTAATAATAATTATGTTAGAACTGCTTTATGTGATTTGGGAGCTGGAGTTAGTGTTATGTCTTTTTCTCTCTACAAGAGACTCCAGCTAGAAAAGTTGATACCAACTGATATATCTTTGCAACTGGTTGATAAGTCAACTACTATTCATGTTGGTATATGTGAGGATGTTCCTGTTCAAGTGGCTCATAATTGCTTGGTATTAACTGATTTTGTTGTGCTTGAGATGCTTGAAGATGATAATATGTCTATTATTCTTGGGAGACCTTTTCTTAATACTACAGTGCTGTCATCAATTGTAATCAAGGAAAAGTAACTTTTAATATTAATGACAAAGAGCATACTGTCTATTTCCCCAAGAAGATTTATAAGTGCTATTGCTTGAATTCCATTGAAAATATTGAGAGCATCAAAGTTGGAGAAATATATTGTCCCATTCCACAAGAAAGTTTTGAAACTATTATGATTGGGCCTATTGCTATCAAGATTGAGGTAATATAATCACTTTGTGAAATGCAAAGTTTTGCTTCATATAAGATTGTTTTGGTAACAAGACTTGATTAACCTTGTTAACAAAGGGATTTTCATGAACAAAACAATGCTTTCACATTGGTTATATTTGCTCACTTTTATTCTTCTCCTTCCTAGTCTTTGCTCTTTCTCTTGTTAGCTTTAGTTTTGCTAGTTGTTTGCTTGTTAGAATGTCTTAGAACTTCTATAGTTTGGGTTTTGGTTTGCTTTTTGCTTCTTCTAAAAAAACTGTTTCTACGAGAAAATCAATTTTCATACCCTGAAAATTGGCCCAAAATAAAGTTTCCAGAAAAATCCCAGAAAATTCATATTAAATTTTTCCTCGAAAAAAGGGGCAGAGGGACACCTGGAGTGTTCTAGGGGGACCCACCAGGCCAGCACAGCCCCTGGTAGCGTGGCCAGCCCTAGGTGGCGCATGGCCTAGGTGGGACCCACCTGTGGCCCTCCAAGTTGCCTCCTTCCAGCCACTTCTTTCTCTCTCCCGAAAAACACCGGAAAACTTTCTCAATCTCGAGTTCCTGCTGTTATTGCTCCCGATTTTCGATCTCCTTGCTCAGCCCATCTTTGCTGCTGATTTTTGAAGGGATTACTCCTTGGTATGTGTCTCCTCCGCTTGTCCAATTAGATTTGTGATTGGTAGATTATATCTTGATTATTTTGATGTTATAGGTGTCAGGTTGAGTGAGCTTGCATGCTTGTTCTATGCTTAGAGATTTCATTTTTTATGCATGTTTAGCCCTCTAGCAAGTTCCTATAGTAGTTCCTCATCATTTATCAACTTGGAAATCACTTGGTTTTATTTTTGTCTAAAAATTTCAGAAAGGAAGATGAGTGCATACCCACTGAATCAATATGAATTGATGGTGGCTGAGCCAATGAAAGTCCATCGTGAGGAAGGAGTCTTCCCTTCCATATATCCATGCCCTGAATTTATGAGTCACGGGAATCTTCTAGGATTTCCAGACTATGATTACTAATGCAGGGTTGGAACACTTTGTTGAAGAAGAACCATATGAGTATGTTACGCTAACCATGGATGTGGTGTAGGAATTCCGGTTTACTTGGTCCTCGTCTAACCCCATGGTCCATTATAAAATCTACAATATAGCTGTCAACCTATCTTTTGCTGATTTTTGTGTAGCTATTAGAGTGTCGCATTGGGGATCTTGTGAGAAGATCAATGAGAGGCCTAAGCCACTTATGGATTTATATGATAAAATTTTCCAAGGTTTCGACTTCTCGAAGGAAAGTGGTAAAATTCGGAACATTCAGTTCCCATCCATTAGATTTTTTGCCTATTTCTTTACCAAGTGTGTTCTTGCTAGAAAGTTATCTTCATTTGATCTAGCTTTTATCTCAGCTGCTTTGAATAGGGATAGGTCTTATAACTTGGGTGCTTTGATAGCTTATCGTCTTACCACTAATCGCGAGAAGGGTGGAATTTGTGGAGGTCTCATTGCCTCTAGATTGCTAGCTTTCCATGGTTTAGAGCCTCACCATTCAGATTATCGGTTCCCCATATAGATACTTGATCTCGATTCCATGGTTCAGCATAATTTTGTCTCTTCTTGGCCTACTGTGAGAAATTTACCGTATGAGTTATCCTTTGTCAAGCGTGGTTGGAGAGGGGGTAGGACTGATAAAGTAGTCTGTTTGCCTGTACCTATTTTGTTTAATTTTGATAACAGGCAAGGATGGTCGTTCACGGAGGAAGAGTTTGACACATACGTGGCGAAGATCTCCCAGCAAGAGGGGAATGTTGGATAGGATGCCAAAGATGATTCGGTTCAGCCCTCCAACATGGGGGAGTCTTCATACCAGCAACCCTCCTATTATTGGAGTGCGTCTTCTTCTTCATCGCGAGGGCCTCATTTTGATCATTCCTATGATGACCCACCATCTTGGGGTTACAATCCGCGCTATTGAGCCCCACTTAGGCCAAAAGCCTAAGCTTGGGGGGAGGTACACCAACATCACACTCATCTATATATCATGTTTTGTCGGTTCTTTGTATATCCATGTTTCGCTTTCTTTTTGGTTTTTGTTTCCGCTTTATCAAAACACAAAAATCACAAAAATATTTTTGTTGTTTCTATTGGTTTGTTTATTTGATTTTTAGCTTTGGTTTGCCTTAAGAAAAAATCCAATAAGATTTTGCTTTGTTTGTTTTTGCTTTGTGTGCTTGCTTTGAAAAATCGAAAACACCAAAAATATTTGTTGTTCTTCTTTGGTTTTGTGAAGTTCTTTGCAGGGTCCAGCAGTCCTCTGTGGAGTTTGGTTTCATGTTATTACACAAGCCACACAAGTGAAGGGCAATAATGAAGATTAAGACAACTTGAGGTGTGGTAATAGGCTGGTAACGAATTCTATTTGTTTCCATTTTTATACATATACTTATCATTGTGAGTGATGCGTGTTGACGCCTTGTTGGGAAACCCCAAGAGCAAGGTATGATGCAGCACGGCAGCAAGTTTTCCCTTAGTAATAAAACGAGGTTATCGAACCAGTAGGAGGAAGCGCCTCAAAGGTGTTGCAAGCAACGTGGAAACCTGCACAACACAAACTCAAGACTTTGCCCCAACTAATAGTGAGGTTGTCAATCTCACTGGTTGCTGTAACAAAAGATTAACTGTATGGTATGGAATGTCATGATGGTTTGTAGAAAGTAAATAGTAACGGTGGAAGATGTATCAATGGTAAAGATTGGATCGGGGTCCATAGTTCACTAGAGGTGTTCTCCTTAGATAAACAAACATGGCATCCTGGGTAAACAAATCACAGCAAGGCAATTGACAGGACTGAGCAGGGCATAACAATGCAATACTAGACACAAAGATCTTATGAGATTTGATTGGGCAATACAACAATATACATAGACCACCATCCAACTGCATCTATGACTAGAAGTCCACCTTTAGGTTATCATCCGAACCCCCTCCAGTACTAAGTTGCAAGCAACAAACAACTGCTTTAAGCAAAGTGTGTAAGGTAAACAATCCACTTGTTCCATGAACAATAGACCGTTGTTTTCTCCCTAGTGGCAGTAGCACATCTACAACCGTAGAGATTTATGTCACTTCCCTTGGAAAATAGAGGCATGAACCCACTATCAAGCATAAATACCCCCTCTTGGAGTCACTAGCAACTACTTGGCCAAGATAGCTACTAACAACGAAGAGCATGCAAGATCACAAACAACACAGACATGATAGAATCAATAAGACAAATCCATTAATCAATTTGACATAGTAATCTCAATATCCATCGGATCCCCGCAAACACAACATGCATGATTACAAATAGATTAGATCTTGATCATGAACGGATCTCACAAGATCTATACATGAAAGCACAAGGAGGAGATACAACCATCTAGCTACTACATGGACCCGTAGTCCAAGGTGGAACTATTCACTCTTAATACCGGAGGCTGGCATGATGAAGAAAAAGGCCTCCGGGATGATCTCCCCTCCGGCAGGGTGCCGGGAAGAGCTTCAAATCCCCCCGATCTAGGGACGATGGTGGCAGCGGCTACAGACGGTTTCATGGAATATTGATCGGGTGTCTAGGGTTTTGGCATCGGGGGGACATTATAGGCGAAGAGGCGAGGCAGTGGGCCACCAGGGCGACAGCACCCCCCAGGCGTGGGGTGGGCCCACCCACGCGGCCAGGGGGTGTGGCCCCCTTTTGAGCCTCCTCTGTCTCGAATTCTGGCTTCGTGTTGCCCACGGTAAAATATTGACTTTGGCTTTTGTCTTGTCCAATTCCAAGAATATTGATTTTCTGCCTTTCTAGAACAAAAAACAGAAGAAAACATGCAACTGGCACTGTGGCAACTTGTTAATAGGTTAGTACCAGAAAACATATAAAACACCTCAAAGTGTGGACAAAGCAAAGCAAAGTAGATAGTAAACAAGCATGGAGCATCAAAAATTATAGATACGTTTCCGACATATCAAGCATCCCTGAGCTTAATTCCTGCTCATCCTCGAGTAGGTAAGTGATAAAAGAATAATTTTTGAGGTGACATACACCATCAAAACCAAGATCAAACCATTTGCAAGCATTGAAATCTGGGATCAAAGAATTCTAAATATGTGCATGAAAGATGGAGTTCTAACAATAGGAAAAAGTAAATATGCATGCAACATGAAATGCTACAAAAAAAGATCATGAATAACATGCATTGAAAAACGTTTGTTTGTTTCACATGTAGAAAACATGGCATAGTGGCATTCATCTTGTCCCTCATAGAGTAGCAAATAGATGCATAGGACACCTTCAAAGTGCATAAGAGTGACTAGATACAAGTAGCACAAGAACAAGCAATAACATCAATATGCATCAATCAATAAGTTTTGGGACATTGCACATAGAACTAAGAATGACAACTATGCTCTCTTAATGGTGCCTAAAGGTAGAAGGTGGAGAATCAATATAATAGTCGAAGAAAGGCCCTTGATAAAGTGAAGCAGGGATTTCAAGTTCCAAAAAGAGCTTCCAAAAATTATGGTACTTGTTAGCTTTCAGCCCTCATTGCCCCTATCATAAGCATCTCAAAGTGATTAAGGTTAAAGTGAACAAAGATGAAGTATATGCTTGACAAAGTATAAGTTGGCAATCTCATGTCCCTTGAATATGAGGGTCGCACCGCATGCTACTCAACTTTAGTCACCTGTAAGTTCTTATCTGTAAGGGTCCCAACCTTTAATAAGGTAGAGTCCCATGTGTTTACAATGCTAGTCCCTGGATCAATAGCTAGCATCCACAGTTAAGATGTAATATCAAGAAACAAAGGTCATAATATAACTTTATAACCAGGAATAACATAATTTTATTACATCTTACATAGCTCATTTGGCTATTACATTACATTGCAGCGGATTAACTATAAGCATGGGGTCCTTCATCTTCAAAGTGCCACAGGCAGGCCGGTTGGTTGTAGACTTTGTAATCCTAATCAATCAACTTCACTAAATCAATCAAACCTGCAACATAACAAGTTACAGCCACAAGGGTCAATACATTTGAATTGTATTGGCAAGTGATACTATGGTAGTATAGTGGAGTCTATCAACTATATGCATTTGGCTAAGTGGAGTTGAGGCTTGCATTGCTCAAAATAGATTTTTTTTCTTAACATTTGAAAACACTAAGTTTTTGCTTGACAAAATCATTTCTCCCAATCAAAGATTGAAGAATCCTTTCACCCTTGTTCAACCACAAGTTTTTAACTTAGAAATTTGAATGATGAGATTCTTGATTGCTTCCATGTCTTGATGCTCAAATTGTCCTTTACCAGGGACATGGCTAAGTACTTAGATTTTACACTCTGCAGAGGTTGTGCACTTTACCCACAAGACTTGGTTTCCCAAGACAAGATCTTTCAGAAGCCTTCCCTTAGACCAAAATGGACGCGCTCCAACCTATCAAATCCTACCACCAACTGTCCATATGGCTAAGTTCTTGCAACCTATTTGATCCAGGCAGAGCCCATAATGCCAAGTGGTTGCACTTGAAGCTTCTCAACATTTGACATCTCAAATCTCTTTGTTCCTGGGTGGCCATCCACAAGTGAGATACACAAGGTCAACCATAAACATGGGCCTTGTGAACCACTCAACCAAAATCCACCAAGCAATTACCATTCCACCCAGGTGATTCATTAACTTAGTTGTTTTATTAAACAAAAACACAAGTCCTCAGACTTAGAAATTTTTCCATAGTGTGAATATATTTCCACCCTTGTTTTCTATTAGCTAGGCTAAGCTTGATAGTAATAGGAATCTTAACTTAGGAAGATTTCCACTAAGGTTTCATCTACTAGGTTTTCCTAAAGCAAGGTTTATACTTAGCAAAATTCCATGCAAGTTTTACTTAGAGAAAATCACTAATGCATAGTGAAAGTAATGGGAAAAAATTATGAAGCATCACTTGCCTTTTTAGTAGAGTATAAGTTCACTCCTTGTCCTTGCAACAATCACACTTCTTCAAGTCACTACAAATCAATCAAGCAAGGCACAATCTCAATCTACCAATCAAGCAAAACATCACATAAAATAATAAAGTCAAAGTAATGCATGCAAGAATGCCAAGCTTTGTTTTATTTGAAAAAGTGGTTCCTAATGGGTCATAAATATTTGAAAACACCTATTGGTCATTTTGTAAAGTGGCAAAGTCATTTGCAAGAGGTTTCACTTCCTAAACCATTTTCAAAACAAAGTATCATTTTATGTGGTGTAAAAATATTTTTGCTAAGGCATTAATCTATAGGGTTCACAAAATTCATTTTAAAATCATAAAACTTGGTGTTTAGGGTCAGTGAGTTTAAAACAAAACATTTCCAAAAAGTTTTCTTCCAAAACCATTTTTAATAAATAAACTATATTTTTATTTGACTAGAAATGGTTTTAAATCAAGGAATCATTCTTTTGTTTCACCAAATACATTTTTGAAACCACAAGGTGTTTTCTATGGTCATTAGGTTCAAAACACACCTTTTGCAAAATATTTTATCCCCAAAATCATTTTTGAACAATTTTTACAATCTAAACAAGCATACAAATGTTTCTGCAAAAACAAACATTTTAATAGAAACTTTTTACTAAACAAATTGCATGGTTGACTAGGGCTTGTTCCACTGATTCCATTGATATAAAGTTTGCAAATTTTGGACGTGTGGATCAAAAGTTACAAGGGTTTCAATTTTGCAAACAAATCTGATTCAAACTTTGTTTTTAAACGGAACTGGTGACACGCGTCCTATTCCCATTCGTCGGTACCGCTTCGCTCGGATCGGCTATTCTGGCGTGTTGGATCAAGTAAGATCGAGTGGCACAGGTTGCGTACCCCTTCGCTTTAGGTGATTCTATCCTATCCACTAGATCGAGATCGGACGGCTGCCGTGAGCTTGACCTAAAACGAGCGGCGGTGGCTGGCGGCGGTGGCTGGCGGAAGCGGCGGATGGTGGCGATGCGTCTGAGAAGCAATTGAAGGTGGGGAGATGCTCACAGTGATCGCAGGGCGACGCCGAAGCTCAACGTGGAGTCGTCTTGGCAAGGGGCGCACGGGGACAGGAGGAATCGCTCACCGGAGTTGGTTTGGGCGGCAGTGCTCTCAGGTCGTCGTCGCTGGCGTCGTTTGGAACCACGCTAGGCCAAAATAGAGGCACAGTTAGATGCGCACAAGGGTTGCGAGTAAGGGAGCATCATCGGGAGGTGCTGGGGCGGTCGAGGATTACCAGGGGAGTTCGTCGGAGAAACTGCAGACGGCGATGGCGAGTTGAGGTTGACGAAGCCGATGTTACGGGGCACTCGCGGGCGAACCAGTGGCACGGGGAGATGCGCCAGGATGTGTGGAGTATGTGTGCGTGGTCGATGAGGCCAGGGGCGGCGCTGGGTCGCCGGAATTTGCACCGGGCCTCGTCGGAGCAGAGGATGGTGTGGAGAGGAATTGGGCGGCCTGGGGGCGTGTCGAGGTGGGGCGGCTGAGGGGAAGTGGAGCTCATGGATCGAGAGTGGAATTTGTTCATCCCGATGACGGATAGATATACTCTGGGCCCTCTCGGTGATATCACATTGATTAGCTTGCAAGCAAGTGATTTGATCACTAGAATGTTATATCACGGGAACGAGAAAAGAGTGCATGTCGGTAACGAGATCAAACTAGGTATGGAGATACCGATGATCGAATCTCGGACATGTAATATATCGTGAAACAAAGGGATTAAGATACTAGCGTAAAGGTTAACGATCACAAGAAAGTCATCGTTGAATGTGTGAGTCGATGGGTCTCGGATCCGCTTCGATTATTGATCGAGATGGGTCTCGATCATGTCCGCATTATTCACGAACCGTAGGGTGACACACTTAAGAGACACCGACATCCAATTGGAGCAAAAGTTTCATGCCGAAAGAATAAACAAGCGCAGGAATTTATTTCACTAGATACCGAAACAGGTTTTCGGGTGAAATTGCATAAAGTGGTTATGCATGTGAAATAGAATTCTAGCAAGGTTATTTGTGAATGTTTGTCATTAAAGTAATTGACAAAATTCTGAATAAAATAAAAGAGTTTTATTTAAAGAGAGTTTGCATTAAATTTGGTGGAAATTTAATGGGATCTTTGAGTGGGATTTTGAGTGGAGGAATTTGGAGGAGTTTTGTGAGTGGAGTGTCCACCCACATGAAGAGGGGAGGGCAAGGGGGCAGCCCCATGCGCCACCCCTTGGGGTTCCCCCCCCCCCTCCTCCTATAAAAGGAGCCCCTCCTCTCACTTCTCACACACACCTCCTCATGAAGGATCTCTCTCCCCCTCTAGAATTTATCCCCCATGGTCTCGGACTAGCGAGATACATGTTCCCGGTGGCTATTCGGCAAGAAAGAGTTGTGCTTCCGCTGCATCTGGGCGAGGAGGCGGAGGTTGCTCGTGCCTCGAGCGTGTGCGAGCACGGATGCGCTGCTGATTTGCGGCGCTAGGACTTCCTCTCGATCTTGAGATCGGCAAGAGATCGTCTACATCAACCACGAGTTTGGACTCGTTAAACTTTGTCGGTCTTCAAGGGTATGTTCTCACGGATGTACATCCTTGTTGTTTGTATCTAGTATAAATAGATCTTGGTATATAGTTCACATCGTAGGAAAATTTTTGTTTTCTATCTTGCGAACCCTTGATGTATCGAGCGGATCTATGCGTAGATACTTTACGGGTAGTACACATATGAGTATGTGGGCGATGATGATCATGTTGCTCCTTTCTTGTGATTTTGGATATTGGTGGCATAGTGGGATGAAGCGGCGGACAAACTTTACATGTCCTCGCACATGAGACCTGTTCCACGCTTGACATGCAACTAGTTTGCATAAGTGGCTAGCGGTGTCTGTCTCTCCTACTATAGTCAATATCTATTTTGCAAGCGAGTTGTCAACAATTTGATTATCCTCGTTGTGGTTCATGTTCGTAGGTAAGAACGGTTCTATCTCGAAAGCCCTCAACGTAAAACTTGCAATGGATAAATTAGAGGCGTCTAGTTTAGATTGTTCTGGGCTAGTGTTATGATATGGTAGTGTTGTAAGTAGAAGTATGAGATGATACTCTTACAACACACATAGCGTAAAATCCATAGGCGTGGATTTACACATATAGGTATGATAGTGATCATACCACGATGCACATGATAGAGATCATCTGCGGGAACCATATAATCTCACTAATAAACATATGATGTTTGATTGCATCTTATATTGCTTATTTAGCGCTTTGTTAAGCATAATAAGATGATCCCTCATTTAAATATCAAGATAAGAATGTGTTCTTCCTTTAGTATGCACCGATTATGTTTTCGTCGCTCCAAGACATCACGTGATGATCGGGTGTACTTGGATCCTCGACCATACTTCGGGTGTAAAACAGTTACACACGCAAATACTAAGGTTCTAACTTGGCGAGCCTAGCATGTACAGACATGGCCTCGGAACACAGACCGAAAGGTTAAGCATGAGTCATATAGTTGATATGATGCCCATTTGATGCTCGCCTTTGAAGCTATACCGACTCACGTGATGATCGGACTTGGTGTAGTGGATTTGGTTCATGTAATCACCAAAAGGACACGAGGGATGTCGCTTTTGAGTGGGAGTTCATTCGTAATATAGATTAGTTGAACTCAATCTATCATACACTTAGTCTAAACTTTACAAATTCTGTTGTAGATGGCACCACCTGCTTTTAATTTCAATGCGTTCATGGAGAAAGAGAAACTAGCAACGAACGGTAGCAACTTTACTGAATGGGCCATGAATTTGAGGATTCTCCTCTCTGCTGCACAAAAGCAATATGTGCTAGAAGCGCGTTAGGCCCCCACCTTTGACGATGCCCCTGACGAGGAGAAGAATGTCTATCTGACTCGTCAGGAGGACCACAACTTAGTTCATTGCGGCATATTGTATGGGCTAGAGCCGGAACTTCGAAAGCGTTTCGAAAACGGCAATGCTTTTGATACAATGGGTGAGTTGAAAATGATTTTCGACACACATGCTTCTGTAGAGAGCTACAATGCTTCAGAAAAGTTCTTTAGCTGCATGATGGAAGAGAACAGCTCCGTTAGTGAACATGTACTCAAGATGTCGGGTTACGCCGATAAGCTTGTGTCCTTGGGAATATCGATTCCCATTGACTTAGGCATCCATCGTGTTCTGCAGTCTCTGCCACCTAGCTATAAGAGCTTCGTGATGAACTATAATATGCAAGGCATGAAGAAGTCTCTCCCCGAGCTTCTGTCAATGCTTAAAACTGCAGAAGTGGAAATCAAAAAGGAACATCAAGTGTTGATGATTAATAGGAACACTGGTTTCAAGAAAGACAAGAAGGGAAAACGGAAGGGAAGTAAGGGAGGCAAGCCTGTTGCCGTGCCTGAAAAGAAACCCCGAGTTGGACCTAAGTCTGATACCGAGTGCTACTATTGTAAGGGGACTGGCCACTGGAAGCGCAACTGCCCCAAGTATCTGGCAGACAAGAAGGCCGGCAAGGCAAACAAAGGTATATATGATATACATGTTATTGATGTGTACTTGACTAGTGCTCGCAGTAGCACCTGGGTATTTGATACCGGTTCAGTTACTAATATTTGTAACTCGAATCGTGGTGCATGAACGACCACTAGAAAGGGGTGAGGTCAAGATGCGTGTCGGCAATGGATCAAGTGTTGATGTGATCGCCGTCGGAACGCTACCTCTCCACTTACCGTCGGGATTAGTCATAAACTTAAATAAATGTTATCTGGTGCACCTGACCGAGCATGAACATTGTATCTGGATCATGTTTGATGCAAAGTGGTTATTCATTTAAATCGAGAACAATGGTTGTTCCATTTATATGAATGAAATCTTTTATGGTCATGCACCGATGATGAATGGTTTATTTCTGTTAGATCTCGATGATAATGTTACACATATTCATAATGTTGATGCTAAAAGGATTAAACTTGATGATGATATATCCGCATATATGTGGCACTGCCGTCTAGGTCATATTGGCATTAAACGCATGAAGAAGCTCCATTCAGATGGACTTTTGGAATCACTTGATTATGAATCATTTGATACATGTGAGCCATGCCTTATGGGAAAGATGACTAGAACGCCGTTTTCCGGTTCAATGGAACGGGCAACAGATTTATTGGAAATCATACATTCTGATGTATGTGATCCAATGAGTGTGTCGGAACGAGGTGGATATCGTTATTTTGTTACTTTCACGGATGATTTGAGTAGATACGGTTATATCTACTTGATGAAACACAAGTCTGAAACCTTTGAAAAGTTCAAGGAATTTCAGAATGAAGTGGAAAATCATCGTAATAGAAAGATCAAATTTCTACTATGCGACCGTGGAGGTGAGTATCTAAGTTCTGAGTTTAGCACTCACATGAAAGAGTGTGGAATTGTTTCACAACTCACACTGCGAACACCACAATGAAATGGTGTGTCGAACGTCGTGTCGTACTTTATTAGATATGGTTCGATCTATGATGTCTCCCGGACTTGCCGTTGTCATTTTGGGGTTATGCACTAGAAGCTGCTGCATTCACTTTAAATCGGGCACCATCTAAATCCGTTGAAACGACACCGTATGAATTGTGGTTTGAAACAAACCTAAGCTGTCATTTCTTAAAGTTTGGGGTTGCGATGTTTATGTGAAGAGACTTCAACGGATAAACTCGAACCCAAAGCGGAAAATGCGTCTTCATAGGATACCCTAAAGAAACTATTGGGTATTCCTTCTATCACAGATCCGAGGGCAAGGTTTTTGTTGCCAGAATGGATCCTTTCTAGAGAAAGAGTTTCTCGCGAAGGTGTGAGTAGTCGGAAGGTAGAACTCGAAGAGGTTGTGGAACCTTCTCTTCAAAGTATGGCGAGTAGCGCAGGAAGTTGTTCGGAGTTGGCTCCACCTGTTGAAGAGGAACTAATGATAATGATCATGAAACTCGAAAGAGTACTCCGAACCTCGCAGTCAAACAGACGCGGCAGACTCGAGCTATACGAAATCTGTCATAAATTTCATGGTTCATGAAAATAATGACCTCATGACGTATGAAGAAGCGATGATGAGCCCGATTCCAACAAATGGTTAGAAGCCATGAAATCCGAGATGGAATCCATGTATGAAAATCAAGTTTAGAACTTGGTGGAATTACCTCACGACCGAAAGGCCGTGGAGAACAAATGGATTTTCAAAGGAAAAGCGTCTTGATGGTAATGTGACCATCTATAAAGCTCGACTTGTCGCAAAGGGGTTTCGACAAATTCAAGGAGTTGACTACGATGAGACTTTCTCTCCCGTAGCGATGCTAAAGTCGATTAGGATTATGTTAGCAATTGCTGCATATTTCGATTATGAAATATGGCGGATGGATGTCAAAACCGCGTTTCTCAATGGTAATATTGAAGAAGAGTTGTATATGATACAACCAAAGGGTTTTGTCGATCCTAAGGATGCTAACAAGGTGTGCAAGCTTCGATCCATCTATGGATTGAAGCAAGCATCACGGTTGGAATCTCCTCTTTGATGAGGTGATCAAAGAGTTTGGATTTGTCCAAACTTATGGAGAAGCTTGTATTTACAAGAAAGTGAGTGGGAGCAATGTGGAATTTCCGATATTATATGTGGATGACATATTATTGATCGGAAATGATATAGAACTTTAAAGCAGTGTTAAAAGTTATCTAAACGACAAATTTTCAATGAAGGACCTAGGTGAGCGTCATACATATTAGGCATAAAGATCTATAGAGATAGATCTAGACGCCTAATAGGGCTATCATAAAGTACATACCTTGATAAGATTTTAAAGAAGTTTAAAATGGACGGAAGTAAGAAGGGTTCTTACCTATGTTGCAAGGCAAGACATTGAGTAAGACTCAAAGTCCGGCTTGAAGGAAGAAAGAGATAATGGACAAAGTCCCTATGCTTGACCATAGGCTCTATAATGTACGCCATGCTATGTACAAGACCGGATGTGGCACACGCTATTAGTTTGACTAGTAGGTACCAATCGGATCGAGTTGAACCTTTGGATAGCGATCAAGAATATCCTTAAGTACTTACGAAGAACTAAGGATATGTTTCTTGTATCTGAGGTGAAGAAGAGATCGTCGCTAAGTGTTATGTCGACGCTATCTTTGACACCGATCCGGATGACTCTAAGTCTCAATCCGGATACGTATTTCTCATGAATGGCGGGCGGTTAGTTGGAGGAGCTCCAAACAACCTGTGGTAGCGGGATCAACAACGAGGCGGATATGTTCTTTGCTTGAGCGGCTCAGAAGCGATTTGGATGAAGGAGTTCATATCCGAACTAGGAGTTGTGGCAAGCGTTGGACCCAATGGTGATCTATTGTGACAACAATGGTGCCATTGCCAATGCCAAAGAGCCAAGGTCTCACAAGCATTCCAAGCATATTAAGCGCGGTTTCACTCCATCCATGAGCATGTCAAGGATGGAGATATAAAGATTGTAAAAGTACATACGGATCTCAATGTAGCAGATCCGTTGACTAAAACTCTCCCTAGAGCAAAACATGATCAACACCGAACTCAATGGGTGTTAGATATATCACTATGTAACTAGATTATTGTCTCTAGTGCAAGTGGGAGGCGAAGGAATATGCCACGAGAGGCAATAATAAATTGTTTATTATCGTATTCCAAGTATATGATAGATGTTTATTTTGCATGCTATAATTCTATTAATACGGAAGCGTTAATACATGTGTGTTTAATAAACAAGCGAAAGTTCCTAGTTAAGCCTCTCTCATAAACTAGCTCGTTGATTAACAAGATGATCAAGGTTTCCTGATCATGGACATTGGATGTTGTTAATAACGGGATCACAACATTAGTGTAATGATGTGATGAACATTCATCCGAAGTATAGCATTACGATCAAAGTCATTGAGTTTATATTGCTATAACAACTTACGAAGTGATCCTAATCCTTAGACCATGAGATCATGTCAATCACTAACACCGGAAGAGTTTCTTGATAACATCAAGCGTCACACCGTAACAGGGTGATTATAAAGATGGGTTCAGAACTAATAAAGTGTTATGTTGAGGCTCATGGATCGAGTGGAATTTGTTCATCCGATGACGGATAGATATACTCTGGGCCCTCTCGGTGATATCACATTGATTAGCTTGCAAGCAAGTGATTTGATCACTAGAATGTTATATCACGGGAGCGAGAAAAGAGTGCATGTCGATGCGAGATCAAACTAGGTATGGAGATACCGATGATCGAATCTCGGACATGTAATATATCGTGAAACAAAGGGATTAAGATACTAGCGTAAAGGTTAAGCGATCACAAGAAAGTCATCGTTGAATGTGTGGGAGTCGTATGGGTCTCGGATCCGCTTCGATTATTGATCGAGAGGGTCTCGATCATGTCCGCATTATTCACGAACCGTAGGGTGACACACTTAAGAGACACCGACATCCAATTGGAGCAAAAGTTTCATGCCGAAAGAATAAACAAGCGCAGGAATTTATTTCACTAGATACCGAAAGCAGGTTTTGGGTGAAATTGCATAAAGTGGTTATGCATGTGAAATAGAATTCTAGCAAGGGTTATTTGTGAATGTTTGTCATTAAAGTAATTGACAAAATTCTGAATAAAATAAAAGAGTTTTATTTAAAGAGAGTTTGCATTAAATTTGGTGGAAATTTAATGGGATCTTTGAGTGGGATTTTGAGTGGAGGAATTTGGAGGAGTTTTGTGAGTGGAGTGTCCACCCACATGAAGAGGGGAGGGCAAGGGGGCAGCCCCCATGCGCCGGCCACCCCCTTGGGGTTCCCCCCCTCCTCCTATAAAAGGAGCCCTCCTCTCACTTCTCACACACACCTCCTCGTGAAGGATCTCTCTCCCCTCTAGAATTTATCCCCCATGGTCTCGGACTAGCGAGATACATGTTCCCGGTGGCTATTCAGCAAGAAAGAGTTGTGCTTCCGCTGCATCGCTGGAGCGAGGAGGCGGAGGTTGCTCGGTGCCTCGAACGTGTGTGCGAGCACGGATGCGCTGCTGATTTGCGGCGCTAGGACTTCCTCTCGATCTTGAGATCGGCAAGAGATCGTCTACATCAACCACGAGTTTGGACTCGTTAAACTTTGTCGGTCTTCAAGGGTATGTTCTCTACGGATGTACATCCGCCCGTTGTTTGTATCTAGTATAAATAGATCTTGGTATATAGTTCACATCGTAGGAAAAATTTTGTTTTCTATGCTGCGAACCCTTCAGCTTTAACGTGCGTGGTCAAGGGGCCGATTAATGGCGTGGTTAACGTGTATTACGCCAGACTTTATTTGCCTGCAACGGCCGGCGAGGGGGAGGGGCGTAGTCCGCGGGTGAAGACAATGGATACGTGGCGGTGGGGTCTATCTGGTAGTGAGGGAGAGAGAGAGGGGAATGGGTCCACCGGTCAGTTGCTCTGTGGGTGAGACTTTAAGTGAAAAAATGTTTCGCAGAGGGGGAGAGAGACTGGGCTGGTACTAGGCTTATTAGGCTGGCCGACTGGGCTGCTGTCCACTTCTATTTTTTTCTTTCCTGATTGATTTTCCTTTTTCTGATTCTATTTTCTGTTTTGAAATTCCAACAACCAATCAAACATTCAAATTAATTCAAACATTCATCACACTTGTAATTGAATTTGGTTCTGTTTAACAACATAAACCAATTCCCAAAATAAAATAATATTTTTATTTTAGAGTCCATTTATAATTAAATAAAATGGACACTAGTTAATAAATCAAATGGGTTTTAATTTATTTTAAAACTCCATTTGAAATCTAAATATTTTCAAAACCAAATCAGTAGGTTTTATTTGAAAATAGAAGATACTTGGAAAACTTGTTTAAAATAAAATAACATTTTATTTTAGGGTCCATTAATAATTAAATAAGATGGACCTTAGTTATTAAATCAAATAGGATTTGTTTTATTAAAATATTTATTTTGAAATCTAAAATAAAACCAAAACACTTCAGTAGGTTTTATTTGAGAATATAAAATACTTGGAAAACTTATTTAAAATAAATAAATAAGTTTTAGTGTTTATTTAAAATGGGAAAGGCCTTTACTTAAATAAAATTGGATATTAAATCCTTATTATTTTATTTAAATAAACCTTTACTATTTTTATCAAACAAAATGTTTTTATTTCAAAAGCTTGGCCAAGGTTTATTTTGGCTCCATAAAATAATCTTTATTTATAAATCTACCTTTTCTTTTGAAAACCCAATCTTTTATTTAAAGATCCAAAATAGTAATTTTAAATATTTTTAAGTTTATTGCTTATTTATCTTTTTAAATCCCTTTAGGATTTTATTTGATCCAAATAGGTTTTCAAAGTTTCCAAATGGATTCAAAAAGTTTCTTCTCACCCTGAAATCAACAAAGTTTTATTTTATTCATTTATTTTTCACATTACAAGATTTGGAAAATCTTGGGATGTGACATTATCATAGTAAGTACATGTGTATCATAGATAACCGCCAACAGGGTACCCCTAGCACATGGTACAGGAGCTATCCCATAACCAAAATGATGAGGCAAGCAGACAATGAGCATCTCAGCGATCTTTGTATTGACTATGTGCATAGCTTTTTATTTAGGATGCTTCACAGAATGCTCATTATGGTGATGCTGCAAGTTTCCACCATGATTAGGCATGGCTTAGGCTAGCGGCCCAGGCGTTTCTCTAACACAAAATACATAACTCCATGGACTTACAAGCTCCCTCTTTATTTCACACCGGCTACATCCATAGACAAAAGAGCATGATATCAAGTGTGTACAAAGTACAAGTGCAATGTTGAAAACGTTTCTCGTGACAACACGGTTCTGCTAATTCCAACGTATAAGTGCAAGAATATACAACATAGATGACACAATGGTTCAAGTTTATTAGGGGAAAGGGATATAAATTGTGCCATCAAGTTTGTGAGGGCTTTAATCACTAAGTTTTCACATAACAAAATAATTTTTAATTGGAGATAGTTGAAAACAAGAATATACTTGGAATGGTGTAACACACCATGCATAGGAATTTATAGTGGACAATTTGGAATAACTTGGTTTCTTGGGAGTTGGAAGCATGAGTACAGCTTACTCATACAAGTGGAGGCTATCAAAATACTGGGAGCAAGCAACTAAGAGAGCAATAATGGCCATAATCATGCAGAGCGACAAAACATTACTAATCAAAGAATAGAGTGGTACTACAAGTCAAGGACTAAATGATCATAGAGGATATGGTGACTTGTTCATAGTCATAACATGGTATGAGCATGTGCCAAGTCAACCCAAACAAAACATCAAAGGAGAAAACCACAATACTATGCTTTTGTATGCTAAAACAACGCATGATTCTTTCAAGGCACACTAATCAATCCCAATTGTTTGTAACAAGTCATTCTACATCAATAATCACTAAGCATAAGGTCAAAACAACACCTAGCATGTCATGCTAAAGTCTAAGTCACATTAAATGCACGCTCCTCTTGCACTTTTAAGCAAGAACTTTCTACTCCTTTCCAACACCAATCGACTTATTTGAAACAACACAACGAGAACGGGGGTCCAAACTACTTTATTCAAGCAAACTAAACAAACTAAGCAAAGCAAATGAAAACTAAGACTCTCCAAGAACAACACAACAGTGCATGAAACAATAAAAACGAAGTATCTAGAAAGACCTGAGCTTTTTATTGATGAAGAAGGGGATGCCTTGGGCATCCCCAAGCTTTGACGCTTGTACCTCTTGGATATTTCTTGGGGTGACACCGGGGTGGCATCCCCAAGCTTGAGCTTTTGTCCATTCTTCATCTCATTATATCATTCTCTCTCTACACCTAAAATTTTTCCTTGATACAAAACTTCACACAATCTTCATTAGCAACATTAGTGTATTCAAAAGATAATATACCTTTGGGTTTAGCTTTATAACAGCAAAAAAAATTAATAAAAACACAAGCTACTGTAGTAACTCCTTCAAAAATCTCAATTTCCCCAAAAAGAACCCATAAAAGGAATCAATGAGAAGCAAATGCAAATAATGGCAGAAATCTGTCAAAACAGACCAACAGGTAGGAACCGATTTTTTTGAAGACCTTCTGTTGCTCAAATAAAAAAGTGTTGAACTAACTAAAGTTATCTAACATACTGGGGGATTTATTCGTAAATTTTCAGCTCAATCCGACTTGCAGAGACTCCTTACGAATTTTTATGGTGGAGGACAGAAATATGTTTCGGGACAACAACTCCCCAAAATCTTACTTCCCTCTCATTAGAGGTCATTCTTGGCACAAAAAGCAAACAAAAAGGATAAGGAGAGGTCATTACTGAAGTAATAACTTCCAATACTCAAGGAAACTCTTGGGTTATATCCCAACAAGTACTTTTCTTTAACACATTTAAGTTAGGCTTGATAGTTTGAGAAGATGCTCACATAAGAAATATGAATTGAAGTAAAAGAGAGCATCAAGAAGCAAATTCAAAACACATTTAAGTCTAACCCACTTCCTATGCATCGGAATATTGTACACAAATAAATTCACAAAGAACAAAGTGACAAGCATAGGAAGATAAAACAAGAGTAACTTCAAAACTTTCAGCACATAGAGAGGTGTTTCAGTACCATGAAAAATTCTACAACCATACTTTCCTCTCTCATAATAATTTTCAGTAGCATCATGAATAAACTCAACAATATAGATATCACATAAAGCATACTTTTCATGATCTATAAACACATAATTTCTATTAAGATCAAAAATAGTGGGATTAAAACCTTCATAGGTTTTACCCAAAGTAGATATTTCAAAAGAATCCACAGGAACATAACATTCATCCTCCTTTGGTCAGCATGGGGGACAATCAAATAATATAAGAGGTAAAGAGTTACTCTCATTAGAAGGTAGGCATGGGTAGATCCATTCTTCCTCCTTTTGTTCATCACTCTCCTCCTCTTTTTCAACTAATGATCTTCCAGTTTCCACAATTTCCTCTTCCATAGGCTCCTGCAAAGCATTAGTCTCTTCCGTGTGTGGAAAGCATCTATTAAAATATTCATGAATATAGCCATTTGCTTCCTTGTAATTATCAAAGAAAAATTTAAGTATCTCATAAACCTCACAATCATAAGGTGCATCATCAGTATTTTCAAGCAAACTAGCAAGTTCAAATGCACCCTTGAAAGCATAAATTCTTCAATTTGTTCCACATCATAGAAGTCATAATTTCCTTTAACATAAGAGGATATAGTAACATTATCATTATACTCAAATTGAAACGGGAGGTGTTTATACCTCCTACAGCAACAAGATCTATCGAAGCAATAAGTAATAATATAAGTACAGCACACCTCTCTAGCAATAGTATTCAACTTATCAATTTGTTCCCATAAATGTTTACCTTTTTGTGATAAACGGTGTTCCTTATAATAATACTTTTCTTCTTCCGTGAACCCACCTTGCCAATAAGGACTAGTTTCAAAGAAACCATCCATTGATAAAAAGCATGACCAAGCAAGGCAATAACAGACCAGCAACTACAGTAGGAACTATTTTTTGTGTTTTTGATAAGAGAAAGCAAACCAAACTAAACTAATTTTTTTGGAGTTTTTGATAAAAAAGGGGCAAACAAAACCATGCAAAAGAAACTAAGCAAACTAAAAACAAAGTAAAGATAAAGTTTGAGGAGGACTCCCCTTATGAAGACGTCCTTAGACTCCCCGGCAACGGCGCCAGAAAGTCTTGATGCGTGTTGACGCCCCATTGGGAAACCCCAAGAGAAAGGTATGATGCGGCATAGCAGCAAGTTTTCCCTCGGTAAGAAACCGAGGTTATAGAACCATTAGGAGGAAGGAAACGCCTCAAAGGTGTTGCAAGCAATGTGGAAACCTGCACAACACAAACTCAGAACTTTGCCCCAACTAACAGTGAGGTTGTCAATCTCACCGGTTGTTGTAACAAAGGATTAAATATATGGTGTGGAAGGTGATGATGGTTTGCAGTAAGTAAATAGTAACAGTGGAAGATGTATCAATGGTAAAGATTGGACTGGGGTCCATAGTTCACTAGAGGTGTTCTCCTTAGATAAACAAACATGGCATGCTGGGTAAACAAATTACAGCAGGGCAATTGACATGACTGAGAAAGTCATAACAATGCAATACTAGACACAAAGATCCTATGAGATTTGATTGGGCAATACAACAGTATACATAGACCACCATCCAACTGCATCTATGACTAGAAGTCCACCTTCAGGTTATCATCCGAACACCCTCTAGTATTAAGTTGCAAGCAATAGACAACTGCTCTAAGCAAAGTGTGTAAGGTAAATAATCCACTTGTTCCATGAACAAGAGACCATTGTTTTCTCCCTAGTGTCAACAGCACATCTACAACCGTAGAGATTTGTCACTTCCCTTGGAAAATAGAGGCATGAACCCACTATCGAGCATAAATAACCCTTCTTGGAGTCACTAGCAACTACTTGGCCAATATAGCTACTAACAACGGAGAGCATGCAAGATCACAAACAACATAAACATGATATAATCAATAAGACAAAACCATTAATCAATCTGACATAGTAATCTCAATATCCATCGGATCCCCGCAAACACAACATGCATGATTAAAAATAGATTAGATCTTGATCATGAACGGAGCTCACAAGATCTATACATGAAATCACAAGGAGGATATATAACCATCTAGCTACTACATGGACCCGTAGTCCAAGCTGGAACTACTCACGCTTCATACCGGAGGCTGGCATGATGAAGAAGAAGGCCCCTGGGATGATCTCCCCTCCGAAAGGGTGTCGGGAAGAGCTTCAGATCCCCCCGATCTAGGGACGATGGTGGTCGTGGCTACGGATGGTTTCGTGGAATATTGATCAGGTGTCTAGGGTTTTGGCATCGGGGGGACTTTATAGGCGAAGAGGCGAGGCAGGGGCACCAGGGAGGCTGCACCCCCCAGGCGTCGGGTGGGCCCACTCGCGCATCCAGGGGTGTGGCCCTCGGTGAGCCTCCTCCGTCTCGTATTCTGGCTTCGTGTTGCCCACGGTAAAATATTGACTTTGTCTTTTGTCCCGTCCAATTCTGAGAATATTGATTTTCTGCCTTTCTGAAACCAGAAACAGAAGAAAACATGCAACTGGCACTGTGGCAACTTGTAAATAGGTTAGTACTAGAAAACATATAAAAACACCTCAAAGTGTGTACAAAGCAAAGCAAAGTAGATAGTAAACAAACATGGAGCATCAAAAATTATAGATACGTTTTCGATGTATCAGTGAGCATGCTTAGTCTGTTCATGTAAGGTGTATGTTATTGATGGATGCTTAGTAGTTCTTGTTGTCTTATGATTATCTCCAGCTTGCTAATAGTTTGTAGCATGTCATATGAGTGTTTGCTTGCATTGTTTTATTCATGACTTGGTATGATATTGTGGTATCCTCCTCTGAATGGTTCATGTGAATCGACTTGGCACATGCTCACGCATGCAGATGACTGAACAATAGTCAGTAAGCCTCGATGATTTATTTTGCCTCAGAGTTCTTGTATCACTTTCATGCCATAATTAGTCCTGTTTTGTTGCAAGCATGATTATGACAGTTATTTCTCTCTCTCGTTTATCGCTCCCTTCCTATTGCTAGCCTTCACTTGCACTGAGTATGAGCTCTACTCGTGCTTCCAACTCCTCAAAACCAACATTGCCAAAAGTGTCCACATGCGGTGACCTAGCATAGCACCGCATGATGTAGTACACTATAGTAGTTGACATAACACCAATGAAACACCGTTCACTAGTATTACATCCCTCAGAGTGGTACAACAGAAACATAGCAGGTCCAAGACATGACTATAGGTTACAACTCGACTCTTTACATAAGATCCAGAGAAAACTCTAGGTTAATGAGAAAGAATTAAACTACTTACAAAGAAGAATCAGAAATAATCAACTCATAACTATTATGCTAATAATATTAGCATCTAACTATTTGGCTTGTATTGCTGCTATTGCAATACTCTATAGAAGTAGGTTCTATGGCTAGAGATTATATTTCTATCTAATCAGCAACTTTGTCTTCACTTTAGTTGATGTATATGTTGACTTCCTTTACTTCATTGAAGATCTTGAGTTGATGATAATTCCTGGAGCATAACTTGATGTAGACGTCGTTTGTACTGGCTTCAGAATCTAGAAAAGGTTAAGAATATACGTTGAGTACGAGCGTACTCAGCAAGTTCACTAAAAAGGAGTGTTTGATGCACTATATCTACAGCCACAGACCATAGATCATAGGAAATGCAAGTTTTTGTAAACATTTCTTCAAAGGTTGCCTTTATTCTAAAAAAGCTCTGTCCGTCAGCCTTCACAGGTTTACCAGAACTTTCGTGGAGTTCCTTTCATGTCGCGTTCGCACCTCCTTCCCGGAACAGGGAGTAACAAGTTACAGTTCATACACTCTGCAGAGGTGTGTTACTTTACCCCATTAGAGACATTAGCTTTGTTGCACATCCGAGTTGCATTCTCGTCCACACTTCCTTGGTGTGGGGCCCATACTAAGATCCAAGCCAATCACTGTCCTTCTCCGCGACCCTACATATAGCACAATTGTTGTATGTCCACACTCAAGGTAGACTTTTCCCCGTACAAAATGGCTATACCTTAGTTGGATACACACAACAACCATTAACACTAGAAATCTGTCTTTTGTAAGCCCAGATCCACGGTAGACTTTTCCCCGTATAAAACAGTTATACCCACGATCTGCAACTTACAAATGCCTAGAATAGTGTCCGATGCATGCGAGAGGGAGCTGGTCCAGCTGACTTCTCCAAAGCCATATAGATCTCATGGTTAACGCGTAATATACAACGCAAGAATCACTGGCGACATTGGTTGTTAATTCCTAGATAATATGTTCCTTTACCACCGGAACTTCCATAGTAAGTTATTACCACTTTGGTAAATAACCCATAATCATATTATTTTGAAAATAGTGTTTTCTAACCTTTTTTAAATGCAGATAATGACAACACTTGATTTGCAAAATACTTTACAGAAAATAATCAAAGTACATGAGCAAGTGTGAACTTGCCTTTTGTGATTGCAAGATTATGCACTCACGGTCTTCAAGACAATATAAGATCCAATATCTGAAATCGGTATCATTAGTCCGGTAAGGACTAATGTTTAAAGAAGCAAGATGCTACTATGCATAAGTAATGTAATGCAATTTTATAAACTCGAATCCCCAGAATAAACGTTGTTCTATGGTTTGGATGCTAGAAATGATTCCTTTGTAATGTGTTAATCTTTTAGATAAGTTTCACACTTGTGCTTCTTATTAAGGCTTGTGAGTGTGTGTGAAACAACATGTAATTATAATATCATACAACAATAAGATACACAAATGTGGAATGCTTCTTAAAGACTGCTTATATAAGAATTGTTTTATCTTCAAATTTTCCTTTACAAGTAATGGCATTTAGAAGGAACTTAAGTGTTAACAATTCTAAATATACAAGTAAAGTATAAAGTAATGTGATTGTGATCAATTGTCATCTGTTGACTATGATGAAAGTCCTTGAGTTTAGTTGTTAAGGGTTGGATGAACGATTATAGAGTTGTTTGAAGTGGCAAAAAGAATAACCTTCGAAGAAAAGGTTTCTTTGATAAGGTTTAAACAATCTTTAATGGTTAATAGAATTTGGTCGGTGTCTCTTGGCTTTTGTTCGATTGGTTTGGTCTTGAGATACTTTAGGTCTTAATTGAAATAGACCAAAGTTAACTATAAAAATATATGTAGTTTATTAGACATGATGTTTATAAGCTATTGAGACTAAAGTTAATTTTAAAAGGGTAAATAAACTTATGATGTAATATGTTTTAATTATTTCCAAGTTTTAAATTTATGATAAGTATGAATAAGGTGTGGGGTTATTCACTTTATATTTAAGTGAATGATTAGATTAAACTTGTTTTGTTATTATGAAAATAATATGCAACTATTCTATGGAGGTATAATTTGGATGATATTATTGATGGGTTAGATTTAAAGCTGCGTTAAATATTAGATATTAAGATTATTCCCCCTTAATATCAGTGAGTGATGTATAAAGTTATCTTGAAGGTTGTGGTTTTGAAATTTTGATTTTAGGTTTCAAGAGAGTACAAATTTAAGAAATTACACTTAAATTGTATTGTCAAACCTAATTATGTTTTTTGACTTTGATACTTAGATTTAAAGGTTTCATATTTAAAAATGTAATTATTTCTTACTTAGGAAATATTTTTTAGATAATTATCAAAGCATTTATCTTATTATTATTTTTATACAATAGATAAAGAAAATTTATTATCTATAAACCTTGATATGTTTTGAAATAACATACTTAATATTTTTCTAGTAAAATATACTTATTTAAGATCTTAAAATAGATTTTTATTTATTTTTAAGTATTATTAAATTTATAAAATTCCATAAAGGATTAAATGTTTTTGAATACTTACTTCAAATTTTATATAAAAAATTAGGTTTGTATTTTTATAAAATAGTAGATTTATTCTTATACATAAAAATGATTTTTTATTTATTTTTAGGGGTTTTCTTATTTTATTAAATTTCACTTAGGATTTAATGGTGTTAATATTTATTTTCTTTGTATTTATTTTAAACAGATAAGTTATATTTTTATTAGGTAGATCTTATTTTTATGATGATTTTAATATATTGGATGCATTTTTATGATTTTTCTATAATTCTCTAGAGCTTTAATTGTCAAAAGGGCATGTTGGTAATTTTTATTTTATTCTTTAATTGATTTTTCTCTTTTAAGACCAGGCCCAAAGGATCTAGGTGGAGTCTGTTTGGTTGGCCTCTTCGGATGACCTGGCCAAGCTTGTACAGGCTTGGTGGATAACCCCACCCGGCCCAACTCTCCCCTCACGCGATCCCCATACATCCTCGTTCCTCCTCTCGTACTACTCGATTCCACCGCCATTGATTGCCCGATTCCGGCGGCTTCCGTCGTCCTCTAGCGCCAGCCAGATGGGGCTTTGGACCACCATGATGTGATCTACAACCTCCTCTAACTTGATTTGCTTCTCCCTGCCTCTCGTGCATGCTCCCACAGTGATATGGTACTGCAGTTTCCACTGCAGCCTACCCCCATCCCTGACGCCAGAGGGACGGCATCCAGGGATGCAATCCCGGCGCTCTTCGTTGCACCGTCGTGCTGCTTCATGACCTTCCTGTGGTGGTGGGAGAGGTGTTGTGGTATCATTTCCTCTCCAACACCAGCGGGAAGGCAAACTTATACAAACCCGGCGTCGGCCTTCTTGTCTACTACAATAACCATGTCTCCAGATAGGTAATGCTTATGTGATCGGCCTTCGAGCCGATGAAGTCGTTTAGGTGTAGAACTATGGTTCAGTGATGCTGTCATTAACACACTTAGGATTTTCCTGGAATATATGAGATACAACTAAGTGTCTTGCTTTAGTTTGGATGAATTACCCATCCCAACAATAGGGATATGTTAATTATTGGTACTATTGTTTATCTGAATTCTTGGTTCAGTGCATTGCTAAACTGAAGCTATGTTTCATGGTTTGCTAGAACAGATGATAGCATATGATCTTTGCTGGTGGTATTTTAATTAGACTATTGATCTTAGTGCTGGAGGTTTACTTAAGCATTCATATTCCTAAGCCTATGTTTATAAAAAAATATAATGAAATGATCCCATGATCATCAATTTGGGGATATGAGAAGGATATAGTTATAGTGACCCCTCCTAACCTCCTAGAATTTATTCTAGTGTTAGGTTAGTTGTGTTGGTTGCTTTAACTTGTCGCACTCCTGGTTTCTATGGTTTATCACTTGATGAAGTGAAGTGTATATTTTTGACAACAACACATATGTAAAATTTGATTCCTAGATTATTTACTAAGGAAAGAATTGGAATTACTTTGGTATCATTCACATTTGGGATGAGGTTGCCATATGCATATGCTGCCAACATGACAGTAGAGGTTTCATTGATTCCTAACAATTCTGTTAGGAAGATGATGCAAGGATTTAGCTTGTTTGATTATAGATGGTATATAAGCATGGGTATATGCTGATGTTGCTAGTGTAATTTTTTAGTGATATTTGTTGCTTGGAATTTGCTGTTGTGGTGCCTTAGTTGAGTGTGCACGTCAACAGGGCAATCTATGAATGAACTGTCGTGGTTGATCATTGGTTCATGTACTTATAGGATCTGATTCATCTATTGTAAGTATTGAGTACAAAGTGGAAATGTAATCTCTAAGACAAATCCAATGTTGAGTAACACTATGATAAACACATATATTGTGCTTGTCACCTAATCTTAACCAATGATGCAGAGTTGAGGTTTAGAAGCATGTGCTAGTTTAATATGACCTTCTAATGATTCCTAGGCTACTTGACTAGGAAGATGATTTATATATCAATCCAATTTGATTGTATATGATCTTAAAATCTATCTCATTGAGGATGTGGTGATTTATTAATTTTAGTGGCTTCCTATGATGTGAGATTAATACTGTGGAACCCAATTGAAGGGTGCACGGTAACATATTCATATAGAGTAGGATCTGCTTCTATGTTGGTTAATCTACATGGTCAAGGATCACTATCCCTTGATGATTATTGTGTGCAATATGTTTTGGCCTATGATGCAAAGGCTGAGGCCTCATTTATTGTTGTAAATAAGAATGAATACTCAAATGGTTTTCCTAGCTAAAGGATGATACTGGTGTAGCACCTCTACCCAGTCCGAGAGCCTTAAATTTTTCCCCACTAAAATTTATGCTCTAAAAAAATAAGTGAAAAGAGCATGTGCTATTACTATTATAAGTTGGAAACCTGATATGCAGAGTAGATCACCTGGACTTGGTGAGATTGTGGATAAGTTGTAGTTGCTCTTGATCTACTGCTGTTGGATCTTGTGGTGGCAGCCTGTTGCTGTGTAAGAATTGAGGTTGCTTGGGTGGATCTTGCTCCTCCTTGCTTGGCTTGTTGCTGATCTAGTTCAGTTCTTGATGGCACCTCTTCCTCCGGGTACTATTAACTGGTTCTTACTTATTCTGCTCTTGGATGGTTGGTCTAAGCAACCAGAGCAGATGACTTGTGTGGATAGATCAGGGAGTTCTTGATATCCTAGAAGCAGTGTTCTTGATACACTTTTACTACTGAGAGAGGGATGTGTGGTTTCGGCTGGAATGATTGGATATGTGAGAAAGGTTCCTGGAAGCCCCCTACTGCTACTTTTGTACTATTGTACTAATCTCTGTGGTGGTGACAACACACTGGTCCATGCAGATGAGTGAGCTGCCTCTGTGCATGACTCACTCGAATGGATTAGATCAAAGGATTCATATGAATTTACTGTTACTATTCTACCCTTCTTTCTGGTGAAATTTTCCCCTGGCCAATGATGTTGTGTTGAGGCAACATTTGATGTTAAGAACAGATTCTCCAACTTGGTCTCATTTTTGAAATACTCAATGATGAGTCTAGGCATACCATTTGTATGCCTAATTTGAGAGTAAAAGTAATACACTAACCCTTCTTCTATTCTTATTGTTTGTGTCTATTTGCTTTTGTTTTGCAGGAATCAGGAATATAAAGAAAGGATTTAGAAGAAGAAAAAATGAAGATGAATTTAGTTTTAGGTTTTACTTTATTCTTTTGTGATTCATTTTTTCTTTTGTGAAGTATAAAGCACTGTATAATTGCAATAAAGAAATATTGTATTGTTTATTTTAAGTAATAAAGTTAATGTTTTCCTTCAATTGCAATTAGTACATTTCTCTTATTCCTTTATTATAAAGGAAAATGTGGTATATATATATATGTCTCTTAAATTTAATACTTCTCTTTTATTTCATTACTATAATCATTTCTTTTATTGACTTGTTTCAATTCACTCAATCGTAATCATGATTGTATTATCATATTATATTATAAAATAACTCAATTCTTTTCTTTTGTATTTTTAATACTTGTGATTATTTATATCTTAATCATAAATAATATCTCAATTCTGTATTTATAATTGTAAAACCATTTCCAGTAATAATTCTATTTTAAATTCTTTTACAATTCAAATATATCTTTTAAATATTAAAATTTGAATTGCTTTCCCCTCAAACACAAAGATCCAGTAGAGGTCATGCCGAAATATGTCGCACTTGCTCGGATGCTTTCATCAGAACAAGAGAGATCTCGATCCCTCTACGGCTTCTTTAGTTTTGCGTGAAAATTCCCTGGATTTTCTTATGCATGAATGCAATGCACAAACATGTGTCCTGTCTATTTCGAGGTGCTAATCCTGGGATGTTACACCACCATACCTACCTACTAGCATCATTTGCTATCCCATGCATATTCATTATGCCTTGTTTTCTTCCAAATAAAATGTTTGCTTGTTATGAGAAAGTTAGTTAGTAAAGCTCTCACGAACTTGATGGCACACTTTATTTCTTGCACTTAACAAAACCTGAACCATTGTGACTGTCCATGAAAGTTATATGCTTACAAATTATAGGCTAGGAGTTAGCAGAACCGTGTCGTCACGAGGAACGCTTTTAATGTTGCACATGTACTTTGTACACAGTTGATATCATGCTCTTTTGTTTACGGATGTCATTAGTGTGAAATAAAAGGGGAGCTTGGGAGTTCATGGAGTTATATATATGTGTTAGAGAAATGCTAGGGCCCCTAGCCTAAGCCATGCCTAATCATGGTGGAAACTTGCAACATAACCATAATGAGCAATCTGTGAAGCATCCTCAATAAAAACCTATGCAAATAGCAAATAAAAAGATCGCCGAGATGCTCATTGTCTGTTTGCCTTGTCATTTTTATTATGGGATAGCTCCTGTATCATGTGCAAGAGGTACCCCGTTGGCGGTTCTCTATGATACACATGTATTTACTATGACAAGAACTTACAAGTAACTAAAGTTGAGTAGCATGAGGAGCGACCCTCGTATTCAAGGGACGTGAGATTTCCAGTTTATGGTCTGTCAAGCATATAACTCATATTGGACCTCACTTTCACCATTAACCATCTAAAGATGCCTATGATAGGGGCAATGAGAGATCAAAGCTAATGAGTACCTTACTTTCAGCATTTGGAAGCCTTTCAAACTTTTCAAAACCTTTTCACTTCCTTGTTGAGTCAGCACTTATTCTATGAGCACCTTCTTGAGAGCATAGTTGTCATTCTTAGTGTAATGTGCTTGTCTCAAAACTTGGTTAATTATGTCATGACTTTGATGCTTGTATCTCTGGTATCTTTACTTCTAGTCTTCACTTGAACTTTAGAGGTGCCTTGGAATTTATTTTGTGCTCTACAAACAAAGGCAAGCGAGATACCACTCTATCATACCTTCTTATGAGCATTGCAATGTTGCTTATGTTTATGTTCCATGCTACTTATTATTATTGAGTTGGAATCTCTTCATATCTTGCAATGACTATTAATTAGACTTAGTTGCATACTCCTTATTATGAATTGTCTAAGTATCTACTCATGTGCTAAGAATATTTACATCATATGAAGCAAATGTGTTCATGAAAGTTCATTTATCGCACTCAGTTTTCAACTGAATTGCTTGAGGACAAGCAATAAGCTAAGCTTTGGGGAGTTGATACGTCCAAAATGTATCTACTTTCCCAAACACTTTTTCTATTGTTTCTCCTCTAAACTTGCGTGATTTGGATACAACTAACACGGACTGACGCTGTTTTCAGCAGAATTACCTTGGTGCCTAGTTTTTATGCAGAAAATCAACTATCAGGAAAAATCCCGGAAAATATGCCAAAAATCCTATTTCACTAGAAGATTCATGGAGCCAGAATACGAGAAGGAGTGGAGGCCTGAGGGGCCCACACCCCCCTGTCGCGCGGGTGGGCCAAGGCCACGCCTGGACGGGGTGTGGCCGCCTCAGGAACCCTCTCGGCCTCCCTCTTCGCCTATAAGTTGCCTTCTGACCTAAAAACTCAAGGGGA
Source organism: Avena longiglumis (assembly GCA_030063025.1). Lineage (NCBI taxonomy): Eukaryota > Viridiplantae > Streptophyta > Magnoliopsida > Poales > Poaceae > Avena > Avena longiglumis. The sequence goes on from CP125977.1 coordinate 447,492,189, forward strand.
TTCGACGTTTTTCCAGAAAGAGTTCCGATGCGTCGCCACCACCAGAAACCGCGATTCGGAAACAAAAACTCCGTTCTGGCACCCTGCCGGGACGGGGAATTTGGAGAGGATCATCACCATCATCATCAACAATGCCTCTCCATCAACCATCCATGTTGCCCTCGTCCATGAGTGAATAATACCCCGCTGTAGGCCATGGGGATGGTAGGGATTGGATGAGTTCTGTCATGTAATCGAATAAGATTGTTAGGGCATGGTGCCTAGTATCTCTATTACTGTTATTTGACTTTGTTGCAACTTGTTGTGCTTAATGCTTATCACTAGGGCCCGAGTGCCATGATCTTAGATCTGAGCTTATTATTGATTCATTATGATATTATTGTTTGTGATCTTATCTGCAAGTTGTGTACACATATCATTGTCCGGATCCAAAGGCCCCGAAGTGACAGAAATTGGGACAGCCAGAGGGTATGGCTGTGATGTGAGGATCACATGTGTTCATGGAGTGGTAATGCTTTGCTCTGGTGCTCTATTAAAGAAGAACCTTAGTTGCTAGTAGTTCCCTTGAGGTCCCGCTGCAACGGGCTGGCAGGAAAAAAAGTTGTTGTGCAAGTTCTCATTGCGAGCACACATGACTGTATATGGAGCATATGCCTATGATTGTTTACCTTGGATGCTTTATCTTATTTATCTGCAATTGCCCTAGGTCTTGAAGTTACATGTTTAGTCTCGTCCATGCAACACATGTCCATCAATCCCTATGCCGACCGCACTCATATCCTACTATTTGCTACTACTATTACTATTGCTCCTGTTTTTCTACTTCTGTTACTTTGCTATTTCTATTACAAAACTATCGCTACTGATAAACTTCTGTGAGCAAGAACTATTTCCAGGTGTAGCTGAATTAACAACTTAGTTGTTAAGGCTTATAAGTATTCTGTGGCTCCCCTTGTGTCGAATCAATAAATTGGGTAATACTACCCTCGAAGACTGTTGCGATCCCCTATACTTGTGGGTCATCATGCGGCCATCCTGGGTGCCCCCCTGCCTCGCCTCTTTGCCTATAAGAAACCCTTGATACCAAAACCCTAAGTACCCAATCAATCTTCCACAAAACAGTCTGTAGCCTCCACCACCATCGTCCCAAGATCAGGGGGGATCTGAAGCTCTTCCTGGCACCTTGCCGGAGGGGAGATCATCCCGGAGGCCTTCTTCATCATCATGCCAACCTCCGGTATGAAGTGTGAGTAGTTCCACCTTGGACTACGGGTCCATGTAGTAGCTAGATGGTTGTTTCTCCTCCTTTGTGCTACCATGTTTAGATCTTGTGAGCTCCGTTCATGATCAAGATCATCTATTTGTAATCATGCATGTTGTGTTTATGGGGATCCGATGGATATTGAGATTACTATGTCATATTGGTTAATGGTTCTATCTTATTGATTCTATCATGTATGTGTTGTTTGTGATCTTGCATGCTCTCCATTTCTAGTAGCTATCTTGGCCAAGTAGATGCTAGTGACTCCAAGAGGGAGTATTTATGCTCGATAGTGGGTTCATTCCTCTATTTAATCTGGGGAAGTGATAGAAATCTCTAAGGTTGTAGATGTGTTGTTGCTACTAGGGAGAAAACAACAGACTCTTATTCATGGAAAAAGTGGATTGTATACCTTACACACTTTGCTTAAATCAGTTATTCGTTTCTTGCATCTTAATACTGGAGGGGCTTCGGATGATAACCTGAAGGTGGATTACTAGTCATAGATGCAGTTGGATGGCGGTCTATGTATCTGGTTGTATTGACCAATCAAATCTCATAGGATCATAAATGTCTAGTATTGCATTCTTATGCCTTGCTTTGTCCTATCAATTGCCCCGCTGTAATTTGTTTACCTAGCATGCCATGTTTGTTTATCTTAAGGAGAGCAACTCTAGTGAACTATGGACCCCGGTCCAATCTTTACCATTGATACGTCTTCCATTTTTACCGTTTAATTTCTGCAAACCACCCTTACCTTCCACACCATACAGTTAATCCTTTGTTTTCGGCAAACCGCTAAGATTGACAACCCCATTGTTCGTTGGGGCAAAGTCTTGAGTTTGTGTTGTGCAGGTTTCCAAGTTGCTAGCAACACCTTTGGGTCGTTTCCTTCCTCCTACTGGTTCGATAACCTTGGTTTCTTTCTGAGGGAAGACTTGTTGTTGTGCTCATTATACCTTCCTCTTGGGGTCTCCCAACGAAGCTCTATAGTGATCTGAGCGCATCAAGCTGTTTTCTGGCGCCGTTGCCGGGGAGGCTAAGGATGGCTTCACAAGGGGAGTCCTTCACAACCTTTCTCTTTACTTTTTTTTGTTTTGCTTAGTTTCTTTTGCTTGGTTTTGTTTGCATCTTTTTATCAAAAAAACACCAAAAATTAGTTCCTACTCTAGCTGTAGCTATTGGCTTGCTCCACTTTTGCAAAAATGAACTCTGCTGAGAACACCAAGTTGTGTGACTTCACTAGCACAAAAACAATGATTTCCTAAGTACACCTATTGCTCCACCTTCTCCTGATGCTACCTTTTATGAAATTAAGCCTGCTTTGTTGAATCTTGTGATGAAAGAGCAATTTTCTGGTGCTAGTTCTGATGATGTTGTTGCCCACCTCAATAACTTTGTTGAACTTTGTGAGATGCAAAAATATAAAGATGTAGATGGATATATTATTAAGCTCAAGTTTTTTCCTTTATCCTTGAGAGTAAAAGCTAAATAATGGTTGCTATCCTTGCCTAGAAATAATATTGATTCTTGGATTAAGTGCAAGGATGCTTTTATTGGAAAATACTATCCTCCTGCTAAGATTATATCTATGAGAAGTGAAATAATAAAATTTAAACAACTTGATAATGAACATGTTGCTCAAGCTTGGGAAAGAATGAAATTTTTGGTTAAGAATTGTCCCACTCATGGACTTACTACCTGGATGATTATCCAGACTTTATATGCAGGTTTAAACTTTTCTTCAAGAAACATGTTAGATTCATCTACTGGAGGTACCTTTATGACCATTACCTTGGGTGCTGCAACAAAGCTCTTTGATAATATGATGGTTAACTATTCTGAATGGCACACTGAGAGAGCTCGACATGGTAAGAAGGTAAATTTTGTTGAAGAAACCTCCTCTTTGAGTGATAAGATTGATGTTATCATGGCTATGCTTGTTAATGGAAAAGCTCATAATGATCCAAATAATGTTCCCTTAGCCTCTTTGGTTGCTAAACAAGAGCAAGTTGTTGTGAACTTCATTAGGCATAATAATTTTGGCAACAATGCTTATGGTAATAACTATAGGCCTTATCCTCCTAATAATGGCAATACTTATCATGGTAGATCTGGAATGCCTAGTGAAGATAGGATTCTAGAAGTTGAAAGATCCACTAAAAACTTTATGAGCAAAACAAGATATTCACTAAAACTATGGAAGAACATTCTGCTATCTTGAAAAATATTAGTCGTCAACTTGAGAATTTGAATAGAGAAATTCCTAGTTTACAGTATAAAATTTTGAGTGCTCAGAAAAATATTTCATCTTTGTCTGAAGAACATTCCTCTTTGATTAATAAAATGGCTGCTAAACCTGAAACCTTGGAAAGCACCTTTTTTGCTACTCATGCCATACAAGTTACTATTGATGAAAATGTTAGACCGTTAGCCCAACTACATGCTAAGTGGGAGAGAGAAGCTGAAATTGCTAGAAAAAATAGTGTGTGCACTATTACCACTACCCATATGGATGCCACCAAATCACAAGAAGCCACTATTCCTCCTATCACAATGCCTAAACCCAATGAATCTACTACCAGTGATGCTAAGTTTGATTTTGATCTTGATGGTTGCAATATCTCTAAAGTGATTATGTTCCTACAAAATCTTGCTAGAAGTCCTGATGCTAGTGATATGAATGTGGCTTTCACCAAGCACATTATAGATGCTCTCATTAAAATTAAAGAATAAAAGTTGAAACACAAAGCTTCTATTCCTAGGAAAGTAGAATATAGTTGGGAACCCATCATTAATATACAAGTTAATAACTTTGATCTCAAAGCTTCATGTGACCTTGCTTCTAGTGTCTCTATTATGCCTAGAAATATTTATGAAATGCTTGATTTGCCACCTTTAGAAGATTGTTATTTGGATGTCCCACTTAATGATAATGCTAAAAAGAAACTCATGGGGAGTGTTAATGATGTTCTTATTATGGTTAACAATGCTTATGTCCCTGTTGATTTCTATGTTTTGGATGTTGAATACAATGCTTCTTGTCCTATTACTTTGGGAAGACCTTTTCTTAGAACTGTTGGTGCCATCATTGATATGAAAGAAGGCACCATTAAATATCAATTTCCATTCAAGAAAGGTATTGAACACTTCCCTATGAGGAGAGAGAAGTTGCTTTTTGCTCCTCCTTTGAAACCAAGGTTTGATGTTAATGCTTCTTCATTTGAAAATACTTGATTCTTGCTTCTTGTGCCTAACTTAAAGACGTTAAAGAAAAGTACTTCTTGGGAGATAACCCAATAGTTTACTTGAGTCTTGGAAGTTATTACTTCAGTAATGACCTCTCCTTATCCTTTTTATTTGCTTTTTGTGCCAAGAGTAACCTCTAATAAGAGGGAAGTAAGATTTGGGGAGTTGCTGTCCCGAAACATATTTTTGTGCTCTACTGTAAAAATTCGTATAAAATATCTGTAAGTCGGATTGAGCTGTAATTTTCTGATTAAAAATCCCCCAGGTTGTTAGATAACTTTCTTAGTTCAAAACTTTTTGATTTGAGAAACAGAAGGTCTTCAAAAAAATCGGTTTCTACCTGTTGGTCTGTTTTGACAGATTTCTGCCATTATTTGCATTTGCTTCTTATTGATTCCTTTTTGGGTTTCTTTTAGGGAAATTGGGCTTTTGGAGGGAATTTCTACAATAGCTTGTGTTTTAGTGAAAGTTTTGCTGTTCTAAAACTAAAACCCAAAGGTCTATTATCTTTTGAATGCACTAATGTTGCTAATGAAGATTGTGTGAAGTTTTGTATGAAGGAAAAATTTCAGGTGTAGAGAAAAAATGATGTAATGAGATGAAGAATGGATAAAAGCTCAAGCTTGGGGATGCCACCCCATGTCACCCCAAGAAATATTCAAGAGGTACAAGCGTCAAATCTTGGGGATGCCCAAGGCATCCACTTCTTCATCAAAAAAATCTCAGGTCTTTCTAGACACTTCGTTTTTATTGTTTCATGCACCGGTGTGTTGTTATTGGAGCATCTTAGTTTTTGTTTTGGTTTTTGTTTGCTTAGTTTGCTTGAATAAAGTAGTTTGGACCTCGTTCTATTTGTGTTGTTTCAAATAAGTTGATTGGTGTTGGAGAGGAGTAGAAAGTTCTTACTTGAGTAGTACAAGAGGAGCTTACTTTCACCGTGAATTACACTTTATATTGTCATGCTAGATGTTGTTTTGACCTTATGCTTAGTGATTATTGTTGTAGAATGACTTGTTCCAAAAATTAGGATTGCTTAATGTGCCTCGAGAGAATCATGCATTGTTTTAGCATACAAAAGCATAATATTGTGGTATTCTCCTTTGATGCTTTGTTTGGGTCAACTTGGCACATGGTCACACCATGTTATGACTATGAACCAGTCATCATATCCTCTATGATCATTTAGTTTTTGACTTGTGGTACCACTTTATGCTTTGATTAGTAATGTTTTGTCGCTTTGCATGATTATGGCCATTATTGCTCTCTTAGTTAGCCGCTCCCAGTCTTTTGCTAGCCTCCACTTGTATTGAGTAAGCTCTACTCATGCATCCAACTCCCAAGAAACCAAGTTATTCCAAAGTGTCCACTATAAATTCCTATGCATGGTGTGTTACACCATTTCAAGTATATTATTGTTTCATCTATCTTCCGATTAAAAAGTCATTTTGTTATGAGAAAACTTAGTGATTAAAGCTCTCACAAACTTGATGGCATACTTTATTTTTCTTTCCCCTAATAAACTTGAACCATTGTGTCATCTATGTTGTATATGCTTGCACTTATATGTTGGAATTAGCAGAACCATGCTGTCATGGGGAACGCTTTCAACATTGCACTTGTACATTGTTCCCATTTGATATTATGCTCTTTTGTTTGCGGATGTCGTCGGTGTGAAATGAAAGGGGATCTTGTAAGTCCATGGAGTTATGTATGTGTGTTAGAGAAACACCTAGGCCGCTACCCTAAGCCATGCCTAATCATGGTGGAAACCTGCAACATCACCATAATGAGCAATCTATGAAGCTTTCTTCTTATAAAAAAGAGAAACATATTGAAAAGTGGAAGAGAGAAAAAGCACCATTTCCCCATGGTAAATAAGAAGATTGATGAGATGCCCATTGTCCGCTTGCCATGTCATTTTGATTATGGGATAGCTCCTGTATCATGTGCAAGGGGTACCCTGTTGGCGGTTCTCTATGATACACATGTACTTTCTATGATAAGAACTTACAGGTGACTAAAGTTGAGTAGCATGAGAAGCGGCCCTCGTACTCAAGGGACATGAGATTGCTAACTTATACTTTATCAAGCATATACTCTATAGTTTGTTCACTTTAACCTTAATTGTCACATCCCAAATTTTAGATTTGGTCTTTCATATCATTCATATCATTGCATCATGCTTTTCCATGCAAAACCGTCGAGTGAAAAGGTTCGGCGAAACGCCATTTGCAAAACCCTATTCTATTTTGCTACGAGGTTCCTGCGGGAAGCTTTAGTAGGACTAGCGTTGACCACCCTTGTAGATTAGTTGTTTCGCTCAAACCTTGACGCTAGGTTGTTCCCCTCGACCATACGAACCCGTAGGCGTAAGAATCACTCGAATCGGAGCTCGTACGGAGAAGTTGTCGCCGTTTTAGTAAACCGCCGGAAACGGTCCGAAAATCTGGACCGATTTCCGAGTTCTAGTCTAACTCCGGACCGAATCAGTTTAGGATTTTTGCGAGAGGGCCCACTTAAAAAGGCGGACCCCAGCCTCGGGACCCGCACCCCGCCGCCTCTACTCCTCCTGCGCGCGACCCGCCTCCCGAGGCCGCCCGCCGCCCGCCGCCTTGGCCGCCCGCCAGTTCACCGGCCGCCCATCCCCGCTGGCCGCGCACGCCTCTCTCTTCGCTCTCTCCTCGCAGCTCCGGCCATCGCCGCCCGCCATCGCCGCCTCCGCGAGCACGCCGCCGCCGCGACGCCGTCCCCCCGCCCCGCCACACGCCGCCACCCGCGATACCGCACCACCGTTGCCTCGCAGCGCCATCGCCGCCACCAGCGAGCCGCCGCCGCGGCCAGCCGCCGCCGCCGCCGCCTTGCGCCGGCTGTACGCCAGGCATGAACGCTGCGTCGCGACGTGCGCTGCCTTGCACGCCACGTTAGTAATTTTGGGCCGTACGCTGACCGTCACCCCCTCGCGCAGGTCACCGTTGTCGCCGGAATCGATCGCCGCACCGTCCGGAGTCCGTTTCGCCGTTTGTTTCCGGTAAGCCTGCAGCCACCGTCAGATTTCAGATCAACGGTTCAGATCGGTAGTTGACTGGTTAGACTCAGGTGTTGACTAGTCGACGCCTTGATCGCCTTGATCGAGACGCTTTGACGATCAATGAACACGATTGTGGTTAATTTCGTTAATCCTTTTAGTTGACAGATTTCGGTAGAATCTTGTATATTGCGTAGTAATTAAACCGCTTGGCCAAAAATTGCAAATAAAATATGTGTAGATTCAGTGAGTCGTGTAGAATCTCGCTGAACCTTTGGTTCAGGCTTTTACTGCAAGGTTTAGTATAGTTTAATCAAACTAGTTAGTGGCCTTTTCGGAGTAATAAATTCGTAGAAAAAGATCTGTAGCTCCAAAAATCACGTATGATATGTCCCTGGATTCAGTGGAACGAGGGGAATCTCATCGTGAATTAAAAAAATAGGCTTACAGTAAAAACTTCTGCAGAAATTGTCTAGTGGCTTTCTGCAGTGTTTTAATTACTCCGGGAGTTTTATAATTCCTTTTGATTAATTCCAGTTGGTACTATTTCTAATCAGTGATGCCCATACCGTAGAATTTTTCCAAGATTTTACAAACAGTATACTACTGGTAGTGAATTATTTGAGTTCTAGCTCTAGTTGTGAGCATTACTTATACTTAATAGTTTTCCTAGCGCTAAAACTATTTTCCATGCATGCAATCGGTAGTATTATGGTATAGGATGTTGTGGTGCAGCTGTAGCACCGATCCACTTGTCGCTCTTGCATTCATGCATCATATTTGTTGCATATGCTTGTGGATTGTTTGTTTATGATTGCAATTGTATCGTGTAGATTGTGACGAGTGCAACGCTTACTCGTGTGTGGATTGTTCTTCCGACCGCTACAACCAAGGAAAGTAGATGCTATTTTGTTCATGATATCGTCCTACTATTTTCAATGCATTGTCGCGTATTTTTGTAGTTGCATGTGTAGGATGATACTATCGCTATGCTATGTCCTATTATGTGGTAGGGCTTTCCTTGTAGATGAACCACCGTTAGTAGATGTGCTTAGCCATGCTATGTTGAACGAGGTCTGTGTTACGTCATTGAGACTTGTTTCTAAAAGTATTGGTTTGTGAAAACTAAAACAACTTAATCAATGAATCTCCTGGGTGTGATGGTATTGATAATTTTTGGTGGTTTCATTGCGGAAAGACATCCAGGTATCGAGAGAAATTGATTGGCTTCTTTATTGTGTAGCTTACGTGTACAACCATGTGCCAATAATGGAATGGGCGGTTGGTTGGACTTAGTAGGTTGTGGTAACTCGAACCCGCGTATCCAGAGATGTAGAATTTTGGTAGGTTGGACCGGTGCGCGTCGGGATTGAGGAGCTACTTCCCGAACAGTCTCTTCTTGGACTTCTCCCTATCATCACCCAAAGTGAGAGTGATGGTACGAGCTGGGCTGGCCAAGTCACATGGGTAAAGTGTACTAACCTCTACAAGGTGTATAATCTAATCGATTAGCCGTATCCCCGGTTATGGACATCTGAGTTGCTTGATATTGATTCCATGACATGTTCCTCACTCATTATAATTTCATAACTGTTTTAATATTGTTGGGTTAACTTAATTGGGATCTTTTCAAAGAAAATCAAAAACTGTTTATGAAAGTAGGACAAATGTATTTGCAAATGCAAGCGGATACAGACTCCACTTGCCAAATATGCATGTAGATGTTAATACTATTGTCTCCTTTACTAGCTCTACTTGCCATACATTCCATGTATTGACCCTTCGGGGCTGCTACGTTTCATGTTGCAGGTTATTCCGATTCTGATTGATCGTTATAGGCCACGGTACTCCACTCGGCACTTGTTCACTTGTGGGCAATTTGAAGAATGGAGAATTTATCTTATTTATGTTGCTACCTGAATAATTTGAGCTAGCTTTGCGCTAAGCTTTTATTGTAATAATGGTACTCTGGATCATCGGTATTTATGATACACGGATATTTTGCTATGTTATCTATCTTACTCTATTGTGGGCCAATGAACCGATCCAGGGATTGGCATGTCACATAGAGGCCACGGTCTTTTCAGAACCGGGGTGTTACAGGATGGTATCAGAGCACGTGTGTCGACTGTAGGATCGTGACCTAGGATTGGATTAGGAAGCCATAGACTTATTAAAGCCTATATTAACTCTGTCTTTCATCTTATGCCTTTCACCCTCGTAAATTCTTACCATATGCTATTCTCACACTTTTCTCTTTTACTTGATAGATGGGAGAAGTCAGGACTGAGTATGCCACCATGGAGTCACCAAGGCCCTTTGCAAGGTAGTTAGCTCAGCTCTCGCAGTCATTGGGATTGCCACTACCCATGTTCAAGGGAAGAAGGCTGTACACCTATGGATATGGAGAGGATGCATGGGAGATCACTACCTTCATATTCAGAGATGCCGCCTTGCCAAACCCCGTGCACTTGATCTACACCAAGACATATTGCAACTGGGGACTTGGAATCAACTTGGCCATACATGAAGCCCTGTCTCGCCAGTGCCATCAAGTCCGACACCTACTACCAGCAGATTCACCCTACGTGACTATGGAAGGCGTGATAAAGATGGGAACATTATGGTTACACCGGGCGACAGGAACAACATGTCGCCCCGTCGGAGGCACATAGAGGACATGGAAAGGGAGAATGGAGCTCTAGCAGAGAAGGTGAGGATGATAAAGGAGATTGCAGATTTTACTAGCAATGGTATGGTGGTCCAAGGACAGGAGATTGACACTTTGCATGAAGCTGTGGGAGTCCTGGAGAATGCCCTGATAGCCAGAGATGCAACCATATCTCATCTTCATGGTACTGTGCAAGAGAACACCCAGAACATACAACAGTTGCAAGGGACCGTCCAGGAAAGGGACCAAACCATTGAAGCTATGACAGCCCAGATTGCCGCTCTCCAAGCACAGCTGAATCCACCCTCTGATGATGACAATGGAGATGATGGAAACAATGGGGATGATGATGACAGTGGAGACGATGATGATGAGGACGAGGATGATGATGATGGAGACGATGATGGTGGAGGAGATGAAGCTGTTGCAGTTGCAGCTGAGAGTGAAGAAGAAGAGGAGGATTCAGAGGAGGTGGAGTTTGAGGTTTCAAGTGATGGTTCAGGAGAAGTGTATACTCCGCCGCCATGGTTGTACCGCGAGCCGAAGCGCCAACGCATGACCGCAAGGACCTACCTCAATCTCTTCAAGAAGTAGATAGAAGACCACCAATTAGTCCTCGTTAGGTAAATTCGTTAGGTTTAGTCTCGATCATTGTGAATCTTAGTTCGTGATTAGTTTAAGAGTGTTGAGTTGCTTATTTGTGTACTCCAATATCCCAGGAATTATTTGTGCGAATTTTATGAAAGAGTTATGGCAATTTGGTCATCATCTGTGTTATTTTCGCTGCAGTTTTTCTGCTGATACAGCAGTACTGCGCGATTTTTCATATTTTTCTGGTAACTCGGAAAAATCTTAAAATAATTGGTCCGATGCGAAACTCTCTGTACTATATGTACAAAAATCAGCTAAATTTTCTGACGAGTTTAAGTCAGGCAAAAAAAATTCATGAACGCTGCTGGACTGTTCTGGCAGATTGCTGTTTTTGTTGTTTAGTTGATCTACGGTTTGGTTAACCATTGCCAACTCTTGTAAAACTATTTTAGTAGTTATATACTGCTAGGATAACCCCTGGGATGTTGCTGGATCGCTTGTTTGTTGATGTGTTGCTTGCTTGTGATTGTCTGCTATTGTTTGGTGTTGTTTGATCATATGCATGGGTAGAATCCTATTGTCGTAGTTGATTCTTTCTAAACTTACCTGTGCTGAACCGCAGATGCCTCCCCGCCGCCAACCCACTGAGTTGGAGCAGCTCATGGCAGATCAGGCACATCTGACCCAAGTGATGACTCAGTTCATGGCAAATCAGAACAACAACAATGGAAACAATCAGCCTCAGGGAGATGCTCTCACCAGATTTCTGAGGCTATGGCCAGCTAAGTTCTCTACTGCAACGGAACCAATGGTTGCTCTCGACTGGTTGTGTTCAGTCAACAAGGATATAGTAACTGTCGGATGCACTGATGCTGAGAAGGTGAGGTTTGCCGCTCACCTACTGGAGGGACCAGCCGCTTCTTGGTGGGACACTTTTCAGATCACCCACCCGCTGGACACCGTGACTTGGGCAATGTTTGAGGAAGGTTTCAGGACCAACCACGTGTCTTCAGGAGTTCTGAGCCTGAAGAGGAAGGAGTTCCGCAACTTGCGCCAAACCAATCGCACTATGGCCGAGTACATTGAGGAGTTCAATAACTTGTCCCGTTATGCACCTGAGGATGTTGACACTGATGCAAAAAGGAGGGAGAGATTCCTGGATGGCCTCAGTGATGAGATTTCAGTACAGCTACTGGTGGTTTATTGCCCCACTTTCCAGGAGCTTATGGACAAGGCCAGGATCTTGGAAGGGAAGCACAAGCAAGTAGAAAGCCGCAAGAGGAAGAACAATAATCACCACTCTGGTTCACATCACAAGTCACGCACTTCATATGATGGATACTCCAAGCATGGAGGGAGTGACCATGGGAGCCATGACCGCCACCACCATGGAGGCGATGGACACCGTCATGACAACCATAGGAGCAGCCACCACAACCACAAGGGAGGACACTCTCACCACTCCGGTGGACATGACCGCAACCGTGATCGCAGCTTCGTGAAGAAGGATCTGAGTGAGGTGACGTGCTTCAAGTGCAAGAAGAAGGGACACTATGCTGACAACTGTCCAGAGAGGAAAGGACTGAAGCCAACCAACAGCGAGAAGGCCACAGTGAACCACATGAATGTGGAGGAGATTCCAGATGAGCCTGACCTTGTGATTGGTAAGTTCCCAATCAACACTTACCCTGCACTTATACTTTTCGATACTGGTGCATCGCATTCATTCATATCAAGGGCATTTGTGGATAAGTATAAGTTACCTACTGAGTCTATGAAAAGGTCTATTAGAGTGAGTTCACCTGGAGGAGATATGATAGCTAGCGCGGGATGCCGCGATTTAACTGTGAGGATTGGAACACACAACTTCATTGCACATTTGGTAGTGTTGGATTCACAGGATTAGATGTCATCTTTGGGTATGGATTGGATGTCTATGCATGGGGACACATAGATTGTGCACGAAATGTTTCTCTCAAAACCCGGATGGTAAGAGGATTAGATTCAAGTCAGCTATCGACTGTGAAGGTGTAAGTTGAATCATATTAAGGGGTTAGCATGGATCTTGCCGGTGATTAGGGATTACCCGACGTGTTTCGGAAGAGCTGCCGATGCCACCCGAGGATGTGGAGTTTCTTATCGACCGATGCCGAACAGGACCTATTGCAAAGAAACCATATAAGATGGATGTGGATGAGTGAAGGAATTGAAGAAGCGGTTGAAGGAGCAGCTGGAAAAGGATTCATTCACCTAGTGTGTCGTCATGGGGTGCAATTACATTTGTGGAGAAGAAATACAGCAAGAGATTAGTAGTGGACTATCGCTCGCTGAATGAGGTAACCATCAAGAACAAGTACCCTCTGCCGAACATAAATGATTTGTTTGATCAACTGGAAGGAGCGAAGGTGTTCAGCAAGATTGATCTGCGATCAGGCTAATTCCAATTGAAGATCCGAGAGGAGGACGTACCAAAAACCGCCTTCACCACTAGGTATGGTTTGTATGAGTATACAGTTATGTCTTTTGGACTAACGAATGCCCCGGCATACTTCATGACCATGATGAACAAGGTATTTATGGAGTACTTGGACAAGTTCGTGGTGGTGTTTATTGATGGCATACTGATATATTACAAGGATGATGCTGAGCATGAGAAGCATCTGCGACTGATTATGGAGAAGCTGAGGGAACACAAGCTGTATGCCAAATTCAGCAAGTGTGAATTCTGGCTTAACACTGTTGGATTTCTTGGACACGTAGTGTCAGGAGAAGGAGTCGCTGTTGATCCAAGCAAAGTGACTGCAGTGACAGAGTGGGAAGCGCCCAAGAATGCGGGAGAGATTCGAAGCTTTTTGGGACTTGCTGGATATTACAGAAGGTTCATTGAAAACTTTTCCAAGATTTCTAAGCCGATGACTGAACTTCTGAAGAAGGAGAGGAAGTTTGAATGGTCAGACGTATGTGAAGCCAGCTTTCAGGAACTGAAGCGTCGACTAGTGACCGCCCCAGTTCTATGTTTACCAGATCTTCAGAAGGATTTCCAAGTGTACTGCGATGCTTCTCGACAGGGACTTGGGAGTGTGCTGATGCAAGATGGGAGAGTAGTGTCATATGCCTCGCGACAACTCAAGCACCATGAGCGGAATTACCCCACACACGACTTGGAGTTAGCGTCAGTGGTTCATGCGCTCAAGGTATGGAGGCATTACTTAATGGGAAAACACTGTGATGTGTACACCGACCACAAGAGCCTGAAGTACATATTTACACAGAAGGAACTGAACATGAGACAAAGGAGATGGTTGGAACTTATCAAGGACTATGATATGAATCTACAATACCACCCAGGAAAGGCCAATGTAGTAGCCGATGCTCTGAGCCGGAAGGTTTATGCCAATGGTTTGACAATTGGTGAATTGCCCGAGGATTTGTGCAAGCAATTCAAAGACCTTAGATAGAGGTAGTGTCTGAAGGATACTTGGCAACAATGGAAGTCCAGCCAACGCTACAGGACAGAATCATAAAGGCTCAGGTGGGAGACAAGGAAATAGAGGAGATAAAGGAAAAGATGAAGGAGAATAGGGAAAAGGATATTCGCGAGGATGAGCATGGTACCCTGTGGTATGGAGATCGTTTGTGTGTGCCCAGCAACCCGGAGATAAGGGAGTTGATTCTGCAGGAGGCTCATAACTCGTTGTATTCCATACATCCGGGCAACACAAAGATGTATATGGATTTGAAGAGAAGATTTTGGTGGAACAACATGAAGGGAGATATCGCCAAGCATATTGCCCTATGTGATGTATGTAGCCGAGTGAAGGCAGAACACCAGAAGCCAGGATCATTGCAGCCATTGTCGCCGGATTGGAAGTGGGATAGAGTGGGAATGGATTTTATCACAGGATTGCCCAGGACCAGGTCAGGATATGACTCTATTTGGGTAGTGGTCGACCATTTGACTAAGGTAGCCCACTTTATACCGGTGAAGACAACCTATACGAGTGCAAAGTTGGCTAAGATTTACATGGACAGGATTGTGTGCCTACACGGAGTTCCCAAGAGTATCGTATCTGATAGAGGCACCCAATTTACCTCACACTTCTGGCGCCAGCTACACGAGTCACTTGGTACTAGATTGGAGTTTAGCACATCGTTTCACCCACAGACTGATGGACAGACCGAGAGGGTGAATCAGATTTTGGAGGACATGCTGAGAGCTTGCGCCTTGGCTCATGGCTCTAGTTGGGATGAGAATTTTCCGTATGCGGAGTTTTCCTACAACAACAGCTATCAAACCAGCATCAAGACGTCACCGTTCGATGTGCTGTATGGGAAACGGTGCCGTACACCATTGCTATGGGATGGAGTAGGAGAACGCCAGTTGTTTGGACCTGATTTGATCAAGGACGCTGAGGAGAAGGTCGCCTTGATTAGGGACAGGCTGAAGGTAGCACAATCAAGGCAGAAGAGCTACGCTGACGCCAAGCGCAAGGAAGTGGTGTATGAGATAGGTGATAGAGAATACCTCAGAGTGTCGCCACTACGTGGAATCAAGAGATTTGGAATTAAGGGTAAGCTGGCACCTCGATTTATTGGACCGTATCGGGTCTTAGCACGCAAGGGAGAAGTTGCTTACCAGTTGGAGTTGCCAGAGGCTCTGTCCGCTGTTCACAACATGTTCCACGTGTCCCAGCTGAAGAAGTGCCATCTGGAAATGGTGGATACACCATTGAGAGACATTGTGCCACTAGAGGAGGTTCAGCTCGAGAATGACTTGACCTATGAGGAGAAGCCGGTCAAGATTCTGGAGACAGCAGATAGGATTACCCGTACCAAGACAATCAAGTTTTGCAAGGTGCAGTGGAGTCACCACACCGAAGAGGAACCCACTTGGGAGCGTGAAGATGACATCCGAGAGGACTACCCACACCTATTTGCTAGCCGCGCCGAATCTCGAGGACGAGATTCATCTTAAGGGGGTTAGTCTTGTCACATCCAAATTTTAGATTTGGTCTTGCATATCATTCATATCATTGCATCATGCTTTTCGATGCAAAACCGTCGAGTGAAAAGGTTCGGCGAAACGCCATTTGCAAAACCCTATTCTATTTTGCTACGAGGTTCCTACGGGAAGCTTTAGTAGGACTAGCGTTGACCACCCTTGTAGATTAGTTGTTTCGCTCAAACCTTGATGCTAGGTTGTTCCCCTCGACCATACGAACCCGTAGGCACAAGAATCGCTCGAATCGGAGCTCGTACGGAGAAGTTGTCGCCGTTTTAGTAAACCGCCGGAAAACGGTCCGAAAATCTGGACCGATTTCCGAGTTCTAGTCTAACTCCGGACCGAATCAGTTTAGGATTTTTGCGAGAGGGCCCAATTAAAAAGGCGGACCCCAGCCTCGGGACCCGCACCCGCACCCCGCCGCCTCTACTCCTCCTGCGCGCGCGACCCGCCTCCCGAGGCCGCCCGCCATCGCCATCGCCCCGCCTGCCGTCGAGCTCATCCGGCCGCGTCGCCATCCGCCGCCCGCCGCCTCTCTCTTCTCTCTCCCGGCCGCTCCGGCGCCATCGCCCGCCGTCGCCGCTCCGCGAGCACGCCGCCGACGCGCCGCCTGCGCCCGCTGCACGCCGCCACCAGCGAGCGCCACCGCCGCCATCGCCGCTTATCGCCGCTGCTGCGCGCCGCATTGCGCATTCCGGCTGTATGCACGCTGCGCCAGACGTACGCCGCTGTCGTCTTGTGCGCGTTGGTAATTTGGGCAGACACTGACCGTCACCTCGCAGTCACCGTTGTCGCCGGAATCGATCGCCGCACCGTCCGGAGTCCGTTTCGCCGTTTGTTTCCGGTAAGCCTGCAGCCACCGTCAGATTTCAGATCAACGGTTCAGATTGGTAGTTGACTGGTCAGACTCAGGCGTTGACTAGTCAGACGCCCAGTCAGCAGACGCTTTGACCAGTCAACTGACACAGTTGACTGGTTAATTTCGTTAATCCGTTTAGTTGATAGATTTTGGTAGAATTTTGTAAATTGCGTAGTAATTAAACCGCTTGGCCAAAAATTGCAAATAAAATATGTGTAGATTCAGTGAGTTGTGTAGAATCTCGCTGTACCTTTGGTTCAGGCTTTTACTGGAAGGTTTAGTACAGTTTAATCAAACTAGTTAGTGGCCTTTTCGGAGTAATAAATTCGTAGAAAAAGATCCGTAGCTCCAAAAATCGCGTATGATATGTCCCTGGATTCAGCGGAACGAGGGGAATCTCATCGTGAATTAAAAAGATAGGCTTACAGTAAAAACTTCTGCAGAAATTGTCTAGTGGCTTTCTGCAGTGTTTTAATTACTCCTGGAGTTTTATAATTCCTTTTTGAGTAATTCCAGTTGGTACTGTTTCTAATCAGCGATGCCCATACCGTAGAATTTTTCCAAGATTTTACAAACAGTATACTACTGGTAGTGAATTATTTGAGTTCTAGCTCTAGTTGTGAGCATTACTTATACTTAATAGTTTTCCTAGCGCTAAAACTATTTTCCATGCATGCAATCGGTAGTATTATGGTATAGGATGTTGTGGTGCAGCTGTAGCACCGATCCACTTGTCGCTCTTGCATTCATGCATCATATTTGTTGCATATGCTTGTGGATTGTTTGTTTATGATTGCAATTGTATCGTGTAGATTGTGACGAGTGCAACGCTTGCTCGTGTGTGGATTGTTCTTCCGACCGCTACAACCAAGGCAAGTAGATGCTATTTTGTTCATGATATCGTCCTACTATTTTCAATGCATTGTCGCGTATTTTTGTAGTTGCATGTGTAGGATGATACTATCGCTATGCTATGTCCTATTATGTGGTAGGGCTTTCCTTGTAGATGAACCACCGTTAGTAGATGTGCTTAGCCATGCTATGTTGAATGAGGGATGGGTTACATCATTGAGACTTGTTTCTAAAAGTATTGGTTTGTGAAAACTAAAACAACTTAATCAATGAATCTCCTGGGTGTGATGGTATTGATAATTTTTGGTGGTTTCATTGCGGAAAGGCATCCAGGTATCGAGAGAAATTGATTGGCTTCTTTATTGTGTAGCTTACGTGTACAACCATGTGCCAATAATGGAATGGGCGGTTGGTTGGACTTAGTAGGTTGTGGTAACTCGAACCCGCGTATCCAGAGATGTAGAATTTTGGTAGGTTGGACGGCTTGGCGTCGGGATTGAGGAGCTACTTCCCGAACAGTCTCTTCTTGGACTTCTCCCTATCATCACCCAAAATGAGAGTGATGGTACGAGCTGGGCTCGCCAAGTCACATGGGTAAAGTGTACTAACCTCTACAGGGTGTATAATCTAATCGATTAGCCGTGTCCCCGGTTATGGACATCTGAGTTGCTTGATATTGATTCCATGACATGTTTCTCGCTCATTCTAATTTCATAACTGTTTTAATATTGTTGGGTTAACTTAATTGGGATCTTTTCAAAGAAAATCAAAAACTGTTTATGAAAGTAGGACAAATGTATTTGCAAATGCAAGCCAGACACAGCTCCACTTGCCAAATATGCATGTAGATGTTAGTACTATTGTCTCCTTTACTAGCTCTACTTGCCATACATTCCATGTATTGACCCTTCGGGGCTGCTACGTTTCATGTTGCAGGTTATTCCGATTCTGATTGATCGTTATAGGCCACGGTACTCCACTCGGCACTTGTTCACTTGTGGGCAATTTGAAGAATGGAGAATTTATCTTATTTATGTTGCTACCTGAATAATTTGAGCTAGCTTTGCGCTAAGCTTTTATTGTAATAATGGTACTCTGGATCATCGGTATTTATGATACACGAATATTTTGCTATGTTATCTATCTTACTCTATTGTGGGCCAATGAACCGATCCAGGGATTGGCATGTCACATAGAGGCCACGGTCTTTTCAGAACCGGGGTGTTACATTAATCACTTCAAGATGCTTGTGATATGGGCAATGAGAGCTGAAAGCTAACAAGTACCATAATTTTTGGAAGCTCTTTATGAAACTTGAAATCCCCACTTCCCTTTTATGAAGGGTCTTTCTTCCACTATTATATGGAGTCTCCACCTTCTATCCTTAGGCACCAATTAAGAGAGCATAGTTTCCATTCTTAGTTATATGTGCATTGTCCCAAAACTTATTGATTGACTCATATTGTTCATATTGCTTGCTCATGAACTATTTGTATCTTCACTCTTATGAACTTTGAAGGTTTCCTATGCATTTATGCTACTCCATGAGGGACAAGCTAAATGACACTATGCTATGTTTTCTATATGTGAAACAAACAAACGTCTTTCAATGCATTGTTATTCATGATCTTTGTTTGTAACCTTTCATGTTGCATGCATAGTTACTTTGTCTTATTGTTAGAACTTATTCTTTCATGCTCATGTTTAGAGTTCTTTGATCCCAGCTTTCAATGCTTGCAAATGGTTTGATCTTGATTTTGATGGTGCATGTCACCTTAAAAATTATTCTTTTTATCACTTACCTACTCGAGGATGAGCAGGAGTTAAACTTGGGGATGCTTGATATATCGTAAACGTATCTATAATTTTTATGTTCCATGCTTGTTTAGTATGTACTTTGCTTTGCTTTGTCTATACTTTGAGGTATTTTTATATGTTTTTTGAGACTAACCTATTAAAAAGATGCCACAGTGCCAGTTGTCTATTTTCTTCTGTTTTTGGTTCCAGAAAAGGTAGAAAATCAATATTCTCGGAATTGGATGGGACAAAAGGCAAAGTCAATATTTTACCGTGGGGAACACGAAGCCAGAAGACGAGACGGAGAAGATCCACCAAGGGGCCACACTCCTGGCCTAGCCCGCGCCTGGGGGGTGCGGCCACCCTGGGTGCCCCCTACCTCGCCTCTTCGCCTATAAGAATCCTCCGATACCAAAACTCTTAAGTATCCGACGAAACTTCCACGAAACCGTCTGTAGCCGTCGCCACCATCGTCCCTAGATCAGGGGAATCTGAAGCTCTTCCTGGCACCCTGACGGAGGGGAGATCATCCCGGAGGCCTTCTTCATCATCATGTCAGCCTCCTGTATGAAGCGTGAGTAGTTCCACCTTGTACTATGGGTCCATGTAGTAGCTAGATGGTTGTTTATCCTCCTTTGTGATACCATGTTTAGATCTTGTGAGCTCCGTTCATGAACAAGATCATCTATTTGTAATCATGCATGTTGTGTTTGTGGGGATATGATGGATATTGAGATTACTATGTCATATTGGTTAATGGTTCTATCTTATTGATTCTATCATGTCTTTGTTGTTTGTGATCTTGCATGCTCTGTGTTTCTAGTAGCTATCTTGGCCAAGTATATGCTAGTGACTCCAAGAGGGAGTACTTATGCTCGATAGTGGGTTCATGCCTCTATTTAATCTAGGGAAGTGACATAAATCTCTAAGGTTGTAGATGTGCTATTGCTACTAGGGATAAAACAACAGTCTCCTGTTCATGGAACAAGTGGATTGTTTACCTTACACACTTTGCTTAAAGCAGTTATCCGTTGCTTGCAACTTAATACTGGAGGGGGTTCGGATGATAACCTGAAGGTGGATTACTAGTCATAGATGCATTTGGATGGCGGTCTATGTATCTTATTGTTTGCCTAATCAAATCTCATAGGATCATGAATGTCTAGTATTGCATTGTTATGCCTTGCTCTGTCCTGTCAATTGCCCCGCTGTAATTTGTTTACCTAGCATGCCATGTTTGTTTATCTTAAGGAGAGCACCTCTAGTGAACTATGGACCCCGGTCCAATATTTACCATTGATACATCTTCCACTGTTATTGTTTACTTTCTGCAAACCACCATTACCTTCCACACCATACATGTAGAGGTCCCATCCTTTAATAAGGTAGAGATCCCTGTGTTTACAATGCTAGTCCCTGGATCAATATCTAGCATCCATAGTTTAAGATGTAATATCAAGAAACAAAGGTCATAGTACAACTTTATAACCAGGAATAAAATAATTCATTACATCTTATATAGCTCATTTGGCTAGCTCATTACAATGTAGCAGAAATATCTATATAGCATGGAGTCCTTCATCTTCAAAGTGCCACAGGCAATCATGTTGGTTGTAGACTTGTAATCCTAATCAACACACTTCACTAACATCAAACAAACCTGCAACATAATAAGTTACAGCCACAAGGGTTAATACATTTGAATTATATTGGCAAGTGATACTATGGTAGAATAGTGGTATCTATCATCTATATGCATTTGGCTAAGTGGAGCTTAGGCTTGGTTTGCTCAAAATAGATTTTCCTTATCATTTGAAAACACTAAGTTTTTTTATTTGTCAAAATCACCCAAGGCATCTACCAATCAAAGATTGAAGATCCTTTAACCCTTGTTCAACCACAAGCTTTTAACTTAGAAATTGGGATGAGGAGATCCTTGATACCTTCCATGTCTTGATGCTCAAATTGTCCATTGCCAGGGACACGGCTAAGTACTTAGATTTTACTCTCTCGAGAGGTGGTGCACTTTCCCCACAAGACTCGACATGCATCGAGACAAGATCTTTCAGAAGCCTTCCCTTAGACCAGAATGGATGCTTTCCAAACCTATCACTCCCTACCACCAACTGTTCATTTGGCTAAGTTATTGCAACCTATATGATCCAGGCAGAGCCCATATTGCCAAGTGGTTGCACTTGAAGCTTCTCAACATTTGACATCTCAAATCTCTTTGTTCTTGGGTGGCTTTCCACAAGTGAGATACACTAGGGTAGGCCATGAATATGGGCCCTAGGTAACCACTCAACACAAACCATTCACACCATTCCACCCAGGTGATTCATTCACATAGTTGTTTTATTAAACAAAACACAAGTCATTGACTTAGAAATATTTCATGGCATCAATATAATCCACCCTTGTTTTCTACTAGCTAAGCTAAGCATGTTAGTAGTAGGGATATTAACTTAGGTAAAATTCTACTAAGGCATCATATACTAGGATTTCCCATGGCATAGCTAGCTTATACTTAGAAAATTCCATGCAAGTCCTACTTAGAAACATCACTAATGCATAGTGAAAATAATGGGACAAAGGTATGAAGCTCCACTTGCCTTTTTAGTAGAGAATATAGATTCACTCCTTGATCTTGCAATACTCACACTCTTCAAATTTCACTACAATTCAATCAAGGCACAAATTCAATCTAGCATTCAAACAATTTCATCACATAAAATAATGAAAACAAAAGAATGCATGCAAGCATGCAAAAGATTGTTTTATTTGTAAAGGTGGTCTCTTAATAGGTTATAAACATTTTAAAACACTTATTTGTCATTTATAAAAGTGGCAAGGTCATTTGAAAACAAGTTGGTGAAAATGGCCATTTAAATCCCTTTTGTTTTGCTAGAAATGATTTAAATCAAAGTAATAATTTCTAGTGTTTGACAAATATATTTTCTAAACACAAAATGTTAGTGTTTATGGTCAAAGTGTTTAAAAATAAAATAATTTACAAAAGGTTTCACTCAAAATCATTTTTAAATCAAAGCAACATTTTTATTTTTCTAGAAATGCCTTTAAACAAAGTAATAATTTTACTAGGGTTAATCAAATACATTTTTAAATCCAAAACTTATTGTTTAGGGTCAGAGAGTTTAATTCAACTCATTTGCAAAAGATTTTACTCAAAAACTATTTTCAAAACACAATCAATAATTTTATTCTACTACTAAATGCTTTTATTCAAGGAATAATTCCTTAGTGTCACAAAATATACTTTTAAATCCATAAGTTAGTTTTTATGGTCAGTAGGTTCAAAACAATCCATTTACAAAATAGGCCTACATATGTTTCTGCAAAAACAACAAATTTTACAGAAGAAAAATACTAAAGTAAGGGCATGGTTGCAAATTATTCTTTTTGCTGATTCCATTGATATAAAATTGTAAATTTTGGACATGTGGATCTAAAGTTATGAATTTTTCAAATCTAACCATCTAATAGACAAGTTTCTGTTTTTAAAACAAATCACTGGACACGCATCACATTCTTACTGGTCGATAACGGTTCGTGTGGATCACGCAGTATGGATCGTTGGATCTAATGTAAATCGTGCGGCACAGAAGCAACGTACCCTTTCGTTTAAGTGATTCTATCATAGCCGACAGATCTACATCCTACGGCTCCTAGCAATCTAACCAATATCTAGAGGCGCTGCGACGGTGGACGGCGGCGGCGTGCTCGGGCGGTGATGTTGCCGGCGATACAGGAAGAGAGAGAGAGAGAGAGAAGTAGCTCACAGTGATCGCAGGGGTGTGGCGAAGCTCAAGGTGGTCTTCGGAGAGCAGGGGGCGCACGAGGATGGTGACAATTACTCGCCGGAGTTCCTTCTGGCGACGGGCGTGCTCTGGCGTTGTCGAAGACGATCCTATAGGGCATGCTAGGACACGAAAAAGGCGGCATTAGATGCACACGGGAGATAGGAGTACACGCGTGTGAAAGAGAGGGAGAGGCGCGGTCAGACTTTACCAGGGGAGCTCGTCGGAGAAATGGCAGACGGTGGCGACGCTCTGTCGAAGACATTACCGATGTTGTGGAGCATGCGCGGGCTAGGTAGGTTTACTGGAGGATGCTCCTGGTTCTTGTGAGCATGCTCGTGCAGCTTAGGGGTAGTGGGGCGGTGAAGTTTGGCCGGAATCGGAAGGAAGGCTCGCCGGAGCATTGGGCGTCTCGAGCAACAATTGCAGCAACCTGGTGGCAGAGGGGTTTGAGGGGAAATGGAGAGGAGATGGTGGCGGTTAAGAGGGAGTGATCACGGGGCGTAGTTAGCGCAGTATCAACACGAATTAACGCGAGCAGTAATTAACAGAAACGACAACGAGGGGGAAATGGTCATCGCGGTGGGGAAGAAGACGATGAAGGGGCAGTGGGGCTACGCTGTCAGCGAGTGAGAGAGGGTGCGCGTGGGGTCAGGCGATCAGTGGTTGCATGGGTGCGGGTCTGAGTAGAAAAACGATTCGCCAGGGGAGAGAGAGGTGGGCTGCGAGTTGGGCCTGGGGCTTTGCTGGGCTGGGCTGGTTTGTTTCCATTTTTTCTTCATGAAACCTTTTTCTTTTTTCTTTTCTGTTTTTCTATTTTCAAATTCAAACACTCTTTTGATTTCAGATTTCTTTTTCAAATATTTTCCAAATATTTAGTAGGTTTTTAATCTGTTTATTTATGTATTATATAGTCCATTTTAGAATAATTTCTTTTATTCCCTTAGGGTTTATTATTTATTTTAAATAGACATTTTGTCTTTATTAAATAGGATTTTAAATATGGTTCCAATCCATATTAATCTTTTTAATTATTATTTTATTCTTTTCAAGTTATTTGGATAAATTTTAATCCACTTTGGTAAATTTCAATTTATTATTTTCTCAAGATTTAATTAATCATTTACCTTAGGGATTTTGTCCCTATAATTTAAAATATGGTTTAATCCCATATACTTTTATTTAAACAATCCTTATCCCTTTATTTTAATTGGATTATCTTTATTCCATTTGCTTATGAATTTAACTCAAGGTTTACATTGTCTTCTAAATAATTTTATTGGGATTTATTATTTATTTAGTTTAGGCAATTTGTCTTTATTTAAATAAAATTGGATATTGTTTAATGCTTATGATTTTATTTAAATAAACCTTTTCTCTTTTTTTATTATTCCATAAACTTTCTTTTGTTTAAGGATTTGTCCAAGATTTAATTTGGCTTTTAATTATTCCTTATTTATTTTCTTTCTTTCTTTGTCTTATAAAATCCATATCTTTTAATTTATAGATCCAAAATTGGTGATTCCAATTTGTATAATTTTATTTAATATTTGCTTATCCTTTTAAATCCTTTTAGGATTTACTTTGTTCATAATTTGGTATGGATTTTAGATAGGATCTTTATTAACTTGGAAATTTAATTTCTTTATCTTATTATATTCATAAGTTTTTATCCATGGCTCCAAATTAAATGAAATCAATTTCCATGGTTTTATAATATTTTTCTTTTATCATTTTGATCATTTATAAATGTTTGTTGCTGAATATTATATGGTACAAATCCATAGAGATCTTGGAGATGATTTTCTTCCATTATGGTTTTAGGGTTTTGGTTTATTTTTTCCAAGTTTAAATTTCAAGATACATTCATTGATGAATGCATTTCACTTGATTGAAATTTGTTAGATTCCATTTTATTCAAATTTGTTCAAGATGGGTTTTGATGTTTTAATTTAGAATAAAAAAGTTTCCTTTCACCCTAATTTTCAACAATTATTTATTTTGTTTATTTATTTTTCACATTTCAAAATTTGGAAAATTTTGGGATGTGTCAGGCTACCACCCTTAAAGGAAACCCCGTCCCGAGATTTGGGAAGGCTAGAGGTTACAAGTTGGCTTCAAGGCAACTAGGGTACTACCACCCTTAAAAAGGTTTTCAACTAGATAACATCTTGGATTACTTGGGATCTTGATGTATGTTCTCTCGACACTTGTTGGCAAAATGGCCTAGCTCTTTGCATTTGAAACACATCACTTGGCTAATATCCTTCTTTTCCTTTGGTATCATTGCCTCTTGTTTGTTTCCTTGGTTCTTCTTCTTTTCTGGGCAATCACTGGCATAGTGTCCCATCTCTTTGCAATGGTAGCATTGTACTTGGCTTTTGTCCTTCTTCTTTTTGGGTCTCTCTAAAGCTAGGAGTTCTTCTAGTTCATGTTCTTCATATTTCACCACAAAGGTTGGAAATCTTTCTCTCTTCTTGGGGCAGTTGCTAGATATATGACCTTCTTATCCACAAGAGTAGCAAAACTTTGTGGTTACTTTGGGTATGGCTCTATGAGGCATGGTTATGATTTTGCCTTAATCCTTCTTGGTATAAGTTGTTCCCTTATGGAGTTTTCCAAACATTTGATGCATTCCATCTTGTTTCATTTGTTGAACTATGGGATAGATGGGGCATTGGATAGGGACATGATCATTTCCTTCACATAGGAAACAAGTCACTTGATATGTGGGGCATTGATTAGTTGGATGTTTCTCTTCACAATTAGGGCATTGTGAAAGGGAAAATGGCCCTTATCTAGTATTTTGGTTAACTATGACATCAGAGCTAGAGGTTGGACTAATGTTTCTACTAGCTTCTCTATAGGTGAGAATCCGCAGGTTGTTGGTGATAGGTGATGGGTGACACCCCATTCGTTTCTTTTTGGAGAGTCGGTGGCGTTGTTTATTATTTTCTCTTATTTACTCTGAGTCAAATAGGAAACACCGCACTATTAAGAGGGGTGATCTCGATGTGCTCTTTGGGAATGTTCTACACCATATATGCCTCTCATCATCCACCCACACACACCTATTCGAAGAAAGAGAGAAAACAGCCTTGAAAAATGAGTCAAAAGAGGTTACTGCGAAATTGGTAAAAGCGCCGGCGGCACCGGTGCTGTCGCCGGAATTTTCGGTTGCCGCCGGAAATTCTCTGTGTTCGCCGATATGGCTTACTGCATAGCCTTTCGATTGTTCGCCGATAATTTTGGTCGCCGCCGAAAATTCTGGCGTGGGGTCCGGCTGACCGGAGCTGTCGCCGGAATTTCCGGCGAGCAACTCGGTCCGACCGGACTTATTGTCGGTTCTGTCGTAGGAACCTCCATACGGCTCTTTTTCCCCTCACACTATTTATACCCCTTTCTTCTCCACTGTGAGGTTAGTCACTTGATCTAACATTTCATTTCTTGAACCTCTCTCTCTCCCCCATTGTTGAAACACAGAAGCTTGAGGATCTCCCATTCTACCCAACCAAATCCAAATCCCTTTGGTAGAAAGGAAGAGGAGATCCCGATCTACGTTACCACCAAGCCAAAGTTCATTCCCCCTTGAGTTCATCGAGTTAGCTTGTTACTCTTGGTTTTGTGGGAAACCCTAGGCGGCTAGGGTCTCCCGGAGGCATTCGGCTTGTGATTTGCTCCGTGGAAAGTTTGTGAGGGTTTGGAGACTACCTTAAAGTCTACCACGAGTAAGTGAGCTATTCCTTCGTGGGATAGGCTCGGAGAAGAAGGTGAGCCTTTGTGGCGCGTGAGGAATCCTTTGTGGAACCTCACACCTCTCCAACGTGACGTAGCCCCCTTCCCAAAGGTGGTGAACACGGGAATACATCTTCGTCTCCGTGTGCTTCGGTTATTCCTTAACCGATCCCTTACTTGTGTTGTTTACCTTGTGATAGCCTTCGAGCTTGAAGTATCTTGTTCATCATCTAGGTTGCCTCACCTAGTTTGCATTAGGCTCACTTATATTCCGCAAAACCTAAAACTTGCAAAAGAGTATAAAGAATTTTGTAGAAACCTATTCACCCCCCCCCCTCTAGGTTAACCATCTTACACTTTCAATTGGTATCAGAGCCAAGGGCTCTTTTAAGGGCTTTACCGCCTTAGAGAAAAGATGGTTTTCTCCGATGATGAGGAGGATAAGACTTATTCGGTCAAGGAGCTTCGCAAAATCTTAGCCAAGGATGCCCTTGAAAAGGCCAAGGCGGATTCCGATCTCCTTGTTCGAATGAGTTACTTAGAAGGACAACTTAAGGCCATTGGCGATGGGGCTTTTCTCGGTAACCCATTGGTAGTACCTCAAGGGATACCAATGGACACCGAAAAGGATAAGGATGACGAGTCTGCTCATGAGGGTGGCTCGTCAAAAACTTCCACGCCCCCTAATCAATTCCCTTATGTTTATCCTAAGCAAAAGAACATCATGCCTCATATTAATGGTTCGAGTCCTGCACCTCATTATGATGGAACTCATTTCTCTCATTGGAAAGCTTCTATGGAATCTCATCTTCACAGTTGTATCGTTGAGCTTTGGGAGATTGTATGCACCGGTTTCCACCCTCATGATCCCAACAATCTCACTCCGGGAGAGTACTACGACCGTGAACTAAATGCAACGGCTTGTGACAAGATAAGGAGTGCCATTCACCGCACTCTCCATGATCAAGTTAGCGACATTCCCACTGCAAAGGATCTTTGGGATAGGATTGTCATTCTCTAAGAGGGAACCTCTCTTATCCAAAAGTCCAAGTATGAAGTTGCCAAGTCAGAGATGAACATGTTCATGAACCATGATGGTGAGACGATCGTTGAAGCATACAAGAGACTTGTTGCTCTCCGAGTGAAGATTGGTGGCCTAGGATGTGAGAAGTATGATGATGGGTTCAATTTGAATGATGAACTTATCAAGTCCAAGATTGTCTCCATGATCGTGGTCACCGACAAGAAGCTTGCCTTGAACTTGCAACTCCTTGATAGAGCTAATCAATTCACTCCTGATGATCTAGTCTCTTATCTAGTTGCCAAAGATAACTTGGCGGATGAAGGGCAAAAGATCAAGGAGATCAACCGTGCTATTGGGTCTTCCCACTCTCTAGCATTAAAGGCCAAGCATGTGCAAGAAGATGTTGCTAGTGATGAAGATATCGATGTTGATGGAGTTGATGATATGCTCTCTCAACTTGCTCTCTTCACCAAGAACATGAAGTTCCGAAGAAGGAGAAGTTCAATGGGATCAAGTGAGAAGAACAGGACGTGCTAAAATTGTGATGAGCCGACCCATTTTGCTGACAAGTGTCCATATGAGAAGAGGCTTGACAAGCCTAAGTATGAAGAAGGTGCCAAACCAAGATTGAAGCGCAACCCCATCAATGAAAGACACAAGAGGAACAATAGGCGTGATGGTAAGGGATTCCTAGGACAATAATACATATCCGACAATGAGGAAGAGGATGAAGAGAAGGTGGTTGGAGTGGCCGGTTTGGCCTTTGCCAAACCCGGGTCTCTCTTCACCTATGACTACACTGACGACTCTCCTACTCCCAAGGTCACCGCCACTTGCCTCATGGCAAGGAGCTCCAAGGACGAGTCCAACGTGGAGTGTGGAGATAAGGAGAAAGTGGTGGGTGTGACCGATTTGGCATATGTCAAACCCGGTTCACCTCTCACCTACGACTACTCCAAGGACTACATCGAGAGTTCTCCTATTTCCAAGATCACCGGTTCTTGTCTTATGGCAAGAAGCTCCAAGGTAATTGTCTCTCTTCCATCCCTATCTATTGTCTTGGATGATCTTGAGAGTGATCATGATAGTGATAGTGATAGTGATGAATTTGGTAAAGAATATATAAAATAAATGTATGCTATCATGAAGTCTCTTCCTCCCATTGCTCGTGCTAGAGTCAAGCAATTAATGGAACTTGTTAGCTCATGTGATGAGGCCATTGATAGCTTGGAATCTCATATTCATGATGAGAAACGAAGATTCAATCTTCTTGAGCAAGAGCTTTGTGAGGAAAAGAATACCAAATCTTTTCGTAAACTACAAACTAAAATGTTTGAAATTTATAAAGCAAAAGACATGGACACTATTGATAGGGCTAACTCATTGTCCCAAGAGCTTGATACCTCAAAGAAAGATCTTGAAGTTGCTCATGCTTCTCTTACCAAGGACCTTGAGCACCTTGATAAGGCTAGTTTGCTTGTCAAGTGTGAGCTCATAAAACTTGGAGAGAACCATGATCAACTTCGGGCGTCCTATGAGAAGGCTCTTGGTACATTGAAGGATCCAATTATTGTTGAAAATGATTCTTGTACCTCTAACTCTACCTTTTATCAAGCTCACCTCATTGAGGAAAATAAGAAGATGAAAGATAAACTTGAGAAAGAGCGCTGTGCACCTACCTCCAAGGGAAATATCCTAGATGAGATTTTATCCCGTCAAAAGATGAGAATTTCCAAGGAAGGTGTCGGTTTTGATCCAAATAACAACACAAGCAATGTCATTCCACCAAAGAAGATAACCTTTGTAAAAAAGGTGACAAGGTGGTTGACCAAGTCAAAAGGAATGTGGTGAATGGGGGAGCCATGAGGGGCAATCCCAATCATAAGTATGCGGGAAAGTCTAATCCTTCCTATGTGCTATGTAAGGGCACTCAAGGAGATGTATATGCCAAATATGTTGGCCCTCGAAATGGTTATGCTTATAGGTGGTACTAAATTTGGGTACCTAATTATATTGTTGCTAATGCTAGGGGACCCATTACTTAATGGGTTCCTAAATCAAAGAATTGATTTTGTATGGTTATGCCTCCGGTGGATCAAAATGGGTGTTTGATAGTGGATGCACCAATCACATGACCGGAGGTAGGAGTGGGCTGGACCAATTCATCCACGATGTCAACTCAACGTCAAGCATCACTTTTGGAGATAACTCTAAAGGAAAGGTACCAGGTTATGGTAAGTTGGTAATTTCCAAGGTTTTGACTCTTGAGACCGTCTTACATGTTGAAAACCTTAGTTACAACTTGCTTTCTATTAAACATCTCGCGGATGCCGACTATGACTCCTATTTCTCTAGAACTTTTGTGAAGGTCTTTAGGGGTGATGATCTCAGCTTGGTTCTCATTGGACACGTGGAAGACGACCTTTATGTGGTCGACCTCTCGAAAGAGAGCCAATCTCTTCCTACATGTCTAATGGCCAAGGCTGACAAGGGATGGCTTTGGCATCGTCGCCTAGGCCATGTCAACATGAGAAATCTCAATCTACTCCTAAAGGGTGAGCATATTATTGGACTAACCGGTATCTCCTTTGAGAAAGATCGTGTGTGTAGTGCTTGCATTTCAGGAAAGCAAATTGGGAAGCATCATCCTTCCGTTACCAAGGTGGTCACGTCAAGACCCTTGGAGCTGCTCCATTTGGATCTCTTCGGGCCTTCGACATATGACTCTCTTGGTGGAAGAAGATATGGTATTGTCATTGTTGATGATTACTCAAGGTATACTTGGGTCTTTCTTCTCAAGACAAAGGATGAGACCTTCAAGGAATTCATGATCTTCGCCAAGCAAGTTCAACGCACTCATGGAGTGGAGATCAAGACTATTAGAACCGACAATGGCACCGAGTTCAAGAACTACACCATGCAAGAATTTGTTGAAGATGAGGGGATCAAGCATGAATTCTCAGCTCCTTATACCCCTCAAAAAAATGGTGTTGTTGAAAGGAAGAACCGGACAATCATTGAGATGGCAAGAACAATGTTGAGTGAATTCAAGTCCCCTCACAATTTTTGGGGAGAAGCTATTGCTACCGCGGTCCACTACACGAACCGGCTCTTCCTCCGTGCTCCCTTTGACATGACTCCATATGAGATTATCACAAGTAAGAAGCCCAATGTCAACTACTTCCGTGTCTTTGGATGCAAGTGCCTCGTCAAGAACAAAACGGAAAAGCTCAGTAAATTCGAATCTAGAACTATAGAGGGTATTTTTGTTGGTTATGCGGAAAACTCTCATGCCTATAGATACTACAACAAGACCAATGGTAGTGTTCAAGTATCTTGTGACGTGGAGTTTTTGGATAATAATGGCCCCCATGAGGGGAAAGTTTCTTCTCGTGATGTAGGAGATGGTGATTCTTCTCAAGCCATCAAGTTGATGGGTATTGGGCACATCTTTCCCACCGAGTCTCACATTCATGTTCAACAAGATTATGGGGGAGAATCAAGCTCAACTCAAGAAGAGCCAAGCTCTACCCAAGTTGAGCCATCAAATGCATCACAAGATCAACATCTCACTCAAGATGCTATGCAAACCGAAGAACAAGAACCAAGCCCTCAAACCTTTGAGCAAGACCAAGTAGAAGATCAACCTCCATCTGTCCAAGCTCAAGATGGTGTCAATGATCAAGGCCCCTCAAAATATGAATTTGTTGATCATGAAGGCACAATTCGGAAGATTAAGGCCGCCTCCATTGCAAGTGGACTTCAAGTCAACAATATCCTTGGAAGCATATCAAGAGGGATCGAGACCCGTGCCAGGAAGAAGAACCTCACAACCTTTTGTGGGCATCATGCTTTTATGTCCAACTTTGAGCCCCTTAAGGTTCATGAGGCTTTGGAGGATCCGGATTGGGTCATTGCCATGCAAGAAGAACTCGAGTGTTTCACCCGCAATGAAGTATGGTCTCTAGTGGAGAGGCCTAAAGATCATCGCATCAATGTCATTGGGACCAAGTGGGTGTTAAAGGACAAGCAAGATGAGAACGGGGTCGTCACAAGAAACAAAGCAAGGTTAGTGGCGCAAGGGTATGCCCAAATAGAAGGTATTGACTATGAGGACACCTTTGTGCCCATTGCTCGTCTTGAAGCTATTCGTCTCTTGCTTGCTTATGCATGTTTCCATAACTTCAAGCTTTATCAAATGGATGTGAAAAGTGCATTTCTTAATGGTCCCTTGAAAGAGGTTGCATATGTAGCTCAACCCCCGGGTTTCGAAAACACACGCTATCCCAACCATGTGTATCTACTCCATAAGGCTCTCTACGGACTAAAGCAAGCTCCTCGTGCTTGGTATGAGCATCTTAGGGATTTTCTACTCATGGATGGGTTTAGCGTGGGTAAGGTCGATTCCACCCTTTTCACCAAACGGGTTAAAGGGGGTGGATTATTTATTGTTCAAATATATGTTGATGATATTATCTTTGGTGGAACTAACGAATCTCATAACAAAGCTTTTGCCGAGTTGATGACTATGAAATTTAGGATGTCCATGATGGGGGAGTTGAAGTTCTTTCTAGGCTTCATCATAAAGCAACTTCCTCATGGAACTTTCATCTCTCAAGAGAAGTACATTAAGGATATGCTCAATAAGTTCGAGATGGCCAAGGCTAATCCCATGAAGACACCCATGCCACTAAATGGACAACTTGGCCTTGGAGTAGGTGAGAAGGACGTGGATCAAAAGGTATATCGTTCTATGATTGGTTCCTTGCTTACCTTTGTGCTTCTAGGCCGGATATCATGTTAAGTGTTGGAATGTGCACTCGTTTTCAATACGCTCCCAAGGAGTGCCACTTGATGGCAGTCAAACGGATTTTTAGGTACCTTGTTCTCACTCCTACTCTCGGGCTTTGGTATCCAAAGGGGTCAACCTTTGAGCTTGTTGGATATTCGGATGCTGATTGGGCGGGTGATAAGGTTGACCGGAAATCAACCTCCGGGGCTTGCCAATTTATTGGCCAGTCGTTGGTGAGTTGGTCTTCCAAGAAACAAAACTTCATAGCCCTATCCACCGCCGAAGACGGATACATATCCGCGACATCTTGTTGTGCTCAATTGTTATGGATGAGGCAAACCTTGAAATACTATGGTGTGTCTCTTGGTACGGTGCCTCTTCTATGTGACAATGAAAGCGCAATAAAGATCGCCAACAACCCCGTCCAACATTGCCGCACCAAACATATTGACATTCGCCACCACTTCCTACGTGACCATGTCGTAAATGGTGATATCAATCTCACTCATGTGGGTACGATGTTCCAATTGGCCGATATCTTCACGGAGCCTTTGGATGAAGCCTGGTTGTCATGTTGAGGCGAGAACTCGGTATCCTAGATCCCCAAAACTTGGATTGACTTGCTTCTTGCACTATATTCTTGCTCTTAACATGCTATGTAGCTTAGTTGTGCAACACATGTAGGGATGGTCATCTCATCATGTCTTGGTTTGATGCTTACCTATGTGTGCAACATAAATTAATCTCGTGTCATGTATGGGTCCAAGCATCTATCTTTGAGGCGCCATGACATGTGTGCTTAAACATAGGGGGAGAAATCCTCCGCCAAACGGTCGGTTTTGTGTATTGGGTGTATTGTTGCTTCAAGCTAAATCCTTTGTCCATGGTCGCTCTTTGCTTTTGATTTTTCATGACCTTGCCTTATGGATAGTGCTCTCTCTCTGGTCTTCATTTGAATCTTGTGTATATGCTCATATGATCCCTCACAATATTTCATCTCCAAAACATCAAACAACCTTTTTCGCTGTCTTCAGAAATTTTTCGGCAAAATGTCTGTTCGCTACCGACGACCAAAAATTCTGTCACGGAATTTGCCAGACAGAAAACCCTTACAGAACATGTTTTGGTTCTTCACGAAATTTCGGTCGCCACCGAATTTCGGTCACTGTGTCGGTTCATTGACAGTTCTCGTCGAATTTCCACAGGCACCGGTCCGATCGGACTTATTGCCGGAAATTTTTTGAGGGTGGTATTTATAGCCCGCGCGTGGGGCAGTTCCTTCCTCTTCCTTTCTTTCTTCCCCACGCCCTCCCCTCCATGGACGCCGCCCCAAGCTTCCCCACCCCCCATAGGCCCTTCCCTCCACCCAAAACCCTCCCCACTCCACCAAGTTGTAGATCGGGCCTCTACAAGTCTTTTCA
Source organism: Avena longiglumis (assembly GCA_030063025.1). Taxonomy (NCBI): domain Eukaryota; kingdom Viridiplantae; phylum Streptophyta; class Magnoliopsida; order Poales; family Poaceae; genus Avena; species Avena longiglumis. The sequence continues at coordinate 447,526,286 of CP125977.1, forward strand.
CCGAAGGTTTTTCTCTCTCCTTGCACGCATTGGGAGATCGGGGAGTGCTTCCCCACTTTCTCGTGTGATGCTTTCTTCATTCCTATCCTTGGCAAGGGAGGGGCATGGCTTCGTCTTCGCCATCCGAGGGTATTTTTTGCTCTTTCCTCTCTTCATTCCCTTTTTTATGGTGAAACCCTAGTCTTCATGTCTTGTGCTCCCTTAGTTCTCTCTATACTCCTAGTAGAGTAACTAGGCTAGCATCACCCTAGTTTCACCCCTATTCTCCCTCATGATGTTGTTTGTGCAAGTACTAAGTCATGGATAGTTTTATGGTCGATTGCCCAGACTTTTCGGTCCCAGGCCTGGTCGAGCCGAACCCGCCGCCGGAATTTCCGGTCACAGTTCCGGTCGACCGACTTGCTCGCTGGAAATTCCGGTCGAGCTTTCGGTTCACCGGACCCGTCGCCGATCATTCCTGCGATAGGGTCGGTTCCGCCGGACCTGGCGCCGAAATTTTTCTTTCGCCTTTTTTCTGTCCATGCGCTTGCCCAACCTTCATTATGTGTTCTTGTGAGCTCCTCTATGGCATATACACTCATTTCTTCTTCTTTGCATTGCATTCTTGTGTGCTTCTTGTGTGGAGTCTGAACACAGCGACTTTGAGCATGACACCGGCAAAAAGAGGAAGCTCACTATTCAGCGGCCTCCTCCTCCTCCTCCCCTCACTCAGTGTCAGCTAGAGAAAGCTGCTCTCACAGGGGGTTCTGGATCTACAAGTGGACAGAAGAAGAAAGCCTCTGCTGGAAGATCCGCTATGAAGGGCAAGTCCAAGCTTGGTCCTACTTAAGAAGAAGTTCCTCCCAACTACAATACTGTTTCGGATATTACCATGAATCAGTGGCGGGACTTGAGGAGTCAGAATCCGTACCACTTTCCCAACCGCACTTATCAAGGGGCTAACAAGATGTTCTGGACTGACACTCAGAAGTGCTTTTGGGATGACTTTTACAATGAGACAACTCGTATGCGGCGGGGTTTCTTTGTTCCTCCCAAGTATCTCAATGAGGACCACTATGCTCATTACCTCTCATCCGATTTCGAGCATGTGGATGTGTCCCTAAAGCAGATGGATGTCTTTGCTATTGCTACTATCAAGGTCAAGCTAATGCCAGATATCATTCGACAGTTCTTCTGCACCGCTTACTTTCACACTGATGATGCTCCCACTGTCACTTGGATGACCGGCACCAAGCCGTACTCGGCTTATTTTGAAGCTTTCTGCCATGCCCTGGGTTACCCTCCTGACAGTGTCTCTGGCTTCTGCATTCATTCTGAGAAGGCCTTCAGTGACAACCAGCTCCTTTTCTGCTATCCCAGTGATCCTAGCCATCAGCCTCCCAGCTTGTCAGGGATGTACTACTACTACATGGTGCTTGCTCGGTTCTTCCGCTACAATCTTGTGAGCAAGGCTGGTGATGTTGTTGATGTCCGCGGTCACCACAAGAATCTTCTGTACTACTGTGAGCCTCGCTGTCTCCGGAATATCAATGTCTGTGACTTCAGCTACTGTGAGATTTAGCGGTCCATTGAGAAGCGCATGACTCCCAATTTCTTGCAGTATGTACAGCGCCTGATTGAGGCCACCGTTCCTGCAGCTGCTCTCCCAAGAGGTCCGCGTGAAGACATGGAGGATTTCACCTTACCTCGTCAGGGCTCTCATGCGGTGCCCCCTCAGATTCTGCCATCTGAACGCCGGACCAAGCATGCTCATGATCCTCTGTCTGCTAGTGGCTCGCGCTCTCGTAGGGACCTTCCCCGTGCTCTTGCTCGCAAGAAAGGTCTTGCCCGGTTCTTCAACGGCTTGTGGGATATGTGTCGCTCCTCCTATGATGTTTCCCACCACGGTTTGGAGCTCAATCAGGAGAACAGGAGGTAGCACAATGCTTTCTTGGCAGAGTGTGGTCGACCAGTGCCAGATTTGGGCAATGCTCTAGCTCCCGTCCCTTATGTCAACTTTGAGAAGCCCCCGCTGGATGAGGACATGTTCAGGGGTTTTCATCCATATCTGTTCCCTGGGTTAGCCACTTCCAGCTCCTTTTAGCGTCGTGCTACAACTACAGGGGATGACGATGATGATGAGGGCGAGGACGAAGAGGAGGGTGACGATGAAGAAGAAGAAGAGGAGGAAGAAGAAGCCTATGATGATGACGATGAGGATAACTTCGGTGGCTAGATCGGTCTCTCCGCTTGTTTCTTCCTTTTTGGTCTCGATGCCAAAGGGGGATAAAGAGTAGAGTCGCTTCTTTCATGATTTGCCTCTTGCACAAGCCCTACTTTGCTCGTTTGTCTCTCATGGGCTTGTGCTTTTATTTGCTCTATCGTACCATTTGTGTGTGTATTTGGACAACTTTGCAGTTCTCTTATTGTACTTGAATTTCCTATCACTATGTGCTTGCTATTATGTGCTAGATCTAATCGTATCATAATATCTTTTTTTGACTCTAGCTCGGTTTGTCATCGTTAACCAAAAAGGGGGAGATTGAAAGGGAAAATAGCCCTTATCTAGTATTTTGGTTAACTATGACATCGGAGCTAGAGGTTGGACTAATGTTTCTATTAGATTCTCTACAGGTGAGAATCCACAAGTTATTGGTGATAGGTGATGGGTGACCCCCCATTCATTTCTTTATGGAGAACAGGTGGCGTTGTTTATTATTTTCTCTTATTTAATCTTGAGTCAAATAGGAAACACCGCAGTATTAAGAGGGGTGATCTCGATGTGCTCTTTGGGGATGTTCTACACCATATATGCCTCTCATCATCCACCCACACACACCCATTCGAAGAAAGAGAGAAAACAACCTTGAAAAATGAGTCAAAAGAGGTTACTGCGAAATCAGCAAAAGCGCCGGCGGCGCCGGTGCTGTCGCCGGAATTTCCGGCCGCCGCCGGAAATTCTTGGTGTTCACCGATATGGCTTACTGCATAGCCTTTCGGTTGTTCGCCGAGAATTTCGGTCGCCGCCGAAAATTACGGCGTGGGGTCCGGTCGACCGGAGATGTCGCCGGAATTTCCGGCGAGCAACTCTGTCCGACCGGACTTATTGCCGGTTCTGTCGCAGGAACCTCCAAATGGCTCTTTTTCCCCTCACACTATATATACCCCTTTCTTCTCCACTGTGAGGTTAGGCACTTGAGCTAATATTTCATTTCTTGAAGCTCTCTCTCTCTCCCATTATTGAAACACAAAAGCTTGAGGATCTCCCATTCTACCCAACCAAATCCAAATCCCTTTGGTAGAAAGGAAGAGGAGGTCCCGATCTATGTTTCCACCAAGCCAAAGTTCATTCCCCCTTGAGTTCATCGAGTTAGCTTGTTACTCTTGGGTTTGTGGGAAACCCTAGGCGGCTAGGGTCGCCCGGAGGCATTCGGCTTGTGATTTGCTCCGTGGAGAGTTTGTGAGGGTTTGGAGACTACCTTAAAGTCTACCACGAGTAAGTGAGCTATTCCTTCGTGGGATAGGCTCGGAGAAGAAGGTGAGCCTTTGTGGCGCGTGAGGAATCCTTCGTGGAACCTCACACCTCTCCAACGTGACGTATCCCCCTTCCCAAAGGTGGTGAACACGGGAATACATCTTCATCTCCGCGTTCTTCGGTTATTCCTTAACCGATATCTTACTTGTGTTGTTTACCTTGTGATAGCCTTCGAGCTTTAAGTATCTTGTTCATCATCTAGGTTGCCTCACCAAGTTTGCATTTAGGCTCACTTATATTCCTCAAAACCTAAAACTTGCAAAAGATTATAAAGAATTTTGTAGAAACCTATTCACCCCCTCTAGGTTAACCATCTTACACTTTCACATTGGTCCACATGCTCCTTAAAAGTGTGTTCCATGTCTCCACAAATACTTCACGCTTGAGTTCCTTCTATAATATCATCCTTGACATCATTGTTGTCACAATCTCCTTGGGAAGAGTTGCTTATCATGTTGATCATTTGATTGGTAATCCTTTGCAAAAATTGGGATTGGATTTCCAAAACCTTTTGCATGGTTGGGTCTAACTCATTGTTGTTGGCTAAACACTGAGTTGTCACTTGGGTCATCTGGGCTTGGGTTGCTAGAAGTTGTTCTCTCATGTGCATCTCTTGGTTGTTGTTGTCACCATTCTTGATGTTGGTTTTTCTTGGAGAAGTCATCTGTTTGGGTTGGATTGGGATTAGAATAGGCAAAAGATTTCTAGAGAAGAAGTCTAATCACACACAACAATTCACACAAAGTAATGTGCAAGCAAGCATAATCAAACATTCCACTCAAACAACAAGTTCAAGCACATTTTTAGGCAACAAAATATTTTTGCTACACCACACAAGTTGGTTTGTTTGATCTAAATTAAACACTAGTATGGTGGTCCAACTATAGGATTCACTTGAGATCAATCCATTTCTTCTTAGTTCTTTCTTCATGAATGAGATCATGGCTTCCTTGAAAAAAAATTTGTATCTTGGTCACAAAACTTCAAAGGTGTTGATGATTTCTTGTTAGTTGTGTTTCTTTAGTCTTCAAGTCTTGAGTATTATTCTTGTCTTACTTGTAGTCTTTAGTGATGTCTAAGTTGAAGTCCTTGACGAAACTAAAGTTGAAGTCATTTGAGTTGGTGAAGTCCTTTGCTCAAGTTGAAGTCTTTGATCATGTTGAAGTCTTTTCTCATGTTGAGGTTTTGTCCATCAAGTTTGAAAAGGAAGAGATGTAGAATCAAAACCAAAAGGTTGAGGAAAGAGTTTACAAGATTGTTTGTAAATAAGTTTTTGAATAAATACAACTCCTATTTTTCTAAGGGGTTTTGTCCAATCCTAGGGTTACAATCCTACAGGCAACACAATGCTCTGATACCATCTGTCCATGGTCCCATCCTTTAATAAGGTAGAGATCCATGTGTTTACAATGCTGGTCCCTAGATTAATAGATAGCATCCACGGTTTAAGATGTAATATCAAGAAACAAAGGTCATAGTACAACTTTATAACCAGGAATAAAATAATTCATTACATCTTACATAGCTCATTTGGCTATCTCATTACAATGCAGCAGAAATATATATATAGCATGGATTCCTTCATCTTCAAAGTGCCACAGACAATCATGTTGGTTGTAGACTTGTAATCCTAATCAACACACTTCACTAACATCAAACAAACCTTGACGTGGTTTAATCTCGTCAATGCCCATTGTTATGGACTTGGGTTTTGGAGAAGATGGGGATGCTGGAGATCGCGGAACGGTTACCAAACAAGCAACACGAGGACACGAGGTTTACCCAGGTTCAGGCCCCCGGAGGGAAAACCCTACTCCTGCTTGTCTGCTCTGATTATGGTAGAACTGAAGGTTACAAGGGTGCGCAGATACAATATGGCGTGGAGGTGTGTATGCGGTGGAAAGGATCGTATGGGCACCTAGAGGGGGGTGAATAGGTGCTACATCAAATTTTACTCTTTTTCAAATTAGGGTTTGACAAGAAAGGTAAATTCTCTAGAATATGCAACTATGGTGAATTTACCTATATGTCAAACAAGTATAAAACTAACACAACACTAAGCAAGAACAAGTAAGTAGAGTGCGGTAAAGGATAGAAGTAACCAAGGGAGTGGACGCGGAGACACAAGGATTTGTTTCCCGTAGTTCCTTCCTTTTGAGGGGAAGTACATCTACGTTTGGAGAGGGGGTGGTTTCAAACCACCAACGCCACGAGAGGCCTCCCTTGTTATCTGATGAACCTCACCCCAACGGGCTCGATTCACCTTCCACTATATCGGCAACCTTCGAGGTGGAAGCTGGCACCTTTACAACAAGTTCAGGGCACACATCCACAACTGAATTGGAGGCTCCCAAATACAAGCAAGCTATCAAGACAAATCAAAGACAAGCTTGTAAGAACCAAATCAAAGTTAGGGTTTCCAAAGAAACACTAGAGCTTGGGGGCCCTCAAGTGAATGAGGGGGAAATGAAGATCTCTCTTGGTGAAGATGTGAATCAAGGCCTCCTCCTTCGAATCTCCAAAGATCAATGACTTTGGATGGTTGGATGAAGAGATCTTGTGGATTTAGTGGCTCTAATGGTGTTGGTGTTCTTGAGCAGCTCGAGCAACTGGAGGAAGAAGATAAGGGTCCCTTTTTATAGGCAGCCCCCTCCACGAACCGTTTTCTGACCGTTGTAGAAAATTCAAACCGGAGACTCCGGTCTGTAGACCGGAGACTCCGGTCTACACCGGAGACTCCGACCAATCTCCGGACCAGCCTCCGGACTACCCATCAGATTGTCCCAGACCAATATTTCCCAACAACACCGGAGACTCCGGTCTTCCAGCACCGGAGACTCCGGACTTGTCCAACACCGGAGATTCCGGTGTAACCTCCGGTGCAGCCTCCGGACCCCCAGTCAGAATGTCCCAGCCATGTCCTGGGAAGCACCACCAGAGCCGGAACCGGAAACTCCGGACCACACCGGAGACTCCGGTCTTGACAGACCGAAGACTCCGGTCTGGAGTTTCCAGAACTGTGGCAAATGTATGTGTCTTTTCCCAAGAGGTGTGTGATGTTTTATCTAAGATAATACCAACCTGTCGACAATAGCAAACTGTAAAATGACCAACTTGTTGTTACCGAACACCAAAAGTGATTATGACAATAAATTCCCTTTCAATCTCCCCCTTTTTGGTGTTCGATGACAACAAGTGATTTGCATGGAATAACATATAAATGTGGCTCCCCCTGACTATGTGCAGCAAGATGATGAAGTAAATCATGTAAGGAAGATAATATCAACGATAGCACACATAGATCTCACATGAGTTACAATAGGTGTTGCACACAAGCACATAGTCATAGATACACATAAGAATAGCAGATAACGCACATAAAGTTCAAGTTCGAATATCCAAATAAAAGGCAAATACGGCAGATAGTTGCAAATCCCAAGTCCCATGCAAAGAGATGAGAATGTCTTCTCCCCCTTTGGCATCGAAACGCCGAAAAGGGAAAAGACCTATACTAGCGCCCTAATAACTCAGTAGTCATCGTCATCCTCGTCATCCTCATCCTCATCCTGGTCCTGGTCACCCTCATCCTGGTCATAGTCATCATGATCATCATCCTCAGGGATAGCAGGCCCTTTGCCGTGAGGGCGAGAAGAGGAAGTACCCTGGTATCCAAACCCAGAGGTGACATCAGCAAACGTCTTCCAGTCCACCAGACTATCCTGTTGGGCATTCCATGCCCCAAATGAGAGAGTGTGATCAGACTCTGTGGACTGCTGAGCCCCATGCTCATCATTGTATTCATCTTCACCTTCCTCAGTATCAGCAGCACCCTGGTCCTTGATCTCTTTGAGGAGCTTCTCAATGCGGCGGTTGCTTTGGTAAGATGCATGTTGCTGCTTGCGAATGTCAACGTTCATGCAGCAAAGAGTCCTCTCCCAGAAACTGGCCTTCTTGACCTTCTCATGCACATAGTCTCTAGTCATGGTAGGCATAGGGACATTGGAGGCATTCTTCCTCCGAACTCTAGGTGGAGAGGGAGCCCTCTCCGTCTCAATCTCCTCATCATCCTCATTTCCATATCGGCGCCTTGGAGCAGGACCCATGTGCCCCTTCTACTGCAGAGAGACCAGAGTGTGCATAGTGAGGTGTGGAGGTATGCCATGTGGAGAATCGTGTGGCTGGGATTTGATGAGTATCATAATCAAGGGTGCATATGGAGGGGATTTCTTGAAAAGAATGGCATGGAACATCTCCTCGAAAATGAAATCCATCACATCAATGGGTGCAGCCTCAGCCTCTGGTCCAGTATTGAAGATATGGTGAGTGTAATACAGGAGGTTGACAAGCCCTCCCCTGAGAGCATCATCATTTCCAGCACTTGGAGCAATAGTGTGACGGAAAATCCTCAGCATAAGGTTGTAGAGGGGCTTGAGTCCCTTGGAGGCCCCCACAACACCATCATCATACAGAGGTGCCAGCTTTAACTTGTTCTCACCCAATGCTGCTGAGTGCATGCGCTGCCCCACAGGAGTAGATACGCCGTGAAAAGTCTCAAAGATGACATTGGCAAAGTCATAGAAGGTGGTTGTGCAGCGAGTAGAGCCAGTCATCCACACCATGGTCCTATCAAGATCAGACCCAAACACCACTGTGGCATAAAACTGCTGAACAAGGTGTACATTGTAGTGTTCATGCAGCTCCATCAAGTTGTAAAGACCCAGCTTCTCACAGATCCACAGGGCATCACTGAAATAAGGGCTCTGGCGCATTTGCTCAATGTTCATGAACTTCTGAGGGCAAACAGGTGATTTGGTGAGTACACCATACACATCCTTCATGAACCCACTCTGCTCTTTCCTCCAGAAACGAGGGTCCTCACTGGTGCAAGGTAGTGCATAGAAATCTGTCTTCCTCAGCTCACTGTACTCCTCTTTAGACATCCTGGCTAGGGACTGGAGGTTGTCATACTTGGCTCTCTTTGCACGTTCCTCCCTTTCAGCTCTCTCTTGGTCCCTCTGCATGTAAGTTGCATCACGTGCCCGCTGTTTCCGGTTGGACGGAGGCACGATATACTGACCCTGAGCTTCATCATAGCGAGGATTGCCCCTTTGGGACTTAGCCTTGGTACGATGAGGACGACTAGAACCATCACCTGTGAACAGCAGTGAGGGAGATAGCATGGAGATGAGTATATATGCCCCAAAGATGCAGTACAAGAGCTTTGATGCATTTCTGGACAACTTTGATTCACCCAACACCGGAGTCTCCGCTTTGAGATCGGAGTCTCCGGTTGACCGAGTTTCGATCACGGGACCGGAGTCTCCGGCCTGGACCGGAGTCTCCGGACCTAAATCCGGAGTCTCCGGTCAGGAGGCTCGGGTATGCGATGGGGAGATTGTAACACCCTCAGAATCGGACCTATGCAAGTTTGGGCAAAATTCACCAAACCCGCATAGAAACGATTCAAAGGTGCCCACCAGGCACTTTCGTGCGGGTGGAAAACGAAGTAATAACATTACACAACAGTCCTCGATGGGACCCACAGAACAGATATATATAACAGCGACTTAAAGAGTCAAGAATACAGATATATTATACAAAGATCCAAATCACCTCGAAAATGATAGAGCGTCCGACTACGGACAAGATGCAAATGGGGCTAAGAGCCCTGAAGAATAACCAATGGCGTCCATAACCCTGCCCAGGCCAAGCCGGAAGGGTAACCCTGCTAACGACGTCGATCTCAAAACCTGCTTAAACAAAGGGGTGCCGACAAAGGGCAAAGGAAAAAGAAAGGAGCGTCAGTACTGAGGCCAGTACACGGCGAGGCTAGAATTCGGCGGTCCTCGCCTACATAGGTATGGTGGACTGAAGCGGCAGCGGCAACATGCACTAAACAACCTATAGAGACTCGATACAACGGGCGGTTATCAGAGAGGGGTAAGAAAGACCTATTCGGATCCAACCTGATACTAGCATCAAACAAACCCATCCTGGTGTTTCCCCCTCGAGACCAAATGAGGAAGTCAACCGAGGAACTCACACAGTTGGCAGTTTTATTTATTCAGTTATAGTTGCGGCACTTTACTAGTCAGGTTTAGATAGTCGTCCTGATAAAGTAAACAGTGGGCACTTTTAGTTGACCATTCCGTTATAGTTGCGGCAATTACTAATCAAATACAGATAGCATGAGATAAACCCATAACCCAGCAGTTGTTGGTACTTTTATTCAGCCATTCCGTTGTAGTTGCAATACTTACTAGTCAGATACAATTGTCGCAAGCGACAACCAAACAAGAAATTGTGGGCAGTATTAATTAGCCATTCCATTATAGTGAAGCTGATTACTAGTCATTATAAGTCAAATTTATAGCAGTAAACTTTAGTTATGCTTGTCTATGATCGAGATACTGTGCTCCAAGTCGTCCATATCCGCGGACACGGCTTTCAGAAAGTTTTACCCGGCCGGGGTGCACCAATAGCAACACACGCTCGCTCAACCTCGGAAAAACCAAATCAAAACCCAAGGCTTTCACGATGAACAATCACAGATTCAGAAATATTTCAGGCCACCCTTAAGTAGATTCCATGACGGAGTAAGCAAGCTCGAGACGGCCTCAAGGTTATGGGGACTTTGTGAACGATCGGGAACCCGAAAGTGTGGCTGGGCTTGTCGACATCAGCGGAATCGTGCCATGATCCTAACAAGATGCGTGTGTACCTCGCACAATTTAAATCTGAAAGTAGCATGGCATAAGTACAGGATCGTAAATAAAACCTCAAACTAGTTTGTGGCCCCAAGAAATAAGACTGAATCAAGCTCGCTCGGGGGTCCCATATACCTCCCGGATGTGGATAGCGCAAAAATCAAGGAACAGTATCAAGTACTCGGGTCTTACGGGACACAAGTGGGCGTTCGGAAACCAAATATTTTCTATCACCCACCGATGCCTCTGCTTATTTCAATTTTAGTTGTTAAACAGAAATTAAAGTGACGATAAGTAAAACTAGCATCATCTCCAACATCAACATGCGGCAATACATCAAGAATCGTGGCATATGACGACACACATGACCGGAGCAAGCAACTACGACGCGCAAGTCCAACTATCTACCAAACAACAGGTAATAGGATGTGTCCAGGGCAATATAAGGCTGCAAGGTATTTCACTGGTACGGAAACTAAAGCATCGCAACACAGATAGCGAATAGATCAACAGGAGGGAATAAAGACTATAAAAGTAAGATAGGTAGAAAGGGGGAGATGCTCGCCTGAAAACATTGTCGAAGGGTTCAACCGAAGATCGGGGCGAAGCTCACATCAACTCAACGGCCTTATCCGCGAAGAAGCAAAACACTAAAAGGAACACCGGATGCAATATTTAATACAACGGCAGAAGATCGGCATGATGCATGCATGATGGATGACATGGCAAAGGTGCGATGCAATTAGGTCATATTAAGTGGAACCGGGGTCCCGACAATTAATTAGATGGTTCGAGTTGTTTAGCTACCCCGCAATTTAAATGTTGTTTTAACATGGCAAAGGGATAGTACCGGGTTCGCTACACAAGTTTAAATGAGGCCAATATAAGGCTAGATTTGCCCGCATATGGGCCCCATGTTTAATTATTAAGTGAATCGGCATAAGGCCCCCAAACCACGTGATATGCATGCGAGATGACAATTAAATATGCGACAAGTTGTATTATGTTATGAAATCGGGTTCGAGGAAAGGGTTCACACATTAGAGGGGGCTCGACGATCTTGGGGTTCCGGGGTTCGGGGTCGGTCTCGGGGTCCAGGGCCTAGGGTTCGATCTTGGCGTGAACATTCTCGGACTCCGGGGTCGTTCTCGGATATCTGGGGGGTAGATCTTGGCGCATCTGGATTCTCGGCGAGCTCGGCGTCCGGAAAGGAGGACTTGTCGTCCAGGTTCTCGGTGCCCGGGGTGAGGTACTCGACGTCCTGGCGGAGGTACTTGTCGTATCCGTGATCGAGTGAGTCTCCGTGTGGGCGTTCTTGACGACCGGGCCTCCAGATCGTATCCGTATCGACGGTCTTATGCTTCCATCTTGGTTTTGCCGGTGTCGAACTCGGTGTCGTTGATGACCTTGGGGTTCCGCGGTCTTCGGTTCCGTGACGGGGTCCTCGAGGGTCCATGGCGAACTTGCGGCAAGGGTTCCCTGCACCTTCGGTTTGCCACGATCACTACAACACCCGGGCTTGTACACCTTGTGCAGCAGCACATGCACCAAGCACAGGCGGCAAGTCACCAGGCAAGCATGTACATAGCATCTCTGCAAGGAGTCATGTCCCACCGAACACCCTCTGCTACAACACGAGGATATAGCTTGGCGAGGCGGAGGGCACAAACGACGCAGGCGAGGGCGAGGGCCGCCGGGGACACGTCGGGCGGAGGGGCAGAGGCGCGACGGAGGTTAGGTGCGCAGGCAGGGGTCGGGCGAGCGCACGGGCGCGGGCGGAGCTTGGAGCGCGGCGGAAGGAGCTCGGCGACGCGGGCGGTGGCGCCAGGCCGGAGGCGGCGCCAGACGGGCGGGTCGCTGGCGCTGGCGCGAGCGGGCGCAGGAGGTCGCGACGCGTCCGGTGAGGGGAGCGCGCGACTGGCGGTGGCGGACGCGGGCGGCAGCGGTGGCGGAGCGGGCTGCCGAGGAGGGCGGCGGGCGACGACGGGACCGGGCGCGCGGACGGGCGGCGGCGCGCGGAGGCGGGCGCCGACGGAGGAGGGTCGCTGGGCGCGCTGGCTCGGAGGCGACTGCCGGGCGCGGACGGAAGCGGAGGCGCAGCGGGAAGAGGAGGGCTTGGCGGCGCCGGTGGCGGTCCGAGCTTGGCGGCGTGGTTGGGGAGGATGGCGAAGCGGGGCTTGGCGCGACGGCTTGAGGGAGGCGGCGGCGCGCTGGCGGGCGGCCGGAGGGGAAGACGCGCGGAGGCGGCGCGCGAGGAAGAGGGAGGAGGGGAAGGAGATGGTCACGCTGGCGGATGTGGGATCAAGGGGTCCGGGCGTGGAACGTGGGGGGAGAGGGCTGGGGGAGGTTGGCTGCGGCGAGTGGGCGAGGGTGTGCGGGGGGTTGTTTGACTGGGGGGGGCAGGCGGTGAGGGCCCCAGAGAGAGAGGGGTAGGGCGGCTGGGTGGTAGGGAGAGAGGCCGGTGGTGTGGTGGGACCTGGGGGCCACGCGGGTGGGAAAACTGGGCGGTGTGGCTGGCAGGCGTAGTGCGTGGGTGCGTGGGGTGGTGAGAGGAGTGAGGTGAGAGAGAGAGATGTGGCCAGGCAGCCCACGGTTGGGGGGGTGAGGGTGTGGTGAGGTGGCAACGTGTGAGTGGCCAGGTGAGGTGGAGGGTGTGGGTTGGGTAGATTAGTGGGTAACTTTAGGATTTAGGAGCGGTGCAGTTGGACCGATTCAAAAACCCGGGGGTGGTCGTCGTCGATCCGCCCATTCGACCCCACTAAAAATAATATAAATTTTATTTGTTTTAAACGTTTGGCAAACCGATAGCCAAAACAAAATAACTGGAGCCGGGTTTGATATTTGATTACAGTAGCGTTTAGAAAACAAAAGGCTATGTAAAATAGTTTTGGCAAACAATGCATGATGATGACGATGCAATGCACAAATTCAACGCGATTTTCTAGTAGTGGTTTTGCGGGATGCCACAGAGATGCAGGTGAGGGTGAATTGAGGAGATGCAACAAGGCTAAAGTACTAGAGTGCAAGCAAACAAGTGATTCCAATGGACAAATCAGCAACAATCCTCAAAAACACATCTTGGGATGAACCCTAGGAAGAAAAGGAGAGGAGAGGTACCAGATCTGTCCATGGGATCGATTCCTTCGGTGGGAATGACCCAAAGGAGGAGAGGGGAAGGTTGGCCGGCTGCACGGCGGATCCTGGGGGCTTCTTGACCTCCGGGGAGGATTTTTGGAGGAAGAGGCGGCGGGTTTGGAGGTAGGGGACGGGGTGAAGAATGAGGAACTGTTGTTCCAGTTCACCCCGTGCCCCTTCTTTACCGCCCAGACCGGAGACTCCGGTGTTTGCACACCGGAGACTCCGGTCCTCCTCGACCAAAAATACCAGGAAAGGTGTTTAGGGACATATATGAGAGATAGATGGTTTTTAGAATGGGAAAAGGGCTTGGGTTGAGACATCAAACTGTGAAGAACCAATAAGAGCCATATAAGTTCGAAAATAATCAAAAAGGCTCCAGGAGACTAAAATCAAGCAAATGACGAACATGAGTAAGTGCCAACCTCTCAAATGAGAGAGGGTGGTGGCCTAGGCCACCATATTTGAGTATACTTGGCTTGGCACCACGAAGATATATCTTGGGTCCATTACCAAAACTCATCATTAAGCTGACATATCACTAAATGATATTAAGAGGAATGATTTTGATTGCTTTGGGCATAATGGGGGGAGGGATGGTCCAATCAATGAGGACCACACTCCCCCTATATCCATGCCTACACCTAGACCAAATATGAGATGAAACATAGGTGAGAGTGCAATAACATCAAGTCAAGCTCCTTGAATCTACGATATTTAGTTCATTCCTCAAATAGCAAAACCTTGCTTCATCAAGTGGCTTCGTGAAGATATCGGCAAGTTGATCTTTGGTTGGTACATATGATAGATTAATATCACCTCGAGCAACATGATCTCTAATGAAGTGATGGCGAATATCAATATGCTTTGTCCTTGTGTGATCCACCGGGTTGTAGGCAATCTTGATGGCACTTTCATTGTCACATAGAAGAGGCACTTTGTCATAATGGACACCGTATTCCTTTAAAGTTTGCCTCATTCATAGCAATTGAGTGCACGCACTAGCAGCTGCCACATACTCGGCTTCGGCGGTGGAGAGAGATATACAATTTTGCTTCTTGGAAGACCAACATACCAAGGACCTACCAAGGAATTGGCAAGCCTTGGATGTTGATTTTCTTCATCCTTGTCACCCGCCCAATCCGAATCTGTGTATCCACAAAGAGCAAATGTTGAGCCTTGAGGATACCAAAGACCATAAAATGGGGTATGAACCAAATATCGAAAGATTCTCTTGACCGCCATCAAATGGCTTTCTTTAGGATCCGCTTGATATCTTGCACACACACCTACACTTAACACAATATCGGGTCTAGATGCACAAAGGTAAAGCAATGGACCAATCATAGACCGGTATACCTTTTGATCCACATCTTTACCATTTGGATTTTGTTCTAGATGAGTCTTTGTAGCCATGGGAGTAGGAGCTCCATTCAAATCTTGCATTTTGAATCTCTTGATCATACCTTGAGTATACTTGGCTTGATTGAAGAATGTCCCACCTCTAACTTGCTTGATCTCAAAGCCAAGAAATACTCTCAACTCCCCCATCAAGGACATCCGGAACCTACTAGTCATAAGCTTTGAGAATTCATCATTAAAAACTTTGTTAGATGAGACAAAGATAAATCATCAACATATATTTGGCATACAAAAAGCTCCCCATTGACCCTCTTAGTAAAAAGAGTGGGATCGATTTTCCCAACCTCAAAGCCACGGTCAAACAATAACTCTCTAAGGTGCTCATACCACGTGCGTGGGTCTTGCTTGAGCCCATAGAGCGCCTTGTCAAGTTTGTAGACATGGTTTGGAAAGTTGGGGTCCTCAAATCCCCGGGGTTGCTTAACATATACTAATTCATTTAAAGGACCATAGAGAAATGCACTTTCTACATCCATTTGTTGCAACTTAAAGTTATGATGGGCCACATAAGCAAGAAGGATACGGATGGACTCAAGACGAGCCACGGGTGCATAGGTCTCTCCATAATCAATGCCTTCAATTTGAGAATACCCTTGTGCAACCAATCTAGCCTTGTTCCTTACTATAATTCCATGCTCATCTTGCTTGTTCTTGAATATCCACTTTGTTCCAATAACATTGCGGCAATCCTTTGGCTTCTCAACTAACTTCCATACTTTGTTTCTCTCAAAGTTGTTGAGCTCTTTGTGCATAGCTTCTAACCAATCCGAATCTTCAAGAGCTTCCCACACTTTCTTGTTCTTCTTCTAGAGCATTGTTTAAAGCCTCTAGCTCAATCATGTGTCCATGCCCAAGTTTACATCTAACATCTAGAAGCTCTTGAGTATGTGAAAGTTGATCTAGAATGTTTTCAAAGTGTAACTTAGCATCTCCTTTTAGGTTAGTCATAAACTCATCAAAGGCAATTAATTCCTTTTTAACATCAAGAGACATTTCATCATCAAGTTCATCATTATCTAGGGGAGTAGAGTGGGATGATGAGGATACCTCCGTTCCTCTTGCCATAAGGCAAGTGACATTCTTGGTGGAAGGGTTCTCATTTGGAGAATCAAAGAGTGAGAATGTCGGAGTAGAAGTGGTGGCTAGAGCAGCCACACCATGTGAAGTTTCCTCTTCCTCATCTTCATCATCTTCATTGTCGGAGGAGTATTCTTCATGAGTGATCAAGACAATTTCTCCCGACTTCTTGTTGATGGGATTCTTCTTGATGAAAGGTTTCTTGTAAGGTGCCTTGAGGGTCTTCTTCAACACAATCTTACCCCCATGATCTTCTCTCTTTTCATAGGGACAACTTGCTACAAAGTGATAGCGGTCACCTCAATTGAAGAAAGTCCTCAATCTTGTTGTAGTTTCTCTCTTCCCATTTGGGTTGCTCTTTCTTTGCATTTCCATCTTGGCCTTGGCGGGGTTCTTACAAAAGTTCTTTGCATAGAAGGCCATATATTGACTATGAGCAATCTTGACTTCATCGGGGTGGTCCATGGAAGGCCCTTCATCACTATCATCTTCATCCAAATGGTCCACAGCTTTGGCCTTTAATGCAACATTGACAACATTGCTCATACCAAGGGCACGAGCACGGGCATCTTTGGCATTCTTGGCGGCAACCATGAAAGCGGCCATCTCTTGCATAACTTCATTTGAGGTCATGAGATGGTAGTTGTGTCTTCCTTGTAGACTCTTCAAGTCGGTGGGCTCAAAAGGCATGAGTGCACTCACATACTTCCTTTTTATCCATGCATCATCCACATGTGAGGCACCCACATTTCTAAAGGCGGTGGCTGTGGTCTTGAGCCTTCGGTACATGTCTTCATGATCTTCACCTTCTTTCATGTAGAAGCCTTCGACTTCATTGCTTAGAGAATCATATAGGTTCCTCCTCATACTCTCATTGCCAACAAACAACACAGTGAGAGCATCCCAAGCTTCCTTGGCAATGCTAAAGTGCTCAATGTGTGGGTAATCCTTTGTTCCCAATCCTTGTTGAATCATATGCAAAGAAGTGGCATTGAGTTGACTATTGACAATCTCTCTTCTTGTCAAGTTGTTTGGATCCTCAATAAAGAGTCCATGCTCGATGATGTTCCATAGTTCAATGCAAGAGCTGCGCATATGAGTTCTCATTAGTGATTGCCATTGAGCAAAAGTAGCAGACTCTTCTAGCTTAGGTGGGTCACCTCTATTGGACACATGAGGGTGAGGGATGGGAGGATCGGGAGAGTACCAAGAATCATGGTGCTCACCCTTCCCCCCATCAAGTCGTGTGGAGGAATTTGCTTTGTCTAGTTTGTCCCCTACCACCATACCCTCGGGGGATACCGAAGTATTCCCTTTAGATGCAACGGATGGTAGATCCTCTTGAGGAGATGGGGGTGATGAGCCATCTTTGTCTTTAAGAATTTGCTCAAGCATCTTCTTGACTTCGTTCACCAAGGAAGAGCTCAATCTTGTTTCCAAGTTTTTGAGATCTTCCATGGTCACCGGGGTCGACTCACTACCACCATCCCCTTCTTGGCTACCCATATTCTCTTAGGCGGTAAAGCCCAAATAAAGAGCCGAGGCTCTGATACCAATTGAAAGGATCGTATGGGCACCTAGAGGGGGGGTGAATAGGTGCTACTTCAAATTTTACTCTTTTTCAAATTAGGGTTTGACAAGAAAGGTAAATTCTCTAGAATATGCAACTATGGTGAATTTACCTATATGTCAAACAAGCATAAACTAACACAACACTAAGCAAGAACAAGTAAGTAGAGTGCGGTAAAGGATAGAAGTAACCAAGGGAGTGGACGCGAAGACACAAGGATTTGTTTCCCGTAGTTCCTTCCTTTTGAGGGGAAGTACGTCTACGTTTGGAGAGGGGGTGGTTTCAAACCACCAACGCCACGAGAGGCCTCCCTTGTTCTCCGATGAACCTCACCCCAACGAGCTCGATTCACCTTCCACTATATCGGCAATCTTCGAGGTGGAAGCCGACACCTTTACAACAAGTTCGGGGCACACATCCACAACTGAATTGGAGGCTCCCAAATACAAGCAAGCTGTCAAGAAAAATCAAAGACAAGCTTGTAAGAACCAAATCAAATTTAGGGTTTCCAAAGAAACACTAGAGCTTGGGGGCCCTCAAGTGAATGAGGGGGGAAATGAAGATATCTCTTGGTGAAGATGTGAATCAAGGCCTCCTCCTTCGAATCTCCAAAGATCAATGACTTTGGATGGTTGGATGAAGAGATCTTGTGGATTTGGTGGCTCTAATGGTGTTGGTGTTCTTGAGCAGCTCGAGCAACTGGAGGAAGAAGATAAGGGTCCCTTTTTATAGGTAGCCCCCTCCACGAACCGTTTTCTGACCGTTGTAGAAAATACAGACCGGAGACTCCGGTATGTACTCCGGTCTACACCAGAGACTCCGGCCAATCTCCGGACCAGCCTCCGGACTACCCATCAGACTGTCCCAGACCAATATTTCCCAGCAACACCGGAGACTCCGGTCTTCCAGCACCGGAGACTCCGAACTTGTCCAACACCCGAGATTCCGGTGTAACCTCCGGTGCAGCCTCCGGACCCCCAGTCAGAATGTCCCATCCATGTCCTGGGAGGCACCACCGGAGCCAGAACCGGAAACTCCGGACCACACCGGAGACTCCGGTCTGGAGTTTCCAGAACTGTGGCAAATGTATGTGGTCTTTTCCCAAGAGGTGTGTGATGTTTTATCTATGATAATACCAACCTGTGGACAATAGCAAACTGTAAAATGATCAACTTGTTGTTACCGAACACCAAAAGTGATTATGACAATAAATGCCCTTTCAATCTCCCCCTTTTTGGTGTTCGATGACAACAAGTGATTTGCATGGAATAACATATAAATGTGGCTCCCCCTGACTATGTGCAGCAATATGATGAAGTAAATCATGTAAGGAAGATAATATCAACGATAGCACACATAGATCTCACATGAGTTACAATAGGTGTTGCACACAAGCACATAGTCATAGACACACATAAGAACAGCAGATAACGCACATAAAGTTCAAGTTCGAATATCCAAATAAAAGGCAAATACGGCAGATAGTCGCAAATCCTTCCTTGATTCTGCGCACTGGAATTTCCTCGAGATTTTCCTTCCTTGATTCTGCGTGCTCAACACCGTCGCTGTCGCACTGCAATGGGGAAATCCAAGAAGTCCTCCTCTGCAGTTAGTACCAGCGCCGCCGCTGGTGGCAAGAAGGGTTCCGCCGCCACCCGTGTCACCGACGGTGGCTGGCAGTGATCGGAGACGCGTGAGAGTGATCTCCGCAAGCTCCGTGAGCGGAGCCTGATCCCGCAGGACAGGGAGGCCGTCAAACTTCTCAGCAACGAGGTAATTCCCCGTCCTCCCGCTGGGTTTCGGGTTATGTTCCTCGCCTTTGTCCTTCGGGGCTTTTCTTTCCCAGTCCATAATTTCCTTCGTGGATTGCTTTTCCTTTATGGTATCCAGCTGCATCATCTTTCTCCCAGCTCTCTTCTTCAATTCGCCTGTTTCGTCACTTTCTGCGAGTGTTGGCTCGGTATAGAGCCGTACTTTGGCCTCTTCCGGAAACTCTATTCCGTGAAGAGGCAATCTGGATCTGATGGTGTTTATCCCATTGGGGGTTGCATCATTTCCCTTCGATCCAATCTTCTTTTCTTTTCCTTTTCTATGTCCGAATCTGTCCAGTACTGGTGAAGGCAATGGTTTTACATCCGCGACTCCACGGTGGCTGGACAGGATTTTGGTCTTGCTCCTTTCGACCCCTCCCAAAAAATCGAGCCGAAGAGGTACTGGAAGAACCAGATCTTCGATGGCGAGGTGGCGGATATAGAGGGACTCTATCATCGGGTGGAGGATCTCCAGTTGATGACGGAGAAAGAGGTGAACGGTGTGGATATCATCCGCACATTTCTCAAACGTCGGGTGCAGCCGCTCCAGGCTAGGGCGCACCCGATGTTTCTTTATTCTGGTCGCCGCGATTCGACTAGGGTTTCGGCTAAGGAGTTCTCCAGGGGCGATCTCGGCGGGGTTCTTCGCCCGCTGCTGAAATACAAGGCTAGAGAGGATAACCCGGGGAAGTCGCTGACTCCTCCGTTCTCTGCTTCTCGTCCGGTTCCGCAGGTGTAGATCTTGGGATGTGCGCGCAGCGCTATTTTCGATTGCGTTTTCCCTGCATCTTTTTGTGCTGAGATTTTTGTTTTCTTCTTAAGCAGGAATTCAAGGTGCCAGGCATGTCGCCTCCATTGCCCGAAGTGTTTCCGGATGCACCGGACAACGAGGTAGTGGACTCCATGTCTGAACTTTCTTCGGCGCGATCGCCGGCTGAGGAGGCCAACGAGTCGAGCGAGGATCACACTCGTAAGCAGACACGGAGCTCCAGCGAATCGCCGGATGCCTCGAATCCGCCAACCCCTAGGAATCCGCTATGCCTTGAGCGTCACAGCGGGGGTCATGGGGGCTCTTCCTCTCATCTTTCGATCGTTCCCGTGCGGGCTGTAGCGCCGCAGCCGCCGGCGAAGCGGAAGAAGGAAGAGAAGAAAGAAGAGAAGAAGGCAGGAGGACCCCGCCTGTCTTCGACTTGAGTGATCTCGACTCGTAAGTTTGTCCAGTTACCTTTTTCTTTCCTTTTATTTCGCTTGATTGTTCTTGTCTGATGTTTTCTGTTGCAGCCACTCTTCCGACAGCTCCTCCAGTGATGGCGCTCGGCAGATGGTGGGGGAGTCGAAGATTTCTTCTCCTCCTCCTCAAACGGTGGACACCTCTGAGGGTGCTGCTCCGAGGTCTTCTCCGCAGTAGGCTCGGGTGGTTGTCCCTCAGAAGACTGCAGGCGAATCTTCGGAGTCGCCGTCTATCCATGTAATGTTTTCTGCCGCAGGGGGATCCCCCGAGCCTTTTCGGATGATCTGCTGATCATTGTTTCTTCCTGCCTCGGGGGGAGCCCCCGAGCATCTTTAGAATGATCTGCTCTGTGTTTTTTCTTCAAGTCTCGGGGATGACGAGGTTCATCGTCTGCTGATCATTGGTTCTTCGGCGTGTGTGTCGCACTCGTTCATCGTCTGCTGGATGATGAGGTTCGAGTCTCCGTTGATGACCAGGCACGTTGCGCTGCAGATCTTTGCCATCCTCATGCCGTGGATGAGGGCTTCGTATTCGGCTTCGTTGTTGGAAGCTCGACATTTCATCCGAAGGACGTACTTCATCTTGTCGCCCTGCGGGGAGGTTAGTATGACCCCGGCTCCTGCTCCGGCCTCGCACTTGGATCCGTCGAAGTGCATCGTCCATGATTGTGTCATGTCTGGTGTGTATGGCAGCTGCAGCTCCATCCAGTGGACGAGGAAGTCCGGCAGGACATGAGACTTGATCGCGTGTCGCTTTTCGTAGACGATGTCTAGAGTTGACAGCTCGATGCCCCATAGGGCCACGCGTCCTGTGGACTCCGGGTTGTTCAGGATGCTGTTCAGTGGTGCCTCATTGACGACCATCACCTGGTGCTCCTGGAAGTAGTGGCTCAGCCGACGAGCCATCATGAACACGCCGTAGGTGAGTTTCTGGTAGTGAGGGTACCTCTGCTTTGTCGGCGACAATACCTCGCTGAGGTAGTAGATTGGGCGTTGGACCCCATGGGTCTTGCCTTCTTTGGGTCGCTCGACCACCAGTACGGTGCTTACCACTTGATGCGTGGCTGCTATGTACAGCAGTAAAGGCTCGCGCTCCTTTGGCGTGACCAAGATGGGCGAGGTAGAGAGCAGCCGCTTTAGATCTTCGAATGCGTCGTTCGCCTCGGGCGTCCACTCGAATTTGTCTGCCTTGTGCAGCAGCTGGTAGAACGGCAGGGCTTTTTCGCCCATGCGGCTGATGAACCTGCTCAATTCCACGATTCGCCCGGCAAGCTGCTGGACGCCCTTGAAGTTCTTCGGCTTCTCCATGGCCATTATGGCCCGGATTTTCTTCGGGTTTGCTTCAATCCCTTGCTGGGAGATGAATTAGCCTAGCAGCTGACCAGATGGGACGCCGAAGGCGCATTTTTCTGGGTTTAACTTGATCTTGTATCGATCAAGGTTATCGAACGTCTCACGGAGATCGTCGATGAGCGTCTTGGCATCCCTTGTTTTGATGAATATGTCGTCGACATAGACTTGTATGTTGCGGCCGATCTGGTCCTTCGGGCATGCCTGCATGCACCGTTGGTACGTGGCACCTGCGTTCTTCAGCCCGAAGGGCATTGTGTTGTAATAAAACACTCCGAATGGCGTGATGAATGCCGTTTTCTCCTGATCTTCGACCTTCAGTCGAATCTGGTTGTAGCCTGAGTAGGCATCGAGGAAGGAGAGTTTTTCGCATCCTGCAGACGAATCGATGATCTGATCGATCCAAGGGAGAGGGAAGTGATCCTTCGGGCAGTGCTTGTTCAGCGATGTGAAGTCCACGCACATCTGTAGGATGTCCGTGTCCTTTTTGGGGACCATCATGGTGTTGGCGAGCCACTCGCTCTCCTTGATCTCCCTGATAAAGTTTGCGTCGAGTAGTCTGTTGACTGCGACTCCGATTGCTTCGGCCCGTGGTTCGGACAGTCGTCGGATGGACTGTTTGACGGGCATGGCGTCTGGAAAGACATTGAGTCCGTGCTCGGCTAATTCCCTGGGAACTCCTGGCATGTCCGCAGGACACCATGCAAAGATTTCCCAGCGCTCTCAGAGGAATTCGACGAGCGCGCTTTCCTATGTGGAGCTGAGGTCATTGGCGATCAGCTCCGTCTTGGAGGCATCCGTCGGATGGACCTGCACCTTCTTTGTGTTGACGGTGGAGTCGAAGGACATATTTGGTGCATTCTATCGTGCGACTGGGGGTGGCCCGTTGTCCGTCACCTCGCGGAGCCTTACGAGCTCCTCCTGCATGCCGAATGACTGGGAGATTCTGTTGAAGTCCTTGTCGCAGTGGTCCGATCGGGTGAAGCTCCCGTGGACCGTGATGACGCCCCTGGGTCCTGGCATCTTCAGTAGCAGGTACGCATAGTGCGGTACTGCCAGGAATCGTGCGAATGCTACACGCCCGAGGATGGCGTGGTATTGTGATGGCCAGTCCACCACTTCGAACTCGAGTCGCTCACATCGAAAGTTGTCGGGCTTGCTGAAGATGACGTCGAGCCATATTTTTCCCAGGGGGAATATGCCCTTCCCTGGGACGATGTCGTGGAACATTGTGTCGGATTGTTCCAGGCTGCACAGTGGGATCCGCATTGCTGCTAAGGTACTGGCGAACATCAGATTGATGTCGCTGCCGCCGTCCATGAAGATGCGGCTCATGTCGAACCCTCCGATCTGCTCCTCAAGCACCAGGGCAGCATGACCTGGGCGAGGGACCTGGCAAGGGTGATCCAAACGGCTGAACGTGATGCAGGACTCCGATCCGCTGAGGTACTCAGGGATGGCAGGTGGAGCGGTTACAGCTAGGTTGATCTGACGGCTGATTTTCTTCTGCACCCTGTTCGTTGGGCGTCCTTTTTGGATCATCAGTGGTCCTTTCGGCGCGGGGTACCCGTGCCCACCGTTATTCTGTGCGGGTGCGATTGGGTGGTTTGGAGGTCCCGCGGGTGGTGGTGGAGGAGCTCCATGTGCGATCTCACCTGGTGCGGGTGCATTCCCGTATCCAGGGTTCGGGGCTTGCTGCCTCATTTGAGCCATGCTTTTGCTGAGTTTCTGGAACTCGCGGCAGTCCTTGAGCATGTGGCTTGCCTTCTTCTTGCCATCCTCCTTGTCAATGTAGAAGTGGATGGTGCATGGACCCGACAGTTTGTCGTATCCTGAGGGTCCGTCGTCACGGCCACGGCGTTGCCATGACTGCGTTGGGCGTCCTCCGTCGCGGAAGTTGCTTCCACGGTATCTGTCATTGCTGCGGTTACCGTCGCTGCGGCGGTCGGCGTAGCCAGCCGCGACCATGTCGGGTCCATCGCGATCATCGTAGACGCGCGATCTTCTCTTGCTACAGCGCTCACGTCGTCGGCTGTAGTCGTCTTCCTCCTCCGAGTGCGCTCGGTGGATGGAGTCCTCGCCGTCAGCCCACCTGTTGGCGATGTCCATGAGGTGGTCGAGTGTCTTGGGTTTAACGCGCCCAAGCTCTTCCTTGAAGTCCTGGCGTTTGACGCCGTCCCTGAAGGCGTCTATAGCTCTCTCCTCAGAGATGTGTGCCGGGGAGTTCTTGGTGTTGGACCAACGCAGTATGTACGAGCGAATGGATTCGCCCGTTCGTTGGGTGCAGGCCCGCAGCTCCTCGATCGAGGCAGGCCTCTTGCTGGTGCCCTTGAAGTTTCGGATGAAACTGTACGCCAGCTCCTCCCAGCTTTGGATGGATCCCAAGGATAGGCTGCTGAGCCAGATCCGGGCTGCGCCTGTCAGCTGCAGCTGAAGGCATTGCATGGCGGTTTCCTTGTTCCCGCCATGTAGCTTGACGGACGACAGGTGGTCGCTAAGCCACGCCTTGGGGTCATGTGTACCGTCAAACTTTGGAGTGTCCGAAGGAAGCTTGAAGTTCCACGGCATCCGCGTCCGCCTAACGGATCTGCTGAAGCATTGGCTCCG
The DNA here is from genome assembly GCA_030063025.1 of Avena longiglumis. Taxonomy (NCBI): domain Eukaryota; kingdom Viridiplantae; phylum Streptophyta; class Magnoliopsida; order Poales; family Poaceae; genus Avena; species Avena longiglumis. Next base: position 447,550,709 of record CP125977.1, read on the forward strand.
CAGAGTTCTCCTTCATCGTCATCCTCTTCGGATTCAGATGAGCATACGCGCTTGGCGCGCGCTTTGTCCATCTTGCACTGGGTTATCTCGCTTCGAGCATAGTAGTCGCGGCTGCGACGACGCGAGCTCTTGTACCTTCGAGGAAGGTCATGCTCTTCATCCTCGGATGAGGGCGTGGGGCTGCGGTTGAACCTGACCGCAACCTTCTTCTTTGGCTCCGCAGGAGCTTCTCTGTGGAGCACGGCTCCAACGAGTCCGAGTCCTGTGAGCGCGGACTTGTGCATGGCCCTTTTTGGGTCCCCCTCCGGAGGTGGATGGGACGCGAGGTATGCGGTGGCTGCCATGATCGCAGCTTGCGGCGTCTTCGGGATGACGTTGCCGTCGGCATCCATCTCCATGAAGGACGTGTTGAGGGCTCGAGTCACCTCACGACGTGCCTTGGGATCCATGTTCTCCGTGCGAGAATGGTGCTTGTTGCCATGGTTCCCATGCGAGCTGGAGCCGATGCACATGGCAGAGAGCGCAGCTCGCCATGCACTGGACTCCAAGGCTGCTTGCTTGCGCTTGTCAGGCACCTCTTGCATCCTCACTTGCTTCTTGTGCTCCTCGATGAGGAGCATGTGGTATGCCATCAGCAGGTCCCGTGAGGCATCTGCGGGTAGGATCTTGTTACCTGCTATGGCTTCGCGTGCTTGAGCCCATCCCTCCTCGCTGAGGTGGATGACCCGATCAGTGTTGTGCCCGTTGGGTGGGGGGACTGGCTTTTTCTGTTCCCGCTGTTTCTACCCTGCGGGTTGGGTGGCGGATTGTGCTCCTGATCTACGTCACTCTGGATGACTATGGCGCACTGGTAGCGCTCGTAGATTGGATTGCTGCTGCCGCAGCTTTCGGATCCGGAACCGTAGGTCCCTTCATCCGATGGTGGATCACACAGATCTGAGTTGCAGCTGCTGCTGTCATTGGACTCATCTATCGATGATAATGTGCGTAGCACGGGGTGTGGAGCCCACGAAGCAGGCCTGATCGATGGCAAGGGCACCCACTCTAGGAGGCGGAGAGTGCCGGTCTACCCCACCTGGAAGCAGAAGCTCCCGAACAGGATCTCGAGTCCGTCGCCAACGGGCTCGAAGTCCTTCAGGGTGGCCGGCGAGTGGGCGGTGAAGTCGAAGGTGCCAAAGAGGAGATGACTCTCCGTTGCCGCGGAGTGGTAGATCGCTTTGGTTGGGACCATCATGATCGCACAATCAGCGCCCCTAATTCCCACAGACAGCGCCAATTGACGAGGTTTAATCTCGTCAATGCCCATTGTTATGGACTTGGGTTTTGGAGAAGATGGGGATGCTGGAGATCGCGGAACGGTTAGAAAACAAGCAACACATGGACACGAGGTTTACCCAGGTTTAGGCCCCCGGACGGAAAACCCTACTCCTTCTTGTCTGCTTTGATTATGGTAGAACCGAAGGTTACAGGGGTGCGTAGATGAAATCTCGCATGGAGGTGTGTATGAGGTGGTGTGCGAGAGGTTGTAAGAGAGCCTCCTCCTCGTGCCCTCCTGGCCTTTATATAGAGGCAGGCAGGTCCCAGGCACATATCGAGTCGGTTACAGGTTTTAGGGTTTACCCCTTTGAATTTTCTATCTACTCTAGTCTTGCTCTCCAAGGATCCGAAGGCGTCATGGGCCCTGGCCACCCGAAAATCTTCATGGGCCAGCGTATATTTGGCATGGGCCTTCCTTGGGCTGGACCAGGTATGCTAAGGTCGTGTACCTGTAAGGTATAACCATGTCAAACCTGCAACATAATAAGTTACAGCCACAAGGGTCAATACATTTGAATTGTATTGGCAAGTGATACTATAGTAGAATAGTGGTATCTATCATCTATATGCATTTGGCTAAGTGGAGCTTAGGCTTGGTTTGCTCAAAATAGATTTTCCTTATCATTTGAAAAAACTAAGTTTTTTTATTTGTCAAAATCACCCAAGGCATCTACCAATCAAAGATTGAAGATCCTTTAACCCTTGTTCAACCACAAGCTTTTAACTTAGAAATTGGGATGAGGAGATCCTTGATAACTTCCATGTCTTGATGCTCAAATTGTCCATTGCCAGGGACACAGCTCAGTACTTAGATTTTACTCTCTCAAGAGGTGGTGCACTTTCCCCACAAGACTTGACATGCATCGAGACAAGATCTTTTAGAAGCCTTCCCTTAGACCAGAATGGACGCTTTCCAAACCTATCACTCCCTACCACCAACTGTTCATTTGGCTAAGTTATTGCAACCTATATGATCCAGGCAGAGCCCATATTGCCAAGTGGTTGCACTTGACGCTTCTCAACATTTGACATCTCAAATCTCTTTGTTCTTGGGTGGCTTTCCACAAGTGAGATACACTAGGGTAGGCCATGAATATGGGTCCTAGGTAACCACTCAACACAAACCATTCACACCATTCCACCCAGGTGATTCATTCACATAGTTGTTTTATTAAACAAAACACAAGTCATTGACTTAGAAATATTTCATGGCATGAATATAATCCACCCTTGTTTTCTACTAGCTAAGCTAAGCATGTTAGTAGTAGGGATCTTAACTTAGGGAAAATTCTACTAAGGCATCATCTACTAGGATTTCCCATGGCATAGCTTATACTTAGAAAATTCCATGCAAGTCCTACTTAGAAACATCACTAATGCATAGTGAAAATAATGGGACAAAAGTATGAAGCTCCACTTGCCTTTTTAGTAGAGAATATAGATTCACTCCTTGATCTTGCAGTAGTCACACTCTTCAAATTTCACTACAATTCAATCAAGGCACAAATTCAATCTAGCATTCAAACAATTTCATCACATAAAATAATGAAAACAAAACAATGCATGCAAGCATGCAAAATATTGTTTTATTTGTAAAGGTGGTCTCTTAATAGGTTATAAACATTTTAAAACACATATTTGTCATTTATAAAAGTGGCAAGGTCATTTGAAAACAAGTTGGTGAAAATGGCCATTTAAATCCCTTTTGTTTTGCTAGAAATGATTTAAATCAAAGTAATAATTTCTAGTGTTTGACAAATATATTTTTTAAACAAAAAATGTTAGTGTTTATGGTCAAAGTGTTTAAAAACAAAATAATTTACAAAAGGTTTCACTCAAAATCATTTTTAAATCAAAGCAACATTTTTATTTTGCTAGAAATGCCTTTAAACAAAGTAATAATTTTACTAGGGTTAATCAAATACATTTTTAAATCCAAAACTTATTGTTTAGGGTCAGAGAGTTTAATTCAACCCATTTGCAAAAGGTTTTACTCAAAAACTATTTTCAAAACATAATAAATAATTTTATTCTACTACTAAATGATTTTATTCAAGGAATAATTCCTTAGTATCACAAAATATATTTTTAAATCCATAAGTTGGTTTTTATGGTCAGTAGGTTCAAAACAATCCATTTACAAAAGATTTTACCCTAAAAACATTTTTAGAATAAATTTTATATCCAAAATAGGCCTACATATGTTTCTACAAAAACAACAAATTTTTACAGAAGCAAAATACTAAAGTAAGGGCATGGTTGCAAAGTATTCTTTTTGCTGATTCCATTGATATAAAATTTGTAAATTTTGGACTTGTGGATCTAAAGTTATGAATTTTTCAAATATAGCCATCTAATAGACACGTTTCTGTTTTTAAAACAAATCACTGGACACGCGTCACGTTCTTACTGGTTGATAACGGTTCGCGTGGATCACGCAGTGTGGATCGTTGGATCTAATGTAAATCATGCGGTACAGAAGCAACATACCCTTTTGTTTAAGTGATTCTATCGTAGCCGACAGATCTGCATCCTACGGCTCCTAGCAATCTAACCAAGATTTGGCGGCGCTGTGACGGTGGACGGCGGCGGCGGCGCACTCGAGCGGTGATGTTGCCGGCGATACAGGAAGCGAGAGAGATAGAGAAGTAGCTCACAGTGATCACAGGGGTGTGGTGAATCTCAAGGTGGTCTTCGGAGAGCAGGGGCGCACGAGGATGGTGACAATTGCTCATCGGAGTTCCTTTTGGCGACGGGCATGCTCTGGCGTTGCCGAAGACGAACCTACAGGGTGCGCTAAGACAAGAAATAGGCGGCATTAGATGCGCATGGGAGACACGAGTACACACGTGTGAAAGAGAGGGAGAGGCGCGGTCGGACTTTACCAGGGGAGCTCGTCGGAGAAATGGCAGACGGTGGCAACACTCTGTCGAAGACGTTGCCGACATTGTGGAGCATGCGCATGTGAGCTGGGTTTACTATAGGATGCGCCTGGTTCTTGTGAGCATGCTCGTGCAGGTTAGGGGTAGTGGGACAGTGAAGGTTGGCCGGAATCGGAAGGAAGGCTTGCCGGAGCAGTGGGCGTCTCGAGCAACAATTGCAGCAGTCTGGTGGCTCATAGGCAGAGGGGTTTGAGGGGAAATGGAGAGGAGAGAGTGGCGGTTAAGAGGGAGTGATCACAGGGCGTAGTTAGCGCGGTATCAATGCAAACTAACGCGAGCAGTAATTAACAGAAACGGCGACGAGGGGGAAATGGTCATTGCGGTGGGGAAGAATACGATGACGGGGCAGTGGGGCTACGATGTCAGCGAGTGAGTGAGGGTGCGCGTGGGGTCAGGCGATCAGTGGCTGCGTGGTGCGGGTCTGAGTAGAAAAACGATTCACCAGGGGAGAGAGAGGTGGGCTGCGAGTTGGGCTTGGGGCTTTCCTGGGCCGGGTTGGTTTGTTTCCATTTTTTTCCTAAAACCTTTTTCTTTTTTCTTTTCTGTTTTTCTATTTTCAAATTCAAACACTCTTTTGATTTTAGATTTCTTTTTCAAATCTTTTCCAAATATTTACTAGGTTGTTAATCTATTTTTTTTATGTATTATATAGTCCATTTTAGAATAATTTCTTTTATTACCTTAGGGTTTATTATTTATTTTAAATAAACATTTTGTCTTTATTAAATAGGATTTTAAATATGGTTCCAATCCATATTAATCTTTTAAATTATTCTTTTACTATGTTTAAGTTATTTGGATAACTTTTAATCCACTTTGGTAAATTTGAATTTATTATTTTCTCAAGATTTAATTTATCTTAGGGATTTTGTCCCTATAATTTGGAATGTGGTTTAATCCCATATACTTTTATTTAAATAATCCTTATCCCGTTATTTTAATTGGATTATCTTTATTCCATTTGCTTATGAATTTAACTCAAGGTTTAAATTGTCTTCTAAATAATTTTATTGGGATTTATTATTTATTTAGTTTAGGCAATTTGTCTTTATTTAAATAAAATTGGATATTATTTAATCTTTATGATTTTATTTAAATAAACCTTTTCTCTTTTTTTATTCCATAAACTTTCTTTTGTTTAAGGATTTGGCCAAGATTTAATTTGGCTTTTAATTATTCCTTATTTATTTTCTTTCTTTCTTTATCTTATAAAATCCATATCTTTTTATTTACAGATCTAGAATTGGTGATTCCAATTTGTATAATTTTATTTAATATTTGCTTATCCTTTTAAATCCTTCTAGGATTTACTTTGTTCATAATTTGGTATGGATTTTAGATAGGAGCTTTATTAGCTTGGAACTTTAATTTCTTTAACTTATTATATTCATAAGTTTTTATCCATGGCTCCAAATTAAATGAAATCAATTTCCATGGTTTCATAATATTTTTATTTTATCATTTTGATCATTTATAAATGTTTGTTGCTGAATTTTATATGGTACAAATCCATAGAGATCTTGGAGATGATTTTCTTTTTCCAAGTTTAAATTTCAAGATACATTCATTGATGAATGCATTTCACTTGGTTGAAATTTGTTGGATTCCATTTTATTCAAATTTGTTCAAGATGAGTTTTGATGTTTCCATTTAGAATCAAAAAGTTTCTTTTCACCCTAATTTTCAACAATTATTTATTTTGTTTATTTATTTTTCACATTTCAAAATTTGAATTTTTTTGGGATGTGACAATACAGTTAATCATTTGTTTTCAGCAAACCGGTGAGATTGATAACCTCACTGTTCGTTGGTGCAAAATCTTGAGTTTGTGTTGTGCATGTTTCCAAGTTGCTAGCAACACCTTTGGGTCATTTCCTTCCTCCTCCTGGTTCGATAACCTTGTTTCTTTCTGAGGGAAGACTTGCTGTTGTCATACCTTCCTCTTGGGGTATCCCAACGAAGCTCTATAGTGATTTGAGTGCATCAAGGGACTTCTACCAGAAGAAGATGTCCACCGTTCATAAACCAACCATTCGTTACTTTGCTATGTTTCTTGCTAACACTTTGTTAGGAAGAGGAGATACCAGCTCGATGGCCAATATAGACATGGCCATGATCACCGAGGCACTCTTCCCTAATGCGTCACAGAGTCCCACTCCTACAACTCTATTTCTCCAGCACCTTCGCCACCAAAGCAACAAAAAGAAAGGTGATATTCGTATCGGTGGAATGGTAATCCACCTAATCCAAGCCCTTGAAATTGCAATTCCTATTGCTCAACCTGTTGATGGCTCTATACTTATGGATGTTAGATATATAACTACTTGTGGCTTCCTCGGTGTTTACCGAGCTAATAGGAGGCTCCGAGCCTATCAATTTGGTTATCTTAATGATTTGCAGGATGGTCAGATGCCACTACCTTGCCCGCAAGCCTTCGAGGTTCAGAGAAGGGACAACTAGATCCTCACCAAGGATCAAGTGACTAAAATCATGGCGGATCTCTATCCCGACTCCGATGAAGAGGAAGAAGGAGGGCAGCAGGATGAGCAGGAGCAGCAGCAGGAGTAGGAATACAACCCTGCTTGGGAGGGACAACAGCAGGAGGAGCAGCCTTAGGACCAATGGACCAATCAGCCACAAACAGCAACAAGGGTTCAACAATGTCCCCTGTCAGGATTTTCTGCAGCTCAACCAGTGTGTTGGGGAGATCGAATAGACTCTACATGGAGTAAGTGAAGATGTGAGTGCCTTAACTCAGACCTTTGGTAACTTTATGACCTACTTCCCCTACTACTACCAGCAGCACCACCAACCGTCGCCGAACGACGGCAACAACTAAGCATGGAAACAACCTAAGCTTGGGGGAGGTTTTGAAAACCTCCAAACTTGCATTAATATTTTTATTTCTTCTTTTTATCTGTTTTCTTTTTCAAGAAAATCATGCTTACTTTCAGTATTGCATTCTTAAAAGCCAAAAACACAAAAAAATTAGCCGTAACCTTTATTTGCAAATTTGTTTCTTTGTGTTTCTCGCATATTGCTCAATTTCAGTTGACTTGGCAATAGGAAAATATAGAGAGGATTCGACTCAAAACGAAGCAATCAAGAGGAGGTATCACATTCCTTTCATCACCTCTCTTGCAACTTTAAATTGATCCAACAACTATTTACTCGCTTGCACTTGAGTCACTCCCCACCTAACTTGTTATCTTATAAATTATATTCCCTTGCCAGTGTCCACTTTTAGCTTTGAAATATTGAGCAATGAACTTGGTTAAAATATCTCCGATATTTTTACAACAAGAAAAAACATCCAAGAGATGACTCGAGTCCATGTTTAGCCCAAAAGATTTGATTTTAGAAACTACTCAACCCCATTGAGCCTAATGTAAATAGACTCTATAACACCCTTGAATGAAATTGTTTGATAAAATGGATACTTCGAAGTAGAAGTGATTATGCCACTGCTTTTTCTAATAATTACAGTAGGATATTGCATTACTGTGTCATTACAAATAATGTTGTACTCCATGGGGAACTATTAACTGTTGGAATTATGCCCTAGAGGCAATAATAAAGATGTTATTATTATAAATCTTGTTCATGATAAAGTTTATATTCCATGCTAGAATTGTATTAAGCGGAAACTTTAATACTGTTGGAATTATGCCCTAGAGGCAATAATAAAGATGTTATTATTATAATTCTTGTTCATGATAAAGTTTATATTCCATGCTAGAATTGTATTAAGCGGAAACATTAATACTTGTGTGGTTTGTGAACAACACCATGTCCCTGGTACGCCTCTAAGGACTAGCTCATAGACATGAGCTGTCAATTGATAATGAGATCATATCATTGGGAGAATGATATGATGGACAGACCCAAACTAAGCGAAGCAATTAGATCGTTTCATCGTGTTCATCTTTGCGAAGCTTTTCCTATGTCAAATATTCTATTCCTTAGACCATGAGATAATGCAACTCCCTGGTACCAGAAGAAAGCTTTGAGGTCATCAAACGTCATCCTATGAGAGGGTGATCATAAAGGTGTCTCGTGTGATCGGAAAGTATCTGTTGGGTATGTATCGAGATGGAATTTGTCCCTCCCAAGTCGGAGAGATACTTGGGCCCACTCGGTAATCGATATCAACACCGCTTGCAAGCATGTGGTTAAGGAGTTAATCACAAAGTGATATCGGATTACGGAACGAGTAAAGTACTTGCCGTGAACGAGATTGAACTAGGTATGACGCACGACGATCGAATCTCGGGCAAGTAAAATATCGCGAGACGAAGGGAATATATATATGGGATTGATTGAATCGGCATCGTGGTTCATCCGATATGATCATCGATGAATGTGTGGAGTCAATATGGGTGCCTGCACCCGCTGTTGATTATTGATAGAAGATCATGTCTGCATATTCTCGAACCCGCAGGGTCACACACTTAACGTATCTCGGCGCTAGGATAGATTGGATAATTGGTTTATGAATTTTTGTTCGGAGTCTCGGGTGGGATCCGGGACATCACGAGAGGTTGCGGAATGGTCTGGAGAATAAGATTCATATAAGGCAGTGCATTTTTTGGAGTTCGGAATTGTTCCGGGTTAATCGGTATTGTACCGGAAGATTCTAGAACCTTCCAGAAGGGGACCAACGTGGCCCCACCTTTCGGGAGGGGGCATGGGCCTATGAGGGAGTGTCCTGGCTGCATTGGGCCAGGGGCACAAGGCCCCATAGGGCCCAGCCGATCCTAGAGAGTTTAAATCGTTTAAACTAGAGATAGGGTTTCTAGAAGAGGGGAGAGTCCATGCCCCCCACTCCTTATCCTTTGGGCTTGGGAGGGCTTAGGCCCGCCTCTATATAAAGAGGGGTGGGGGCGCACCAACCACACACACCTCTCCTCCAAACCCTAGCCGCCTTGCTAGCCTTCCTCTCTCCCTCCCGACTGTTTGTAGGCGAAGCCCTGCAGCAGAAATTCTCCACCATATACACCACGCCGTCGTGTTGTAGATCCAATCTATCTCTCCACCATACTTGCTGGTCCGAGGAAGGAGGAGACGTCGAGGTGCTGCACGTGTGCATCTCACGGAGGCACCGCCACTTGTGGTGCTAGATCGGATCGGATCGCGAGGAGGAGAAGCGAGTACGACTACATCACCCACGTTCCGATGAACGTTCACTGCGAATCTTCAAGGGTATGAAGATCTAATCCAATTTCTCTCGTTGATTGCATCTCCTAGATTAGATCTTGGCTTTCCTCCGCTCGCATCCGTAGAAAATTTTGATTTACTATGCCGCCAAAACCCTTCAAAGATGGTATCGAGCTAGATCTATGTATAGATGTGTTTCACGAGTAGAACGCAACATGGTTGTTGCGGGCGTTGATGTTTTCTGTTGCAAGCCTCTTGTTTGTGTTCTTCTTATGATGCGGGATAGTGGAGATTGAAGCGGTCCAGGCCAATCTTACGCGACGCCGTCATGAGACCGGCTCCGACTTGACGTGTGGCTTGTACCACACATGCGGCGGTGGATGTCGCTTTCTCACTATAGTTGTCATGGGATTAACACCGAGTTTGGCAACCATAATATCACCGCTGTGGCTTTCCGTAGGTAAGAATCGTTCTTAGCATCTACTCCCATAAGCCACGTAAAACATGCAACAACAAAGTAGAGGCGTCTAACTTGTTTTTGCAGGAGTGTTTTCGTGATATGGTATGGCCCAAGATGTGATGTGTATATTGTATGCGATGATCATGTTTTGTAATGTTTCACGACTTGCATGTCGATGAGTACACAACCGGGAGCCATATGGTTGTCTTTATAATTGTGTATGACCTGCAGTCAACTTCTTATACGCCATGTAATAGCTTTACTTTATCGCTAAGTAGTTAGCAATAGTTGTAGTTGCTATTCGTGGTGGAGGCAATCATGGTGGAGTGATGGAGATCATGCTTAACGCACAAGATGGAGATCATTGCGCGAGGATTGGCTATACCATGTCACATAAAGTTATATGCATGTGATGTTTATCCCTTTATGTATCTTATTATGCTTAGATCGCGACGGTAGCATTATAAGATGATTCCTCACTTAAAGATCAAGATAAAACTGTGTTCTCCCCAAGTATGCACCGCTATGCGAAAGTTCGTCGTGTCCAAGCATCACGTGATGATCGGGTGCTATAGACTCTACCACATACAACGGGTGCAAGCCAGTTTTGCACATGCAGAAATACTTGGGTCTAGTTTGACGAGCCTAGCATGTACAGACATGGCCTCGGAACACAAGAACCGAAAGGTTAAGCATGAGTCATATGAGTGATATGATCGACACTTTGTTGTCCACCATTGAAACCACATCTCTTCTCGTGATGATCGGATTAGGTGTGGTGAATTTGGATCGTGTTCACTAAACAACTTGAGGGATGTTGAATTTAGTGGGAGTTCATCTAGTAATTTTATTAAATTGAACTATTTATCATGAACATAGTCTAAATTTTACTTGCAAATACTGTAGATCACATGGCCAAGTCCAACTTCAACGTTTTTGCTGAGAAGGAAAAGCTTAGAAACAATGGGTCTAACTTCACCAATTGATTCCGCAATCTAAGAATCATTCTGTCTGGCGGACAAAAGGACTATGTCCTTGGGAAAGCGTTAGGTGACCCTCGCAATCGCTACTACCGATGAGAAAGCTGTCTATCAGTCGCGCAAAGATAATTATGGTGTGATTAAGAGCACCATGTTGTTTGCTATGGAACCGGAGCTTCAAAATCGTTTTGAAGAGTATCCCGGGCCCTTCGAGATTCTCGAGGAGCTGAAAACCATGTTTTACTCAGCCCGCTCGAGAGATATGAGATCTCCGAGAAGTTCTTTAACTGCAAGATGGAGGAAGGGAGTTCCGTTAGTGAGCACGCCATAAAGATGTCGGGCTACACTCAACGTCTTGAGCAACTGGAATGCACGATTCCAGAGGAGCTCAAGATTGACAGGGTTCTGCAATCACTCCCTCCCAGCTACAAAAGTTTTGTAGTGACTCATAATCAGATTGGTTCAACTGATACGATCACCGAGCTCTTCGCAAAGCTGAAGGCTGCAGAGGTGGACATCAAGAAGGATAATCATGTGTTGATGGTCAACAAGCCCTCCTTTAAGAAAGGTAAGGGAGCAAAGAAACCCTTCAAGAAGGGCGGCGGCAAGCGCAATGCCCCTGCTGAGAAGAAGCTCAAGTCTGGTCCTAAGCCCGACACTGAGTGCTTCTATTGCAAGGACAAGGGTCACTGGAAGCGCAACTGTCCGAAGTACTTAGCAGACAAGAAGGCTGGCACCATCAAAGGTATATTTGATATACATGTTATTGATGTTTTCCTTACTATCCCTCGTTGTAGTGCCTGGGTATTTGATACCGTTCGGTTGCTAATATTTGTAACTCAAACAGAGCTACGGAATAGACGCGGCTTGTAGGGATGAGGTGACGCGCGCTGCTGGCAACGGATCAAGAGTTGATGTGATGGCCGTGCACGCTCTCCTTAGTTTTACCTTCGGGATTAGTTTTAAACCTTAATAAGTGTTATTATGTGCTGCGTTGAGCATGAACATTATTTCGGATCATGTTTATTGCGAGACGGTTATTCATTTAAATCGGAGAATAATGATTGTTCTATTTATATGAGTAACATCTTTTATGGTCATGCACCTCTTGTGAATGGTTTATTTCTTCTAAATCTCGAAAGGGATGAAACACACATCCATAACATTGAGGCTAAGAGATGCAAAGTAGATAATGATAATACAACTTATTTGTGGCAATCGCTGCTCAGGTCATATTGGTGTAAAGCGCATGAAGAAACTCCATTCTGATGGACTTTTGGAGTCTCTTGATTTTGAATCATTTGACACATGCGAACCATGCCTCATGGGCAAGATGATCAAAACCCCGTTCTCCGGTATGATGGAGCGAGCAACGGACTTGTTGGAAATCATACATACCGATGTATGCGGACCGATGAGTGTTTCGACTCGCAGTGGATATCGCTATTTCCTCACTTTTACCGATGACTTAAGTAGATATGGGTATATCTATTTAATGAAACATAAATATGAAACATTTGAAAAGTTCAAGGAATTTCAGAATGAAGTGGAGAACCATCGTAACAGAAAGATTAAGTTTCTACGATCCGATCGTGGAGGTGAATATTTGAGTTATGATTTTCTCACGCATCTTAAAGCAAGTGGAATCGTTTCACAACTCACGCCACCCGGAACACCACAGCGCAATGGTGTGTCGAGCGGAATCGAACCCTATTAGATATGGTCCGATCAATGATGTCTCTTACTGATTTGCCGTTATCATTTTGGGGTTATGCATTAGAAACTGCTGCATTCACTTTAAATAGGGCTCCATCTAAATCCGTTGAGACGACACCGTATGAACTGTGGTTTGGTGCTAAACCTAAGTTGTCGTTTCTTAAAGTTTGGGGATGCGAAGCTTACGTCAAGAAGTTGATGCCGGACAAGCTCGAACCCAAAGCGGAGAAATGCGTCTTCATAGGATACCCTAAGGAAACTATTGGGTATACCTTCTATCACAGAACAGAAGGAAAAGTGTTTGTCGCAAAGAACAGTTCCTTTCTTGAGAAGGAGTCTCTCAAAAGAAGTGAGTGGGAGGAAAGTAGAGCTAGAAGAGGTTATTGAACCTTCTCTTGAATTGGAGAGTAGCGCAGCACCTGAAATTGTTCCAGTGCCGCCTGCACCAACAATAGAGGAAGCTAATGACAAGGATCATGAAGCTTCAGACGATCTCGCCATCGAACGTCGCAGTCGACAAGGTCGCGTGCCCTCCCGAGTGGTACAAAGAACCTGTCTTGACTCTTGTTGGTAGAAGACGTGAACCTATGAACTATGAGGAAGCGATGATGAGGCTAGACTCGAGAAATGGTCGGAAGCCATGAAATAATTGGGATCCATGAGCAAAAACCAAGTATGGACTTTGGTGGATCCTCCTAGCGACCGAAAGGCCGTTGAGTGCAAATGGATATTCAAGAAGAAAACGGACGCAGATGGTAATGTTACCGTCTATAAAGCACGCTTGTCGCAAAAGGTTTTCGACAAGTTCAAGGTGTTGACTACGATGAGACTTTCTCTCCGTAGCGATGTTTAAGTCCATTCGGATTTTATTAGCAATTGCTGCGTTTCATGATTATGAAATATGGCGATGGATGTCAAGATCGCTTTCCTCAATGGGAACATTGATGAAGAGTTGTATATGATGCAACCCGAAGGTTTTGTCGATCCTAAGGATGCTAGTAAAGTATGCAAACTTCAGCGTTCCATTTATGGATGAAGCAAGAATCTCGGAGTTGGAACCTTCGCTTTTGATCAAGTGATCAAGAGCTTTGGATTTGTTCCAAATTGCTATGAAGCTTGTATCTACAAGAAAGTGAGTGGGAGCTCGGTGACGCTTTACGATCAGTATGTGGATGACATATTGATTATCGGAAATGACATCAACATGCTTAACGATGTGAAGAGTTATTTGAACAAGTGTTTTCAATGAAAGACCTAGGTGAAGCTTATATATTGGGAATCAAAATCTATAGAGATAGACAAATACCGAGATAGCTTTAAGCGGAGTACATACCTAGACAAAGTTCAAAAGAAAGGTTCAGAATGGATAAGGCAAAGAAAGGTTCAGTGCCTATGTTGTCGTAAGATATTGAGCAAGGCTCGGTGTCCACTACGGAAATGATAGGGAAGCTATGAGCAAAGTGCCTTATGCCTCGCCATAGGTTCCATCATGTATGCCATCTTGTCAGGTACTAGACCGGATGTGTCCAATGCTCTTAGTTTGACGAGATATCAAAGTGATCCAGTGGAAGGAACAGATACCGTGAAGAACATCCTAAAGTACCTAAATAGAACTAAAGAAATGTTCTTAGTCTATGGGGGTGATGAACAGCTTGTCGTAAAAGGTTACGTTGATGCTAGTTTCGACACCAACAAGGATGATTCCAAATCTCAAACAGGATACGTTTATATTTTGAATGGAGGAGCTGTGAGCTGGAGAAGCTGCAAGCAAAGCGTGATCGCGGGATCTACAGTAGAAGCGGAATACATGGCTGCTGCAGAAGCGTCAAGTGAAGGAGTTTGGATCAGAAACTTCATCACTGAGCTTGGCGTGGTTCCAAGTGCATTGGACCCACTTGAGATATTGTGTGACAACATTGGCGCCATAGCACTCGCTAAGGAACCAAGATATCATCCAAAGACCAAGCAAATCAACCGCAAGTTTCACATAATCCGAGATTATATAGCAGATGGAGATCTGAAGATTAGCAAAGTACATACAGATCTGAATGTCGCAGATCCATAGACTAAACCTCTTCCACGTGTAAAACATGATCAGCACCTCAGTGCCATGGGTGTGAGATTGTTGCCAGATGTAAACTAGATTATTGACTCTAGTGCAAGTGGGAGACTGTTGGAATTATGCCCTAGAGGCAATAATAAAGATGTTATTATTATAATTCTTGTTCATGATAAAGTTTATATTCCATGCTAGAATTGTATTAAGCGGAAACATTAATACTTGTGTGGTTTGTGAACAACACCATGTCCCTGGTACGCCTCTAAGGACTAGCTCATTGATCAATGATGGTTAAGGTTTCCTAACCATAGACATGAGTTGTCAATTGATAATGAGATCATATCATTGGGAGAATGATATGATGTATGACCAAACTAAGCGAAGCAATTAGATCGTTTCATCGTGTTCATCTTTGCGAAGCTTTTCCTATGTCAAATATTGTATTCCTTAGACCATGAGATAATGCAACTCCATTCTGGGAAGAAAGCTTTGAGGTCATCAAACATCATCCTATGAGAGGGTGATCATAAAGGTGTCTCTCAGGTGATCGGAAAGTATCTGTTGGGTTGTATGTATCGAGATGGAATTTGTCCCTCCCAAGTCGGAGAGATATACTTCGGGCCCACTCGGTAATCGATATCAACACCGCTTGCAAGCATGTGGTTAAGGAGTTAATCACAAAGTTATATCGGATTACGGAACGAGTAAAGTACTTGTTGTGAACGAGATTGAACTAGGTATGACGGTACCGACGATCGAATCTCGGGCAAGTAAAATATCGCGAGACGAAGGGAATATATATATGGGATTGATTGAATCCTGGCATCGTGGTTCATCCGATATGATCATCGATGAATGTGTGGGAGTAAATATGGGTGCCCAGACCCCGCTGTTGATTATTGATAGAAGATCATGTCTGCATATTCTCGAACCCGCAGGGTCACACACTTAACGTATCTCGACGCTAGGATAGATTGGATAATTGGTTTATGAATTTTTGTTCGGAGTCTCGTATGGGATCCGGGACATCACGAGAGGTTCCGGAATGGTCCGGAGAATAAGATTCATATAAGGCAGTGCAGTTTTTGGAGTTCGGAATTGTTCCGGGTTAATCGGTATTGTACCGGAAGCTTCTAGAACCTTCCGGAAGGGGACCAACGTGGCCCCACCTTCCGGGAGGGGGCATGGGCCTATGAGGGAGTGTCCTGGCCGCATTGGGTCAGGGGCACAAGGCCCCATAGGGCCCAGCCGATCCTAGAGAGTTTAAATCGTTTAAACTAGAGATAGGGTTTCTAGAAGAGGGGAGAGTCCATGCCCCCCACTCCTTATCCTTTGGGCTTGGGGGAGGGGCTAGGGTTGCGCCCCCCTCTATATAAAGAGGGGTGGGGGCGCACCAACCACACACACCTCTCCTCCAAACCCTAGCCGCCTTGCTAGCTTTCCTCTCTCCCTCCCGACTATTTGTAGGCGAAGCCCTGCAGCAGAAATTCTCCACCATATACACCACGCCGTCGTGTTGTAGATCCAATCTATCTCTCCACCATACTTGCTGGTCCGAGGAAGGAGGAGACGTCGAGGTGCTGCACGTGTGCATCTCACGGAGGCACCGCCACTTGTGGTGCTAGATCGGATCGGATCACGAGGAGGAGAAGCGAGTACGACTACATCACCCACGCCCGTTAATGAGCGTTCCGCCAGCGAATATTCAAGGGTATGAATATCTAATCCAATCTCTCTTGTTGATTGCATCTCCTAGATTAGATCTTGGCTTTCCCTCTGTTCGCATCCGTAGAAAATTTTGATTTACTATGCCGCGAAACCCTTCAAATACTTGTGTGGTTTGTGAACAACACCGTGTCCCTAGTATGCCTCTATGGACTAGCTCATTGATTAATGATGGTTAAGGTTTCCTAACCATAGACATGAGTTGTCGATTAATAATGAGATCATATCATTGGGAGAATGATATGATGGACAGACCCAAACTAAGCGGAGCAATTAAATCGTGTCATCATGTTCATCTTTGCGAAGCTTTTATTATGTCAAATATTGTATTCCTTAGACCATGAGATAATACAACTCCCTGGTATCGGAGAAAAGCTTTGAGGTCATCAAACGTCATCCTATGAGAGGGTGATCATAAAGGTGTCTCTTAGGTAATCGGAAAGTACCTGTTGGGTTGTATGTATCGAGATGGGATTTGTCCCTCCCAAGTCGGAGAGATATACTTCGGGCCCACTCGGTAATCGATATCAACACCGCTTGAAAGCATGTGGTTAAGGAGTTAATCACAAAGTGATATCGGATTACGGAACGAGTAAAGTACTTGCTGTGAACGAGATTGAACTAGGTATGACGGTACCGACGATCAAATCTCGGGCAAGTAAAATATCGCGAGACGAAGGGAATATATATATGGGATTGAATCCTGGCATCGTGGTTCATCCGATATGATCATTGATGAATGTGTGGGAGTCAATATGGGTTTCCAGACCCCGCTGTTGATTATTGATAGAAGATCATGTCTGCATATTCTCGAACCCGAAGGGTCACACACTTAACGTGTCTCGACGCTAGGATAGATTGGATAATTGGTTTATGATTTTTTTCGGAGTCTCGGATGGGATACGGGACATCACGAGAGGTTCCGGAATGGTCCGGAGAATAAGATTCATATAAGGCAATGCAGTTTTTGGAGTTCGGAATTGTTTCGGATTAATCGGTATTGTACCGGAAGCTTCTAGAACCTTCCGGAGGGGGACCAACGTGGCCCCACCTGCCGGGAGGGGGCATTGGCCTATGAGGGAGTGCCCTGGCCGCATTGGGCCAGGGGCACAAGGCCCCATAGGGCCCAGCCGGCCAAACCCTAGGGAAACCCTAGGTGAGCTTCTAGAAGGGGGGAAACTTGCCCCCCACTCCTCCCTCCTTGGCCGCCGGCCCTAGGGTTTGGGGGAGGGACAAGGGCTGGCCGCCCACCCCTCTATATAAAGAGGGCTGGGGCACACCCCCTCCTACACCTCCTCCTCAAGCCCTAGCCGCCCTACTGCCCTCCTCTCTCTCTCTCCCTCCAAACCGCGCGTAGGCGAAGCCCTGCTGCAGAAACTCTCCACCACTTGCACCGCGTCGTCGCGTTGTAGATCCAATCCATCTCTCCACCCTACTTGCTGGACCGAGGAAGGAGGAGACTTCGAGGTGCCGCACGTGTGCATCTCTCGGAGGCATCGCCACTTGCGGTGTTAGATCGGATCGGATCGCGAGGAGGAGAAGCGAGTACGAATACATCACCCACGTTCCGTCGAATGTTTCACTGTGCGAATCTTCAAGGGTATGAAGATCTCATCTATTCCCCCTTGTTGTTTGCATCTCCTAGATTAGATCTTGGCTTTGCCGTTCGCATCCGTAGAATTTTTTTGATTTACTATGCTGCGAAACCCTTCAGTGGTATCGGAGCAAGATCTATGCGTAGATGTGTTTCACGAGTAGAACGCAACATGATTGTTGCGGGCGTTGATGTTTTATTTTGCAAGCCTCTTGTTTGTGTACTTCTTATGACGCGGGATAGTGAGATCGAAGCGGTCCAGGCCAACCTTATGCGACGTCGTTCGCAAGACCGGCTCCGCACTTGACATGTGGCTTGTTCCACACATGCGGCTGGTGGATGCCAGTTTCTCTCACTATAGTTGTCATGGGATTTACACCGGAGTTTGGCAACCATAATAACACCGTTGTGGCTTTCCGTAGGTAAGAATCGTTCTTAGTTTGCTACTCCCATAAGCCACGTAAAACATGCAACAACAAAGTAGAGGCGTCTAACTTGTTTTTGCAGGGAGTGTTTTATGTGATATGGTATGGCCCAAGATGTGATGTGTATGTTGTATGCAATGATAATGTTTTGTAATGTTTCACGACTTGCATGTCGATGAGTACACAACCGGCAGGATCCATATGGTTGTCTTTATAATTGTGTATGACATGTGTGTCAACTTCTTATACGCCATGTAATAGCTTTGCTTTATCGCTAAGTAGTTAGCAATAGTTGTAGTTGCTATTCGTGGTGGAGGCAATCATGGTGGAGTGATGGAGATCATGCCGGCACGCACAATATGGAGATCATTGCGTGAAGATTGGCTATACCATGTCACATAAAGTTATATGCATGTGATGTTTATCCTTTTATGTATCTTATTATGCTTAGATCGCGACGGTAGCATTATAAGATGATTCCTCACTTAAAGATCAAGATAAAACTGTATTCTCCCCATGTATGCACCGTTGCGAAAGTTCGTCGTGTTCAAGCATAACGTGATGATCGGGTGCTATAAACTCTACGTTCACATACAACGGGTGCAAGCCAGTTTTGCACACGCGGAAATACTTGGGTTTGACTTGAAGAGCCTAGCATGTACAGACATGGCCTCGCAACACATGAACCGAAAGGTTAAGCATGAGTCATATGAATGATATGATCGACACTTCGTTGTCCACCATTGAAACCACATCTCTTCTCGTGAAGATAGGATTAGGTGTGGTGAATTTGGATCATGTTCACTAAACAACTTGAGGGATGTTGAATTTAGTGGGAGTTCATCTAGTAATTTGATTAAGTTGAACTAGTTATCATGAACATAGTCTATGTTGTACTTGCAAATTTTGTAGATCAAATGGCTAAGTCCAACTTCAACTTCAACGTTTTTGCTGAGAAAGAAAAGCTTAGAAACAATGGGTCTAACTTCACCAACTGGTTCCGCAATCTGAGAATCATTCTCGCTGGCGGACAAAAGGACTATGTCCTTGAGGATGCGCTAGGTGACACCCCTGCTGTAGATGCGCTGGCTGATGAGAAAGCGGTTTATCAGTCGCGCAAAGATGATTATGGTGTGATTAAGAGCACCATGTTGTTTGCTATGGAATCGGACCTTCAAAATCGGTTTGAAGATTATCCCGGGCCCTTTGAGATTCTTGAGGAGCTGAAAACTATGTTTCAGACGACTCCCGCCCCGAGAGATATGAGATATCTGAGAAATTCTTTAACTGCAAGATGGAGGAAGGGAGTTCCGTTAGTGAGCACGCCATAAAGATGTCGGGCTACACTCAACGCCTTGAGCAACTGGACTGCAAGATTCCAGAGGAGCTCAAGATTGACAGGGTTCTGCAATCACTTCCTCCTAGCTACAAAAGTTTTGTAGTGACTCATAATCAGATTGGCTCCACTGATACGATCACCGAGCTCTTCGCTAAGATGAAAGCTGCGGAGGTGGACATCAAAAAGGATAATCATGTGTTGATGGTCAACAAGCCCCCCAGCTTTAAGAAAGGTAAGGTTGCAAAGAAGCCCTTCAAGAAAGGTTGCGTCAAGCGTGTTGCCCCTGCTGAGAAGAAGCTCAAGTCTGGACCTAAGCCGGACACTGAGTGCTTATATTGCAAGGACAAGGGTCACTGGAAGCGCAACTCTGCGAAGTACTTAGCGGACAAGAAGGCTGGCACCATCAAAGGTATATTTGATATACATGTTGTTGATGTTTTCCTTACTAGCCCTCGTTGTAGTGCCTAGGTATTTGATAATGGTTCAGTTGCTAATATTTGTAACTCGAAACAGGAGCTACGGAATAGACGGCGGCTTGCGAGGGATGAGGTGACGATGCGCGTTGGCAACGGATCAAGAGTTGATGTGATGGCCGTCGGCACACTCTCCTTAGTTTTACCTTCGGGATTAGTTTTAAACCTCAATAAGTGTTATTATGTGCCTGCGTTGAGCATGAACATCATATCTGGATCGTGTTTATTGCAAGACAATTATTCATTTAAATCTGAGAATAATGGTTGTTCCATTTATATGAGTAACATCTTTTATGGTCATGCACCTGTTGTGAATGGTTTATTTCTTCTGAATCTTGAAAGGGATGAAACACACATCCATAACATTGAGGCTAAGAGATGCAAAGTAGATAGTGATAATAATACTTATTTGTGGCATCGCTGCTCAGGTCATATTGGTGTAAAACGCATGAAGAAACTCCATTCTGATGGACTTTTGGAGTCTCTTGATTTTGAATCATTTGACACATGCGAACCATGCCTCATGGGCAAGATGATCAAAACCCCGTTCTCCGGAATGATGGAGCGAGCAACGGACTTGTTGGAAATCATACATACCGATGTATGCGGACCGATGAGTGTTTCGACGCGCGGTGGATATCGCTACTTTCTCACTTTTACCGATGACTTAAGTAGATATGGGTATATCTATTTGATGAAACATAAATCTGAAACATTTGAAAAGTTCAAGGAATTTCAGAATGAATTGGAGAACCATCGTAACAGAAAAATTAAGTTTCTACGATCCGATCGTGGAGGTGAATATTTGAGTTATGATTTTCTCACGCATCTTAAAGCAAGCGGAATCGTTTCGCAACTCACGCCACCCGGAACACCACAGCGCAATGGTGTGTCTGAACGCCGGAATCGAACTCTATTAGATATGGTCCGATCAATGATGTCTCTTACTGATTTGCCGTTATCATTTTGGGGTTATGCATTAGAAACCGATGCATTCACTTTAAATAGGGCACCATCTAAATCCGTTGAGACGACACCGTATGAACTGTGGTTTGGTGCTAAACCTAAGTTGTCGTTTCTTAAAGTTTGGGGATGCGAAGCTTACATCAAGAAGTTGATGCCGGACAAGCTCGAACCCAAAGCGGAGAAATGCGTCTTCATAGGATACCCTAAGGAAACTATTGGGTATACCTTCTATCACAGAACCGATGGCAAAGTGTTTGTCGCGAAGAATGGATCCTTTCTTGAGAAGGAGTTTCTCTCGAAAGAAGTGAGTGGGAGGAAAGTAGAGCTAGACGAGGCTGTTGAACCTTCTCTTGAGTTGGAGAGTAGCGCAGCACCTGAAATTGTTCCAGTGCCGCCTGCACCAATACTAGAGGAAGCTAATGACAAGGATCATGAAGCTTCGGACGATGCTACTACTGAATGTTGCAGGTCGACAAGGTCGCGTGCCCCTCCTAAGTGGTACGGCAACCCTGTCTTAACTGTCTTGTTAGTAGAAGACAGTGAACCTGCGAACTATGAGGAAGCGATGATGAGCCTAGACTCTGAGAAATGGCTAGAGGCCATGAAATCCGAATTGGGATCCATGAGCGAAAACCAAGTATGGACTTTTGTGGCATCCCGCAAAACCACTACTAGAAAATCGCGTTGAATTTGTGCATTGCATCGTCATCATCATGTGTTGTTTGTCTAAAACTATTTTCGCAAAGCCTGTTTTGTTTTCTAAAACGCACCGTCCTGTTTTCTAATTCAAACCCCGGGCCTCCGGATTATTTTTGTTTTGTTGCTATCGGTTTGCGAACGGTCCAATTAAAGTAAATAAAATATTAAGTTATTTTGTTTTGAAGGGCAATCGAAGTCCAATCCGAATCGACCCGACCACCCCATTTTCAAATCGGTCCGCCTAAAATACCTATGCTACCCAGTCCTAACCTACCCACACCCCTCCACCTCACCCCCACCAATAACCTGCTGCCACCTCACCCTCATCCCTCCTCCCCACCACTCATATCCTGCCACCTCCTCTTTTTGTCTCTCCCCCTCTCTCTCCCTCATCACCTGCTGGCCCCACCCAGCCCAGCACCCACTCTTTCCACCCACCGCAGCCCCACCCCCTGCCGACGCACACACCCTGCACCACACGCCAACCAGCCTGGACCCCACCTGGGTCCCACCCCCTGACCGCGTCCCTGCCTCGTCCCACCCCCGCAAACCGCGTCCTCCCCACCTCCTCGCACCGACGCGCCCACCGCCTGCCCGCCATGGCACCCTTCATCCCTCCGCGACGACCTCGCCACCGAGCCTCCCCAGCCGCGCAAGATGCTGCCGCCTCTCTCCTCCTAGTCGCCCCTCCGCGCTGGCCATGACGCGCTCTCGCCCGCCCCGCGCTGCCGCCGCCCCACCAACCTCGCCGCCGCTGCCCTGCCTCCTCCTGCCGCCTCGCCTCCCGCCGAGGGCGCTTGCCCCGCCCGCCGTTTGCTCTCAGCGCCGCCTCTGAAGCGCCGCCCGCTGGGCGAGCTGCGTCGACTCGCCGTCCCCGCTTCCAGCCAGCGCCCGAAGCCGCTTCGCCTGGCCCGCCCGCGCCGCCTCCGCTGCAAGCCCGCTGCCCTGGCAGGTCTCGCTGAAAGGCCTGCGCGCAGCCGCTTGCCGCCGGTGTGATCGCCTGCCCGCCTCGCGCTTCCTCCGCCACCAACGACCGCCTCTCCGCCGCTTATTCTGTCCACACGCGAGCCCGACCGCGAGCCTTCAAGTCGCCTGACGCCTCGCCCCCACGCCGCTGCGCCAAGACGCCGACGCGTGTGACGCCAAGTTCGCCGCCGCCTACCGTGCAGGACGATTGGCCGCCTACCGCCAAGACAGAGGCCCAGTACCTCCCAAGTTTGACAAGTGAACAAGTTACCGGTGCACCACATCAACAGGGGGCGACAAGTACTTCGTCATGGGCCCGGGTGGAGCAAACCCGAAGTCGGTAGATGCGACAAGAACTCCGACAGGGACCATCCGATGCCAAGGTCTTCTTCCGACGACCTCAAGACCGACCGGCGCCAAGGCGAAAACCCCGACACGGATGCTCCGAGTTCTCCATCGAGGAAACCAAGGTCGTCGCCCTGGAACCGAAGGACGACAAGTTCTTCACCCCGGACACCGAGACCCCGGTGCGACAAGTGCTTCATCCCGAACGCCAAGATCCACCACATGAAGACCGTACCGAACCGGTGGCCTCGACGAACCTCCGGCAAGAACTTCGACATGGCCAAGATCCACCACAACCGAGTCCGGCACCGACAAGTGAAGCCAGAACCAACAAGCCCTTCCACCCGGATACGCCAAGATCTACCCCGATCCGAAGACCCTAACCCCGGAGTCCGAGAACGATCCTGCCGAGACTGAACCTCGCCGACCCGTCGAACCCTGAACCCCGAGACCGGACCCCGAACCCCCGGATCCCCAAGTTCGTCGAGACCCTAATGTGTGAACCCCTTCCCGAAACCCTATTTTATGACATAACAACAATTTGTTGCATATTTAATTGTTATCTCGCATGCATATCATTGGTTGGGGGCCTTATGCCGATTCACCTAATAATAAAATATGGGGCCCATATGCGGGCAAATCTAGTCTCATATTGGCCTCATTTAAATTTGTGTAGCGAACCGGTACTATATCTTGGCCATGTTAATACAACATTTAAATTGCGGGGTAGCTAAACAACTTGAAGCATTTAAATAATTGTCGGGACCCCGGTTCCGCTTAATATGACCTAATTGCATCGCACCTTGCCATGTCGTTCATCATACATGCATCATGCCGATCTTCTGCCGTTGTGTTAAATATTGCATCCGGTGTTTGTTCTAGTGTTTTGCTTCTTCGCGGATAAGGCCGTTGAGTTGATGTGAGCTTCTCCCCGATCTTCGGTTGAACCTTCGGCAATGTTTTCAGGCGAGCATCTCCCCCTTTCTACCTATCTTACTTTTATAGTATTTACTTCCCTCCTGTTGGTCTATTGCTATCTGTGTTGCGATGCTCTAGTTTCCGTGCCCGGATATCCCTTGCAACCTTATATTTGCCTTGGACACATCCTATTACCTGTTGTTTGGTAGATAGTTGGACTTGCGCGTCGTAGTCGCTTGCTCGAGTGCCGTTGCGCGTCGTCCAGTGCCACAATTGTTGGAGAATCGCTGCATGTGATGTTGGAGATGATCTTGGCTCTAATTATTGTTTCACTTTAATTACTGTTTAACAACTAAAATTGAATTAAGCAGAGGCATCGGTGGGTGATAGGTAATATTTGGTTTCCGAACGCCCACTTGTGTCCCGTAGGACCCGAGTTCTTGACACCTGTTCCGAGATCGAGCGCGCTAACCACAGGTGGGGAGATATGGGCCCCCCATTGATTATTACCTGATTTCAAAGTATTGTACTGGGGGCCACTGTAACTACCTCGGTGAATTACGCTCCTAGATACAAGCCTGGATGAGTGGTAGTGGTTGAAATAGTACGGTGGGGCCCCAAAAGCCACTCACTGGTAGTCCTTTCAGACGTCCCAACCACTACCCTCTCAACGGGACTCAGACGGGCGAATCGGCGAAGGGATCAACTACGTACACAAGTGGGTATGTACGCAAGCCACCATACTAGAGTACATCAGAGCCATACCATCTAGAAAGAAAGGAAATATAGCAACGCCATACGGCAAGATTCAAATGACCTAGATAGATCTATATTTTAGGATACTTCCTCATACAACACACATCAGAGTATCATGCGGAAGGGGCAAACAAAATCCGAGTACGGACAAGAAGCAAATCGGCATAAGATGCCATAGAAATAAGCACATCCCAACTAAAGGTCTCACGGATCCCCGTTCCCGGAATCTCTACACCGAACGATCGTTGCCCATGTCCTCGGCTTCTTCCACCCAAGATGTCATCTGCCAAGGTACCGTCCATCTGAACCAATAATTTATCGTGTGAGACCCTAAGGGTACTCAGCAAGTCTTAATGCCTCTAAAGGGGACACAACAGGGTGACGAATTGCGCGAAAGATAAATCCTAGCAGTTCTCTGAGATAAACGCTAACCATCCTCCTAACCAATGATAGGCGGATGTCCGTGAATTAAGAACAGAATTATGATGGTAATCTCATCCGATCCATCCTCCTCCCGCTTACCAACGAGGAAGCGGACGAACAACCCCATCCGCTGGCAATTTTATTAACCATTCCGTGAGTGTTGCACTATTTACTAGTCAAGTTACTTAGTCGATTAAAGCGGTACTTTAGTTATGCTTGTCTATGATCGAGAAACGTGTTCCAAGTCGTCCATATCCGGACACGGCTTTGAGAAAGTTTTACCCGCCGGTGCACCAATAGCAACACACGCCGATCAACCTCGGAAAAACCAAATCAAAACCAACGAGGCTTTCACATTGAACAATCACAGATTGAAATATTTAGGGCCACCTTGAAGTACACCATAACGAAGATAGCTGACTCCGAGACGGACTCAAGGTTTGGGTGGACGGCTGTGAGCGACTGGGAACCCAAAACTGGGCTTGTCGACACCGCGTAAATGTGTCCCGATCCTAAACAGTACAGTGTGCTCCTCGCACAATTTAAATACAGAAAGTAGCATGGCATAAGTACCGGATAGTAAATAAAACCTCAAACTAGTTTGTGGCCCCAAGAAATAAGACTGAATCAAGCTCTGGCTCAGGGGGGTCCCATATACCTCCCGGATGTGGATAGCGCGATAAATCAAGGAACAGGAATCAAGTACTCGGGGTCTTACGGGACACAAGTGAGCAGGAAAAACCAAATAGCAGATGTTGCTCACCGGTGCCACTTTCTTTAGTTATCCCACTACTACTCATGTTAAGTTGTTTAGGTACCTCATTATCCAACAGACTCTCACATACCCTACACATGCTGTTCTACGACTCGCATGGCTCAAACAAATCCTATAGTAGTGGCTCATGGGATGGAGGAACAAGCTTGGTGGGGTTTAAAAGTAAGGCTATGCATACTTGGGATTCAATTTAATGCAATCGCGACTCAATGATGCAGGAATAAGATAGAGGCAATAGGTACTGTATGTATGCAAGCATGTGGAAGTGCTTGCCTGATATCTCAGTTGAAGCAAGGGACGGATCCGGTAGTGCTCTGGTTCTCTTGATATAACCCCGCCAAAGGTTCATCCGAGAAAAACCAAACAAACAAGGCCAACATGAATATAGAGCACAAGCATATGAATAAGATGCGTCAAGAAAACAATCATGCCATGATGAATGATGCACAATTTACATGGCAATAAGGTAGCATGGCATGGTGAGGTGTGGAAGACAAGTAATAACACTTTAATGGGGTTTTGGAATCACATTTGTTGCCATGACAGTTGCTGTTCACTATATTTTTATATGATGCATGCTGCAATTGAGGTCATGGATAGCATAAACAGAAAGGTCTCGTCGAGCTGATCATTTTAGACATATCATTTGCTAAATTTGGAATTATAAATCAAAAGTTATTGATTATTTAAATTCTAGTGGCAATTGGTGTAATTTAAGTAAACTTGGAATTTAAATGTGCAAAAGGCAATTTGAATGTCATATTTGAAATCCTGGCATTTTTCTGATCTCCAAACATATATCATTTGTGTTATTTGGAATTACAATGGAAAAGTTATTTAAAATCTGAATTGAATTTGAATTTGAAATAATTTAAACAAGATTTGGATTTAAACAGACACAGAAATCCTTCTATACACAGGCTAATATACCCTCGACACTTACTGTGTGGGGCCAGGGATCTGGTCCCACAAGGCCAGCCGAGGAGAAAGGGGGACCGCGGGTTGATTTGGAAAAAGTTAAGGACCCTTTTATAAACGCGACGGCCATCGACGGGCCGGGCCGGAGCTGGTTGCGTGGGCAAAGGGAGGTGTAATTGCAAAACTGCGCGTTCGCATTTTCTTCCTGAACTTATCGACGGAAAACGGCGCGCGCGGGGATCGAACGCGGATCTGGCGCTACAGACGCTGCCATCGCGTGGCTTGGGCTTGGTGACGAGGGGTGGACGCTAGATAGGCTCTGGCGAGGCGCGGAGGGTGCAGCGCGCGGCGGTGCCGACGGTGTTCGACGGCCGAGCGCGCAACCAGAAACGCAGAGAGGCGGGGTTATGGGAGGTTAGGGGCTCACCGCGAGTGTGTCTTTGGTGCGGGCCGGACGCAGCTTGATCGCCGGTGCGGCTCATGGAGGAGGCGCTAGGGTTTCGACGGCGGCGCAAGGCAGGTGCTCTGGGCTTCTCCTCCTCGCGACGGCTCCGGGCGACGCAGACGAAGCCTTCCTCGACACTCAGCCTCCGCCGCCTCCTGGTGCGTGTGTCGGGCGAGGTAGACGGTGGGCCGGGCGAGAGGCTGGGCGGTGGAGAAGGAGGGCAGAGGAGGGGAGAGGCAGGCCTGGCGGATCTAGAGAGCAGAGGGCTGGGGTAGATAAGAACGCCAGGAGGGGCTTGCGTGGAGGGAAGGTGGCCTCGGTGCCACCTTTTGCCTCCTCACGCATGGCATGGGGCCGTGGATGGCGCAGGTGCAGGGGAGGAGAGGAGGTGGCAGGTGGGGCTGGCTGTGTCGAGGCTAGGTGTGGGGCAGCTGGGCAGAGAGAGATCAGAGGGGAAAAGGAAGAGGGGAAGCGGCCGGCTCGGGCTAGGGTTTGCTTTAGATGGGGTAGCTAGGTGGGGCCAGGATAGAGGGGGCCGAGCTAGAGTAGGGAGAGGGGGTGGCGAGCTGGGGCAGGGTTTGGTGAGATCATGCTAGGAAGCTAGAAAGGAGGAGGGGGTACTTAGGGTTTTGTTTAGGGAAGGTAGAGATTAGGGATTTTGTTTAGCTAGGATGGGGAGATGGCATGAGGTAGGTTTTAGGGTTTTTAGCTAAGAGAGGGGGGGTTTTGGATAGAGGGAGAGGTACTTCACTTGATCAAGCACGCTTCATAGACAAACACACAAGATCTAGGAAAGGAGAAAAGAGAGAAAGGAAGAGAGAGATGATCATGTGATGATGGGGTTTTTCTTTGGTCCATGCATGATCCAAATAATGACCAAGCAAGAACCAAGAGAAGAGGTGGGTTTTAGGTTTGTGCATGCCTCATGAGCACATGTGTGTACATGGAGCATGGGGATAGAGGTTTAACTAAGGGAGATAGAGATAGATGATATGGTGCAGAAACTACAAGCCAAAACAAGATTTAAACAAAGGGAAGATGATCCATGCAAACAAAGCCAAAAACATACCAAAGCCAAGAAAAAGGTGGCACTTGCATGGCCCATGCAACAATATTTGCCATGTAGTTATATTGTGAAAACAACATTAATTTATGTGGCATTATTACTTGCATTCCCAAAAGGTGGGCAAAGGCCAAGCAAAAGATTATGGGTGGAATCCAACCAACAACATGAGCTAGAGATAACTCAAATAAAATGCCAAGCCCATATTAATTGGATGGTGGAATTATAAGGTGGTGAAAGAAAAGTGGTGGAGTTAGTAAGAGAGATGCCCTCAACTCAACTTGGGCATTTAAAAATATATTAAGAACCAAACACAATATCAAGAGGCAACTACAATTAATCATGCACATGAGATAAGAACCAAACAAGAAAGGGTTTTATATGATGCTCAAATGCAAGGTGACATGATGACATGAGCATGATATGATGATGATGCAACAATTATATGTTGGAAGTGGCCCTTTTTATTATAATAACAAGTAGCATTACAGGTGTTAGACAACTGGGATGCTACAACTCTCCCCCACTAAACAGGAATCTCGCCCCGAGATTCTAGGAAGAAGAAGAAGAAGAAGATACAAAGAGAGAAGGATGGTTGGCACGGAGTTCATCTTCACGCTCCCATGTTGCTTCATCAACAGAATGGTGTGATCGCACCTTGCGTAACTTGATGGACTTGTTGCAGTCCTTCGCTCGCTGGGTCTCAAGGATTTTGGTGGGGTGTTCTTGATAAGACAGATCTTCTTGGAGGTCGATTAGCTCATGATCCACGGTCCTGCCGGGATCTTTGAAGCACTTCTTGAGCTGAGATATGTGGAAAACATCGTGGACTTTGAGTTTTTCCGGAAGCTCCAGGGCATAAGAAACTTCTCCTCTTCTACCACGTATCTTGAAAGTACCGATGTATCTAGGAGCCAACTTTCCTTTGATACCGAAGCGGTGTGTTCCTCTCATGGGAGTGACACGAAGGTAGACTAGATCACCAGGGGCATATACCATATCTGTGTGCTTCCTGTCATAGTTGCTCTTCTGACGACTCTGAGCAATCTTCAGGTTCTCCAGAATGATATGCACCTTCTCCTCTGCTTGGGTTACAATTTCAGGGCCAAACCAGATTCTTTCTCCTGCACCTGACCAACCAATCGGAGTTCTGCACTTCCGTCCATAGAGAGCCTCGAATGGTGCCATCTTCAGACTCTTCTGGAAGCTGTTGTTGTAGGAGAATTCAGCATATGGAAGACATTCCTCCCACTTCATGCCAAACGAGATGACGCAAGCCCGAAGCATGTCCTCCGTAACTGATTGATTCTTTCCACTTGTCCTTGCGATCGAGGGTGGTAAGTCTTTGAAGTTCAACTTTGTTCCCAAAGCTTTTGGAAACTCTCCTAACTTTGAGGTGAAGATGCTCCCACGGTCTAAACTGATTTTAAGTGGAACCCCATACGGAGAGACAATTGCTGATATAGAGCTCACCAATCGAATTCCGTAAATTGTTTCTTTTATCGGGAAGAAATGCGCCACTTTAGAAAGCACGTCGATGACAACAAAAATTGCATTGTTGCCCTTCATGACCTTGGAAAGCCGTGATGAAGTCCATCTCTACTTTCTCCCATTTCCATTCCGGAGGTTTCAACGGTAGAAAAGACCAAATGGTTTCGATGGATGCCTTCACTCTGGGCAGACATCACATTCTCGAGACATACTTGGCACAATACCGCTTCAACCTGTGCCACCAAGATTGTGTTTTCAAGTCCATGTACATCTTTGTGCCGCCAGATGGATAGAAAGAACGAATCATGTGCCTCCTTGAGAACTTGGTCTCGTGACCGGATAGTTTGGAACAAACATCCGTGTTCAAAGAAGAGCGTGCCTTGATCATCAACATGGAAGGACTCATACTGGAAGGTCAAGCTTAGCGATGAGCTTTTTGTGCGGATCACCAAGTCGACGAGAGCGAATCTGTTCTTCCAAGAGAGGAGTAGCCAAAAGGTTCAGAGATGCCCTTGTTCCACAATTTCCGTGTTGAGTCGACGGAATTCCTCGCACAAGAGAGATTGTTGCTCTTCCACCATGAGGTTGTTGACATAAGCTTTTCGGCTAAGCGCATCTGCCATGACATTTGCTTTGCCCGGGGTGTAGTTGATGGTCACATCAAAGTCATTGATTGCTTCGATCCATCTCCTCTGCCAAGATTGAGATCAGCCGAGTGAAGATATACTTCAAACTCTTGTGGTCCGAGAAGATCTCACAACGTTACCAAGCAAGTAGTGCCTCCATAGCTTCAAAGCAAAGACAATCGCCGCTAGTTCGAGGTCATGTGTGGGATAGTTGATCTCATGCCTTCAATCGACGAGGCATAAGCAACCACTGCTTTGCATAAGGACCGCACCAATCCTTGCAAAGAGGCATCAGAATATCCGGAAAGGCTTAGATGTATCGGAGGAACCAAGACCGTGTGGAAGTGAGTTTCTCTTTGAGTGTCTCAAAACTTTCTTGACAAGGTGAGTCCACAGTACTTCTTGCCTTTCTTGAGGAGATCGGTAAGAGGCTTTGCTATCTTCGAGAAGTTCGAACAAAGCGACGGCAATAGCTAGCCCGAGAAAACTCCGCACTTCCTTGACATTAAAGGTGAGGAAGCCATTCAACTTTTGTCTTCACGGTTTCCGGGTTGATCGAATGCCCTGGCGTAGAGATAACATGACCTGTATGTTACTCGTGCAGCCAAAACTCACACTTTGAGAACTTTGCATACAAGCGGTTCTCACGAAGCTTGTTTAAGACACACCGCAGTGTTCTTCATGCTCCTCCTTAGACTTGGAATAGACCGAATGTCATCCATATACCACAACAAATTTATCCGGTACTCCATGAAAACGGAGTTCATCACCTCGAGAAGGTAGCAAAGCGTTGGTGAGACCGAAAGACATGACCGTGTACTCATACAGGGCCATAGCGGTGGTGAAAGCTGTTTGGGCACATCTTCTTTATGAATTTCGATTTGGTGATAACCACTTCTCAAGTCCAGCTTAGAGAACACCACAGCCTCCGCCACTGGTCAAAAAGATCATTTATCCGAGGGAGAGGATATTTGTTCTTGATGGTTTTAGCATTGAGAGCCCGTAGTCAACACATAGCCTATCGGTTACATCACGCTTCTTCACAAAGATTGTTGGGCTACCCCAAGAAGAAGTGCTATGTTGAATGAAACCCAACTTCTCTTGTTCATCAAGTTGTCGCTTGAGTTCACCAACTCGAAGGACCCATTTTGTATGGCCGCTTGAGATAGGAGCCGTTCCAGTTCAAGCTCAATCACGAATTCAACCTCGCGATCCGGAGGCATACCCGCAACTCTTCAGAAAGACATCCGGGAACTCACAGACCATCGGTACCTCTGAATAGCTTCCATAGCATCATCATTCGTAGTCGCCAAGGAAAAGAGCCGGACAGCAGAGTCGACTTGGAGAAAAGACTATATGGCCTTCGTGAATCTTCAGAGACACCGAGCGCTCAAAGACAATCAATCACAGCTGCATTTGTTGTCAACCAATCCATGCCCAAGATGACATCAATGTCGAGTTGCCTGTAACAATCAAAGAAGCCAAGAATGAAGAACCCCAATCTCAACTTGATTGCCATGACCGATAT
The DNA here is from genome assembly GCA_030063025.1 of Avena longiglumis. Lineage (NCBI taxonomy): Eukaryota > Viridiplantae > Streptophyta > Magnoliopsida > Poales > Poaceae > Avena > Avena longiglumis. The sequence goes on from CP125977.1 coordinate 447,582,815, forward strand.
GCTCAGCCCTCATGTTTGAACCCTGATTGTACCACCAACCGCTTAGAGAGGAACCATGACTAACTCATTCTCTTACGCAAACTTGTGTGACACAAAAGAATGCGATGCACCGAATCAAAGAGAACTCAGGTGGACCGAGTTAACGGAAAGCATACCCATCACAACTCCAAAGTAGCTCACTTGAGAGGCGTTGACGCTGGCACGAACAACCGCAACCCGGGCTTGGTGTTGATGTTGAGAGCCCGAGGCGGTGGTGCACGAACCAAGGAGAGCTTGTTGCGATCTTGGCGGGGTGGAGGGAGAGCTTTGTTCTTCATCGGACAGCTCGTTTTGATGTCCAGATCTCCACACACGAAGGTGCACCACCGGACGTGGAGCAGAGTAGCTGGACTCCGCCAGCGCCCAGTAGTGGTGGTTGTAGCCCCTGGGAGCCGCAGTGGTGAAGTTTGGTGGCCTTGATGTGAAACTCGCAGGTCTTGGTGGAGCCGGGAGCGACGGTGGGGTGTTAGGAACCCGCACACGCTTAGAAGGAGCTGCCATAATCGCAGAGCTTGATGCATCCCTGTTGTGTTTCTTGGACTCCTCGAACACTTGCCCGCCGCCTCCTCTTGCAGTCTTTGTGTGATTCAGCCTGTGAAGGTTGCCGGTCTTGCATGCATGATTGCATACTTGATCGACGCATTGAGCCCTTGCCTGAACCTTTTTTGCTTCTTCTTGTCATCAGATACCTCATCACCACCATAGCGAGATAGATTCATGAAGTTCCTGATGTAGGTGTTGACGTTATCATTTCCTTGCTTCAGGTTGAGGAAAGCCTCCTTCATCCTTTCCATTACAATCTCTGAGAGAAACTGCTCCTTGAAAGCTGCAGTGAACCTCTCCCAAGTTGGCTGAAACCCAGTGCAGCTTGCCTTCAAGTAGTTTTCCCACCAAAGATCTGCATCTCCCTTGAGAAGGTGAGTAGCACACTTGACCCACTCTGCCGAACATCGCAGCCTCGAGCAGCCTTGAGATCTCACGCAGCCAATCATCCGCCAAGAGGTCGGTCGACACATCAAACCGACGAGGGTTGAATTTGAGGAAGTTTGATGTCTCCACGCTTGGGAGGTGGAGGTAGTGGAGCAAACTCGCTTCTTCCGACGCCTCCTCAAAGCGCCGGTTCTCTCTTGCATAGCCGCCAAAGCATTAGCGATGTTTGACAAAGATCGAGCCTTCCGAGGTATGTCCTCTTGATGCAGTGGTGGAGCCATCCGTCATTGATATAAAACTCAAGTCAAGATTATAATGGAGAATGATAATAATCCAAAATAGTACCAAGATGGAATTAACCAAGATTAAAGGATACAATTTATCGAGATGATATATTAAAATATCAACAAAGTTCATAGCACCTCAAAGATATTAAGCATATCGCACACGATCGAAAAGGAGTGTGGTACACAAATATATCAAAGAAAAATTTTCCACAAATTTCGCATTACAATACCAATAGATGCTAAAATTGCTTAACTAATCAAGATTAGTGACTCTACCGATTCAATATACAAAAGCGAATGATAAGAGTAGTGGTATGGTCGCGACTCCATCCCGCACTCAAATCATTACTCCGACATGAACAAGTGGAACACATATCCTAACCCTTCTTCTCACGATTTAAAACCTAAAGATTGGTAGCTACTAAACGAACACCCCAAACAAGATAGCGTCGGATACAAAGAGGAAGATAGATTGCGTCGGTTTGCAAACGCGTCGGTATGGAATGTACCAACAGTTGATAACCAAAGGCGATAAGATAACAACTTGGATGCAACAGATAGACAAGGGATTACACACACACACACACACACAACCCTATGGTACTACGGAAACCCGTAACACGTGAATCCTAGTTTGAATTTTGAGAAGAGGATTGAAAATGTTGCACTTCCTTACCGTAAAAGGGTGGGTGGAGGGTAAGAAGAAAAGTGGAAGCAGTCCTACTCTCGCTTTTGTTTTTCCCTAGTATACATAACTACCAAAATATTTGCTAGACTAACAACGACTGCTTATTGAAACCTCAAGGTCGGATGGCTCGATACCAATTGTAACTACCTCGGTGAATTACGCCCTAGATAAAAGCCCGGATGAGTGTTAGTGGTTGAAATAGTACGTGGGCCCCAAAAGCCACTCACCGGTAGTCCTTTCAGACGTCCCAACCACTACCCTCTCAACGGACTCAGACGGCCAGAATCGGCAGCGAAGGGATCAACTACGTGACACAAGTGGGTATGTACGCAAGCCACCATACAAGAGTACATCGAGCCATACCATCTAGAAAGAAAGGAAATATAGCAACGCCATACCAAGAAGATTCAAATGACCTAGATAGATCTATATTTTAGGATACTTCCTCATACAACACACATCAGAGTATCATGCGGAAGCGGCAAACAAAATCCGAGTACGGACAAGAAGCAAATCGGCATAAGATGCCATAGAAATAAGCACATCCCAACTACAGGTCTCACGGATCCCCGTTCCCGGAATCTCTACACCGAACGATCGTTGCCCATGTCCTCGGCTTCTTCCACCCAGTATCCGTCCTGCGAAGATACCTGTCCATCTGAACCAATAATTTATCGTGTGAGACCCTAAGGGTACTCAGCAAGTCTTAATGCCTCTAAAGGGGACACAACCTGGGGTGACGCAATTGCAGCGAAAGATAAATCCTAGCAGTTCTACAGATAAACGCTAACCATCCGCCTAACCAATGATAGACGGATGTCCGTGAATTAAGAACAGCAGTTATGATGGTAATCTCATCCGATCCATCCTCCTCCCCGCTTACCAACGAGGAAGCGGACGAACAACCCCCCATCCGTTGGCAATTTTATTAACCATTCCGTGAGTGTTGCACTATTTACTAGTCAAGTTACTTAGTCAGATTAAAGCGGTACTTTAGTTATGCTTGTCTATGATCGAGAAACTGTGTTCCAAGTCGTCCATATCCGCGGACACGGCTTTCAGAAAGTTTTACCCGGCCGGGGTGCACCAATAGCAACACACGCTCGATCAACCTCGGAAAAACCAAATCAAAACCCAACGAGGCTTTCACGACTGAACAATCACAGGATTCAGAAATATTTCAGGGGGCCACCCCTTGAAGTACACCAGAACGAAGATAGCCGACTCGAGACGGACTCAAGGTTTGGGTGGACTATGAGCAACTGGGAACCCAAATCTGGCTTGTCGACACCGCGAACGTGTCCCGATCCTAACAAAGACAAAGGTGCCTCGCACAATTTAAATACGTAAAGTAGCATGGCATAAGTACGGATAGTAAATAAAACCTCAAACTAGTTTCAGGGCCCCAAGAAATAAGACAATCAAGCTCGCCTCGGGGGGTCCCATATACCTCCCGGATGTGGATAGCGCGATAAATCAAGGAACATGAATCAAGTACTGGGGTCTTACGGACACAAGTGAGCAGGAAAACCAAATAGCGATGTTGCTCACCGTGCCACTTTCTTTAGTTATCCCACTACTACTCATGTTAAGTTGTTTAGGTACCTCATTATCCAACACTCTCACATACCCTACACATGTTGTTCTACGACTGCATGGCTCAAACAACTCCTATAGTAGTGGCTCATGGGATGGAGGAACAAGCTTGGTGGGTTTAAAAGTAAGGCTATGCATACTTGGGATTCAATTTAATGCAATCGCGACTCAATGATGCAGAATAAGATAGAGGCAATAGGTCTGTATGTATGCAAGCATGTGGAAGTGCTTGCCTGATATCTCGCTTGAAGCAAGGGACGATCCGGTAGTGCTCGGTTCTCTTGATATAACCCCTGCTCAGTGTCTATCCGAGAAAAACCAAACAAACAAGGCCAACATGAATATAGAGCACAAGCATATGAATAAGATGCGTCAAGCAAACAATCATGCCATGATGAATGATGCACAATTTACATGGCAATAAGTTAGCATGGCATGGTGAGGTGTGGAAGACAAGTAATAACACTTTAATGGGGTTTTGGAATCACATTTGTTGCCATGACAGTTGCTGTTCACTATATTTTTATATGATGCATGCTGCAATTGAGGTCATGGATAGCATAAACAGAAAGGTCTCGTCGAGATGATCATTTTAGACATATCATTTGCTAAATTTGGAATTATAAATCAAAAGTTATTGATTATTTAAATTCTAGTGGCAATTGGTGTAATTTAAGTAAACTTGGAATTTAAATGTGCAAAAGGCAATTTGAATGTCATATTTGAAATCCTGGCATTTTTCTGATCTCCAAACATATATCATTTGTGTTATTTGGAATTACAATGGAAAAGTTATTTAAAATCTGAATTGAATTTGAATTTGAAATAATTTAAACAAGATTTGATTTAAATGGCATACGTAAATCCTTCTATACACAGGCTAAAATACCCTCAGACACTTACAGGTGGGGCAAGGGATCTACGGTCCCACGCGCCAGAGGCAGAGGAGAAAGGGGGACCGCGGGTTGATTTGGAAAAAGTTAAGGACCCTTTTTATAAAACGGCGACGGCCACGGTGGGTACCGACCGCTGGTTGGCGCAAAAGGGGAGGTGTAATTGCAAAATCGCTGGCATCGCTTTTTTCTTCCCCGAACTTATCGACGAAACGCTAGCGCGGGGCGCGGGGATCGAACGCGGATCTGGGCGCTACAGACGCAGCTACCATCGCGGTGGCTTGGGCTTGGTGACGAGGTGGACGCGTGCTAGATAGGGCGCGCGAGGCGCTGGCAGCGCCGAGCGCCGGCGTGCACCGACGGTGTTCGACGGCCGGGCGCAACCAGAAACGCAGAGAGGCGGGGTTATTCGGGAGGTTAGGGGCTCACCGCGAGTGTGCCGGTGGGGTGCGGCCGGACGCAGCTTGATCGCCGGCTCATGGACGGAGGCGCTTAGGGTTTCACGGCGGCGCGCGTGCAGGATCTGGGCTTCCTCCTCGCGACCGGCTCCGGGCGACGCAGACGAGCCTTCCTCGACACTGCAGCCCGCGCCTCCCGGTGCGTGTGGCAGGGTGAGGCGTGGCGAGAGGGAGCTGGTGGTGGAGAAGGAGGGCAGAGGAGGGAGCGAGGCAGGCCTGGGCGGATCTGGAGAGCAGAGGGCTGGGTAGATAAGAACGGCCAGGAGGGGGCTTGCGTGGGGGAGGGGAAGGTGGCCTCGGTGCCACCTTTTTGCCTCCTCACGTGCATGGCATGGGGCCAGGGATGGCGCGGCAGGTCTGGGGAGGAGAGAGGGAGGCTGGCAGGTGGGGCTGCAGCTGGCCAGGTCGAGGCTAGGTGTGGGGCAGCTGGGCAGAGAGAGAGATCGAGGAAAAGGAAGAGGGAGCGGCTCGGGCTAGGGTTTGCTTTAGATGGGGTAGCTAGGTGGGGCCAGGATAGAGGGGGCCGAGCTAGAGTAGGGAGAGGGGGTGGCGAGCTGGGGCAGGGTTTGGTGAGATCATGCTAGGAAGCTAGAAAGGAGGAGGGGGTACTTAGGGTTTTGTTTAGGGAAGGTAGAGATTAGGGATTTTGTTTAGCTAGGATGGGGAGATGGCATGAGGTAGGTTTTAGGGTTTTTAGCTAAGAGAGGGGGGGTTTTGGATAGAGGGAGAGGTACTTCACTTGATCAAGCACGCTTCATAGACAAACACACAAGATCTAGGAAAGGAGAAAAGAGAGAAAGGAAGAGAGAGATGATCATGTGATGATGGGGTTTTTCTTTGGTCCATGCATGATCCAAATAATGACCAAGCAAGAACCAAGATAAGAGGTGGGTTTTAGGTTTGTGCATGCCTCATGAGCACATGTGTGTACATGGAGCATGGGAATAGAGGTTTAACTAAGGGAGATAGAGATAGATGATATGGTGCAGAAACTACAAGCCAAAACAAGATTTAAACAAAGGGAAGATGATCCATGCAAACAAAGCCAAAAACATACCAAAGCCAAGAAAAAGGTGGCACTTGCATGGCCCATGCAACAATATTTGCCATGTAGTTATATTGTGAAAACAACATTAATTTATGTGGCATTATTACTTGCATTCCCAAAAGGTGGGCAAAGGCCAAGCAAAAGATTATGGGTGGAATCCAACCAACAACATGAGCTAGAGATAACTCAAATAAAATGCCAAGCCCATATTAATTGGATGGTGGAATTATAAGGTGGTGAAAGAAAAGTGGTGGAGTTAGTAAGAGAGATGCCCTCAACTCAACTTGGGCATTTAACAATATATTAAGAACCAAACACAATATCAAGAGGCAACTACAATTAATCATGCACATGAGATAAGAACCAAACAAGAAAGGGTTTTATATGATGCTCAAATGCAAGGTGACATGATGACATGAGCATGATATGATGATGATGCAACAATTATATGTTGGAAGTGGCCCTTTTTATTATAATAACAAGTAGCATTACAGGTGTTAGACAACTGGGATGCTACAGCCACAAACTAGTTTGAGGTTTTATTTACTATCCTGTACTTATGCCATGTTTACCGCTTTATTTACGTTTGTGCGAGGAGCACACTGTACTGTTTAGGTAAGCGGAATGTTTTCGCGGTATCGACAGTCCCCGATTGGGGATCTGTCGCTTCTGACCATTGTCGCAAACCCTAAGTCCGTCTCGGAGACCGGCCGACTTCGTTGCGGGTGTACTTAGTGGGGTGGCCCCCCGTGCTTGCTTTGGGTCTGGGAACGTCATGACTTAGGCCCCGCCGACATACCGATGGGTGTATGTTAACTGATCTGGCAAAAAGGGTCGAAGTGCCTGTGGATACTTTGGTGCACCCCTGCAGGGTTAAATCTTTTCGAGAAGCCGTGTCCGCGGTTATGGACGACTTGGAGCACAGTGCTTGATCATAGACAACTATAACTAAAGTTTATTGCTATAAATTGACTTGTATCCGATATGACTAGTAATCAGCTTCACTACAACGGAATGGCCAAGTAAAAGTACCAACAACTGCTGGGTTTTGGGGTTACCTCATGCTAATTGCATCTGACTAGTAAGTGTTGCAACTATCATGGAATGGTTAACTAAAAGTGCCCACTGCTTACTTTATCAGGATGATTATCTAAACCTGACTAGTAATTGCTGCAACGATAACTGAATAAGTAAAACTGCCAACTGTGTGAGTTCCTCGGTTGACTTCCTCGTTTGGTCTCGAGGGGGAAACGCCAGGATGGGTTTGTTTGATGCTAGTATCAGGTTGGATCTGAATAGGTCTTTCTTACCCCTCTCTGATAGCCGCCAGTTGTATCGAGTCTCTATAGGTTGTTTAGTGCATGCTGCCGCCGATCCACCATACCTATGTAGGCGAGGACCGCCAATTCTAGCCTCGCCGCATCTTGGCCTCGATCGACGCTCCTCTTTTTCCTTTGCCCTTTGTCGGCACCCCTTTTGTTTAAGCAGGTTTTGAGATCGACGCCGTTAGCGGTTACCCTTCCGCCTTGGCACGGGCAGGTTATGGACGCCATTGGTTATTCTTCGTGGCTCTTAGCCCCATTTGCATCTTGTCCGTAGACGACGCCTATCATTTTCAAGGTGATTTGGATCTTTGTACATTATATTCGTATTCTTGACTCTTTGAGTCGTTCGATATATATCTGCTCATGGGTCCCATCGAGGACTGTTGTGTAATGTTATTACTTTGTTTTCCACCCGCACGCAAGTGCCTGGTGGGCACCTTCGAATCGTTTCTATGCGGGTTTGGCGGGTTTCGCTTAAACTTGCATAGGGCCGATTCTGAGGGTGTTACAACTTTTCTGGGAGATCAGTGACATTTCTGGTACTAAGCGGGTTTGGCGGGTTTGGCGGGTTTCGCTTAAAATTGCTACGAAGCTTGTATCTACAAGAAAGTGAGTGGGAGCTCAGTGACATTTCTGGTACTATATGTAGATGACATATTGATTATTGGAAATGACATTAACATGCTTAACGATGTGAAGAGTTACTTGAACAAATGTTTTTCAATGAAAGACCTAGGGGAAGCTGCTTATATATTGGGCATCAAAATCTATAGAGATAGACAAAGACGCCTGATAGCTTTAAGCCAGAGTACATACCTAGACAAAGTTCTGAAAAGGTTCAAAATGGATAAGGCAAAGAAAGGTTCAGTGCCTATGTTGTCAGGTAAGATATTGAGCAAGGCTCAATGTCCAGCTACGGTAAATGATAGAGAAGCTATGAGCAAAGTGCCTTATGCCTCGGCCATAGGTTCTATCATGTATGCCATGCTGTGTACTAGACCAGATGTGTCCAATGCTCTTAGTTTGACGAGTAGGTACCAAAGTGGTCCAGGAGTGGAACACTGGACAGCCGTGAAGAACATCCTAAAGTACCTAAATAGGACCAAAGAAATGTTCTTAGTCTATGGAGGTGATGAACAGCTCGTCGTAAAAGGTTACGTCGACGCTAGTTTCGACACCGACAAGGATGATTCTAAATCTCAGACAGGATACGTTTATATTTTGAATGGAGGAGTTGTGAGCTGGAGAAGCTGCAAGCAAAGCGTGACCGCGGGATCTACAGTAGAAGCGGAATACATGGCTCCTGCAGAAGCGTCAAGTGAAGGAGTTTGGATCAGGAACTTCATCACTGAGCTTGGCGTGGTTCCAAGTGCCTTGGACCCACTGGAGATATTGGGTGACAACACTAGCGCCATAGAACTAGCTAAGGAACCAAGATATCATCCAAAGACCAAGCATATCAACCGCAAGTTTCATATAATCCGAGATTTTATAGCAGATGGAGATCTGAAGATTAGCAAAGTACATACAGATCTGAATGTCGCAGATCCATTGACTAAACCTCTTCCACGTGCAAAACATGATCAGCACCTTAGTGCCATGGGTGTTAGATTGTTGCCAGATGTAATCTAGATTATTGACTCTAGTGCAAGTGGGAGACTGTTGGAATTATGCCCTAGAGGCAATAATAAAGATGTTATTATTATAATTCTTGTTTATGATAAAGTTTATATTCCATGCTAGAATTGTATTAAGCGGAAAATTTAATACTTGTGTGGTTTGTGAACAACACCGTGTCCCTAGTATGCCTCTATGGACTAGCTCATTGATTAATGATGGTTAAGGTTTCCTAACCATAGACATGAGTTGTCGATTAATAATGAGATCATATCATTGGGAGAATGATATGATGGACAGACCCAAACTAAGCGGAGCAATTAGATCGTGTCATCGTGTTCATCTTTGCGAAGCTTTTCTTATGTAAAATATTGTATTCCTTAGACCATGAGATAATACAACTCCCTGGTATCGGAAGAAAGCTTTGAGGTCATCAAACGTCACCCTATGAGAGGGTGATCATAAAGGTGTCTCTCAGGTAATCGGAAAGTACCTGTTGGGTTGTATGTATCGAGATGGGATTTGTCCCTCCCAAGTCGGAGAGATATACTTCGGGCCCACTCGATAATCGATATCAACACCGCTTGCAAGCATGTGGTTAAGGAGTTAATCACAAAGTGATATCGGATTACGAAATGAGTAAAGTACTTGCTGTGAACGAGATTGAACTAGGTATGACGGTACCGACGATTAAATCTCGGGCAAGTAAAATATCGCGAGACGAAGGGAATATTTATATATGGGATTGATTGAATCCTGGCACCGTGGTTCATCCGATATGATCATCGATGAATGTGTGGGAGTCAATATGGGTTTCCAGACCCCGCTGTTGATTATTGATAGAAGATCATGTCTGCATATTCTCGAACCCGAAGGGTCACACACTTAATGTGTCTCGACGCTAGGATAGATTGGATAATTGGTTTATGATTTTTTTGTTCGGAGTCTCGGATGGGATCCGGGACATCACGAGAGGTTCCGAAATGGTCCAGAGAATAAGATTCATATAAGGCAATGCAGTTTTTGGAGTTCAGAATTGTTTCGGATTAATCGGTATTGTACCGGAAGCTTCTAGAACCTTCCGGAGGGGGACCAACGTGGCCCCACCTGTCGGGAGGGGGCATGGGCCTATGAGGGAGTTCCCTGACCGCATTGGTCCAGGGGCACAAGGCCCCATAGGGCCCATCCGGCCAAACCCTAGGGAAACCCTAGGGGAGCTTCTAGAAGGGGGGAAACTTGCCCCCCACTCCTCCCTCCTTGGCCGCCGACCCTAGGGTTTGGGGGAGGGGCAAGGGCTGGCCGCCCACCCCTCAATATAAAGAGGGCTGGGGGCGCACCCCCTCCTACACCTCCTCATCAAGCCCTAGCCGCCCTGCTGCCCTCCTCTCTCTCCCTCCAAATTGCGTGTAGGCGAAGCCCTGCTGCAGAAACTCTCCACCACTTTCACCGCGCCATCGCGTTGTAGATCCAATCCATCTCTCCACCCTACTTGCTGGACCGAGGAAGGAGGAGACATCGAGGTGCCGCATGTGTGCATCTCTCGGAGGCATCGCCACTTGCGGTGTTAGATCGGATCGGATCGCGAGGAGGAGAAGCGAGTACGAATACATCACCCACGTTCCGTCGAACGTTCCACTGTACGAATCTTCAAGGGTATGAAGATCTCATCTATTCCCCCTCGTTGTTTGCATCTCCTAGATTAGATCTTGGCTTTCCCGTTCGCATCCGTAGAATTTTTTTGATTTACTATGTTGTGAAACCCTTCATTAACGCCACGAACGATCTAAATATGGGAAACCACTTGATTTTGGCTATTAAGTTATATAAACGTCTATAGCTGCAATGCTATGACGTGTAAATTTTTTAGTCTCCTCATGTTTTCATGTTCCAAGTGAAGTTGTAGTACTCCTCTGACCCACTATTTCTCAATAGTTATCTATTGGCATGGTCACGAGTGCGCAACACAACCTCAATTAACATGTTAAAAATAGTGGCATGATTTATCTATGAAAAGAGTTGAAGTTTTTGAAATACAAGGAAAGAAAAAAGGTGCTTTGATAGTCTTAAATTTTTGACCTGGCAGTAGATGAGTTGTTCTTAAATTAAATATTCTAGGTGCAAACTTGAGTACTCTTAATTTATTAAAGAAACAAGAGCAAAAAATTTTCATCTCTCAACAAGAGAGAAGCCAAAAAGATTTGTTTCACTTTCGTAGCTAAACTTTCGACACTCACTTGTGCATATGATTTATTTGCTAGCAATATATACGTGGTTAGGAAGTGAACTCAGTGCAATCTTCTGAATATTTGTATGATCATGTTTAAGATTACAGGTAATGTGAAGAAAATAATTCGACACCAATTCAAGCTTGTATGTTCTTTTATTTCAATTTCAAATCTTCACTATCCTTTCTTATTTCCTTGTCACTTGAGGACGAGCAACATCTAAGCTTGGGAGAGTTGATAGCCGTGAGATTCTACACATTTTTGATGGTTTTTATTGATGGTTTTCATTTGGATTTAATGGTTTTCTAGATTTACCAAACGCTAATACTTCGATACCAAACAAAACTTAGTTTTTAATATGTGTTTCAGGTTCTGAACATCACCAGAGGGATTTAACAGCAAAAACACAATATTCAGGCGAAAACAAGCAAGTCCCTTTTTAGAAGAAATCGAGGGGAATTTACTGCAAGCTTAACGACCAACTATACGGGCCGCCGTCGTATAGTTCCCGCCATATAGTTGCCATCTCCTTCGTCTTATTAAAATGGAAAAATTTCATAAAGAGGCCAAGGTCGAAAATAGAACACACGAGCCGCCACACCATCTAGAAGGAAGAAAGAAGAGATCCGGAGAAGAAGAAGAAGACGTTCTTCATCTCGCTCCATGATCTTCGATCTCCTAGCCACCACACCTCCATAGCCATTACTTGTACTTGAGAGAGAGAGAGAGATCTCCACCTTGCAAGATCAGGGTTTGAGATTGTTCTTCCTATCTTGAATTGTTTTGGATTTATTTCTATTTCTTATTGTGGATCTCCACCGTAATATCAAGAAGAACTCCCTTTATTTAATTATATCGATGATGTTTTTTTTTCTCATGTGTGAGTAAGTTCTCTTGGGCGTGGGAGATGTACGGGATTTGTGAGATGTGATGTGCCTATATAATTTTCATTAAGTTCGTGGTTGATTTTAATTACTATATTATGTGTACTTGACTATCTGTGGGATGCTTAATGCCTGTTGTCCAATTAAGGCCCAAACAACATGATGTTTTGTTCTACATAGATGGAATCTTGTTTACTAACAGACCGGCGACCCTCGAGTGACACAAAGATATCAATGGAAAACTAGTTTGACTCAAGGATAACAAGAAACCACCGAGCTTACTGCATTAGTCCGATCCAAGGAGCTTAATTGCTAAGCAACCTGAAGGATCTTAATCGTCTAGTGATTGACCATGGTTGTGGTAAACAGGCTAGTAGGATTATTGAAGTTGGGATGAAATCTATCAAGTGAAGTTCCAACTAATTATGGGTTGCTCGTCTACACACATACTTACAAGATTATAATTATTACACTTATAACACATCCACCCGGCACATTCACTATCACCATGAATTGAATCTCCCCGCGCCTACTTCGTCATATGCAGAAAGCAACAAACAAATCGTTCTTTACTTTTTATGTTTTTTATTTCTGAAGTTTATATTTTAGTTTTACTTAAGTACTTTCGTTTAAATCCAAATCATATTTCTCATTTTCAACACTTGCAGTCAATTCACTCGTAGACCTGTGACAACTTCGGATGCGACAAAGACTTCATAATAAACACTTACCTTTGGGCTCCTTGTGGGATCGACATCTTAACTTCGAAACTAGCTACAAACGATTTGTGCACCTGCAGCCATCAATGATGACGCCGGCCCCTCGTACCAGCCGTGGCGGTACGACGATGCAAGGCAGGGCAGCTCGCCCCCTCCCCCCGCCGTCGAGCGACGACGACAACGGCAAGGCCGACCTGGAGTACACGGTGTTCTACCGTAATTTCGGCATGTGCGCGGCAACGAGCTCACCGGCGGCATCGGCATCGGCTTCGACCACTATTATGTTTTTTTAGTTTTTTATTTGTCTAATGAAGTCAAAATTCGGGTATATGTCCGAATTTGACATAATGTATATAAAACTCACCTATAATTTAATGAAATTGCCTATATTTTTTTAAATTTCGCCGAATTTGATTAAATTTTGACAAACACAAGAACCGGCTTGAAAACACGAATAGAATACTAGGCATTCTGAGGCCGAAAACTAAATTCATTCGGTGCTATTTACATCCAGGATTCGGACCGGAACGCCGAGGAGGTGCTCTTAGAAGTCTAGCTTCTTTTAGCACCGCATGGACGTTTTGTCACACAAGACAAGCTTCGCACGGGTGTGGGCTGTTTATTTTGCTAATTTTAGTCTTTAGGATTAGGAGGATTGAAACATGATGTATTGATATGAGTATTTCCGACAAAATCTATCAGAAACGTGACGTTTCTCTGGAATCGTGTACCAGTCGGACAAACCAAAAGATATTAAATTCGTCGTTATGTGGATTTTCCAGTATCTGGCTAGAGTAATAATTTGAATATGATCTAGTATCACTGAATATTGACTTGAGTCCGACGCGTCATGCTCATCCTGTCATCCGCCTTATCCACATCGCCCGGACCAATCACAACCTTCCTCTTGTCAGTGACGCCACCGTGACTTGCCGCAGAAGATCCCCGAACCCTTCCCCGAGCAAAGCAAAACCCTAACTCCCACGGTCTGATCCCATTCCCACCGACCACCCAGCAGCAGTCGCCCTAAAATATCCTGCTATATCACTGACAGCTAGGTCCACTGAGCTTCTCGATCCACATGTCAGCAACAGAGGGTTCTTGAACTGTGTGCGCGAAGTGAGCAACTAGCGGGCGAAGCGGACACCGCCACGTGGGGAGGGGATAGGGATCCGCGGCCCAAACCAGCGGCCCGCAAAACCGGCGAGCCCACACGGCTGGCGCACGCTCAGTCTCTATGACATGTATGGCCGCTACTCCGTGGGTCCCGCAGAGGCGCAGGCTTCGTCTGGTGCAAGCGACGTGTCCCGGAACCCACGGCCCCTCCGTATAAAATCCTCCTATCCATCTCCCCCCGTCGTCTCAGTCGCGCCTCTCTCCAGGAGAAAAACCAAAAAGCGAGTGTGAGAGGGGAAAAGAAAAAAAAAAGTCATTACCACTCGCCCGCTCGCTCCGCAGCCGCGGCGCACACACGCAACGCAACGCAAATCTCGCGCACGGGGTTTGGGGGAGCGCTCGATCCGCGGAGGAAACCCTAGGTACGGACGGATAGGGCGACGGCTCCCGCCCGTTGCTTGCTCGCCTCCCCCCGCTCGAGTTCGTTCCCCATTCCGGTGCGAGGCGATGCTGATTTGATTTGGTTTTTGGTGGTTTATAATTGCCGCTGCAGGGTGGTGGTGGTTTCGGGATGTCGTCGCCGAGGACCGACGGGGGGTTCCTGACGCAAGAGCAGCGGGAGCAGCTGCGTGTCGCCGTGCAGAACGCCGAGACACTCTCGCTCACGTCGCCGCGCTCGCCCACGGGGGGCACCACCTCCGCGCTGCTCCAGCAGTACGAGCAGCAACAGCAGGAGCGGCGGGCCGCCGTCGCAGCCGCGAGGGCAGGCGGGGGTGGCGGCGGGGGAGGAGTTCCTGTGAGGCACGCGCGGCGCTCGCATTCCGGGAAGGCCGTCAAGCTTAAGAAAGGTGAGGTGGCGCTCGATCTGTGTGTGCTCTGTCTAATTAATACCTTCCTTATTGCCATCGAGCTTGTTTTAGACCCTGACGTGCTTGATTACGACGTCATGACTTTGTGCCCATTGATTTATTACTGACTTGGTGAATGACGATACTGCTTAGCCTGCTCTTCAGCCCTTATGCGAAGTCGATCTGGTCTAAGCTTATGGGAATGCAGGTTTAGCAGCTGAGTTGGTCTACCTTTTGATGTTTATTAGTTCGAACTTGTGCTTGTACTTCTAGTGTGCTGGTGCTGCAAGCTTGTGTCTCATGGAGCTGGGGTTCTTGTTATATGGAGAGCTTGCAGATTTGGATATGTTGCAGTCGGTTGGTTAAGTTGATAAGCTTTCAATAGCTGTTTGCTGCTTAGAGTGTTAGCTATGCTTGCATGGAGCAAATCAAATCAGCTGTTCCGTGTTTGTTTAATTGGTGCTTCTGAACCGCCTATTGGTAGAATTCTTCTCAGTTGATTGAATTAGTTATCCGTATTCTGGTTGCATCTGTTGCCCTTTAGGGTTTTTTCGTTGCTCTGTTTCGAGTCATAGGTACTCAAATCCTAGGATCTGATATATGGTACTTTTTTTCGAAATGGATGATGTATGGTACTGTAAAGTTGTCTGAGGACATTATCTACTTGTTCCTGGTTATAAGCTTTCAATTAGTTGATACCACTGGGTTGTACTGCGTAGGCAAGATGACAACTATCTTTTACACGACATTTGCTAATCTGACAGAGCACTTGAAATTCTCCTACATTTGAAGTGTACCATGAGCTGACTGTGATGGTTGACCTCTATATTGTTGTTGTGTGAATTTTGCCCCACTTATGACCTTGGGATGGGCAATTGGGCATCTATTATTATGTTGGGGCATGTTCTGTTTGTATTCCAATCATCTGAGTTAACAATTCTAGCCGATAAAATTTAGTCTGCACCTTTATATATGCGTTCATAGCCTATACTGGAAGTTTGTGCTAGCCCGTTTGTATGATTATACTTGGTTCTGCTAATTATTATTCCACCTTTTGTGTTAGGATACTGTGCTGTATTGCTTTATTCAGTAAGAACTGGAAAACTCATTTCATGCCCTTATTGCTCCATTATTATGTCTGGCTGTTAATGAAATCCTGTGTAGAGAATATAGTGTATTACGGTATGCTTCAATGCAGGCTTCTCTCATTCAAGTGCTCCCTCTGATCCATAATAAGTGTGGGGGCTTTAGTTCAAATTTGGACTAAAATGAACTAAACCCCCGACACTTATTATGGATCCGAGGTGGTAGCAATTTTCGTTGTTTGACAATGGGCTTTGTGTTGCGATTTAATGTGATTTGCAGTTTGAAGACTTGACTTCTGCTTTCTTACAATGTGAAGTCGTCATTCTGGCAATTTAATTACCAGTGCCTTTGTTTCTTGCTTGTCTAGCTTCCATTTACTTTCTGTAGACACTAAGCATGCTGTATTTGGATCTTCAATATTTAGTTCTTCATGGACTCACACTCAACACACATGGTTGGGTGTTTTATGTTAAAGCTGCTGATACATTGACTTTAGTTGCTGTTACCAAATTCCAGCTGTCTCTGCTCTTGTATCATAAGAATCTAGAATGGGTCAATCACTCAATCTATTCATTACAACATCTAGTTGATGTGTTTCCCTCTATGGAAAGCAACTATGCAACATATGGACTTCAAATTTGTACTACTATAAGAGTGTTGTTTTGTTATAAAAATAATACTATGATACCATGTGATCATGTACCTGATATTATGATCTGGAGTGTCAGTAGTTCAGTTTATGTTTACCCATTCACAATCCAAGTCCGATACATAGTTGGGCCTTTTGTCAACTGGGGAGTTATTGAATAGTGCCGTAGGTTCTACCATATACTTGCACTTGGAAGGTAGATGAGTTCTCTGCTATGTCGTGATCTATTAGTTCTCATTTCTACTATTGTAATATAGATAACTGCAAAAATGTCTGATTTGCTGCTCTTTTGTACTGCAGATGGTGCTGGTGGCAAAGGCACTTGGGGAAGACTTATCGATGCTGATACAGCCACATTTCTTGACCAAAATGATCCAAACTATGATAGCGATGAGGTAATGCTTTATGGTCTTGATCTGTATGCTCCAGTCATTTTCTCATGCAATGCTGAACTGTTTGTCATTAAATTAGTCAGCAAGCAACTGGTAATATACTCATTCAGCTTTGTCTGAATATCTTTTTTATGGGGTTATTAATACTCAGTAATCAACCAAACTGGGACACTTATCTTGTATGTTTGGCTAATCAGGAGCCATATGAACTAATTGAAGTCCCTGCTACAACCCCACTAGAGGACTACAAGAAATCTCTTGTCACAATCATTGAGGAACATTTCAGCACTGGTGATGCTAAACAGACGGCTTCTGATCTTAAAGAGATTGGGTATGATGACTTCCACCGCTACTTTGTCAAGAAGCTTGTTTCCATGGCAATGGACAGGCATGACAAGGAGAAAGAGATGGTGTCAGTGCTGTTATCTTGTCTCTATGGTGATGTTGTCAGTTCAACTCAAATCAAACTAGGCTTTGTGATGCTGCTACAGGCTGTTGATGATTTGGCTGTTGACATACCTGATGCGGTTGATGTCCTTGCTCTTTTCATTGCACGAGCAGTTGTTGATGACATTCTTCCACCTGCTTTTCTCAACAAGGCAAAAGGAAGTCTGACAGAGTCTTCAAAGGGCCTGCAGGTTTTACAGATTGCAGCGAAGAGCTATCTTTCAGCACCCCACCATGCAGAGTTACTTGAGCGACGATGGGGTGGTTCAGTTTATATCACAGTGGAGGAGGTAAAGAGGAGGATTACTGATCTTGTAAAGGAATATATCAGGAATGGTGATACAGCTGAGGCATGTAGGTGCATAAGAGAGTTGGCTGTGCCGTTTTTCCACCATGAGGTCGTCAAGCGAGCTGTCACTCTTGGAATGGAAAGTCCAGCTGCAGAAACTCTTATTATCAAGCTTCTGAAGGAAGCATCTGAAGAAGGCTTGATAAGCTCTAGTCAGATGGTGAAGGGATTCTCCCGTATTACCGAGAGTCTTGATGATCTCTCCCTTGATATACCATCCGCAAAATCTCAATTCCAGACACTGGTATCTAAAGCAGTTTCTGAGGGATGGCTTGACTCTTCATATGTACCTTCAGGTGCCAATGGCAATGTCCAAGATGATGACCATGAGAAGCTGAGGAGGTACAAGAGGGACGCTGTGTCTATGATACATGAGTACTTCCTTTCTGGTGATATACAAGAGCTTATTCGCACACTCAAAGAGCTTGGCATTCCAGAGTATAACCCTATCTTTATCAAGAAACTTGTAACGGTTGCTATGGACCGCAAGAACAGGGAGAAAGAGATGGCATCGGTTCTCCTATCTTCATTAAGCATGGAGATGTTCTCTACTGAAGACATTGTCAAGGGATTCATAATGCTTCTTGAATCTGCAGAAGATACTGCACTGGACATATTGGATGCCTCAGATGAGCTGGGACTGTTCCTAGCCAGAGCAGTGATTGATGACGTGCTTGCGCCTCTAAACCTAGATGAGATTGGCAGTGAACTTCCACCAAAGTGCAGCGGAGCTGAAACGCTGAACATGGCACGCTCACTTGCCTCTGCCCGTCACGCAGGAGAGAGGCTTCTGAGATGCTGGGGCGGTGGGACAGGACAAGCCGTTGAGGATGCCAAGGACAAGATAGCAAAGCTCCTGGAGGAATATGAGAGTGGAGGTGATGTAGGGGAAGCATGCAACTGCATCCGTGAGATGGGCATGCCTTTCTTCAATCATGAGGTGGTCAAGAAGGCGCTTGTCATGGCGATGGAGAAGAAGAAAGAGCGCCCCCTCGTTCTGCTCCATGAATGCTTTGGCGAGGGCATCATAACCATCAACCAGATGACCAAGGGGTTCTCCAGGGTCAGGGATGGGCTTGATGATCTGGCTCTTGACATTCCTGATGCCAGGGAGAAGTTCCCCTCCTACGTGGAGTATGGGAAGAAGAATGGATGGCTTGCACCCTCTTTCAGTGGCGCTGCTTCGACTTGAACCAATGACCTGAGCGAGCAGGAAGCATCAAGCTGGACCGGGGAACAAACCCGAAGAAGACGCAGGCAGCCATGGTGTGGTGCAGGCCATCTAGTTCGTGTGCATTTGCGTTTTCGTTTCTGATGCACGTCACTGGACAATGCGTCATAGGTAGCTCAACGAGCCCCCTCTTGCTTGTGGTGGTGGCTCATGTCTAGATCTTTGCATTTCTGGACATACTGTTTACTGTTATTGCGTTGTTCCATTTCAACTTCTTCATAGACCTTTCCTTTCTACATCAAGTAAAACAGAGCAGAAAAAGAATTTCATGTAAACTTTTTTACTATGCCTCTGCTTCCTCTGCATTGGCGTCTGTGATTTCGAAATTATTGTGTTGAACCTAAATGTGGTACTAGAGGAATCAGACGTGAATTACTATACTCCCTCCGATCCATATTAATTGACATTATTTAGTATATAAGTTCATCTAAATTTTGACGAATCCAAGTCAATTAATATGGACCAGAGGGAGTATCATGTTTACGTGCAGTTATTTCTCTACTGCTATCATCCTATCTGCCTTCGAGTTGATTTGCACGATGTGGTTAACGAAACAAAATAAAACAATTGTTCATGAACGCAACAAAAGGATGATATCTGACGGATGTTCTACTACCAATGCGCTACCAGTAGAGTTCAAAAGACAGATTGGACTAGACTCTTTAACGATACACATCTGTTGCGTCAGAACTCAGGAGCAAAGCTCCTGAATTTGGTTACCCACATCCGTGTCAAATGATAGGCCATTATCAGCCTCCTAACTTTTGAGTTACAACATGCTACCCATGGAACACCTCCTGGGTTTCTGACCTGTACACAGCGTCAGCTTTCGTTCTGCAGTCCGGTCTGATCTTGCAGAAACAGCAGCTGAAGAGTCCCTTGCGAGGCCGCTGAGCTATGTGCTTATTGCACATCTGGGACTCCCTACAAGCATTGCACCCACCACGCGGTAGAATCTTCGAGAAGCAGCCACGGTGACGTCGAGTCCTGCCTTCTTCAACCTTTGGTGTGCGCTCTCCGGCTTTCGAGGGGACATTCCCTGTAGTGGACGCTTCGGGCATGACAGAGATCTTCTGATAGCTAAGGATCCTGGATTCAGTGTCTCCCGCGTCACCATCTGCACCGGCACCGTGAAGGCATCCCATGATGTGGGATGCTTTCTCCTTGGGGTGGTGCCCTGGGAGTGGCGGCGAAGGACACTCCCTTCTGGATGAAGCTACGGTTCTGCAGTCCGTGGCGACTGCGTTCCTCACCTGTTGATCTTCTCTGGATTGCATGACCAGGCTCACCGACGAATTCTTGGATACAACCCTGTTACTGATGGGACTCGGGGAAAGATTGATGCGGATGTCCACGTTGCACTTTAGCAAATTTTGCAGAGAAACCACAAGCGGCATCCAGAAGCTCTCTGATGTTGGTACGTCCTCAGGACGACAGAATTGTAACTCGGCAACTGCTACACCTGCAATCCAAAGTTAAACAGAATGAAAATCTGACTTAAAATGTCCACAGCGTAGGCATGCATAATGTTGTTAGAACATGTAGCCATTGCTAGCTGCTCACACTGAATGCCAATATAATTGGTACAGATGATCAGAGCTCTGAGCATGGTACATGTGTTAAAAGAGACGGGGACTATGGCCATGGTGTATCATCTGATGAAGAGCACTAGCTTATTGATAGGTGCTAACATGTGTCTTTCGGGATGCAGCATTGAACCACTGGCTGGATAAGATGTACTACCTCCGATCCAAAATGTAAGCCTTTCTAGCGGTTCAATTGAACTTCTAGAAAGGCTTACATTTTAGAACGGAGGTAGTAATGATGGATCAGCAGGAAATAAGAACCATATGAAGTAGGGACATGTTTTCATTAGATAGAAGGACAAACGAATCTTTCTTCCAGACAAAACAGAAGAAAAAGGTCCAAACACATAGTATAATGACTTACCTTGTGTTGTGTACAGGGATGACAGCTTCCCATCTTTCTGCAACAGATTATGCAGTGAATTAGATGTGCAGTTTTCAAGAGCCTTCATCCATATAGTCTCAAGTACATCTGGATCTCCTAAATTCATATCTAGACAGCCAATTTTGTTCTGATAGCAAAGATGAGAACTGGTGTCTAAGCTTTCATCTTTCAGGACAGCAGCCCCGTCATCTGCGTAATGAATAGCATAATTGTCAGTAAACAGACACCTGATCCTCATCTATACTTTGCTTCATAATGATATTAGATATATGAAATGATTTAAGATACTTTGGCAGTAATGAAGTATGCCTTTTCAGGCAGAGAATACTGGTTACCTGTCTGACTTTCTGTGAACATGCTTGAACCTGCAGTATCGTCTAGGGCCTCTAGGCAGTAAGGCTCTCTCATATTAAATTGCAAAAGAGCCGCAGTAAGCCATGTAGACTGGTTCTTTGTGGTCTTCAACTGCTTTTCTGTTTCAGAAAGTATTTCTAGTGCATTCCTAAGTTTGTGCACGTCGACCTCAGCAGCTGAGAAGTTGCACAAGGTCAGATGGATAAAAAACCAATAAATGCATCTACACTATAAGTAGGTATTTACACACTGGGGTATCACTAAGCTACACAATTCATCAACAGAACAACAGAATTGTGTCTGGCTATTTCATTTAGTTTGCCTACGAAGGGAAGGAAACATACATGTATTTTTGCCAATAACTTTTCTAACTTCTGAAGAATCTGAGTGGTGCTTCCCAGCCAAAATATCCATGATAAGATTTGCAAGCTGAGCTAATAGCTGCAGGGGATCGACCTTTGAACTCAAAAGTTCCCTAGCCCTCCGGACAATCGTAGCAGCATCCGATGACATGGACAGATTAAGAAGATCAAGCAATTCCTCATCCGATACATCACCTATCTGGCAATATACCAATGGGGTTATTTTGTAGGTTTCAAAAAGAAGAAAAAGGGATAATATATTTGTGATGATATACAAGTGAAGTTTAGAAGACTGGAGTAAGTAAATAAACTTACTAGGTCATATGTTACTGATTTGCTGATTCTTTTCCCGAGCAGAGTTAGTTGATCAAGCATTTGAACTGCATCTCGAATGGAACCACTGGCCTTGCGAGCAAGAAGCTCAAGCGCTTCGACTTCAAACTCCATACTTTCTTTTGTGCAAATCTTGCTCAACCGGCGGACAATCTCTGCATCATCTATCTTGCAGAACCTATAGCTCTGGCACCATCCAGCTGAATTGTTTGGTAGCTTATCAATGTCAGATGTTATCATGACAAATATTGATCTGTCAGGGATCCCTTCAAGGCTACTATAGATGGAGTACCATCCCTCCTTATCCATGTGTTGACAATCATCTACAATAAGAACCTTGAAGTGCGACGAAGCAGGAACTTCACAGGCATTCCTGAGCAAGGCAGCAACTCTAGATTTGCAATCCAGTTTGGAAGCATCAATCTCTACCACACTGCTGCTGTTTCCTGAGAATATGGCCACACATTCGTCGCAGTGCCCACACGGCTGGTTCCCGCCTGGAGAGTGGCAATTCAGCACCGCTGCAAACACTTTAGCCGCAGATGTCTTGCCAATGCCATGCGGACCGTGGAGGAGATAGATTGGAGCAAGCTTTCCTTGCAGAACTGCGCTCGAAAGAGACTGTGCAACAACATTCTGTCCAGCCAGCTCAGAGAAAGACTTTGGCCGGTACTTCTGGAGCAAGCTTCTTGCGTTCTCCTGGGGCTCCCTCCGACCGAGCTCTTCTCCTTCAATGACCAGAGAGAAAGCCCTGTCTTTGGCCGCTCTCGACATCCCAGAGATTGCAGAGCAGCAGTTCTGGTTGTGGAGCGCCGCCTTCACCCTCGCATTGGCCTTGATGATGTTGATCGGCGAGTTTGCCAGGCGGGCCCCAAACTCCTCCCTCCTCCTCTGGACATGATCATACATGTTGTAGCTAAAGCTGTGTCTGCCGTAATTGCTTGCCTCCATGTCGTCTTCCTCGAGGGAGCACCCTTCCCAGATGGTCTTCTTGGCTGAGAACTTGGCCAGCGAGTTAGTGTCAGGGTCCCTCAGAGATCTGGACCTCATGACAGCCACCAAAGCCCTCGAAATTGGGATGTCAACCGAATGCCTCCTCCCCTCAATCATCTTGCGAATCTTCCAATGAACTCCACAGGCTGGTTAACTCTTGTGAGATTCTGGGACCAAGCTGACTGAATCCTGCAACGCAGACCAAGTGTTCAGGAACAATTTTGCCTTGACAAGAAGAGTTATGCATTGCACGCTGTAAAAAAAATTACTAAGACATAAAGCAAGCAGATTCCATATCTAAAATTTCCATCCTTTTTCAATCTTGGTAACAAGAAATGTGGGCCTTAGACTGCGGATTTTTAGGAAATAAAAGTTCGGTACGATTTACCCTAACCAGCGTTATCATGCAGATAGGTCGAGCAGAAAAAAAAGGGTGTAAATTCGGCGTACGGTTTCAGGCAAATCAATCTTGGTAAAAAGAAAATCTTGGTAAAAAGAAAATCTTACAGCAAAGACAAAATCGCAAAGAAGTAGACAGTCGCAATGTAGAATGCATCTAAGAAGAACGAAACAATACAAGAGAAAAATATATATGGAAACAAAACCAGCATGGGAATTCGGGTTCTTCGAAGAAAAACCTGGCATCGGGGGGAATAAAAAATGAGAGGCGGGAGCGCAATTCCCCACAGAGGAATGCACCTCAAACAAAGCAAAACAAACAAAATCGGAGCATCTCAGCGACACACGAACCCAGTAACCAAAAGAGAAAACAAGCAGCGAATCCATCCCAAGAACAGATGAGAATGGTGGGGATTAGGAACCGAAGCTTACACTGCCACCCCCTGTCGCCCTCGCCGCCGCCGCCGATGACTTTAGGCACCGCCGCCGCCGCACGCTACCGCCACGCTCCGCTCCACCCGGCTCCCAGTCTTTACCACCACCGCCATCACCACGGCATTAATAACGGGAACAAGCAAAGGGGGGAGACCGGGAGAGGGAGGGCAGGAGCAAGATGACGAGGGGCAGCGCAGTGGCAGAGCACGTAAATACGACCAAAGTCGAGGGCCCCTTGACCCGCGAGGCCTGGGTGGATACTGGAGTAGAAGGAAAATGGAGGCCGGGCTCGCCTCGTGCTGTGCGCCAGCGGTGGCTTGCACCGGTGAATAAGCATATAAACAGGGGCACTTTCGTCTTTTGACGCGAGGATTGTACAATTCAGGCGCAGTCGAATCGCAACGGACGGGACAGTGGCCGCCCCGCGGGGCGGGACTAGTCCATGACAGGTTGGACCCGGTCCCACGTGTCTGTGAGCGGACGGTACGTGAGAGGCGTGTGCGGAGGGGGTCGCCTCAGATTTACTGTTGCTGATGCTGGCCCTCGTGACCGCACCGCTCCTCGTCCTTTCTTCCCCATTTATAGTGCCAAAATTATTCGAAACGATTCTTGCCTTTTTTTCTACTATATCAAAACGGACATTTTTTAAGCCACACACATATTTTTTTGCGGGGGCACACACGTTTTTTATTAATAGAAAATCAAGTAAGTAACATGACGCAACATACCCAGCAACTAAAAAGACAGTTTAAAATAAACTGATTATCCTGAATTTACAGATAAAATTATAAAAAATTGAGTAATACAAAACGATCCCTAGTCTTTCCTACAATCACCGTAGCCTGCAGCCGCCGCCCAACTCCAGCGCTGCCAAGACGGACGTCAAACCTGCACTATTGCAAGATCGAAAACCGCATCATCGTCAACAAGGCTTTGAGAGTTGATGAACATGCCTGCTACACGAAGCGAGCACATGTCGTTGTGGCACGTCGACCGATGGACATTCCCGTGTTGTCTTGGACTAAGATCCGCCGCCTATCGTTGATGAAGTCGGAGAAGAACGACATATCCATCACATCCGGACCGATATCCTTGCTCCAGACAACCACATTGCCCCAGCCGCCGTCGTCGTCGTGATAACAACGAACATCGACGACACACCGAGAAACTGATGTCGCCAGATCTAAAGAACGGCGAGAAGACCAAGCTACCGATCTGAAGGGCTGATCAACAAATATTGCCATCAACTCCGAGGCGCCACCTCCAAGGTCGTCGTTGGTGTGGGAGTGGAGTTGAGCAGTTTTATTTGCTCGGGCCCGCTCCCACCATCCCAATGGCGTACCATAGAAGACAAAACCTAACCCTAGCTACTAGGCTAGAACGGAGGAACGAAGTCCCCCCTTCCTCCTACCGCCGGAGTGGCAAGCGGAGGAAGAGAGACCAAGGTCAACGCCCTCGCCGAAGGAGATTGGGAGGACTTCCCATGTCATGTCACATTATCGTCATAGGTCGGACTTAACTGCTCCTCCATGTATGCACTTGAGGCTGAACGGACTCTCTTTGTTTTATCTCATTTTTCTTGAGCGCCTCCTATTAAGTCATAATCGCCACTTTACCCCTTCTTGAACAACTTGACGAGCGAGCGCCTTCTTCCATTCCATGGTTCCTCTCCCCGAGCGCATGTCTCTTCCTTGTCCGCTCTTCCTTTATTGTCAATTTCTTTGTCCCGCTCTTCCTTTATTGTCCATTTCTTTGTCCTAAATAGAAATAGTGGGCGTGGATGAAGATGAAGTGAGCTCATGACAGAGCTTGATTTCGCGTCACCAATCTCCGCAAAGGCACTATACTAAACTAGGGGAATATGCATGGTGAATTGTTGCATACACAAAAGAAATTCTTGCATGAGAAGAAACATTGGACCTACTGAAAAAGCATAAACATATATAGCATGCGGGGTTTTCATGGTGCCATATGGTTGGACATCCTGTTGTATATCTTGGATTCAATTAACACTGTAGTTTACTCTCTCGGTTCATAATTCTTGTTGGGACTGTAATTTGAATTGAAACTACTGTAACGGAGAGAGTATTGCTATTCATCACCTAATTTTGAGCCCACCTACATCACGTAAAATGTGATGGTTCCACTGCTGCATACACCTCCCCTTTCCTGTTTCTGTTTTGTATGCAACGCCTTGAGCATTTGTTTCTTCTGTGAGGATGGATGTCTGGGACCTTCTTTTCTGAGCACATGTTTAGTTTATTATTTGTGATTTGTCTCTTCTTTTAACGTGGATACGGGGGGACCAAGATTAGGTGGGTACGGCGACATGTTTACTGGTTTTCTAATCATCATTTGTTTAGTTTAGTAGTGATGAAAAGGCAGGGCCGTTGATGATGAGCTAGCTAGTCTCCCTTTCTCACTGTGCTGCTGAAACAAATGTCGCTTTACACATTATAGCAGGCTCAAATAAACAAATGATCGCGTCATGATGCCTAGATTTGCAGGATTCATTATGCAATTGAGATTACTTTCTTAAGTAAACCCTAAACCAGCACAGCATGCCTAGCCTAAGGGCAATAGCACTGTAGAATACACTACTACTACTACTCAATTTGGAGTAATAGCTTGCGGTAAAGAGGTGCGACTTTTGGTTCGACCCTCGTTCTAGTAGTAGTATGGTGTAGTAGCCGTGTAGTAGGGGCAAACAGTGTTGAGCGGCACATCAGTTTTTGCGGTGCAGCGTGCTCATTCACCTCGATTGTATCGGCACTTGCTTGGGGGCAATTAATTCGAGGATTTAGCTTACGCAGACTGAAGTGGCTCCATGTCCTTACTCGCAAGGGTTCACTAGCATGGGATGGAATGGAATCGAACGCAGTTCTGCTCTGGACATAAAACATACGGCAGAGAAAACCGGAAAAGAATCCAATCTCCCTCTCGTCGCCATGCTCTCGCCTGCTTCTCTCTCTCTCTCTCTCTCTCTCTCTCTCTCTCTCTCTCTCTCTCTCGTTTGTGGAAAAATATGCACATGCGTGAGCTGTGCAGTGCAGAAAGAGAGAAGACTGTGTGGTGCGCTGTGCTGCCCGTGGAAACATACAAGACAAGAGATGCGATGTTCCATCTGATGGCAAGGGTAAATAAAGTCCAGCTTTCTTTCAGACAAAACCCCTCTTTACTGAGCTTGTGCATTCATGACTGGACAGTGGACACTGGTCGTCAGTGCCGGAGGCTTTATAGGGGCAGCAGACACAGATGCAAGATTTTGGCAGCACTTAAACAGCGCCTCGTCAATCAATATATGGAGTACTACTTGCCTGTCATTTGTGGAAGGACACCGGCAGGTCCTTCTTCTGAACCAAATTATGGAGGAGGGTGGTGAACTTCGGGTTCAGATTCGCATGGACCATTCGACATGCCTGCAGCTGCAGACCGGCCGGCCACGTTTCTGAGAACCAGTGATAGTGCTAAACTGCTACGGTTGTGGCATGTCCAAAATTACAGTTTGGATTGTGAGGGTTTCTGAGTAGTACTTCATTGCTAAAACTACAGTCTTGTGAAATGTTTATGCAGAGCTAGAGCGGAAACAATGGGTCGCAGATAAGAGCATCTCCACTCGTGGGCGTATGCAGACCGATTTTTGGCCGGACGAATCGTGTTTTCGGCCTGAGTACGTCCAGTCGCCTCCTCGCGTACCAGCCCGTGTTCCCAGGTTCGGCTAAATTCACTTAAACTCGGCGAATATGGGCGAATATAGGCGGAATTTCATTAAATTAGGCGAAGGGAACATAGTACATCGGTTTAACTACGAAAGGATGCCGCCGTGATCGCCGCCGGACGCCGCAACTACAGGTCGAGGCGGGGATTGTTACCGGCCTCGATGTGCGCCATGACTCCGGCGATCGCCTGGGCAGCTCCACCGGGCGGCGGTAAGCCATATTGTTACGTGGCGGCGAAGTCCGTGATCCGTCGTCTTGGGCGAGTTCCTCGAGGCGTCTGTCGTGAAACCGCCTCGAAGACCAAGTTGCCACGATCCTCGAGATCGGGGTCTTGCATGGCCTCGATAGCGGCTGGATCTCTCCGTGAGGTCTGGGTTTTCCATGGCGGCGATAGTCGCTGGATCTCTGGCGAGGTCTGCGCGTCGCACACCGTGACAGGATCCCGGCGGCTGAGTGTCGACCTCGGGGAGGCGAGTGTCCGGCAGGGCCGTATAGCGCGCCTCCCGGAGGAGCCGCGGCCACAGCGGCGGCTGGCCATGGCTTCTCGGCGGAGTTGGCGAGGAAGCAAGGTGCGAATGTCCGAAGTTCGCCGGAGTTGTGGTGGTGTGAGGAACTGTGAAGAGAGACGACGAGATGTATGGCTTTATATAGGACAAAAAATGGCGGGAGGGGTGTAGAGGAGAGGGCTGGAAAAGTGGAAACAGCGGGAACTTAGTGACCGCCGGTCCGACGCGGGAGCCGAGGCGGCGACGGTGGCGCCGTAAATCGGCGACGCGTGGTCGACGCGGCGGACAGTTATTGTCCGGCGCCGCGTGGTTCCGAGGATGACGACGACTCGGCTTCCATCACTGACTCGGAAGGTCAACGCGCCGCTTTGATTTTTTTCACCGATATCGCTGAGTCTGGCGTCCCGGTATGCAAAACACGGGTTCGGCTGGGTAGTTTGATCAAATATGGCGAAATTCGGTAGAAAACAAATCATGGGTGGTAGGCCATTTTCGGCGTCCGAACCAAAATTCGGCATCCAGATCGGCCTCCTGGGTAGGCGAGTGAAGATGCTCTAAGCTCAACCTTTTCTTTTTTTGTTCGAGAATGTGGTGATGCGAGTGTAGTCTGTGTTATACTATCAGCCTTATACTCCACCCAAAGCTACCTTTGGCATTGCGATGGATCGGTACAATGTCGTTCAACTAACTATTATCATGCTTCCCAAATAAATCCAGCACACAACAAACCCAACCACCAGGAAGCTCCCAAAGGAAGACATAAGTTGGGTGATGCGAGGACACAATTTCTGATGAAATAAGGGCACGGAATGGGCCTGAACCAAGACACACACACACACACACACGAGTTTTGGTACTCCCTCCGGTCCATATTAATTGACTCAAATTTGTCTATATTTGAATGAATCTAGACACTATTTAGTATATAGGTTCATCTAAATTTTGACAAATCAAAGTCAATTAATATGGATCGGAGGGAGTAAAAGATTTTCTTTCAAAAAAGAAAACGTTTTGGTAAAAGATATGGAAAATCAGCAGAAGTGACTGGGGAGTCGCTAGCTCTGAGTCGGGCTGTATTTGCTAGTTAGGCCAGATGGACCATATTGTATAACCTTCTTTTCTACCGAATTAAACAAGTACTTGTTACTGGGGCGTCTAACTCGAGTTGTTTAGAGCATCTCTAGCCGATACCATATCCCATGGAGCTGCAAAACGTGGATGTGATTTATATTTTGTTTTGCGGTACGTATATGCGGTATCTACTCCGCAACAACGTTTTATAAAAAAAAATATGTTGAACTCAGAAATGTATTTCCAAATCAAAATATGCATCATCAATTCATCAAATTAATCAATTTTCAAGAATTACCAATCAATAATATTCCATGGATTACAAAAATAGTTGAAAAATGGGAGTTCTCTCAAATAATGGTTTACATTACAAATGTAAACAAATGAAATCTATGGGAGTTCTTCCAATGCAAGCACTAGCGGTGGGCAATAAGATCTTGATGAAGCTGGGAATGTTGTGTTCTGTTTTCAATCTGCCGGTAGGTTTTAAGAAATCTTTGATTTTGTCTAGGTTTCTTCTAGACTTGACCCGACAACCAATATTGTCATACTCCAGGGGAAACCTCTTGTTCTTCTCGTTCTCAACAATTATGTTGTGAAGAATGACACATATTGTTATGATGTTGTTGAGGTATTTCTTTTGCCAGAAACGAGCATGCCCTCGGACAATTGAAACCTTGCTTGGAGCATCCCAAAAGCTCCTTCAATGTCTTTGAGGGATGCTTCTTGACAAGTGGCAAAATGAGCTTCCTAGAAGATTTGGGGTTTACTAATGGTCTTCACAAATGCTTCACATTGAGGATAAATACCATCAACAATATAATATAACCCATATTATAATCATGCCCATTGATCTTGTAGTTGCATGCCGACCGTTCTCTATTTGCTAGCTTAGAAAACAGATGAGATCTATGCAAAATGTTGATGTCATTTAAAGAACCCGGTAGACCAAAGAAGCAATGACATACCCACAAGTCCTATGAAGCCACTGCTCGAGCACGATTGTTTCATCTCAGTGATGACCAATGTACTATCCGTGCCATGCTTTTGGACAGTTCTTCCATCTTCAATGCATGCAATCGACGCTTCCGACCATCTCTGGCCAACCACTTGCCTCATTCTCTGCCATCCGCCTCTTCGTGTCCTCCTCTTTTGGTGCTCGGAGGTATGTTGGACCGAACACCTTGATCAGTGTCTTCGCAAACGACGCACGCATTTTATCATAGTATCTTCGCTAATATGAAGATACTCGTCAATGTAGTTAGCTGCCACTCCATAGGCTATCACCCTCTTGGCGACAAAGATCTTTTGGTATGAACTGAAACCAATCAACCCGGCACAATTCCTTTGTTGCATGAAGTAACTGCAGTTGGCTTCGCAGGCTTTCACTATCTTCTCGAACAAGGGAACTCTCATTCGGTATTGGCGGCGAAAGAGACGAGCAGGGTAAATGGGTACCTTGAAAAATAATCCCGCATGATCATTTCATGGCCAAGAACACAATTACGAGGAAGGCATAAACGGCCCATAGTTGACCCCCTCCTCCTCTTTCGGCGGTTCTCCCCGGCTTCGAGTTCGTCAACCTCAACAAGTAGAAGGATGTTCTCTGCATCATCAT
Organism: Avena longiglumis; assembly: GCA_030063025.1. Classification (NCBI taxonomy): domain Eukaryota; kingdom Viridiplantae; phylum Streptophyta; class Magnoliopsida; order Poales; family Poaceae; genus Avena; species Avena longiglumis. The sequence continues at coordinate 447,613,403 of CP125977.1, forward strand.
CGTCGAGGAGGTTGTCTTCCTAATCGAACTCGTCGGATGAGAAATCCTCCGCAAGAACTGAACCGACGAACTAGTCACCGAACACCAAGACTCGCTCCGCGACGAACTCATCTATGAAATCGCCAGTGAACGGATCCTAAATCTAACGAATTTGGATTTCTAAGCCAAATTGAAAGATGAAAAAAAGCTTAGCGCTAGGATGGCGCCGCCGTATGGCCGACGTAGTAGATCTTGTGCACCAGCGGAAGATTGGGCGAGGCACCGGGAGGCTACAGACCAATTCTGCCGGAGATCGAGGGGTGTTGGCGGTCGCGGTGGTGACACGTTGCGGGAGCACGGGGGTGGCGACAGAGACGCCATGGAGAACTCCAGAGCGGGGACGATGCGCAACGGGCGGCAGGGGTCGGTGGCGGTGCCCTGCAATCGCCCGGAACGGGGCGAATCTGACAGGGCTATGGCGGCGGGGGAAGGAACAGACACAGATTCTCTTACTAGCGTCTTGAATCTTCAGCGCGTGTCCACTAGCCAGCTGATGTGGGAAGCGACAAACAGGAGTCGAGAAACTATAGATATGCGGGAAACGGGGGTAGATATGCGGGAAGTGACATAATATTTTTGGATGCGATACGCTATGCAGCATCTGGAAATGCCTTTTTTTGTATATACCGCAAAGTGGCGGTTATTTTTTAGAGATATTTTACTAATAAAAACCGAATAGCTTATTATATGCCAAGCTGAGTCGCGAGCTACTCGTTCAACTCATCGGTTTTGAGTTTTAATTCCATCATTAGTGGCATCCATATTTTATTTTTTTGAATATTGGCATCCATATTTTTCATACATTACAGGTAGCTAAAACAAGAAACAAGCAGCTCGCTTCTTTTCCCACGTGCAACCGTACGACACATTAGCAAAAAAGGAGTAGATGACACCAGCGATATGCAAAACAAATTTCAATATTATAAAATGTATTAATTTTAAAAGGAGCCCAACTTAAAATTGATTTTTTTCCATTACGTTACGCATGATGTGATTTTCAAATATAGTTGAATTGATATAGGGGTGATTATTGGGAAGCTACTAGAAGTGAGCAAGATATAGAAAATTGAATATTTTTTGGAGAGCCCAATTGTCAGACTTTTAGCAAGCACAAAAAAAAAAGCTGTTCAGGGCCTCGTTATTTGCGATGGCTGCATCCTATGCGTACAAGGCGTGGTTGGGCCATTGGAGATCGCCCGTGCGAGCGCTCGAGCGAGCATGTCCGCACAGTTTGCCTGGGCCAGGCGTTGACATGGGCTGCGTGCTGCTGCAGGTATGGGCTTTCTATTAGTAGACCAACTATTTTTTTTTTTGCCGAAGTGTTGTTCAATTATTCAATTTTTTTCTGTGAAAGTTTCGTAATTCTATTAACAATCATCAATAAAAGTACAACGAGTAAAAAATAATAAAAATTACTGATAGGTCTTTTGACCACCCAATGACGACTTCCGACAATAGCGCGAGCTGAAGACGTACTGTCGTTCCCGTCCCTCCATCAGCAAAGCCGAACAAACATTATCATAGTAGAGTTTATTATAGTAGAAAACAGAAAGTCAATCTTGTTTAAACCCAAAAAATCAGTGCACCAGAACATTAGCCATCGTCAAAGAAGACAACCTTGCATTCTACTCCGTCTTTTTCGACTCGAATAACATGCACGTGAGTTTTTCTAGATTTGTCTTTGATCAAAACTTAATCTATGTAGTATAATAAATATTTAATATAAAATTTGTATATGAAAATTATTTACAATATCTAGTCTTGCTTTTAATATATAAATATTTAATATAAAATTTGTATATGGAAATTATCCCCTACTAGTCTTGCTTTTACCAACCCATTTTGCTGATTTAGCACTGGTTCAACACTTGATTTCCTGGTCGAGTGTTGTGGTTGGTTCATCGCAACGCTGGTTCCTCGGATCATTCACGAGGAGGGTGTAGGGGAGGACGCCGACAGCCGCTCGCGTCGAACCGCACCGCTAGCTTGATCTCGCACGACCCTCTTGAACTGCTGCTTGAGCGAGAGCTTCAGGGAGAGATGTCCCGACACGCTCGCCGAGGCCTTCATCGCTGGAAAAAATCGTATGACATCCGATCTATATTTTTGAAGAATAGACCCATCTCCATACATAATGGTTAAAAAAGATTAATTAACAGACGAAAAAAAAATCAGAAAACTAAAAAGACAAACACGTTCCTGGACCTCGAGAAACAGTTTTAGCAATAAACCGGGTCTCATACGATTTATTTCCTTCGTCGCTGGCGCTGGTCATGCGACCGACAATGTTGAGTCGACAACCTGAGCACTCGTGCTCGTGTAGTCCGTAGATGGTGCTCGTGGCGACATTGACGAGTGTGATATCACTGCGTCACAGGATTCGCTGGGCGGGTGTTGCATGTCGCGTTAGACGTGATCGAAGGCTGCATCCAACGTGGACCAGGATTAGGAGAGATTACCATCCGGTTTAATTAGGGAGGTACCAAATGTAGGATCAGGGCCAAAACTTAGTTCGGCGTGTTTAACATACTCCCTCGATTTATATTAATGATTTTAATTTTATCTAGATATGAATAAATCTAGTCTAAATAGTTAACTAGATAAAATTGACGTTATTAGTATGAACCAGAGTATGAACCGGAGTGAGTACTAATATACTTACTCCGTTTTAAAATATAAGATATTTTAATGTAGTGAACGTGTGTTCATGGTTGTACAAGTAGTGCTCCTAGTGTCTCTCTAACTGTACATGCTAGGACCGAGTCTCTAGGCTAGCTGGGTGTGAGTTTGTTACCTCATGTACATCACTATATAAGTGTATCACTCGATAATGAATACAAACAGTGTTGCACACCATCTCCCTTGCGTGCTCTGGTTCTGACATGGTATCAGATTCCTGATCCACTTCTTCCGCTGCCCCTCCCCCTCTACGACCATGAGCTCCTCTTCCTCCTCCCACTCCTCGGCCGATGACTCCTCCTCCGATGAGGATTTCGGTCGACCGGTCGCAACACAGCCTCTCCCCACCCCCCAACTGCAGGGCCTTCGCATCCGCGATCACGTTCTGGTCGTTCTCGACTATGAGAAGGAGAACTATGTCTCTGGCGCCGCCAGATGCTCGACGCCCTCGCCAAGTTTGGCCTCACCGACCACATCGACGACTCGTCGGCCTAGGCCCTCTCCGGATGCTGGCAGTCCCGTGTCCAATCCGTTTGACTATCGCAGTCTCGCTGGAGGCCTGCAATACCTGACAATGTGTTGGAATTATGCCCTAGAGGCAATAATAAAGATGTTATTATTATAATTCTTGTTCATGATAATGTTTATATTCCATGCTAGAATTGTATTAAGCGGAAACTTTAATACTTGTGTGGTTTGTGAACAACACCGTGTCCCTAGTACGCCTCTATGCACTAGCTCATTGATTAATGATGGTTAAGGTTTCCTAACCATGGACATGAGTTGTCGATTAATAATGAGATCATATCATTGGGAGAATGATATGATGGACAGACCCAAACTAAGCGAAGCAATTAGATCGTGTCATCGTGTTCATCTTTGCGAAGCTTTTCCTATGTCAAATATTGTATTCCTTAGACCATGAGATAATACAACTCCCTGGTATCGGAAGAAAGCTTTGAGGTCATCAAACGTCATCCTATGAGAGGGTGATCATAAAGGTGTCTCTCAGGTGATCGGAAAGTATCATTGGGTTGTATGTATCGAGATGGGATTGTCCCTCCCAAGTCGGAGAGATATACTTGGTCCCACTCGTGTCGATATCAACACCGCTTGCAAGCATGTGGTTAAGGATTTAATCACAAAGTGATATCGGATTACGAAGCAGTAAAGTACTTCTGTGAATGAGATTGAACTAGGTATGCGGCAGACGATCAAATCTCGGGCAAGTAAAATATCGCGAGACGAAGGGAATATATATATGAGATTGATTGAATCCTGGCATCGTGTTTCATCCGATATGATCATCGATGAATGTGTGAGTCAATATGGGTTTCAGACCGCTGTTGATTATTGATAGAAGATCATGTGCATATTCTCGAACCCGAGGTCACACACTTAACGTGTCTCGGCTAGGATAAATTGGATAATTGGTTTATGAGTTTTGTTGGTCTCGGATGGGATCCGGGACATCACGAGAGGTTCGGAATGGTCCGGAGAATAAGATTCATATAAGGCGGCAGTTTTGGAGTTGAATTGTTCCGGGTTAATCGGTATTGTACCGGAAGCTTCTAGAACCTTCCGGAAGGGGACCAACGTGGCCACACCTTCCGGGAGGGGACATGGGCCTATGAGGGAGTGCCCTGGCCGCATTGGGCCAGGGGCACAAGGCCCCATAGGGCCCAACCGGCCAGCTAGGGTAAAACCCTAACTAGACCTTCTAGAAGAGGGGGGGGGGGGGTTTCCTTGCCCCCCACTCCTCCTTCTTGTGGCCGCCGGTTTTGGACTTGGGGGAGGGTCTAGGGCATCCGCCCACCCCTCTATATAAAGAGGGCTGGGGGCGCACCACCCCCACACACCTTCCCCTCCAACCCTAGCCGCCCTGCTGCCCTTCCTCTCTCCCTCCCGACTGTTTATAGGCGAAGCCCTGCTGCAGAAATTCTCCACCATATACACCACGCCGTCGTGTTGTAGATCCAATCCATCTCTCCACCATACTTTCTGGTCCGAGGAAGGAGGAGACGTCGAGGCGCTGCACGTGTGCATCTCACGGAGGCACCGCCACTTGTGGTGCTAGATCGGATCGGATCGCGAGGAGGAGAAGCGAGTACGACTACATCACCCACGTTAAACGAGCGTTCCATTGTCGAATCTTCAAGGGTATGAAGATCTAATCCAATCTCTCTCGTTGTTTGCATCTCCTAGATTAGATCTTGGCTTTCCCTCCGCTCAAGTAGAAAATTTTGATTTACTATGACGTGAAACCCTTCAGTGGTATTAGAGCTAGATCTATGCGTAGATGTGTTTCACGAGTAGAACGCAACATGGTTGTTGCGGGCGTTGATGTTTTATGTTGCAAGCCTCTTGTTTGTGTTCTTCTTATGACGCGGGATAGTGAGATTGAAGCGGTCCAGGCTAACCTTACGCGACGTCGTTCGCGAGACCGGCTCCGCACTTGACGTGTGGCTTGTTCCACACATGCGGCTGGTGGATGTCAGTTTCTCTCACTATAGTTGTCATGGGATTAACACCGGAGTTTGGCAACCATAATATCACCGTTGTGGCTTTCCGTAGGTAAGAATTGTTCTTAGCATCTACTCCCATAAGCCACGTAAAACATGCAACAACAAAGTAGAGGCGTCTAACTTGTTTTTGCAGGGAGTGTTTTCTGTGATATGGTATGGCCCAAGATGTGATGTGTATAATGTATGCGATGATCATGTTTTGTAATGTTTCACGACTTGCATGTCGATGAGTACACAACGGCGGAGCCATATGGTTGTCTTTATGATTGTGTATGACCTGTGTCAACTTCTTATGCCATGTAATAGTTTCACTTTATCGCTAAGTAGTTAGCAATAGTTGTAGTTGCTATTCGTGGTGGAGGCAATCATGGTGGAGTGATGGAGATCATGCGGAATGCACAAGATGGAGATCATTCGCGAAGATTGGCTATACCATGTCACATAAAGTTATATGCATGTGATGTTTATCCTTTTATGTATCTTATTATGATTAGATCATGACGGTAGCATTATAAGATGATTCCTCATAATGATCAAGATAAAAACTGTGTTCTCCCCAAGTATGCACCGTTGCGAAAGTTAAATCGTGTCCAAGCATCACGTGATGATCGGGTGCTATAGACTCTACGCTCACATACAACGGGTGCAAGCCAGTTTTGCACACGCGGAAATACTTGGGTCTAACTTGACGAGCCTAGCATGTACAGACATGGCCTCGAAACACATGAACCGAAAGGTTAAGCATGAGTAATATGAATGATATGATCGACACTTCGTTGTCCACCATTGAAACCACATCTCTTCTCGTGAAGATCGGATTAGGTGTGGCGAATTTGGATCGTGTTCACTAAACAACTTGAGGGATGTTGAATTTAGTGGGAGTTCATCTAGTAATTTGATTAAAAGTTGAACTAGTTATCATGAACATAGTCTAATTTGTACTTGCAAATATTGTAGATCAAATGGCTAAGTCCAACTTCAACTTTTTGATGAGAAGGAAAACCTTAAAAACAATGGGTCTAACTTCACCAACTGGTTCCGCAATCTGAGAATCATTCTCTCTGGCGGTCAAAAGGACTATGTCCTTGGGAAAGCGTTAGGTGACCCCCCTGCAGCTATCGCGGTGATGAGAAAGCTGTCTATCAGTCGCGCAAAGATGATTATGGTGTGATTAAGAGCACCATGTTGTTTGCTATGGAACCGGAACTTCAAAATCGTTTTGAAGACTATCTCGGGCCCTTTGAGATTCTCGAAGAGCTGAAAACCATGTTTCAGACTCAGGCCCATTCTGAGAGATATGAGATCTCTGAGAAGTTCTTTAACTGCAAGATGGAGGAAGGGAGTTCCGTTAGTGAGCACGCCATTAAGATGACGGGCTACACTCAACGCCTTGAGCAACTGGAATGCACGATTCCAGAGGAGCTCAAGATTGACAGGGTTCTGCAATCACTCCCTCCCAGCTACAAAAGTTTTGTAGTGACTCACAATCAGATTGGTTCCACTGATACGATCACCGAGCTCTTCGCAAAACTGAAGGCTGCAGAGGTGGACATCAAAAAGGATAATCATGTGTTGATGGTCAACAAGCCCACCTTCAAGAAAGGTAAGGGAGCAAAGAAGACCTTCAAGAAGGGCGGCGGCAAGCGCACTGCCCCTGCTGAGAAGAAGCTCAAGTCTGGTCCTAAGCCGGACACTGAGTGCTTCTATTGCAAGGACAAGGGTCACTGGAAGCTCAACTGTCCAAAGTACTTAGCGGACAAGAAGGCTGGCACCATCAAAGGTATATTTGGTATACATGTTATTGATGTTTTCCTTACTAGCCCTCGTTGTAGTGCCTGGGTATTTGATACTGGTTCAGTTGCTAATATTTGTAACTCGAAACAGGAGCTACGGAATAGACGGCGGCTTGTGAGGGATGAGGTGACGATCTTGGCGCAGCGGATCAAGAGTTGATGTGATGGCCGTCGGCACGCTCTCCTTAGTTTTACCTTCGGTATTAGTTTTAAACCTTAATAAGTGTTATTATGTGCATGCGTTGAGCATGAACATTATTTCTGGATCGTGTTTATTGCAAGACGGTTATTCATTTAAATCGGAGAATAATGGTTGTTCTATTTATACGAATAACATCTTTTATGGTCATGCACCGATTGTGAATGGTTTATTTCTTCTAAATCTTGAAAGGGATGAAACACACATCCATAACATTGAGGCTAAGAGATGCAAAGTAGATAGTGATAATACTACTTATTTGTGGCACTGTCGTCTAGGTCATATTGGTGTAAAACGCATGAAGAAACTCCATTCTGATGGACTTTTGGAGTCTCTTGATTTTGAATCATTTGACACATGCGAACCATGCCTCATGGGCAATATGATCAAAACCCCGTTCTCTGGTATGATGGAGCGAGCAACAGACTTGTTGGAAATCATACATACCGATGTATGCGGACCGATGAGTGTTTCGACGCGCGGTGGATATCTCTACTTTCTCACTTTTACCGATGACTTAAGTAGATATGGGTATATCTATTTAATGAAACATAAATCTGAAACGTTTGAAAAGTTTAAAGAATTTCAGAATGAAGTGGAGAACCATCGTAACAGAAAGATTAAGTTTCTACGATCCGATCGTGGAGGTGAATATTTGAGTTATGATTTTCTCACGCATCTTAAAGCAAGCGGAATCGTTTCGCAACTCACGCCACCCGGAACACCACAGCGCAATGGTGTGTCTGAACGTCGGAACCGAACCCTATTAGATATGGTCCGATCGATGATGTCTCTTACTAATTTTCCGTTATCATTTTGGGGTTATGCATTAGAAACCGCTGCATTCACTTTAAATAGGGCTCCATCTAAATCCGTTGAGACGACACCGTATGAACTGTGGTTTGGTGCTAAACCTAAGTTGTCGTTTCTTAAGGTTTGGGGATGCGAAGCTTACGTCAAGAAGTTGATGCCGGACAAGCTCGAACCCAAAGCGGAGAAATGCGTCTTCATAGGATACCCTAAGGAAACTATTGGGTATACCTTCTATCACAGAACCGAAGTCAAAGTGTTTGTCGCAAAGAACGGTTCCTTTCTTGAGAAGGAGTTTCTCTCGAAAGAAGTGAGTGGGAGGAAAGTAGAGCTAGACGAGGTTATTGAACCTTCTCTTGAGTTGGAGAGTAGCGCAGACTGAAATTGTTCCAGGTCACGCTGCACCAACAATAGAGGAAGCTAATGACAATGATCATGAAGGTTGGACGATGTCGCTCTTGAGCGTCGCAGTCGACAAGGTCGCGTGCCCTCTGAGTGGTACGACAACCTGTCTTGATTGTCTTGTTAGTAGAAGACAGTGAACCTACGAACTATGAGGAAGCGATGATGAGCCCAGACTCTGAGAAATGGCTGGAAGCCATGAAATCCGAATTGGGATCCATGAGCGAAAACCAAGTATGGACTTTGGTGGACCCTCCTAGCGACCGAAAGGCCGTTGAGTGCAAATGGATCTTCAAGAAGAAAACGGACGCGGATGGTAATGTTACCGTCTATAAAGCACGGCTTGTCGCGAAAGGTTTTCGACAAGTTCAAGGTGTTGACTACGATGAGACTTTCTCTCCCGTAGTGATGTTTAAGTCCATTCAGATTTTATTAGCAATTGCTGCGTTTCATGATTATGAAATATGGCAGATGGATGTCAAGACTGCATTCCTCAATGGCAACATTGATGAAGATTTGTATATGATGCAACCCGAAGGTTTTGTCGATCCTAAGGATGCTGATAAAGTATGCAAACTTCAGCGTTCCATTTATGGACTGAAGCAAACATCTCGGAGTTGGAACCTTCATTTTGATCAAGTGATCAAGAGCTTTGGATTTGTTCCAAATTGCTATGAAGCTTGCATCTACAAGAAAGTGAGTGGGAGCTCGGTGACGTTTCTGGTACTATATGTGGATGACATATTGATTATTAGAAATGACATCAACATGCTTAATGATGTGAAGAGTTATTTGAACAAGTGTTTTTCAATGAAAGACCTAGGTGAAGCTGCTTATATATTGGGCATCAAAATCTATAGAGATAGACAAAGACGCCTGATAGCTTTAAGCGGAGTACATACCTAGACAAAGTTCGAAAAGGTTCGAATGGATAAGGCAAAGAAAGGTTCAATGCCTATGTTGTCGGGTAAGATATTGAGCAAGGCTCGGTGTCCACTACGGTAAATGATAGGAAGCTATGAGCAAAGTGCCTTATGCCTCGGCCATAGGTTCTATCATGTATGCCATCTTGTGTACTAGACGGATGTGTCCAATGCTCTTAGTTTGACGAGATATCAAAGTGATCCAGGAGTGGAACACTGGACAGCCGTGAAGAACATCCTAAAGTACCTAAATAGAACTAAAGAAATGTTCTTAGTCTATGGGGGTGATGAACAACTTGTCGTAAAAGGTTACGTCGATGCTAGTTTTGACACCGACAAGGATGATTCTAAATCTCAGACAGGATACGTGTATATTTTGAATGGAGGAGCTGCGATCTAGAGAAGCTGCAAGCAAAGTGTGATCGCGGGATCTACAGTAGAAGCGGAATACATGGCTGCTGCAGAAGCGTCAAGTGAAGGAGTTTGGATCAGGAACTTCATCACTGAGCTTGGCGTGGTTCCAAGTGCATTGGACCCACTGGAGATATTGTGTGACAACACTGGCGCCATAGCACTTGCTAAGGAACCAAGATATCATCCAAAGACCAAGCATATCAACCGCAAGTTTCATATAATCCGAGATTATATAGCAGATGGAGATCTGAAGATTAGCAAAGTACATACAGATCTGAATGTCGCAGATCCATTGACTAAACCTCTTCCACGTGTAAAATATGATCAGCACCTTAGTGCCATGGGTGTGAGATTGTTGCCAAATGTAAACTAGATTATTGACTCTAGTGCAAGTGGGAGACTGTTGGAATTATGCCCTAGAGGCAATAATAAAGATGTTATTATTATAATTCTTGTTCATGATAATGTTTATATTCCATTCTAGAATTGTATTAAGTGGAAACTTTAATACTTGTGTGGTTTGTGAACAACACCGTGTCCCTAGTACGCCTCTATGGACTAGCTCATTGATTAATGGTGGTTAAGGTTTCCTAACCATGGACATGAGTTGTCGATTAATAATGAGATCATATCATTGGGAGAATGATATGATGGACAGACCCAAACTAAGCGAAGCAATTAGATCGTGTCATCGTGTTCATCTTTGCGAAGCTTTTCCTATGTCAAATATTGTATTCCTTAGACCATGAGATAATACAACTCCCTGGTATCGGAAGAAAGCTTTGAGGTCATCAAACGTCATCCTATGAGAGGGTGATCATAAAGGTGTCTCTCAGGTGATCGGAAAGTATCTGTTGGGTTGTATGTATCGAGATGGGATTTGTCCCTCCCAAGTCGGAGAGATATACTTCAGGCCCACTCGATAATCGATATCAACACCGCTTGCAAGCATGTGGTTAAGTAGTTAATCACAAAGTGATATCGGATTACGAAACGAGTAAAGTACTTGCTGTGAACGAGATTGAACTAGGTATGACGGTACCGACGATCAAATCTCGGGCAAGTAAAATATCGCGAGACGAAGGGAATATATATATGGGATGGATTGAATCCTGGCATTGTGGTTCATCCGATATGATCATCGATGAATGTGTGGGAGTCAATATGGGTTTCCAGACCCCGCTGTTGATTATTGATAGAAGATCATGTCTGCATATTCTCGAACCCGCAGGGTCACACACTTAACGTGTCTCGACGCTAGGATAGATTGGATAATTGGTTTATGAGTTTTGTTCGGATTCTCGGATGGGATCCGGGACATCACGAGAGGTTCCGGAATGGTCCGGAGAATAAGATTCATATAAAAGGTGCAGTTTTGGAGTTGAATTGTTCCGGGTTAATCGGTATTGTACCGGAAGCTTCTAGAACCTTCCGGAAGGGGACCAACGTGGCCACACCTTCCGGGAGGGGACATGGGCCTATGAGGGAGTGCCCTGGCTGCATTGGGCCAGGGGCACAAGGCCCCATAGGGCCCAACCGGCCAGCTAGGGTAAAACCCTAACTAGACCTTCTAGAAGGGGGGGGGGGGGTTCCTTGCCCCCCACTCCTCCTCCTTGTGGCCGCCGGTTTTTGACTTGGGGGAGGGGCTAGGGCAGCCACCCAACCCTCTATATAAAGAGGGCTGGGGGCGCACCACCCCCACACACCTTCCCCTCCAACCCTAGCCGCCCTGCTGCCCTTCCTCTCTCCCGATTGGCGTGAAGCCTGCTGCAGAAATTCTCCACCATATACATCACGCCGTCGTGTTGTAGATCCAATCCGTCTCTCCACCATACTTGCTGGTCCGAGGAAGGAGGAGGCGAGGTGCTGCGTGTGCATCTCACGGGCACCACCACTTGTGGTGCTAGATCGGATCGGATCGCGAGGAGGAGGCGAGTACGACTACATCACCCACGTTAACGAGCGTTCAGGCGTCGAATCTTCAAGGGTATGAAGATCTAATCCAATCTCTTTCGTTGTTTGCATCTCCTAGATTAGATCTTGGCTTTCCCTCTGTTCGCATCCGTAGAAAATTTTGATTTACTATGCCGGGAAACCCTTCACAATGACATGGCCGTATTTGGCTTACACTGTCCAGCAGGCTTGCTTACATATGCACGATCCTCGCGATTGTCATCTCGCCATTCTCAAAAGGATCTTGCGGTATGTTCGCGGCATCTCCACCTCCGGGCTCTTCCTGCCATCTGCACCCAACTCTGATATTGTGGCATATTCCGACGCGGATTGGGCCGGCTGCCCCGATACGCGTCGATCAACCTCTGGGTACCGTGTTTATCTTGGAGGAGCTCTCGTCAGTTGGTCATCTAAACGCCAAGCCATCGTTTCTCGATCCAGTGCTGAAGCGGAGTAACGCGTTGTCGCCAATGCCGTGGCTAACTGTGTCTGGCTTCGACGGCTCCTTGGTGAACTCGGCTGCCCGCCCCCAAAAGCCACCGTTGTTTTCTGCGACAATATCTCAGCTATTTACCTGTCCACCAATCCTGTTCATCATCGGAGGACGAAACATATTGAGTTGGACATTCATTTTGTCCATGAAAAGGTGGCACTCGGTGATCTTCGAGTCGTTCATGTACCCACAACTCAACAGCTTGCGGATGTCATGACCAAAGGTTTGCCAACCTCTGCCTTTTAGATGTTCAGATCTAGTCTCTGCGTTTTGCCAAGCGCAGAAGCTTCGACTGCGGCGGGGTGTTAGTGAACGTGTGTTCATGGTTGTACAAGTAGTGCTCCTAGTGCCTCTGTAACTGTACATGTTAGGACCGAGTCTCTAGGCTAGCTGGGTGTGAGTTTGTTACCTCATGTACATCACTATATAAGTGTATCACTCGATAATGAATACAAGCAGTATTGCACACCATCTCTCTCGCGTGCTCTGATTCTGATATTTAAGTTTGTGTAGATTCGGAGTAAACATCTCCAAACCTAAACACTAGAAAAATGTATTTTTTACAAAACTAAAATATATTATATTATTAACCGAAGGAAGTACTAATCTCTGTTTCTATTTGTTTTTTTTAAGAAGCGTATATTAATATTAAAAGATACAATTACATCCCCTTCGCTTCTACTTGTTGGGGGCGAAGCTAGAGAAAGAAATCATTGGTGTCAGCTCTTCGTATTGTAGTGTAATCTTCCACTAATTAGTAATACCACATACTAATTTAACAAAGGTTGAGGGGTTTTATTGGGTTCATCTGAACCCAATTGTTCTATGCCAGCTCCGCCTGCACCGGTGCTGGAGCCTGGTGGCACCGTCCCCAGCCAGCTCTGCCCTGCCCTGCCCACACGCGCGCTTTGTATAAGTACGTACATCTCTTTGCCGGCCGTACTGCTCAGTTGTGTGAGCTCGCTGTCTGTGAGTAGTATATATCAGTCGATTCACCGTTGTTTGGTACTGCGTCTACCATGGCGCCCACGGAGACGGCGGCGCCGCCGCCGCCACACTTTGTCCTGGTCCCGCTCATCGGGCAGGGCCACACCATCCCCATGGGCGACCTTGCTTGCCTCCTCGCGGAACGCGGTGCGCGAGTGAGCCTCGTCACCACGCCCGTCAACGCCGCGCGCCTGCAGGGAGTCGCCGACAGGGCGCGGCGCGCCATGCTGCCCCTTGAAATAGTCGAGCTACCGCTCCCGCCGGCCGACGACGGGCTGCCCCCGGGCGGCGAGAATAGCGACAGCATCATCAGGTTGCTCCTGGCCCTCTATAGGCTCGCCGGGCCACTCGAGGCCTACGTGCGCGCGCTGCCGTGGCGCCCCAGCTGCATCATCTCCGACTCCTGCAACCCGTGGATGGCCGGCGTCGCCAGGAGCGTCGGCGTCCCGCGGCTCTTCTTCAACGGCCCTTCCTGCTTCTACTCGCTGTGCAGCCACAACGTCGCCAGGCACGGGCTCCTTCACGACGGCGAGGGAGAGGGCGAGCGCGACGCGTACGTGGTGCCAGGCGTGCCCGTGCGCGTGGAGATGACCAAGGACACGTGGTCCGCCGCCTTGTTAACTTGCATGCCGAAGTGGGAGGCGTTCCTCCAGGACGTGAGGGAGGGCATGCGCACAGCCGACGGCGCCGTGGTGAACACGTTCCTGGACCTCGAGGAACAGTTCGTCGCGTGCTACCGGACAGCTCTGGGCAAGCCGGTGTGGGCGCTCGGGCCGTTCTTCCTCAACAACCGGGACGAGGAGGCCGTGGCGGCGCGCGGGGGCAAGGACAAACCCTGCGCTGTCGCCCAGAGCGCGGTCACCGCTTGGCTCGACACCATGGACCAGAGCACGGTCACTTATGTCTGCTTCGGCAGCTTCCCGAGGATGCTTCCCAAGCAGCTGTACGAGGTCGGACACGGCCTCGAGGACTCTGGGAAGCCGTTCCTTTTGGCCCTGAAGGAGTCCGAGACGGCGTTGCCGGAAACGCAAGAGTGGCTGCAAGCCCTCGAGGCACGCACGGCAGGGAAGGGGCTCGTAGTGCGTGGCTGGGCGCCTCAGCTCGCCATCCTGTCCCACCGCGCCGTAGGTGGCTTCGTGACCCACTGCGGGTGGAACTCGCTGCTGGAGTCCGTCGCGCACGGCGTGCCCGTCGTGACGTGGCCGCACTCCGGCGACCAGTTCCTCAACGAGAGGCTGGCTGTCGAAGTACTTGGGGTCGGTGTGCCCGTCCGCGGCGCCGTTGTGCCCGTGACGCCGTTCGATGACAGCAAGGCCGTGGCGCCTGTGCTGCGGGGACACATTGCGAAAGCGGTGTCGGAGCTGATGGGCGGTGGGGCGGCGGCACAGGAGAGGAGGAGAAAGTGCAAGGAGTATGGGGAGAGAGCACACGCAGCCATAGCGAAAGGAGGTTCGTCGCATGAAAACCTCACGCAGCTATTACAGAGCTTCATGCGGAGTGGCAGCAAGGAGCAGTAGATTACCCAAGGTCGGAATTGTTAGGGCATGTACAATGCTAGGAAAGACATGCCTTCTCTTAGCTCTCTATATCATCTAGAAAAGACATAATATACAACTTGTACAATGCATCATCTCTTATTGCTATCTCTTAGGCACTTGATCATCTTGCTCTGCTAGGTGTAGTTTTATTCGGTTTCGTCAGTTAGCAGTTTAGTTCTGTCAGCTGCAGAATAAGACACGCATCCCGAGCTCTATTCATGACTTGGCCGTTATTTCAGTTAGCCTGTCTCATCGCTCAACTTGGCCGTTTTGTAACAAAATATCGTCTCTGCATTGTAGGAATAAACCTCTGCATTTTTCTTGTTGTGATGCAAATCCAAAAATAAAAAATGGTTGTAGCATAAAATGTTCTCCTATGATGCAAATCCGCGGAATCGGTAGTAGCGACACCGGCAACCCTTCGGAGCACCCGACTCCGATGGCAGCACCTTTGCTGCAATCCTACTGGGTAGAACGGTGGCATGTGGACGCCGGTGACCTCGTCTAGGAGCATGCGAAATCGAGTGGATTGAGCCGGAATTGGGTGGGTAGGTTGAGGACGTCTGCGAGCGTGCGGAGCTCGGCCGGCCACGATAGGGAATCAGAGGTGGTGGGAGCTGAACACAAGCGGGCGCAAGGGTGCCTCGAGGACGTATGCAAGAAGGTAGAGCCCGACCGGAGGTAGCATTCGAAGAAGAGGGGGTGGAGCATGTTGGTGGCAGGGACATGGAGTGGAGATCGGCTGCAGGGCAGTGGCTAAGTGCCGGTCGGAGCTTCCATGTCCATGGTGCTCTAAAAAGTTTGGGAGATAGAGAGAAAAAGGAGGGGAACGAGATGGAGGAGAGTGCCACAGAACCGGTAAGCCAAACGTGATGGGCCTCACCAGGTCGATGTATCCAAACCTGGCCAATAGGTCGTACTGCCCCATGGCATGCGTGCTCAGCCCCTTAGCAGCCCGGTATTACACGTGGCCTGATAGGCATGTGCCGACACATGGCATGTCGGGGTCATGACTAAGCCGCGGCCTAGAGCACGCGGGCTGGCCTGACAGGACACGTGAGGCTATGGCACGCGGGCAGGACCAACAAGCTCGCGCCGGCCCACCAACTGGAGGAGAGGGGGCAGAAGAAGCCGTTTGATTTGAAATATCAAATCTAGGTTGGGTCTGGGGGAGCGGGGATAACGTGAAAGATGGTGTGTTTCCCGTTGGAGGAGGGGTTAAGAGTTTTGGATACATTTTTTTGTTCTTTTTAGTGTATTTCTAGGGTTTTAGTCTGTTGGGAAGGTTGTTCTATTCCAAATTTTGATTAATGTTTTTACTACAAAAGGGAAGCCCACCCCTCTTGGTCTCCACAATCCAACACCTTTCTCATTTCTACACCAAAACATGAGTGATCCCAACCAGTTTCTCTTCCTTATCGATTCGTTCGAGGTCAAAATTCTCGCGAACTACAATCCCTACCCCCATACCTCTCCCTACCGTGACAACGACAACATTGACTTTCCATATTCCCAATCCCAGGAGCCCACACCACCATACACAAATTATTCTAGCACTTCCACTACCTCTTGCAGCATTCCATCGCCACTGGAAGCAAGCATAAAAAAATCCACGAAGATTTGGTAGCACTATGAGGGAGAAGAATATGTTGATGGCTATGGTGTGACGAAGACCAGAGCTAGATGCTTGCTGAAGTGTTCCATAGAAGAAAACAAAATCTCTTCTATGCAGATGTAAGATAATAGAGGGATTCAGTGTTCATACCCTTGAAGGCCGAAAAGAGTTACAATCAATGAACGGCGATGATGTAGTCATAAGGCGATGCCGACCTCAAGGTTGTGCAGGCATACAAGCGATGATAGCCACAACTGGTAGCACCTCCTAAGTTCTACACACATTTGGTGTAGACGATGTCCCCGGGCTTCGGTCCAGCGAAGCTATGGGAGAATATTGATTCTGACCGAGATTCTAGCAGCACGACAACGTGCATATGGTGGAGAAACTTCTATTCCCGTATGCACGTTCCTATTGCGGAACCACGCGTGAGTGGGAGAGAGAGGAGGCAACAACCAATGGGTTGATATTTGAGGAGGGGGGTCCTCCTCCCTTTATATAGGGGAAAGGGAGCACCACCACCAAGGGACAGCCGGGGTGGGACTAAAGGAAGCTGCGGCCGGCGGGGTAGGCCCCACCCCCATATTTTCCCAGGCCCATGGCCGATTGGCCCTCATGCCCCTTGGCCGACTGGCCCCCCCTCATGGGCCCGTTCCCTCCGCAAAGTGACCCATTAAGGAGGTATGCTCAAATTTAATTGTTAAACTTAGTTTTTAAGTCATTAATTCCAACAATTAATATTGAAATCATATTTAATAATTTCCCATGATCCAAAGCTCATTTTGAATCACTACGAACTACCTTCGAACGTACCCGGAACACTTTCGATTCTCTCTTCTCTTTTCTCTTTTCTCCAACAATCTCAAACCAATTCCTAAGCGTCCTTTACCCTTAAGCATGCCACGCTACGGTTTGGGAATACACAGACATGACCGAGACACCTCTCCGATCAATGACCAACAATGGGATCTGGAAACCCATGATGGCCCCCATGCATTTCATGAATTAACGTCGAGTCCCATCCCCTTTGCAACACGATACCTGGTTTGTCCAAGTTCTTTCTCTAGCATCTCAATACCTAGCTCGATATTGTTACCGACAAACACATTTACTCATTCTCATGATATTACATTCCTACGACTTAGTCACATGTTTGTAAACTTTGTAGATGTAATCTCACTGAGTGGGCCTAGAATATCTATCTGTCACACTGATGGGCAAATCCTGATCTCAATGCATACGCCTCAACCTACCCCTTCAGAATATCTAAGAGACACATTTATGATTAACCTATTATGGTGTGACAGTTGATGCGTTCAAGGCATGCTCCGGTGATAGTGATTAGATATGATCTCATAGTGAAAGGGGGTTGAGTTACTACATTTTCATAGTTATCACAGTGTTGAAGTTTGTGACGGGATCTCACTGCAATACTAGAGTTGGACGTGTGTCTTTCACATCATTAACCTAATGAACCCATTGTTAATTGACATAAATGTTCATGATCAAGAAACATTGATCATCAGTTGATCAATAGGCTAGTTGAATATAGGGTACTAGGGACTTGGTTTGTTTACATACCACACATGTATCAATGTTTCCAATTGATACAGTTATAGCATGGAATAAAACTTATTATGAACTAATGAAAGATGATAATAGACAAACTTTATTATTTGTCTCTAGGGAATATCTCCAACAGTCTTCCACTTGCACTAAAGCACAAATAATCTAGTGTTCATTTTGCACATTTAACACCCATGGCATTCTGGTATTATCTGATGTCTACGCACTTCTATTCTTGTAGACAGTTGTTGGGCCTCCAAGTGCAGAGGTTTGTAGAACAGTAGAAAGTTTCCCTTAAGTGGATTACCCAAGGTTTATCGAACTCAGGGAGGAAGTGGTCAAAGGTATCCCTCTCAAGCAACCCTGCAATCAAGATACAAGAAGTCTCTTGTGTCCCCAACACACTCAATACACTTGTTAGGTGTGAAAGTACCGACTTTGAATCGACTAGAGGGGAGGGGTGAATAGGCGACTACCAATTTTTAATTTGTTACTCAATTTTAGGCTAAGCAAGAAGGTAAGTTCTCTAGATATGCAACTAGATGAACAACCTGTATGCTAGAGAACGAACAGCGAACACAAGAGCGGTAAAGAGCAAGTAATAAAGGTAGGGAACGAGATAACCGGAGCGGGGAAACGGAGATATAATTCCCGTAGTTCACTCCCAAGGGAGCTACATCTATGTTGGAGAGGTGTCGGGGCCACACAAAGTCACCCGAGCGCCACAAAGGCCTCACTTTCTTCTCCGGTGAGCTCCCCCACAAAGGAGGCCTCACAATCCACTAACCGGTAACCTTGAAGGCGCCAACCGAAACCTTTACAACAAGGTTGAGGGGGAAGCTCCACAACTCAATTGGAGGCCTCAACGACACCACAGAGCTTTACAACACATGCCCTTATCTACGAGGATACCTTACAACGTCTAGGGTTCCAAGAAACCCAAGAGTAACAAGATCCACAAATGATAGGTGGGGGGAATCAAATCTTCTTTGGTGGAAGTGTAGATATAGGTCACCTACCTCACCTCTCAAAAGATCAAGTGATTTGAGTGGCTAGGGAGAGAGATCTAGTGAGGTGAATCTCTAGTATTAATGGAGGAGAGAGAAAATTGAAGAGTTAGGTAGGAGGAAGAAGGAGGGCGCCTTAAATAGGCTCCCTCTGGACTGAACCGTTGGACTGTTCGCGACCTCGTCGGAAGTTCCGGCGAGTGGCCAGAAGTTCTGCCCAGCGTAGCACCAACGATAATCAGTCCGTTGACGCACGCTCCAAAAGCCTGACCAGAAGTTCCGGTCAGAACGACCAGAATTTCCGGTGAAACTTCTGATGCAAGTTCCGGCCCAAGTTCCGGCAAATAGAACACTCCCAAACAAAAGTGTACTGAACCTGAGCGGAACTTGGAGTGGAACAACTGGGTGGCCAACATTGTCTGCCAGAAGTTCCGGCGCCTAGGCGGAAGTTCCGCTCAGGATCTCAGTGGAAGAAGCGACGGAAATTCCTGACCGGAACTTCCGGTGGAAGTTCCGCCAAATAGAACATATCAAAATAGAAGGTTCTGGGAGCTAGCCGGAACTTCCAGCGGAAGTTGGACCGGAACTTAGTCCCAGATCCATCCCACAGAGATCCCTGAGCAGAACTTCTGGCGCCTGGCCAGAAGTTCCGATCAGACAAAAAATGCACCAACTGATCAAAACCTCGCTCTCTCTCAGAAGAGTAGGATGGCTGTAGCAGTGCATATGTGGTTTGTGCAAGAGAAATATGATTCCCCATAGCCTTCCAAGGTGGGCCCCCTCTTAATAGTATGGCGATCTAAAGCAATAAAAAGAGAGAAATAGAAAAACAAAAGACCGCCGTCTTCACGCGATCCCAAAGAGAGTATCCACACACTTCATAAAAACCATCAAAAGCAATTAACCTGAAACTCAAGCACATGGTTAGATCACAAGTGGGATTGTCATCATCACCAAAATAGCAAGGGAAAATATAGTCATTTCAAGGTGTATAGGTGCACTAGTTCGGCAAAGAGGTAGTGAAATACAAGTGGTATCGATAATTATAAGTGGTAACGGTGCCATAAAAGAGCTTCTGACGGAGAGGAAAAGATTGAAGCTATCCCGACAAAGGTGTCAGAAAAGACTTTGATGGCGTGTTGAGACTAAAGGCAAATTGAAATAAAGATGGAAGCAAGCAAACATGTAACAAATCTAGTTGCAAACGGTGTTTCAATGCTTAGAAACAAGGCCTAGGGATCATACTTTCACTAGTAAACACTCTCAATAAATATATTCTCTTCATGATACTACCCTGAACTACTCTCCGGTTGGACACTATAATCCATGGTAGGGCTACAAAAGCATTCCTCAAAGTCCGCCCTCCCCATCTAGATAACCCCACACTATCACCTCGAGCGCTAGATGGTTCCAACAAACACCACAATTTCATAGAGACAACCAACTCAAAATATACTCATGATAAATATTTATGAACTCTAGCCTAAGTGCCACCACGACATGCACGCTGTCACTTTCACACACGTGGGGGGAGTAGAGATCTATTGAAGCACTTGAGTATTTATGTAAACTCTAGCCTAAGTGCCATCACGGTATGCACGCTGTCACTTTCACACACGTGGGGAGAGCCGGAGATTGATTAAAGAACTTGAGTAGAAAAATAGATCTACTTGATTACAAAGCTCATGATCACAATATGATCACGCATAGAGAGAGAGAGAGAGAGAGAGAGAGAGAGAGAGAGAGATGAACACATAGCTACCGATAGATCCCTTAGCCTCGAGGAAGAACTACTCCCTCCTCATCATGGTAATCCGTAATGGTGATGGAGATGGCGATGGAGATCGATGAAGATGGTGGTGGAGATCAAAGGAGATGGCTCCGAGGGCACTTCCCTGTCTCGGCAGGGTGCCGGAACAGAGACTTATGTCCCCTGAATCTCCCCTTCGGTGGAGGTAGCACCGTGGAACTTTTCGTGGATGTATGATGGATGATTTAGGGTTTCTCATCGGGGGCTTCTTATAGGCTAAGAGGTCAAGGTCGGTGGAGGCCCAGGGGGCCCACACCCCTAGTGGCGCGCCCAGGGTGGGCTCGTGCCACCCTAGGGTGTGGCCACCCTGGTGCCCTACTCCGTCTCTGCTTCGCGTTTTCGTATTGCTCCTGGAAAAATAGTAACTTTGGCTTTTTTCCCGTCCAATTCCGAGAATATTCATTTTTTTAGCTTTGAAACCAAAAATAGCAGAAAACATGCAACTGGCACTGCGGCATCTTGTCAATAGGTTAGTAAATGTAACACCCTCAGAATCGACCCTATGCAAGTTTGAGCGCTTCCCGCCAAACCCGCATAGAAACGATTCAAAGGTGCCCACCAGGCACTTTCGTGCAGGTGGAAAACGAAGTAATAACATTACACAACAGTCCTCGATGGGACCCACAGAACAGATATATATATACAACACGACTCCATGAGTCAAGAATACAGATATACGGTACAAAGATCCAAATCACCTTAAAAGATGGGCGCGTCCGACTACGGACAAGATGCAAATGGGCTAGGAGCCCTGAAGAATAACCAATGGCGTCCATAACCCTGCCCAGGCCAAGCCGGAAGGGTAACCCTGCTAACGGCGTCGATCTCAAAACCTGCTTAAACAAAAGGGGGTGCCGACAAAGGGCAAAGGGAAAAGAGAGCGTCGATCGAGGCGATGCACGGCGAGGCTAGAATTCGGCGGTCCTCGCCTACATAGGTATGGTGGACTGAGCGGCAACGGCAGCATGCACTGAACAACCTATAGAGACTCTATACAACTGGCGGTCATCAGAGGGGTATAAGAATGACCTATCCGGATCCATCCTGAAGCTAACACCAAACAAACCCATCCTGGTGTTTCCCCCTCGATACCAAACAAGGAAGTCAACCGAGAAACTCACACAGTTGGCAGTTTTATTTATTCCGTTATCGTTGCAGCAATTACTAGTCAGGTATAGATAATTGTCCTGATAAAAGAAGCAGTGGGCCCTTTTAGTTAGTCATTCCGTTGTAGTTGCCGCAATTACTAGTCAGATACAGATAGCATGAGATAAACCCAAAACCCAGCAGTTGTTGGTACTTTTATTTAGCCATTCCGTTGTAGTTGCAATGCTTACTAGTCAGGTACAATGGTCGCAAGCGACAATCCAAACAAACAATTGTGGGAAGTATTATTTAGCCATTCCATTAAAGTGAAGCTGATTACTAGTCATTATAAAGTCAAATTTATAGTACTACTTTAGTTATGCTTGTCTATGATCGAGATATTGTGCTCCAAGTCGTCCATAACCGCGGACACGGCTTTCAGAAAGTTTTAACCCGGCCGGGGTGCACAAATAGCAACACACACTCGATCAACCTCGGAAAAACCAAAACAAAACCTAACGAGGCTTTCACGACAAAGCAATCACAGGATTCAGAAATATTTCAGGGGGCCACCCCATTGAGTAGACCCGCAACGAAGTAAGCTAGCTTCGAGACGGACTCATGGTTTGCGTCAATGGTCAGAAACGATGGGAACCCGAAAGTGTGACTGGGCTTGTCGATACGCGAAAACACTCCGCTTACCTAAGCGATACGGTGTGCTCCTCGCACAAACGTAAATCTGAGTAGCATGGCATAAGTACATGATAGTAAATAAAACCTCAAACTAGTTTGTGGCCCCAAGAAATAAGACTGAATCAAGCTCTGGCTCAGGGGGGTCCCATAATCCTCCCGGATGTGGATAGCGCGATAAAACAAGGAACAGGTATCAAGTACTCGGGGTCCTACGGGACACAAGTGGGCGTTCGGAAACCAAATATTATCTATCACCCACCGATGCCTCTTCTTACTTCAATTTTAGTTGTTAAACAGGAATTAAAGTGAACAATAAGTAAAGCCATGATCATCTCCAACATCAAACAAGCGGCCAATTCACCAACAACTGTGGCACTTGACGACATGCAACAGCACTAGAGCAGGCGACTACGACGCGCAAGTCCAACTATCTACCAAACAATAGGTAATAGGGTGTGGCCAAGGCAATATAAGGCTGCAAGGGATATCACGGGTACGAAAGCTAGAGCATCGCAACACAGATAGCAATAGATCAACAGGAGGGAATAAATACTATAAAAGTAAGATAGGTAGAAGGGGGAGTTGCTCGCCTGAAAACATCGCCGAAGGTTCATCCGAAGATCGGGTCGACACTCGCATCGACTCAACGGTCTTATCCGCGAAGAAGCATAACACTAGAAGAAACACCGGATGCACTATTTATCACAACGGCAGAAGATCGGGCATGATGCATGTATGATGTATGACAAGGCAAGGGTGCAATGCAATTAGGTCATATTAAGCGGAACCGGGGTCCCGACAATTAATTAAAAGGTTCAAGTTATTTAGAACCCCCGCAATTTAAATGTTGCATTAGCAAGACAAAAGGTGGCATCGGTTCGCTACACAAGTTTAAATGAGGCCAATATGAGACTAGATTTGCCCGCATATGGGCCCCATATTTAATTATATGGTGAATCGGCATAAGGCCCCCACACCAATGATATGCATGCGAGGATGGCAATTTAATATGCAACAAGTTGTATTATATTATAAAATAGGGTTTCGGGAAGGGGTT
Source organism: Avena longiglumis (assembly GCA_030063025.1). Classification (NCBI taxonomy): domain Eukaryota; kingdom Viridiplantae; phylum Streptophyta; class Magnoliopsida; order Poales; family Poaceae; genus Avena; species Avena longiglumis. The sequence continues at coordinate 447,636,992 of CP125977.1, forward strand.
CACACATTAGGGTTCGACGATCTTGGTTAGGGTTCGACGGGGTTCGGGGTCGGTCTCAGGGTTCAGGGTTCGACGGAAGCGTTCTCGGACTCCGGGATCGTTCTCGGATTACTAGGGTAGATCTTGTCGCGTCCGGGAAGCAGGACTTGTTTCGGCGTCAGGGGCGCATCGGACTCGCCATGGTCGGTGCCGACCTTATCGTTGCGAAGATCTTGTCGGGTCCCCGCTTCGGATTCCGTGAGGCGATCTTGACGCTCCGTGCCCGTGAAGTAGAACTTGTCGTCCGGCGGTATATCTTGTCGATTCCATTCCAACGGCCTTATTGTTCTGCGGCGAAGATCATGGGGTCTCCGGGATCCGGGGGTCTCGGCGTCCGTGACGAAGATCATGGCATTCGTGAAGGAGAACCTAAAGTCGATACCGGGGTTCGCATTTTGGTGCCGGGATGATGAACTTGTCGTTTCGAGGGGTTTATCCGAGTCCGTGATGCGTCCGTGATGAAGATCTTGTTCGGTTCCCGGTCGTTGGCATTGTGGTGCTTGTTCCGTTCCTTGGCGGTGGCTTGGATTGGCACCGAACTGGTAGTTGGGTCCCCGGAAAGACTTGGAACGGCCTCGTGATGATAGTACACCGAGTCTGGACAAGACAGACACGTACACGGCTCCTGCAACTTCTTACACACACGCATAGGAGGCTACAGGGAGTAACCGACGGTCGGCTCGCGCGGCGCTTGGTGGCTGCGACGGGGTGTGCTGGCCTTGTGGGCTCGAGGACCCACGGCGGACGGAGGAGGAAGCCACGGAGGTCGAGGCGGAGGGGCAGCGCGAAGCGCGTGCAGGCGTCGGCGGCAGCGAGTTAGCCACGGAGGGAGACGCGGGAGAGGCCGGGAGGAGCTCGAGGGCAGGTGGGAACGGCGCGGCCGAACGCAGGAGCGGTGCGCTCGATGCAGGAGTGGCCGTGGCGACAGGAGAGGCGGGGCTCATGGGGCAGTGGTGGAGGCGAGGCGCTCGGGTCGGCAGAGGCAGAGCGCGCGGGGAGAGGGCGCGCAGGCGAGGCGGAGGCTGTGAGAGAGGAGAAGCAGCGAGGAGGCGGGAGGATGGCGGAAGGTGGCGAGGCGGCGGCGAGGTGGGGCAGAGGGTGAAGGGGTGGCGGCGGAGGAGAGGCGGCGGGGCTCACTGAGAGAGGGAGGAGACGCGGGGTTGGGGAGAGGGCAGGGGCGGGGTGGTGTGGTCGCGTGGGGACGAGTGGGTGGGCCAGGGCGCGTGGTGGGGGGTTGCGTGCGTGGGAGCGTGGGTGCTGGTGGGGGTTGGTGGGTTAGGTGGGTCCCGCGCGTCATAGGGGGGTTGACCGCGTGGGTAGGGCTGGTGGGTCGGTGTGGGAGTCCAGGGTGGAGGGAGAGAGAGTTGGGGGGTGAGGTGGCGGTGTGGGATAGGTTAGAGGGAGGGGAGAGGTGACGTGTCGGGTGGGGATTGGCCGGGGTGAGGTGGAGGAGGGGTGGGTAGAATAGGACTGGTAGGTTTAGGAATTAGGTGGACCGATTTAATTCAAGGGTGGTCGTCGGTCGAATCGGCCTCGATCGCCTCACTAAAAATAATTTAATATTTTATTTGTTTTAAACGGACCGTTTGCAACCCGTGGTGAGCCAAAACAAAATATTCCGGAGAACCGGGCTTTGCGTTTGAATAAAGACGGGGCGTTTTAGAAAACAAAAATAGGTTTTTCTGCAATTAGTTTTATGCAAGAAAATGCAAGATGATGACGATGCTCAAATGAAATGTGGCATGATGACATGAGCATGCGGTCATGATGATGCAATGCACAAAAACAACGCGATTTTCTAGTAGTGGTTTTACGGGATGCCACAGTAAAATACCTCAAAGTGTAGACAAAGCATAAGACAAATGATATAAAACAAGCATGGAACATCAAAAATTATAGATACGTTTACGACGTATCAAGCATAGGTAAGTGATAAAAATACTAATATTTTAGGTGACATGCACCATCACAATCTTGATCAAACCATTTGCTAGCATTGAAAGCTGGGATCAAAGTACTCTAAACATGAGCATGAAAGATGAAGTTCTAACAGTAAGACAAAGTAACTATGTTGCAACATGAAAGGATACAACAAAGATTCATGAATAACAATGCATTGAGAGGCGTTTCTTTGTTTCGCATATAGAAAACATAGCATAGTGGTATTCAGCTTGTCCTTCATGGAGTAGCAAAACATAAATGCATAGGACACCTTCAAAGTTCATAAGGGTGACTAGATACAAATAGTTCAATAGCAAGAAATATCAAGATTATGATTCAATCAATAAGTTTTGGGACAATGCACATAGAACTAAAAATAGCAACTATGCTCTCTTAATTGGTGCCTAAGGATAGAAGGTGGAGACTCAATATAAAAGTGGAAGAAGGGCCCTTCAAAGGGAAGCAGGGATTTCAAGTTTCATAAAGAGCTTCCAAAAATTATGGTACTTGTTAGCTTTCATCTCTCATTGCCCCTATCATAAGCATTTTTAAGTGATTAAGGTTAAAGTGAACAAAGTATGGAGTATATGCTTGACAAAGTATAAGTTAGTAATCTCATGTCCCTTGAGTACGAGGGCCGCTCCTCATGCTACTCAACTTTAGTTACCGGTAAGTTCTTGTCATAGGAAGTACATGTGTATCATAGAGAACCGCTAACGGGGTACCCCTTGCCCAATGATACAGGAGCTATCCCATATCAAAATAACAAGGCACGCAGACAATGAGCATCTCAGCAATCTTCTTATTTACCATGGGAAAATGGTGCCTTTTACCTCTTTCCTCTTTTCTCATCTCATCTTTTTTTTCTTTTTTCTCAATCTCTTTTTTATAAGAAGAATGCTTCGTATATTGCTCACTATGGTGATGCTGCAAGTTTCCACCATGATTAGGCATGGCTTAGGCTAGTGGCCTAGGCATTTCTCTAACACATATACATAACTCAATGGACTTACAAGCTCCCATTTTATTTCACACTGATGACATCCATAAACAAAAGAGCATGATATCAACTAGGTAGATATTTACAGGTGTTGAAAGCGTTCCTCGTGGCAGCACAATTCTGCTAACTCCAACTTACAAGTTCAAGCATATACAACATAGATGACACAATGGTTCAAGTTTATTAGGGGCAAGAAAAATAAAGTGTGCCATCAAGTTTGTGAGAGCTTTAATCACTAACTTTCACATAACAAGTTTAATTTGGAAGATAGATAAAACAAGAATATACTTGGAATGGTGTAAAACACCATGCATAGGAATTTATAGTGGACACTTTGGAATAACTTGGTTTCTTGGGAGTTGGATGCATGAGTAGAGCATACTTAGTACAAGTGGAGGCTAGCAAAAGACTAGGAGCGACCAACTAAGGGAGCAATAATGGCAATAATCATGCAGAGCGACAAAACATTATTAATTAAAGCATAAAGTGGTACCACAAGTCAAAAACTAAATGATCATAGAGGCTAAGGTGAAGTTTTCATAGTCATAACATAGTGTGACCATGTGCCAAGTCAACCCAAACAAAGCATCAAAGGAGAATACCATAATACTATGCTTTTGTATGCTAAAACAATGCATGATTCTTTCAAGGAACATTAAGCAATCTCAATTGTTTGGAACAAGTCATGCTACAACAATAATCACTAAGCATAATGTCAAATCAACATCTATCATGACATGATAAAGTCTAGGCCACAGTCAAAACAAGCTCCTTTTTGTACCAATATAAGCATGAAACTTTCTACTCTTTTCCAACACCAATCAACTTATTTGAAACAAATCACAAAGATAATAATCAATAAAGATCAGTGAGATTGTCTCACAAATACACAAATAATAACTAAATAGTTCTAAGCTGAAAGCACAAGAAAACTAAGGCTAAACATAGTGCTAGGAAAAGAGAACACTCACAAGACAATAAGAATGAAAGTAGAGTGTTCTAGGCAATGAAAACAAAGTGTCTCTCTCTCCAAAATAAGTGTGCTGGGATCCAACCAACTTATTCAAGCAAACTAAGCAAACGAAAACCAAAAACGAAAACTAAGACGCTCCAAGAATAACACAATAGTGCATGAAACAATAAAAACGAAGTGTCTAGAAAGAGACCTGAGATTTTTATTGATGATGAAGGGGATACCTTGGGCATCCCCAAGCTTTGACGCTTGTACCTGTTGAATATTTCTTGTGGTGACACGGGGTGGCATCCCCAAGCTTTATCTTTTGTCCATACTTCATCTCATCACGTTATTCTTCCCCTACACTTGAAAATTTCCTTCATACAAAACTTTACACAATCTTCATTAGCAACATTAGTGCATTCAAAAGTAATAAACCTTTGGATTTAGTTTCAAAACAGCAAAACTTTCATAAAAAACACAAGATACTGTAGCAATTCCCTTAAAAAGCTCAATTTACCAAAGAAAACTAAAAAAATAAATCGATAGGAGACAAATGCAAATAATGGCAGAAATCTGTCAAAACAGACCAGCAGGTGAAAACCGATATTTTAGAAGACCTTATGTTGCTCAAATAAAAAAATCTTGAACTAATGGAAGTTATCTAACAACCTGTGGGATTTAATCATAAAATTACAGCTCAATCCGACATACAGATATTTTTCACGAATATTTACAGTGAAGCACAAAAATCTGTTTCGGGACAACAACTTCCCTAAATCTTACTTCCCTCTCATTAGAGGTTATTCTTGGCACAAAAACGACAAAAAATAAGAAGAGGTTATTACAGAAGTAATAACTTCTAAGACTCAAGAAAACTATTGGGTTATTTCCCAAGAAGTACTTTTCTTTAACGCCTTTACGTTAGGCTTGATAGTTTGAGAAGATGCTCACATAAGAAATATGAATTGAGGAAAAAGAGATCATAAAGGATCAAATATAAAAAAAATTTAAGTCTAACCCACTTACTATGCATAGGAATCTTGTAAAGAAACAAGTCATTAAAGCACAAAGCAACAAGCATAGGAAAGCAAAACAAGTGCAACTTCAAGATTTTCAACATAAAGAGGGGAAACTTAATATTGTTGAGATACATAAGACCATGTTTACCTCTCTCATAATAACTTTTAGTAGCATCATGAATAAAATTATTATTACTCTCCACATAAGCATAGTCATTCTTATTAATTTTAGTGGAAGCAAATTCAACAAAATAGCTATCATTGTTATTCTCATCACCATAACCATCAAATATAGGAGGCATATTGTAATCATAATTAATTTTCTCCTCAATAGTAGGTGTACTGAAAATATCATACTCATCATTGTAATCATCATATATTGGAGGTTTGGTATCATCATAAGCAATAGAATAGATATCTTCCAAAGCTGGGGAACTAAAAAGATTATTTTCATAAAAACTAGCTTCCCCAAGCTTAGACATTTCCATAGCATTAGCAATAATGGTGTTCAAAGAATTCATACTAATAACATTGCTATTAGCATGCAAAGAAAGCTCCATAGGTTTTTTAATTTTCTCTTCAAACACTTCATGTCCTAACTAAAGATAAATACTATAAAGCTCTCTAATTTTGTTGTTGTTTTCCATTAAGCCTAACTAGTGAAAAACAAGAAACAAAAAGATATAATTGCAGAATCTAAAGGAAATAACTTCGAGCACTCACACACCAAGAGGATGTGAGTACCTTTTACCTTACCTCCCCTACAACGGCGCCAGAAAAGAGCTTGATGTCTACGCACTTCTATTCTTGTAGATAGTTGTTGGGCCTCTATGTGCAGAGGTTTGTAGAACAGAAGCAAGTTTCCCTTAAGTGGATTAACCAAGGTTTATCGAACTCAGGGAGGAAGTGGTCAAAGGTATCCCTCTCAAGCAACCCTACAATCAAGATATAAGAAGTCTCTTGTGTCACCAACACACCCAATACACTTGTCAGGTGTATAGGTGCACTAGTTCGGCGAAGAGATAGTGAAATACAAGTGGTATGGATAATTATAAGTGGTAACGGTGCCAGAAAAGAGCTTCTGACAGGGAGGAAAATATTCAAGCTGTGCCGGCAAAGGTGCCAGAAAAGACTTTGATGGCGTGTTGAGACTAAAGGCAAACTGAAATAAAGATGGAAGGAAGCAAACATGTAACAGATCTAGTTGCAAACGGTGTTTCAATGCTTAGAAACAAGTCCTAGGGATCATACTTTCACTAGTGAACACTCTCAATAAATATATTTTCTTCATGATACTACCCTGAACTACTCTCTGGTTGGACACTCTAATCCATGGTAGAGCTACAAAAGCACTACTCAAAGTCCGCCTTCCCCATCTAGATAACCCCACACTGTCACCTTAAGCGTTAGATGGTTCCAACAAACACCACAATTTCATAGAGGTTACCAACTCAAAATATACTCATGATAAATATTTGTGAACTCTAGCCTAAGTGCCACCACGGCGTGCACGCTGTCACCTTCACACACATGGGGAGAGCAGAGATCTATTGAAGCACTTGAGTATTTATGTAAACTCTATCCTAAGTACCACCACGGTATGCACGCTGTCACTTTCACACACGTGGGGAGAACCGGAGATTGATTAAAGCACTTGAGTAGCAAAGTAGATCTACTTGATTACAAAGCTTATGATCACAATATGATCACGCATAGAGAGAGATGAACACATAGCTACCGGTAGAGACCTTAGCCTCGAGGAAGAACTACTCCCTCCTCATCATGGGAATGAGCAATGGTGATGGAGATGACAATGGAGATCAATGAATATGGTGGTGGAGATCGAAGGATATGGCTCCGGTGGCACTTACCCATCCTGTCAGGGTACCGGAACAGAGACTTCTGTCCACCAAATCTCCCCTTCGGTGGCGGCGGCGCTGCCGAACTTTTCGTGGATGTATGATGGATGATTTAGGGTTTTCTCATCGGGGGCTTATTATAGGCGAAGAGGGAAAGTTCGGTAGAGGCCTAGGGGGCCCACACCCCCTGGTGGCGCGCCCAGGGTGGGCCTGCGATACCCTAGGGTGTGGCCACCCTGGTGTCGTGGTATTGCCGACGAGTACGCCATGGAGGGGTCCTCACAATGCGTGTTTAGAGACGTGGGGTAAGGCGGACGGTTGACGGGTACGAGGTAACATAGCTTACCCAGGTTCAGATCCCACAACGGTGGCGGAATCCTACTCCTGCTATAAATCACTATAAGGGCAATACGCCGAGTTACAGAGATAGGTTCGCTGTGCGAGGTAGTATGAATCGATACTAGGTTGTCTGAGATTATGCGCCTAAAGGCTCCCATAGGCCCGACTTATATAGTCGCCAGGTCCTAGGGTTACAGGGAAAAGTCCTAGCCGGACAGGTTACAGAGTCCTACACCGTCTATCACTAGTCTTGTGTATCTTGTACTCCAAGGCTCCGGGTACGCTGGTGACTCCACCGTAGCCTTCCTTTATCTAGCATGGGCCTCCCTTCTGGATCCACCTAACTGGGCCGCCCAGCAGGCCATAGGCCACGCTACTGACTATGGGCCACCCGGGTTAGTCGGATAAGAGACATGCTATAGGGATACCCATATAGCATATCCCCAATAGTAGCCCCCGAAGAACTCCGAGATCTTGCACCGTCTTGCCTCTTCATGTGGAATGCTCTGTCTAGATGGATGTCGGCAGATCGTCAAGCAACATCTTGTAGTCCTCCCAAAGAACCCTTCAAGGTTTTCTCCGTCTTCGACTGGTAAGCCGGAGAAATACTAAATCTTCCACCGTACTCTTCCGTAGTCGGATTAAATCCGTCCATGCCGGAATCTTCGATGCGACGGCTCCTCTACCCGTGTCAGCTAGGACGACGTAGGCTTAGGTCAGCGACGCCTCGTAACTCACACATGCAGAGAACGCAATCATATCCGATTTTCCCGCGTGAGCGATACAAACCGTTGGCCGCGACGCTTGGAGACGTGGCAAAATTTCCGCACATGTTTGCGAACACGTCATCTACGCGACAACCGTCCGATTAGCTGCACGAATCTTGATGCCGAGGAAGATAAATAGTAACCGTGGGGCATTTTCCACTTTTTTACCTCATTCTTCTCGCGTCATCGTCTTCTTCCTCCAGCCGCACGTCTCCTCGAGCTCTCCGCGAGAAACCTCGAAAACCCTAGCTTCCATATCGCACCCGTCCTCCACTCCATGGCCAGCAGCAGCACCTCCCTGTCTATGGCGGCGTCGAGCGAAGCCGCGGCGAAGCCAGCAAGCTCCGTCGTCGTGCCCCTAGAGGGCTTGGTCATACCTGCATCGGCGGTGATCGAGTCCACCGGCGGCGACCATAATTTGGCAGCGTTGGAACCACCGGAGGAAGAGACAGACTCGCATAAGGGCGACTGGCGGGGCTCATACATCACAGACCGCGACATCCAAGAGATGGTCGCCGAAGGCTACCTCCCCGCGACGGAGGGGCTCGCCTGGCGGGCGACGCCGGCCGGCGAGGTGACACCTTCTCCCCAAGCCGGAGAAAAGGTGTACCTCAAGGCTCAACTGGTACACGGTGTTTCCCTGCCCATCTCCCACTTCTTCCTCTCCGTCTTGAACCACTACAAGGTCCAACCTCATAACCTCTCCCCCAATAGCATCTTAGTGCTTAGCAACTTCGCGGCACTTTGTGAGGGTTACCTAGGGATTAGGCCTAGGTTAGACTTGTTCGTGTACTTCTTCACTGTCAAACGTGAAGCCGGACATAGTAAGGAGGAGCTTAGGAACTGCGGCACCATAAGCTTCAAGATTCGACTTGGCCGGCGGTTCCCCGACATCGTCGGTCACGAGTCCTGCAAAAACTGGCAGCGGACGTACTTCTACAGTCCCGACATTCCTTTGGCGGGCCGAGAAGTAACGTACCCGTACTTCGCGATTGGAGCCGCCGCTGAAGTTTCCACATGGAGATCCCATGCCTCCCTTCCCTCCGACCTCGACGCTTCTCACGCAATAAGGCGGATCGAATGGTTCGTAGAGACGGGTTTGACCGGCTTGGACCTAGCCATGTGCTGGTTCATCAGGCGAATCTAACCTCTGCATCACCGTGCGAAGTTCATGCACGAGTATACCAGTGATCGAAGGGATACCCTCCGGATCTCCGTGGATAACTTCTCGAGCGACTCCGTAAAGCTCCGCCTGAAGGACATCATCAAGGTGAAGGATAAGAAGCGTGGCCTCACCATCACCTACGACATGTTCGTAGACGGCAAGTGCCCAAAGGTAGATATTTATTTTCCGCGTACAACATATGCTCCAGTTTCTCCGTCTTGTTAATATCATCCTATCTAACACGGTGATTTCTTACTTAACAGCTTAGCGATCTAGATGAGGACAACCTGGCTGCCCAAATCTACGATCCAAAGATGAAGGAAGTCACGGTCGTGTCCGACGACGATGTCCTGTTGGCATGAAAGCGGAAGAGCTCCACCTCTGACGCTGCCGACGGAGGCAAGAAGAAGAAGACGGAGGGTGGAGACTCCAAAAAGACTACCGCCGCCCTGGAGGCAGAAAAGAGAAAATCCACCGGGATTTTTGCCAAAGCACCCCCCCTAGTGTAAGCTTCTCATTCTCCAACATTGTCTATCTGTCTGTCTTGTTCCTGTACTTATGCGTTTTGCACGTCTCAGGAAGAAAGCCACGACCAGCCTCAAGAAGACCTCCAAAACTTTGGGGGCTTCTAGAAATATCAAGGATATGCTGCATCGCGATGCCTTCCCCGTCATCGCCCCTGCTACTCCTGCCGTCAAGCCTTCGTCTGCCCCGACAAGCTCACAGGCTAAGGAGGTACCATGCCTTTCCGTCATGGAAGTGGATTCTGGCGCCTCTACCGAACTCGCTGTTGTCGGCAAGCAGGCGACGCAGGAGAGCACCGCTCAACAAATGGCTGAAGCTCCGGCTAAGGATGCCATCGGTGGCGGCAAGGCGGTAGTGGGAGCTGGTATCTCTGCCGAAGGCGGCGCCCCTGCTCCCCAGAAGCCCTTCGAGTTTCCGAAGATAGTTTACCCGGCGCTCACGCCGAGTAACACAACTCTGGTTCCTGGAGGAGTGCCGTCATCTCCGACGTGCGGTATTGAGGAGCTTATCCGATAAGCGGATATCTTGCAAGGAAATAGCATCTCCTTTGGCAAGCTGCTAGCCGAGAGCGCTACAAACCTCAAGATTATTGCACTTGTAAGTTTTACTTTGCCTTTTGCATTTGATATGAATATCCCACTGTAGCCCCCAAGGATGTAGACGGAAAACCATAGGTCTTTGCATCTATATGCTCTAAGAGTGACTAAGTTAGAAAGAACTCTCACTGTAGGTCCCAAGCATTTAGATGGAACAAACTATTCCGACTAGATGCTTTAAGAGTAGCATACGCAGTGTTTATAATTTTCAACACTATAGCCCCCAAGCTTCTAGTTGTAACTGAATTAGTTCTGACTAGATGCTTAAAGAAAAGCTAAGCATACATCCGAGTTAAAAACTTTATACTGTAGCCCCCAAGCTTCTAATCGAGAACTGAATTAGCTCCTACTAGATGCTTAAAGAAAAGCTAAGCATATTGCTAAGTTTAAAAACTCTCGCTGTAGCCCCCGAGCGTCTAGGTGGAAAAATTCCGACTAGAAGCTCCAAGTGGGCTAAACAACGGTTTAAATTTTTTATTTTGTTCCACAGAACGAGAATGCTCGAAGGTGCATGGCCAACGACAAGTACCAGAAGATGCGCGCAGATCTTGAAGCCGAAAAGGGTAAAACTGCCATCTTGAAGGAACAGATCATCAAAAACAAGAGTCTGCTTTCTTTTTTGCGCATTCTGTCTTGGTTTTATGCCTTCATTCTCCGAGTACTCATTGTGTACTTTGTTTTCTCCGACTTTGCAGAACATGTGGCCAAGGCCAAGGACATTGTCGAGCAGTCCAAGCACATTCAGCAGCTGGACATCGAGAACAAGATCCTTAAAAAGGAGAGGGAAGAAATGCTGAAAATGCATGAGGATTCCATGAAGGCCCTGCAGGAATCCGCCTTCGCGGAAATCAATCGCTTGAAGGAGGAGCTTGCGATCTTAAAAGATCAGAAGCAAGCTGCTGATGAGCAAAACCATCGCCACGACGAGGCATATAATCTCCTATAGCAAGAGAAAGAATCCCTGGCAGACACCCTCTGGCAGGCTAATGCCAGCATCTTCAGTAGGATTTCTCCGCCTTGTATTTCTGCAGTCTGGATACTTGGAATTATCGAACTCATGTGATCCTTGTCGGAATTTGCAGCTCCAATGGGTTTAACCAGAACGCCTCCTCCGGCCAAGGAATGCATGGTTTATCAACACTGCCATCACCCAAGCCAAAGAGACCGCCAAGCCCCTCCAGATACACATCAAGGCCTCGGACTCCGTGGCGAAGTACTCCGAGATTCTGCACCGAGCCCCTGAGCATATCATAAGCTGGAAAGCTTCATGTGCACGGGCTGGCGCAAGGATGACACTGTCTATGGTGAAGGCACACTACGAAGATGCCGACATCGATACGGTGACCTCTAGCATCCCCGACATTGACAATGACAGCAAAGAAATTGATCACGAAGCCATCTTGTCATCACTCGCGGGTTATGACACCAGAGTTGCCGAGTTGGTGGATATCAACGTCTTCGTGCCCATGAACACCATCGACAGCGTCAACCAAGATTCCTCCGAGTCTCACCAAAGTGCCGATGCTGAGGGTGATTCTCCGGCTGATGACGACGCTGCTTCCAAGTCTCCTGCGCCCAAAGAATAAAAAACACTTTGTAATATTTGTTTCCCCTTTGGTGTATGCGCGGAAAAAACTTGATGATGTAACTTAAGGCGGAAAACAATGGTTGTAATTTCCTTCTACTTAAGAACTTAGTTCCCAGCATGTATATATTTTTTAAGCAAGTGCTGGCTTATCCATTACTTTGGTTCTTATGCTTGACTTTTCGTGAGTCGGAAGACTCGTTGTCGGAACCATGCGCTTAGGTGATGATGCCCAATGGCACCGTCAATAACCTGAGCACAAAATCGCCGACAATAAGTGCAAAAATTCACTACTCCAGAATCCACATAAAAATAAAAAAGAACGTGTAGACCAGAAAACTTAAGCTAACGCCCGTAGGCGGAATTTTCACAAGTGCAAACGCAATACTTGTGCATAAAGGTTTTACATGATCCAAAAATAAACACTAAAGGAGGTAAAAGACTCAAAAATATGAGTGAACCAAAGAGCTTTATTTCATTGATCATATAAAAGGTACACAATTAGATAAAAAATGCTAAGTGTAAAAAGGACGTAGCTGTGCTATGTTCCATGGCCGATCAAGCTCCGGGTAGTCATCATCCGGGTCACGTCGCTTACGCTTATGATCCTCATTGGGTCTATCCGTTAGTTCACGATTGTCAACAAGGTAGTAAGACCCATTGAGTAACGCCTTGCTTATGATGAACGGTCCTTCCCATGGCAGGGATAATTTGTGTGACTTCTTCTGCTTAAGTCAGAGCACCAAATCCCCCTCTTTAAATGAGCGATGCCGAACGCGGCGACTATGGTAGCTGCGTAGCTTCTGCTGGTAGATGGCGGATCTTTGGCATGCCAAAACGCGCTCCTCCTCGAGAAGGTCCACATCCAGGCGTCTGGATTCTTCAGCGTCATCCTCGTCGTAGGCGGCAACTCTTGGTGCATCGTGAAGGATGTCGGAAGGCAGGATGGCTTCTGCTCCATATACCATGAAATAAGGGGTGTAGCCGGTGGATCTGTTGGGTGTAGTTCGTAAACTCCACAGCACAGATGGCAATTCTTCCGCCCAGGCTCCAGCTGCTCTATGTAGCGGTGCCTCAAGACGTGGCTTGATTCCCTGCAGAATTAATCCATTGGCTCGCTCAACCTGACCATTGGATTGTGGGTGTGCCACAGATGCAACTTCAAGTCGGATGCCTTTCTCCCAGCAATATGCCTCCACTTCTCCGAGTGATAAATTGCTGCCATTGTCGGTGATAATGCTATGTGGGAGACCAAATCTCACCACTAGATCTCGGACGAACCTGAGGGCAGTTTCCCCACCAAGCTTTCTAATGGGTTTAGCTTCTATCCATTTAGTGAATTTGTCAACTGCTACAAGCAGATGCGTAAACCCACAAGGTGCCGTCTGTAATGGTCCCACCATGTCTAGCCCCCAGACTGCAAACGGCCAAATTATTGGTATTGTTCGCAGTTCTTCAGCAGGAACATGTGGTTGTCGGGCATAATACTGGCATCCCATGCATGTCTCAACCAGCTTGTCGGCGTCCGCCTTCGCGGTCAGCCAGTAGAATCCTTGCCGAAAGGCTTTCGTGACCAACGATCGAGGAGCGGCGTGGTGCCCGCAATATCCGAGATGGATTTCGCGTAGGATTTCCATACCTTCTAGCTGGGAAACACACTTTAGGTATACACCAGTAGTGCTCCTTTTGTAGAGTTGCCCATTGATTATGGTATAACCCTTTGCTCGTCGTACTATTTGCCGTCTTTCGACTTCGTCGTCGGGCAAAATTCCGTGTTCGAGATATTCCATGAACGGTTTTGTCCAAGACGGAGGGACCTTAGTCACCATGTTGATGTAAGAGTAAGCTCTATCCGGGTTGTCGATGTCGGCTCCCTTCACGGATGGTGTGCGCAGGTGCTCTAGAAAAACTCCTGGCGGAATTTGCTTGCGCCCTGATCCTAGCTTAGACAGCAGATCAGCCACCTCATTTTGTTCCCTAGGCACATACTTGACTTTGTAGCCCAAGAAGCTCTTGGCTATCTCGTCCACTTCGTCTCGATATGCCGCCATCATAGGGTTCCGCGCATTACAGGTGCCAGCTACCTGCTGGGCAACCAAGTCGGAATTTCCACAGCAAACTATGCGCTTGATGCCAATATCCTTGGCTACATGTAGTCCGTGAATGAGTGCTTCATACTCCGCCATGTTGTTTGTAGCCTCGAAGTGGATCTGCAGAACGTAGTGTAGCTTGTCTCCTGTTGGTGACTGTAGTAATACACCAGCCCCCGAGCCGTTGAGCAGCTTTGATCCGTCAAAGTGCATCACCCAGTACTCTGGTTCTGGCAACGGAGTAGCATCTGGCATCTCCGTCCAATCTGCAACAAAATCCGCCAAGGCTTGAGACTTGATAGCGTCGCGTCTCTTGTAGGTGATCTCGAAGGCGGCAAGTTCAATGCCCCACTTCGCGACCCTTCCTGTAGCGTCGCTGTTATTGATGATGTCGGACAGTGGGGTCTTGCTCACCACTGTGATTGGGTGCTCCTGAAAGTAATGCCTCAGCTTCCGAGAAGCAAGGAATACTCCATAAGCTATCTTTTGGTAGTGTGGGTACCGTTGCTTGGACTCCGTCAAGACCTCGCTCACATAGTAAACTGGCCGTTGAACTCCGTGCTCATAGCCTGGTTCCTTCCGCTCTACCACGACAACGATGCTGATAACCTGGTTGGTTGCCGCCATGTAAATTAACAGGGGCTCTCTAGGCTCGGGTGCTGCAAGGATGGGCGCTGAGGAAATAATCTCCTTAAGCTGCTTCAATGCTGCATCTGCTTCGTCCGTCCACATGAATTTGTCCGCCTTCTTCAGCAACTTGTACAGCAGCAAAGCCTTCTCTCCAAGTCGGCTGATGAACCGACTAACTACTGCAACACAACCCGTGAGTCGTTGAATGTCCTTTAGGCATGTCGGACGGTTTATGTTCAAGATGGCCTTGATTTTCTCCGGGTTGACCTCGATTCCACGCTGGGAAACGATGAAGCCCAACAGTTTGCCGGCTGGAACCCCGAAGACACACTTCTTAGGGTTAAGCATCATGTTGTATTTCCGGAGATTATCAAAGGTTTCTTTTAAGTCGGAGATTAAGTCATTTGACTTTTTAGACATCACCGCAATATCGTCCACGTAGGCGTGAACGTTCCGACCAATTTGGTCGTGAAGGAAACGTTGCATTGTCTGCTGGTAGGTAGCACCTGCGTTTTTCAGCCCAAAGGGCATCATGACATAGCAAAACGTGCCATATGGGGTAGTGAACGAAATGGCCAATTGGTCTGACTTCCTCATCTTGATCTGGTGGTATCCTGAGTATGCATCGAGAAAACACAAAAGTTTCGAGCCATCCGTCGAGTCAATGACTTGGTCAATGCGAGGCAAAGCAAACGGATCTTTGGGACATGCTTTGTTCAAGCCGGTGTAATCAACGCACATTCTTAATTCATTGGTTCCCTTTTTGGGGACAAGTACAGGATTGGCCACCCATTGGGTGTGAAGGACTTCTCGGATAAATCTAGCCTTAAGTAACCTAGCTATCTTTTTGCCAATGGTGCGTCTCTTCTCATCTCCAAAGCGTCGTAGAGGTTGTTTCACTGGTTTGCATTTTGGATCAATATTTAAGCTGTGCTCGACAAGTTCCCTAGGTACACCTTTGATGTCGGCAGGTTGCCAGGCAAAGATGTCCCTATTCTCACGGAGAAACTCGACGAGCGTTCTTTCCGATTTGGGATCCAGGTTCGTCCCAATGGCGGTGACCTTGGAGGCATCGCCTACCACAAGTTCGACCGGCTTGGTCTCGATGGCGGCCTTGAACGCAGGAGCGGAGTCGAAGATCCGCTTCTTAGACGCGGGCATCTCTGAGTCATCGACCTTGCTTTGGATCTCCTTGAATTCTTTCTTTGAGAGGACAACCTTAGCGGTACGCCGTTGATCTCGCAGTCCCTTGCCTTGGTAAAGCTTCCAGATACGGTGATGATGCCGTTTGGTCCGGGTATCTTGAGCTTGTTGTAGGCAAAGCATGGCTTGGCCATGAACGTGTGGAATATGTCGCGTCCGAATATGACGTGGTACACGCTCTTGTAGGGGACCACCTCGAAGGTCATGCGCTCTTGACGGTAATTATTAACATCGCCAAAGGCGACCTGAAGTGTAATGCACCCAAGGGACTGAGCCTCCCGACCAGGAACTACGCCATGGAAGATGGTGTTGGTCCGCCTTAGGTTTGCCTCCGTCAAGTTCATCTTTTGCAGTGTATCCAGGTACATGATGTTGATGCTGCTTCCACTATCCACCATACACTTGGTGAACTCCACGCCGTCAATCAAGGGGTTGATGACCATGGCGTACTGGTTTTCCGTGGGTATAAGGTCTGGGTGGTCCGTCCTGTCCCAAGTTATTGGAACCTCCGACCAGCGCATAATCTTTGGGGACCGGGGAGAGTAGCCATCAGGATCCTCAGAGAGGTCTTATGTTGTCGGACGGTGGGGGTGCCAAGGAAAGTGTGGTAGACTGGGGCCTTCTTTGCGAAGGGGTTCTTTCCCTTGTCGTCGCTCTTGGCGGCGTTCTTGGGGTCAACGTCCTCGTCCATGTCACTTGAATCCTTGGACTCATCCTCCTTCTCTTCCCCTTGCCCTTGCCTCGCGGTCTGTTCTTCCGACTTTGCTTGTAGCCGGACTCCGGGTCTTCCTTGAGGTCGTTGACGAACTTGCAGTGTCGATTGGTATGGGTGACCTTGCCGTTGACGTCGAGGTGTACGAGGCATGGCATATCGCGGTACTCCTCGTAGGTTTGGGGAACGCGGAGCGGCACCGAGGTGGTTTCACTTCCTCGTTGCTGCCCACGACCGGCTCCCCTTCCTCGGCCACGTTGTCCGCCTTCTCCTCATCCTGCAAAAGTCATAGCGACCATGTCGGTAGATTGCTTTTTTTCTGGAGCGGTCTTCCGCTTTGTACTGCTGTTCCTCCGAGCTTGAGTTGGAACGGCCGTTGCCGGCAAGGAGCCACTAGCATCGTCGTCTGCAGCTGCGAACTCACTAGCCAACTGAATCATCTGGTTCAAGTCAAGCTGGTGATTATCCTGTAAGCGCTTCAGCTTATGTCGGAGCAACGTGCCCCTTTCCAACCCATCGATGAAGGTGTCCATGGCGGTCTGAGCGTGCACTCCTGCGCAGGAATTCTTCATATCCAGCCAGCGGGAGAGGTAGGCGCGAGATGTCTTGTCTTTCTCTTGCACGCACCGCTGTAGATCGCCCATAGTGCAGGGACGCTTGTATGTACCCTCAAAGTTCTTGGTGAACGCTTCTTGCATGTCCAGCCAATTGTAGATAGCTTTCTCCGGCAAGTCGTCGATCCATTGACGGGCCGTACCCGCCAACATTAATGGGAGGTACTTGACGACGACGTTGGGGTTGCCTCCGGCAATCTCCACCGCGTTGCCGTAGTCCTGCAACCATGTGGCTGGCTTGGCGGTGCCGTCATAGGGCTTGATGGTCTTGTCAATCCGGAAACCTTTGGGGTAAGTTGCGGACCGTATTACAGGTCCAAAGCAACGTGGTCCCAGGTATGGTCCTTCCCGGGCCTCGTAGATCTTATCGATCCACGAACGCGCGTCGTATTGCTCCGGGTTCTTCTTCTTTTTGTCAACAGGGGATGGGCTGTGTGAACGACGCGGGCCTCCTCCGCCATGGTGACTGCTTGGTGGTGATGGAGGCGGAGGTGGCGGTGGGTTAGCCTTCTTGCTGTTACCCTCCTGCGATGCCTCACGCCTGTCATGGTTGCTTGTCGGACGCGGAGGGTCATGGCGCGACCTGCTCTTATGTCCTTGGTTGCGCTCTCCGTCATGACGGGTCTGCTCCGCGTTGTCGTGGATGACGATGCCACACTGCTTTGGTGGGGGCATATCCGTACGATGGTGAGCTTTGTAATCTTCGCGATGTCGGGGAGATCGGGGCGGTGGCGATGGGCGACGAGGTCGTGCCTTTTCTCCGTGGTCGGAGGATATGGGGATGGCATCCTTCCTATTGCGTGCATCCCTCCGTCTTCGTTCTGATGAACCCGTCTGGGACCCGACATCAAGAGGAGATCTGTCCCTTGGAGGCTTGTACTGGCTAGACTGGCAGAGCGCTGGGTTAGACTCAAGCCTCTGAGAGGTGGCCTTTTCCTGCTGCTTCACCGCCTTGGCCACTAGGTCATAGACTTGTTCCACTGCCTCAGGCGATCTATCCTGCTCCAGAAGGGTCTTGGCAACGACGAGGTTAAGGAGTGGGGTGGGCATCACCTGCTTGCCTTTACTGTCAATGTATGTCTTGGCCTGTGCCGGCTTAGAGGGAGCCCATCCTAGGTTGCGCCGTACACCAGGATCGTTGATGACGCGAGCCAGAGCTTTCTTATCCTTCTGCTGCTGTAGCAGAGTCTTGTACTCGACCTCCATTGCTCTAGCTTTTTCTATGGACTTCTGCGTGTTGACAAGATCTCGATCTAGTTTAGCGCCTTGCTCCGCGATGGCTTGCGCCTCCTCCAGCAGCTGCTGGCGCTTCTCATCAAGCTGGGTCATGTTCCGGATATGAGCAACGGTCAGTGGCTCGACGAGGAGATTGCCGTACATCACTCTATCAGCCGGAGTAACTTGGGCTGCTGCAGACGTAGATGCTGGAGGCGGCAAGTTTGCGGTGTTTTTGTTGCTCGGGCCGGTGCCGAGTTCCTGCGGCTGCTGCACTAGGTTAGGTGGAGGAGGCATGAATTTTGCGCGATCATCGTTGGCTGCAATAAGTGGCCACTTCCCCTTTTCCAGCGCCGTAGGCGGAGCTTGTCCAGGTCGATCTTCATCCATCGCCGTCCCAATGGTGACGAACACCCCTCGGGACGCGACGACGTTGTTGGCTTGTTCGTCGCGCGAGTACTCCTCCTCCATCTCCTGCATAGCGGAGTCTTGATCTTCTGGACCGAAGTCTATCTCCTCTGAATCTGCACTGAAATCAACATAAAGCGCGTCAATGACAGAGTCGGAGGGTGCCAAGACTTCCTCGATGACGGGCGGTGGAGGTGCAACGGGCTCGACGATGACTGGAGGTGGTGGTGCTGCTATGACGATGGTGGCGGGAGGCGGTGGTGGTGGCTGCTGAATCGGAGGTTCTCCGTCTCTGAGCGCAAGCTCCATCTGGGCTGCCGTATCAGCTGCTGTGCTCACCATCTCTTCGAGGGTAAGGCGTCCTGTTGCCTGCTGCCGTCTTAAAGAATGTCGGAGAAGCGTGCCGCGGTCCAGTCCTTCCACAAAGTGATACAGAGCGTTATCATTGGGGTAGTGGGCTAGGTCGGATCGTATACGGAGCCACCTGGCCAGGTAGTCACGGGGGTTTTCGCCCTCTCTCTGAATGCAGCGCGCCAAATCGAAGATGGTAACCACACCGACGAACTTGGATCTTTGCTGTCCAGACGTGCGGACGAAGACGGCGGATTTGTAGTGATCTTCCACCTTTATATCCTGCACAGGGGCGGTTTGGGTGGGCCTTGAATTTTTCCGATCTTTGTCGGCAAACTCCGAAGAGAGATTAGACATTGATCCTTCCGCGAACGTATCCTGCCCGTAGGCGGTCCGTGCGGGTCTTGATGCTTTCCGATATTTGCCGGCAAACTCCGAAGAGAGATCCGACATCGATCCTTCCGCGAACGTATCCTGCCCGTAGGCGGTCTATGCGGGTCTTGATGCTTTCCAATCTTTGCCGACAAACTCCGAAGAGAGACCCGACATCGATCCTTCCGTGAACGTATCCTGCCCGTAGGTGGTCCGTGCGGGTCTTGATGCTCCTCCGACTCCCAGGGAACTAGTGCCCGAGTCGGTTTCGCCGATGAAGAGGTGGATGTCTCCGATAGGAACGATCGAACACCGCGTAGGGTTCGTCTTTGCCGGGATCCAGAACTCGTCGGGAGGGACGATCGGAACGTTGCCAGAGAAGAGAACGCGACCGATGGCTACGGTTTCGCCGATTCCCGCGAAGATCTTGGTCCTCGCCCGCTGAAGAGCGTGAAGCGCCTCTTGCCCCACGATGGGCGCCAATTGTCGTGGTATTGCCGACGAGTACACCATGGAGGGGTCCTCACAGTGCGTGTTTAGAGAAGTGGGGTAAGGCGGACGGTTGACGGGTACGAGGTAACACAGCTTACCCAAGTTCAGATCCCACAACGGTGGCGGAATCCTACTCCTGCTATAAATCACTATAAGGGCAATACGCCGAGTTACAGAGATAGGTTCGCTGTGCGAGGTAGTATGAATCGATACTAGGTTGTATGAGATTGTCTGCCCTAAAGGCTCCTATAGGCCCAACTTATATAGTCGCCAGGTCCTAGGGTTACAGGGAAAAGTCCTAGTTGGACAGGTTACAGAGTCCTACACCGTCTATCACTAGTCTTGTGTATCTTGTACTCTAAGGCTCCGGGTACGCTGGTGACTCCACCGTAGCCTTCCTTTATCTGGCATGAGCCTCCCTTCTGGATCCACCTAACTGGGCCGCCCAGCTGGCCATAGGCCACGCTACCGACTATGGGCCACCCGGGTTAGTCGGATAAGAGACATGCTATAGGGATACCCATATAGCATATCCCCAACACCTGGTGCCCTACTCCGTCTCTGCTTCGTGTTTCCGTATTGCTCCGGAAAAATAGTAACTTTGGCTTTTGTCCCGTCCAATTCCAAGAATATTCATTTTTTAGCTTTTCTGAAACCAAAAACAGCAGAAAACAAGCAACTGGCACCGCGCCATCTTGTCAGTTGGTTAGTTCCAGATAGTGGATAAAAATACCTCAAAGTGTAGACAAAGCATAAGACAAATGATATAAAACAAGCATGAAACATAAAAAATTATAGATACATTTACGACGTATCATTATCCACACGTGTTGCTTGTGGTAAACCTAATCTCCAGAACTGATAATTTTAGTTCTGTGTGTATTATCATGTCTATGCATCTCTACATATCACCCATTCTCTAATGAGATGACATTATATGGTTTTAGTCTTTTGGTGAGACCTCAATTCCTTAGACAAAACTATGTTGACACTATTGTCGTACAATATATCTTCATAGTATATCCCACTTGAAACTGCACCTAGTTTGATAACAAACTACTTGCACAAAATCCCTCTTTATGCCCCCCACTAGAGCAGTTATATAGCCAAAATTGTTGTAGTATTTGTCACATTTTTATAACTTTGGAACTAGTTCAAATCCATCTTGAAACTCTCTTCCATTTCATTGTGCCACCTTCTTTCTTAACATATAGCCTAAATTGAGATAAACTTCATTTGTATATGTGAAAAAACCTGTATCAATGTGATACATTACAATGAACTATTTCATCACTTCTACATACATACCATATTCTTGGTTCTTCCAAAGTACACAAGAATATCATTACTATTGTCCAATGATCATATTATGGATCACTCCAGTATATGATCCAAACACTTGAGAAGAGGACTCATATAGATACGTGATATCATGGTATTCATGATTAATCAAATCATTCATGAGGTTTCACTTATAAATTGTCAATAAAATTGATCTTGCTTCCATGTGGCAAGAAATTTTCTTGTCCTTTCCACATTGAACTAATTCAATATTCCATTTATGTACCTTGGTATAACTATATTAGCATTTCGATCTATCTGTATAGACTTTTATGTCTAACATTCTGGTTTTGCCTAAGTCTTTCATCAAAATCCAAATTTAATGAAATTCTTAATTTTCATCTCATAAAAGATACATCATCTCCCATCAACATAATGTTTTTTATATAAGCATTGGAAATATGTCTTAGCGTTCCCACTTATTTTCTTGTAAATACTAGCATCTTTATTGTTTCTGATGAAATTAAAATCTTTCACAATTTCATCACGGTGAAGATTGATGACCCACAAGTATAGGGGATCGCAACAGTCTTCGTGGGTACTATTACCCAATTTATTGATTCGACACAAGGGGAGCCAAAGAATACTTACAAGCCTTAACAACTGAGTTGTCAGTTTAGCTGCACCTGGAAATAGTTCTTGCTCACAGAAGTTTATCAGTAGAAACAGTTTGTAGTAGCAACAACAAAGCAACAGTAACAACAACAACAGTGAAACATGAGCAATAGTAACAGTAACGGTAACAGTAGGATTCGAGTGCGGTAGGCATAGGGATGGATGGACGGGCGTTGCATGGACGAGTCTAAACATGTAACTTCAAAGAACTAGGTAATTGCAGATAAATAATAACAAGCATCCAAGTACTAAACAATCCTAGGCATGTGCTCCATATATAGTCATACGTGCTCGCAATGAGAACTTGCACAACATCTTTTGTCCATCCAACCTGTGGCAGCGGGGTCTCTAGGGAACTACTGACAATTAAGGTGCTCCTTTTAATAGAGCATCAGAGCAAATCTTTAACACTCCGTGAACACATGTGATCCTAACACCACAGCCATCCCCTCCGGTTGTCCCAATTATTGTCACTTTGGGCCTTTGGATCCAGACAATGATATGTGTACACAACTTGCAGATAAAACCATAAACAATACTATCATAATGATTCAATAATAAGTTCAGATCTGAGATCATGGCACTCGGGCCCTAGTGACAAGCATTAAGCACAACAAGTTGCAACAAAGTCAAATAGCACTAATAGAGATACTAGGCACTATGCCCTAATAGATCTTATTCGATTACATGATAGAACTCATCCAATCCCTACCATCCCCAAGCCTACAACGGGGGATTACTCACTCATGGATGAGGAAAACATCGGTGGTTGATGGATATGCGTTGGTGATGACGATGGCGATGATCCTCTCCAAATTCCCTGTCCCGGCAGGGTGCTAGAACGAAGTTTCTGGATCCGAATCTTGGTTTCTCGTGGCGGCGGCAGAGCGGAACTCTTTCTGGAAAACTATTGAACCCCCTATGTTTTTAGGTCAGAAGGCAAATTATAGGCGTAGAGGGAGGCCAAGGAGCTGCCTCGGGTGGCCAGACCTCCCCGAGGAGCGGGGTCAGTGGGCCCGCGCCTGGGGTGGGTCTGGCCTCCCAGGCCTCCCTTCTGTCTTCCCTTCTGGCTTCGTTGATCTTCTGGTGAGAAATAGTTTTTGGCATATTTTCCGGGATTTTTCCTGATAGTTCATTTTCTGCACAAAAACAAGACACCAAGGTAATTCTTCTGAAAACAGCGTCAGTCCGTGTTAGTTGCATCCAAATCACACAAATATAGAGGAAAAACAATAGCAAAGTGTTCGAGAAAGTAGATACATTTTGGACGTATCAACTCCCCCCAAGGTTAGCTTATTGCTTGTCCTCAAGCAATTTAGTTGAAAACTGAGTGCGATAAAAGAACTTTCACAAACATTTTGCTTCATATGATGTAAATATTCTCAGCACAGGAGTAGATGCTTAGACAATTCGTAATAAGGAGTATGCAACTAAGTCTACTCAATAGTCATTGCAAGATATGAAGAGAAACCAACTCAATAATAATAAGTAGCATGAAACATAAACATAAGAAACATTGCAATGCTCATAATAAGGTATGGTAGAGTGGTATCTCGCTTGCCTTTATTTGAAGAGAACAATATAAATGCTAAGGCACATCTGAAGTTCATATGAAGATTAGAGATAAAGATATCAGAGATACAAGCATCAAAGTCATGACATAATTAACCAAGTTTTGGAACAAACACAAGAATGACAACTATGCTCTCAAGAAGGTGCTCATGGAATAAGTGGTGACTCAACAAAATTGTTAAAACGGTTTTGTGAAGGTTTGAAAGGCTTCCCAATGGTGAAAGGAAGGTACTCATTAGCTCTGAGCTCTCATTGCCCCTATCATAGGCATCTTCATGTGGTTAAGGTGAAAGTGAGGTCCACTCTGAATCATATGCTTGACAGCCGATAGACTGGAAATCCCAAGTCCCTTGAGTACGAGGGTCGCTCCGCATGCTACTCAACTTTGGTCACCTAAAAGTTCTTGTCATTGTAAATACATGCATATCATCGAGAACCGCCAAATGGGTACCCCTTGCACATGGTACAGGAGCTTTCCCGTAACCAAAATGACAAGGCAAGCAGAAAATGAGCATCTCAGCAATCTTTTTATTTACCATATGCATAGCTTTTTATTGAGGACGCTGCATAGATGCTCATTATAGTGTTGCTGCAAGTTTCCACCATGATTAAGCATGGCTTAGGCTAGCGGCCCATGCGTTTATCTAACACAATGTATAAAATCCATGAACTAACAGCTTCCCCTTTTATTTCACATCGTCGACATCCATAAACAAAAGAGCAAAGAATCAACTAGATGAGATATCCAAAAAGTTTTGAAAGCGTTCCCCGTGACAGCACGGTTCTGCTGACTCCCATTATATAATTAGCAAGCATATAACTTTCATGGACTAGTCACAATGGTTCAGAATTATTAAGTGCAAGGAATAAAGTGTGCCATCAAGTTCGTGAGAGCTTTACTAACTAACTTTCTTAAAACATACAAACATTTTATTTTGGAAGAAAACACGACATATATAAAATATGCACTGAAGTAGCAAATGATGATAATAGGTAGGTATGGTGGACACAGCTGATAATATTGGTTTTGGGGAGTTGGAAGCACAAGTAGAGCACATATTCAGTGCAAGTGAAGGCTAGCAATAGAGAGGGAGCGATAAACGAGAGAGCAATAGCTGTCATAATCATGCTTGCAACAAAACAGAACTAATTATGGCATGAAAGTGATACAAGAACTCTGAGGAAAAATAAATCATCGAGGCTTACTGACAATTGATTAGTCATATGCATGCGTGAGCATGTGCCAAGTCGATTCACATGAACAGTCAGAGGAGGATACCACAATGTCATACCAAACTATGAATAAAACAATGCAAGCAAACATTCATATGACATGCTACAAACTATTAGCAAGCTGGAGCTAATCATACAGAAGCAAGAACTACTAAGCATCCATAATGACATACACCTTACACAAACAGGCTAAGCATGCTCACAGTGATGAGTATATGTACAAAAATGAAACAAATAGAGTTCGTTACCAACCTCTTACCACACCTCAAGTTGTCTTAATCTTCATTATTTCCCTTCACTTGTGTGACTTGAATAATTAACATGAAAACCAATATCCACTAAGGACGGCTGAACCCTGCAAAGAACTCACAAAACCAAAGAAGAACAACATATATTTTTGGTGTTTTCGATTTTTTAGAAACAAGCAAACAAAGAAAAGCAAAAACAAAGCAAACCAAACAAATTAAAATCTTTTTGGATTTTTCTTTTAAGGCAAACCAAAGCAAAGAAACAAACCAAGAGAAACAACGAAAATATTTTTGGTATTTTGGGGTTTTTGAGAAAGAAGCAACAAGAACCAAAAAGAAAGTGAAACAATGGATATACAAAGAACCGACCGAACATGATATATAGATGAGTGTGACGTCGGTATACCTCCCCCCAAGCTTAGGATTTTGGCCTTAGTGGGGCTCAATCCCATGGTGCCCAAGTAGATGCACCTCCATAGTATGTCGAGGAATCTCCCTCGTCCTGTTACGAGCTCGAGGCCTCCCCTGTGTAGTGTACAACGGGGTCATATGCGGGCGCTCCCCCTGATAGTGCCCGTGGAAGTTGAGAAAGCGTAGCTTGTCATCCATCTTCGCCTTCGTGCGTGACCAAGGTCCCTGAGAAATACTGAACAAAATGGTTTGGGGTAGAGGGATATCTCTCTCTCTTCCCCATCAGTAAACAACATTCTATAAACCAAGTTCTCAAGAGTAGAGCTAGAGGTGACAAAGTGGCGCGCCTTCATGGCAGCAAGATCAAGTCTCTGAGGAGCCAAAACTGTATCATGGGGATCAACAACAATGTGCAAGGCAGCAGCAATATGAGTAGTAATAATTCCCCCATAAATGGGCCCCTTAGCAGCTAAACGACGAGCAATGAGGGAACCAAGATTATAATTATCCTCATCGTAGAGTGCATCAGCTAAGAAGGCCAATTGGTAGTTGGATATATTACTAGTGTTCTCCCTACCAAGAACACTGGTGGTAAGATAGTAGGTAAAATACATGATGGCTGGAAGTTAAATATTCTTTATCTTCCCTCGTTGAGCTCTACAGTCATCATCATTGGTTATTCCTCGGTAAATCTCTAACAGATCAACTGGAAGGGCTGTAATCTTCTTTGATGACCCATTTTTACCAAGTCCTAGGGCCTTGCAAAATTTCTTCAAGGACATAGAATGAGCCCTTCCATAAAGTCTGAAAGACATATAAGGATTGAACAAACTATTGGTAAAGGAGAAACTCTCCACAAATGTTTTAGTAAGTAAAGCATATTGTGCACTCTCATCCTGCATAAAGCTTGTTAGACCAGCCTTCTCAATCAAAGCCATGAAATCATTAAGAATCCCAGCAGCTCGCAAGAAAGTTTGACAAGGAAAGGTGGAGGGGTGCGCGTCCCCTTCATCTCCCTCATCACCAAACCGCAGAGTGATGAGATCCTCATTGTATGAGGGTCTAGAACTGGTAGATGATCTTGGAAGCCTTGCCCTTCCAGGTGCATCACTCTAAAAAATGTCACCAAAGGTGTGGTGGTCCATGACTTCCCTATTCTGAAATTTTTAGACAACCATCAAACCAAGTGATTTCTAAGTTGATAAATGATGAGTAACTACTATATGAACTTGTTAGAGGACTACACATGCATCAAAACAAAGTTTCTAACCATAGAACAAGCATGCAAGCTCAAACAACCTATCACCTACAACAGCAAAATACTCAAAATACAATCTACCAATCACAAATCTAGTTGGACAAGTGGAGGAGGCACATACCAAGGAACAATCCCTCCAAAAATCAGCACTTGAGATAGGCTGAACAAGGAGATCAAAAATCGCGAGCAAGAACAGCAAGAACTCGAGCTTGAGCAAGTTTTTCGGTGTTTTCGGGAGAGAGAAAGAAGGTGGCTTTGAGGAGGCAGCCTAGAGGGGCCTAGGTGGACCAAACCCCTCCTAGGCGCCACCAGTGGTGGGACCACGCCTACCACAGGTGTGGTGTCCTAGGTGGCCCCCTGGGTCACCTCTGGTGCCTCTCCGCCCCTTTTTCAAGGAAAACTTTATTTTTGGCCAATTTTTAGGGTATGAAAATTGATTTTCTCGCAGAAACAGTTTTTTCAGAAGAAGCAAAAGCAAACCAAAAGCCAAAATACAGGAGATCTAAGAAACTCAAACAAGCAAACAACTAGCAAAACTAAAGCTAAAGCAAAGACTAGGAAGGAGAACGGAAAAAGAAAGCAAGTATAACCACAATGGAAACATTATTTTGTTCATAAAAATCCTTTTGTTAACAAGGTTGATCAAGTCTTGTTACCAAAACAATCTTATATGAAACAAAACTTTGCATTCCACAAGGTGATTATGTTACCTCATACTTGATAGCAATGGTCCCAATCATAATAGTTTCAAAATTTTCTTGTGGAATGGGACAATATATTTCTCTAACCTTGATGCCCTCAATATTTTCAATAGAATTCAGGCAATAACTTCTAACAACCTTCTTGGGGAAATAGACAGTGTGCTCTTTGTCATTAATATTGAATGTTACTTTTCCTTGATTACAATTTTGATGACAGCACCTGCAGTATTAAGAAAAGGTCTCCCAAGAATAATGGACATATTATCATGTTCATGCATTTCAAGCACAACAAAATCAGTTAAGACCATGCAATTATGAGCAACTTGAACATGAACATCCTCACATATACCAACAAGGACAGTAGTTGACTTATCAACCATTTGCAAAGATATATCAGTTGGTATCAACTTTTCTAGCCGGAGCCTCTTGTAGAGACAAAAAGGCATAACACTAACTCCAGATCCCAAATCACATAAAGCAGTCCTAACATAATTATTCTTAATGGATCAAGGAATAGTAGGTGTACCTGGATCACCAAGTTTCTTTGGAACCTTACCATTAAAGGAGTAATTAGCAAGCAAAGTAGAAATCTCCTCATTAGGAATCTTCCTTTTATTAGAGACAATATCCTTCATATACTTTGAATAAGGAGGCAACTTAATAGCATCAGTCGAAGGAATTTGCAAGAATAAAGGTTTCATCCACTCACAAAACTTGTTGTAGTGTTCCTCCTCCTTTGACTTGTGTTTCTTACCTGGAAAAGGCATAGGTTTCTGCACCCAAGGTTCTCTATCTTTACCATGTTTATTAGCAATAAAATCTTCCTTTGTGTACCTAGTGTTCTTAGTGTGTTTCTCAGGTTCTTCCTCACCTTCCTCCTTATCAGGAGCATCATTATTATCATTGCCACTCTCAGTTTCAGCATCAGAGATAAATATACTATTAGGATCTACAACAGGTTCAAGTGGTTCCTCAACTCTATTATGTTTCTTTTTCTTCCTCTTACGAGGAGTACCACTATCCTCACATTGTTGGGAATCCTGCTCTATTCTTTTAGGGTGTCTTTCAGGATATAAATGATCTTCAGTAGCTGCACCACTCCTAGTTCTAATTCCATAAGCATGTTTATCTCCTAAAGCATTAACTAGGATATCTTTTTGTACCTTAGCAAGTTGATCAAGTTCAGTTTGAACCATTTGAAAGTGTTTACAAAGCATTTTAATATCATTACAAGTTCTTTCCACAATATCTTTCAACTCATGGATAGCTCTAGAGTTTTCCAATAAATGATCCTGAACTAGTTTATTAAAATTACCTTGTTTAACAATAAATGTGTCAAGTTCCTCTAAGCATTGATCAGGAGGCTTACCATAAGGAATATCACCTTCATTAAATTGGAGAGAGTGACCTCAATAGTAGATGAGTGGGGAATTGTCTTACATAATTCTTCTATAGGGGGTAGATTCTTCACATCTTCATCTCTAATACCTTTCTCCTTTAGACACTTTTTAGCTTCCTTCATCACTTCATCATTTAATGCAATAACTCACCTCTTCTTTGTTGGTGTCGAAACTGGTTCAGGAGTAATAGGCTCAGGTGTATTGAGCTTTGTTGAAGTCCAATCATCATAATTCTTGCTTATCTTAGTCATTAATTCTTCAGCATCTGTAGGAGTCCTTTTCCAGGAAACACAATCAGCAGAGCTATCTAGGTAGGTCCTAGAATCATCAGTTAGTCCATTATAATAAATATCAAGAAGCTCATTCTTAGGTAATGGACATCCAGGATATGCATGAATCAAGGAACAAAATCTTTTCCATGACTCATGCAATTTCTCTTCTTCTCCCTGTTTAAAATCAAAAAGTCTCTGCAAAGCAGCATGCCTAGCACTGGGAGGAAAATATTTATGGAAGAAAGAAGCAATCAAGCAATCAGGGCTATCAATGGAACCAGGAGGTAATCTATTAAACCAAGCCCTAGCTTCTCCTTTTAGTGAAAAAGGGAAGATCTTAGCAACAAAGTACTTGCGCATTTTAAAATCATCAGAGAACAAAGCACTCATAGTAGAAAGCTCTTTCATATGAGCCACATCACTCTCATTTTCAGTACCACAAAAAGGTTCTTTCTCAACAATATATAAATAAGATAAATCAAGAGAGAAATCATAATCTTTATCTTTAATATCTATGGGAGAAGTGGCAAACTTAGGATCAGAGGACAACTTAGGCATAATAGTACGTCTAGCAAGGAGACTCTTCATATCACTAGTACCATGTGTGTTTCGGCACTCTTCACCAAATTCATCAGTGAGCTCAATGTAGCCATCAGTAATATCATAACTCTCACTAGACTCAGGTGAGCTAACATGTGTAACAGTGTATTCACTAGGAGTTTCGGTATTCCCTAGACTAGCCATAGTAGCATCTAGAAAAGGACCTAGTGAACCACTCGCATCAAGCATAGTAGAAGTAACATCATGAGCATCAAAAGTAGTTTCAGATTTAGCAATAGTAGTAGTGTGTGTACCATGAGTATGTGGTGGTGGTGTAACAAGCTTACTTATAACAAACGGTGAATCAAGAGCAGCAAAGGTGTTTAGGACTGTACCTCTTCTTATAGTGGTTGGTAAAATAGGGAACTTTCCATCACGAGACTTTCCCATGATGAAAGGAGTAGAAGTGAACAATAATAGATCCAAGTGAACTTATAAATAAAGCTATGCTCCCGGCAACGGCGCGAAAAAATAGTCTTGATGACCCACAAGTGTAGGGGATCACAATAGTCTTCGCAGGTAGTATTACCCAATTTATTGATTCGACACAAGGGGATCCAAAGAATACTTGCAAGCCTTAAAAACTGAGTTGTCAGTTCAGCTGCACCTGGAAATAGTTCTTGCTCACAGAATTTTATCAGTAGCAACATTTTGTAGTAGCAACAACAAAGCAACAGTAACAACAACAACAGTGAAACATGAGCAATAATAACAGTAACGGTAATAGTAGGATTCGAGTGCGGTAGGCATAGGGATGAATGGACGGGAGTTGCATGGACGAGTATAAACATGTAACTTCAAAGAACTAGGGCATTGCATATAAATAATAACAAGCATCCAAGTACTAAACAATCCTAGGCATGTTCTTCATATATAGTCATACGTGCTCGCAATGAGAACTTGCACAACATCTTCTGTCCAGCCAGCCCGTGGCAGCGGGGCCTCTAGGTAACTACTGGAAATTAAGGTGCTCCTTTTAATAGAGCACCAGAGCAAAGCATTAACACTCCATGAACACATGTGATCCTCACACCACATCCATCCCCTCCGGTTGTCCCAATTATTCTCACTTTGGGGCCTTTGGATCTGGATAATGATATGTGTACACAACTTGCAGATAAGACCATAAACAATACTATCATAATGATTTAATAATAAGTTCAGATCTGAGATCATGGCACTCGGGCCCTAGTGACAAGCATTAAGCACAACAAGTTGCAACAAAGTCAAATAGCACTAATAGAGATACTAGGCACTATGCCCTAACAGATCTTATTTGATTACATGATAGAACTCATCCAATCCCTACCATCCCCAAGCCTACATGGGGGATTACTCACTCATGGATGAGGGAAACATCGGTGGTTGATGGAGATGCGTTGGTGATGACGATGGCGATGATCCTCTCCAAATTCCCCGTCCCGGCAGGGTCCCAGAACGGAGTTTCTGGATCCGAATCTTGATTTCTCGTGGCGGCGGCGGAGCGAAACTCTTCCTAGAAAACTATTGAACCCCCCTCTATTTTTAGGTCAAAAGGCAACTTATAGGCGTGGAGGGAGGCTGAGGAGCTGCCTGGGGTGGCCAGACCTCCCCTAGACGCGGGGTCAGTGGGGCCGTGCCTGGGGTGGGTCTGGGCCCCCCCCCCGGGCCTCCCTTCTGTCTCCCCTTCTGACTCTGTGGATCTTCTGGTGATAAATAGTTTTTGGCATATTTTCCTGGATTTTTCCTGATAGTTCATTTTCTGCACAAAAACAAGACACCAAGGTAATTCTGCTAAAAACAACGTCAGTCCGTGTTAGTTGCATCCAAATGACACAAATATAGAGGAAAAACAATAGCAAAGTGTTCGAGAAAGTAGATACGTTTTGGACGTATCAAAGATTTCAACTCCATAATGCTTACTTCAACCATTGAAGTTTGCATACATCTTAGCACCCTTCAAATTAACAAAACCCTTCGGATAGTGTCGTGTACACATCCTAGATAACCATTAATTTATAAGTTGTTTTGTTTATTCAAATACCATGTCTGAGTATGTAGTGGTTGCTACAATAATCTGTACAAACCAAATATCGCTGCGGAAGATCAAATCTTGTTGCAGCCAACTCTATTAACTTTGTCATAAAATACTTTTAGACATGTTGACTATTTCGCATATGTAAACATACATGTATGTTTCTTTATAGACCCATTATGCTTTGAAAAAGTGATACGTCCAAAACGTATCTACTTTCCCGAACACTTTTGCTATTATTTCTCCTCTAAACTTGTGTGATTTGGATACAACTAACACGGACTGACGCTGTTTTTCGCAGAATTACCTTGGTGTATAGTTTTTGTGAAGAAAATCAACTATCAGGAAAAATCCCGGAAAATATGCCAAAAATCCTAATTCACCAGAATACTCACAGAGCTAGAAGACGAGACGGAGTGGGGCTCCGAGGGGCCCACACCCCTGGCCACGCCTGGGAGGGGTGTGGCCGCCTCGAGCACCTCCTCGGCCTCCCTCTTTGCCTTTAAGTTGCCTCTTGACCTAAAAACTCAGGGGGTTCAATGTTTTTCTAGAAAGAGTTCTGTTGCGTCGCCACCACCAGAAACCGTGATTCGGAACCAGAAACTTTGTTCTAGCACCCTGCCAGGACGGGGAATTTAGATAGGATCATCGCCATCATCATCACCGATGCCTCTCCATCAACCATCCATGTTTCCCCCATCCATGAGTGAGTAATCCCCCGCTATAGGCTATGGGGATGGTAGGGGTTGGATGAGTTCTATCATGTAATCGAATAAGATTGTTAGGGCATGGTGCCTAGTATCTCTATCAATGCTATTTGACTTTGCTGCAACTTGTTGTGCTTAATGCTTGTCACTAGGGCCCGAGTGCCATAATCTCAGATCTAAACTTATTATTAATTCATGATGATAGTATTGTTTGCGATCTTATATGCAAGTTGTGTACACATATCATTGTCCGGATCCAAAGTCCCCGAAGTGACAGAAATTGGGACAGCCGGGAGGGATGGCTGTGATGTCAGGATCACATGTGTTCACAGAGTGTTAATGATTTGCTCCGATGCTCTATTAAAAGGAGTACCTTAATTTCCAGTAGATTCCCTTGAGGCCCCGCTGCAACGGGCTGGCAGGACAAAACATGTTGTGCAAGTTATCATTGCGAGCACGTATGACTATGTATGGAGCACATGCCTATGATTGTTTAGTACTTGGATGCTTTATCTTATTTATCTGCAAATTCCCTAGATCTTGAAGTTACATGAATAGTCTCGTCCGTGCAACTCCCATCCATCCCTATGCCTACCGCACTCATAACCTACTGTTTGCTACTATTGTTACTATTGCCTTTGTTTTACTGCTGTTGTTACTTTGCTATTGATACTACAAAACTGTTGCTACTAATAAACTATTGTGAGCAAGACTATTTCCAGGTGGAGCTGAATTGACAACTCAGTTGTTGAGGCTTATAAGTATTATTTGGCTCCCCTTGTGTCGAATCAATAAATTGGGAATACTACCCTCGAAGACTGTTGCGATCCCCTATACTTGTGGGTCATCAAGAATATTTTATGGCACCATTGCCGGGGAGCATAGCTTTATTTGTAAGTTCACTTGGATCTATTATTGTTCACTGCTATTCCTTTCATCATGGGGAATTCTTGTGATGGAAAGTTTCCTATTTTACCACCCACTATGATACGTCCAATTTGCATCACCATTCTATATCATAATTATCCTCTATTCATGGATATATTTCATATTAATAGGTGATACTTATGTCTTTTTATCTGTTTTTGCATGTTGGATGATTCTTGGAGGATGAACTACCGGAGTCAGGATTCTGATGGAAAAGCGGTGTTTTGATGCAATTTCGCGAAGATCAAAAAATACCAGAAAAACTACGGAAAATCCTATTTTTCCAGAAGACGAAGAAAGCCAAAAGGGGAGGCGGAGATGGGCCATAGGGGCCCACACCCCCCAGGCGCGGGCCACCGTAGGCCGCGCCTACAGGGGGTGTGGCCCACTTGGCCCACCTCTGGTTCTTCCCTCTCGCCTATATCTTCTCCTAGAAACCCTAATACACGGAGGGCGACCATAGAAAGATTTTGCCACCTCTGTGGGGCGGAAAACACCGAGAGAGAAAGAGCTCTCCGGCAGACAGATTTCTGCCGGGGAAATTCCATCCCGGAGAGGGGATATCGTCGCCATCAACACCATCATCAAGATAGACTTTATCGGGATCATCATCATCCACACCATCATCTCCACCAGCACCATCATCACCACTCCATCCCGCTATAACAATCGTGTTGAATACTTGCATAGTTCTTAGGGGAAACTTTCCCGGTGTTGATTACTATTGTAGTTGATACTTGTGAGTGGAACCATTGGATTATTGTTTATGTTCAAATTGTTATTCATCACCATATCATCTTTGATCTTGATCCATATGATGTCTCGTGAGTAGTTCATTTAGTTCTTGAGGACATGGGAGAAGTCATGTTGTTAGTAGTGGATTTGAGTTGAGATATTATTCAATGGTTTAGTATTTAAGTTGTGGTTCTATTATTCTAGTGGTGTCATGTGAACATCGACTACATGATACTTCACCATTTATGGGCCTAGGGTAATGAATTTTGTATTTGGATACTAATTGTGGGGTTGCCGAAGTGACAGAAACCTGAACCCCCATTAGGAAACCATTGCACAAGGGAGCATAGGATCTCAGAGTTTAAGGCTATGGTTAGGTTTATATCTTAATTTCTTTCTTGTAGTTGCGGATGCATGCAAGGGGTTTAATCACAAGTATGTAATAGTCCAAGTAAGGTCGATACATTAACAAAGGTTCACCTACACAACACTTATAAAACCAAAGAAGACTACTTAGCTATATGAAGCGAAAGCACTTGACAATATTCCCATGTGTCCTCGAGAATGCTTGGTCCTCATAAGTATTTCCACTGGCTTTTCCTTTGCTAAAGAAGGATATGGACACTTGCTGCAATTGTTTGCTGTCTTTACTACTTGCACTTTATTTCCTTGCTTTATCAGAAAACCCCTAAAAATCTGTTTGCTAAGTATTTACAGAGATTTCTTGCTCCATACCACTAGTCAACACCTTCTGCTCCTTGTTGGGATCGACACTCCTATTTATCAAAAGTACTATGATACACCCCCTATACTTGTGGGTCATCACACTACAAGAATAGGTACAGTCCTAAACACATCTGCTGCTCTTGATTCACCGTCTGTTATAAGTAAGCTTGTTACACCACCACCACATACACATTCTACACACACTGCTACTACTACTGAATCTGAAATTGCTTCTGATACTCATGATGTCACTTCTACTATGCTTGATGCGAGTGGTTCATTAGGTCCTTTCCTAGATGCTACTATTGCTAGAACTATTTTGGGAAACACTGACACTCCTAGTGAAGACACTATTACACCTGTTAGCTCACTTGAGTCTAGAGAGAAATATGATATTAATGATGGTTACATTGAAATGACTGATGAATTTATTGAAGAGTACCAAAACACACGTGGTTCTAGTGCTATTAGGAGTCTCCTTGAGAGACATACCATTATTCCTAAACCGTCTCCTAATGTTAAGTTTGCTACTTCTCCCATAGATATTAAAGATAAAGATTATGATTTCTCTCTTGATTTGTCCTATATAAACATTGTGGAGAAAGAACCTTTTCGTGGGACTCAAAATGAAAGTGTTGTAGCTCATATGAATGATCTTTCCACTATGGGTGCCTTATTCTCTGATGATTTTAAGATGTGCAAGTACTTAGTTACAAAGATCTTCCCTTTTTTACTAAAAGGACAAGCTAAATCTTGGTTTAATACATTACCTCCTAGATCCATTGATAGCCCTTATTGCTTGATTGCTTCTTTCTTTCAGAAATATTTTCCTCTAGACATGCTGCTTTACAAAAACTTTTTGATTTTAAGCAGGGAGAAGAAGAGAAATTGCCTGAGTCATGGAAAAGGTTTTGTGCCTTGATTCATGCACATCCTGGATGTCCATTACCTAAAAATGAGCTTCTTGATATTTATTATAATGGACTAACCGATGATTCTAGGACATATCTAGATAGTTTTGTTGATTGTGTTTTCAGGAAAAGAACTCCTGCATAAGCTGAAGAATTAATGACTAAAATAAGCAAGAATTATGATGATTGGACTTCAACTAAGCTAATTACACCTGAGCCTACTACACCTAAACCAATTGTGCCTGAACCAACTCCAACACCAACACCAAAGACGAGGGAAATGATTGCATTGAATGCTGAAGTGATGAAAGAAGCTAAGAGATGTCTTAAGGAGAAAGGTATTAGATCTGAAGATGTGAAGAATCTACCTCCTATAGAAGAATTATGTAAGCCAATTCCCCACTCATCCACTATTGAGGTACACTCTCTCCAACACTTTGATGAAGGTGATATTCCCTATGGTAAACCTCATGATCCATGCTTAGAGGAACTTGACATTTTTATTGTTAAACAAGGTAATTTTAATAAACAAGTTTAGAATCATTTATTGGAAAACTCTAGAGCTATTAATGAGTTGAAAGATATTGTGGAAATAACTGCTAATGATGTTAAAATGCTTGTTAAACACTTCCAAATGGTTCAAACCCAATTTGATCAACTTGCTAAGGTACAAAAATATATGCTAGTTAATGCTTCTGGAGATAAACATGCTTATGGAATTAGAACTAGGAGTGGTACAACCACTCAAGATACTTTATATCCCGAAGGACACCCTAAAATAATTGAGCAGGATTATCAACAAGCTGAAAATAGTGGTAGTCCTCATAAGAGAAAGAAAAAGAAAAATAAAACAGTTGAGGAACCTCCTAAATATGCTCTAGATCCTAATATTATATCTGTCTCTAATGCTAAAACTAAGAGTGGTAATGATAAAAATAATGCTCCTGATAAGGAATAAATTGAGGAAGAACCTGAGAAGCACACTAAGAACACTAGGTACACTAAGGAAAATTTTATTGCTAATAAACATGGTAGTGAAAGAGAACCTTGGGTGCAGAAACCTATGCCTTTTCCCAATAAGAAACACAAGTCAAAGGAGGAAGAACACAATAACAAGTTTTGTGAGTGGATGAAACCTTTATTTTTGCAAATTCCTTTGACTGATGCTATTAAGTTGCCTCCTTATTCAAAGTATATGAAGGATATTGTGTCTAAAAAGGAAGATTCCTAATGAGGAAATTTCTACTTTGCTTGCTAATTATTCCTTCAATGGTAAGGTTCCAAAGAAACTTGGTGACCCAGGTATTCCAACTATTCCTTGCTCTATTAAGAATAACTATGTTAGAACTGCTTTGTGTGACTTGGGAGCTGGAGTTAGTGTTATGTCTTTTCTCTCTCTACAAAAGACTCCACCTAGAAAAATTGATACCAAGTGACATATCTTTGAAAATGGCTGATAAGTCTACTACTATTCTTGTTGGTATATGTGAGGATGTTCCTATTCAAGTGACTCATAATTTCTTGGTTTTAACTGATTTTGTTGTGCTTGAGATGCCTGGAGATGATAATATGTCTATTATTCTTGGGAGACCCTTTCTTAATACTGCAGGTGCTATCATCAATTGTAATCAAGGAAAATTAGCTTTTAATATTTATGACAAAGAGCGTACTGTCTATTTCCCCAAGAAGATTGATAACAACTATTGCCTAAATTCAATTGAAAATATTGAGAGCATCAAAGTTGGAGAAATATATTGTCCCATTCCACAAGAAAGTTTTGAAACTATTATGATTGGGACTATTGCTATCAAGTTTGAGGTAACATAATCACTTTGTGGAATGCAAAGACATCTCTCATTTAATATTGTTTTGGTAACAAGACTTGATCAACCTTGTTAACAAAGGGATTTTAATGAACAAAACAATGCTTTCACAATGGTTATACTTGCTCACTTTTTCTCCTTTCCTTTCTTTGCTCTTACTCTTGTTAGTTTTAGTTTTGCTAGTTGTTTGCTTGCTAGGGTGTCTTAGAACTTCTGTAGTTCTAGTTTTGGTTTGTTTTTTGCTTCTTCTAAAAAATATTTTTCTGCGAGAAAATCAATTTTCATAACCTGAAAATTGGACAAAAATAAAGTTTCCCGAAAAATTCTAGAAAATTTATATTAATTTTTTCCTCAAAAAAAGGGGCAGAGAGACACCTGGAATGGCCTAGGGGACCCACCAGGCCAGCACACCCCCTGGTGGCGCGACTAGCCCCAGGGCGCGCCTGGCTGGGTAGGACCCACCCGTGGCCCTCCAAAGTGTCTCCTTCCAGCTACTTCTTTCTCTCTCCTAAAAAACACCAAAAAACTTTCTCAATCTCGAGTTCCTGCTGTTCTTTCTCCCGATTTTCAATCTCCTTGCTCAGCCCATCTTTGCTGCTGATTTTTGGAGGGATTGCTCTCCGATATGTGCCTCCTCCGCTTGTCCAATTAGATTTTGTTGTAGATTGTATCTTGAGTATTTTCTACTGTAGGTGACAGGTTGTGTGAGCTTGCATGCTTGTTATATGCTTAGATATTTCATTTTGATGCATGTTTAGCCCTCTAGCAAGTTCCTATAGTAGTTCCTCATCATTTATCAACTTGGAAATTACTTGGTTTGATGTTTATCTAAAATTTTCAAAAAAAGGGTCATGGACAACCACACCTATGGAGAAGTGTTTGAGAGTGATGCACCTAGGAGGACAAGGCCTTCGAGATCATCCTCCCGAGCTAGGCCATCATACAATGAGGATATTATTACGCCGCGCTTTGGCAATGAGGGAGATGAGGGGATGCACACCCTTCTACCTTCCCTTGTTTTACCTTTTTGCAGGCTACAGGGATTCTCAATGATTTCCTAACTTTGGTTCGAAGGGTTGGACTAACTGATTATATGCAGGATGAGAGTGAGCAATATGCTATGCTCACCAAAACTTTTGTGGCGAGTTTCTCTTTTACTAACAACCCTTTCAGGACAGATGTGTCATTTAAAATCTATGATAGGCCTATCACCATGACATTGAAGAATTTTTGTGAAATTTTGGGTATTGGCATGGCTGGGATGGTGAAGAAGATTCCATATCAACCCGATGATTTGTTGGAGCTCTACCGTGTGGTAACTAATGATGATGACCGCAAAGCCTAGCGCGGGAAGATAAGAAATATTCAACTCCTAGCTATCAGATATTTTGCTTATTATCTTGCCACTAGTATTATTGGTAGGGAGAACACTGCAATATTTCCAACTATCATTTGGCCTTTCTAGATGCTACACTCAATAATGAAACCATGTATAATCTTGGTTCTCTCATTGCTCGTCGCTTAGCTGCTAGAGGACCCATTTATGGGGGTATTATTGCTGCACGTGTAGTTGTTGCCTTAGAACTTTTTGTTGATCCAAATGATACAATTTTGGCTCCTCAGAGGCTTGATCTCGCTGCTATGAAAGCGCATCACTTTGTCATTGCTAGCTCTACCATTGAGAGTTTGGTTTACAGGATGATGTTTACTGATGGGGAAGAGAGGGAAATTCCTTTGCCACAAACCACTTTGTTCAGTATTTGCAGGGGACCTTGGTCACGCTCCAAGGAGGAGATAGACGAGCAGCTGTGCATTCGTGGTTTCCACGGAAACTACCAGGGGGACGCGCCCTCTTATGACCACTCTGTGCATTACACGAGGTCTTTATCGAGCACGTACTAGGACGAAGGGGCCTCTTCGTTGCATTATGAAGGCGCACCTTTTTGGCCAGGCTGGAATTGAGCCCCACTTAGGCCAAAAGCCTAAGCTTGGGGGGAGGTATACCGACATCACACTCATCTATATATCATGTTTCGTTGGTTCTTTGTATATCCATGTTTCGCTTTCTTTTTGGTTTTTGTTCCTGCTTGCCCA
This sequence comes from Avena longiglumis, assembly GCA_030063025.1. Lineage (NCBI taxonomy): Eukaryota > Viridiplantae > Streptophyta > Magnoliopsida > Poales > Poaceae > Avena > Avena longiglumis. The sequence continues at coordinate 447,676,460 of CP125977.1, forward strand.
AAATACAAAAAGACTAAAAATATTTTCGTTGTTTCTCTTGGTTTGTTTCTTTGTTTTTTTAGCTATGGTTTGCCTTAAGAAAAATCTAAAAAGATTTTGCTTTGTTTGTTTTGCTTTGTGTGCTTGCTTTAAAAAATCGAAAACACCAAAAATATTTGTGGCTCTTATTTGATTTTGTGAAGTTCTTTGCAGGGTTCAGCAGTCCTCAGTGGAGTTTGGTTTCATGTTGTTATTCAAGCCACACAAATGAAGGGAAATAATGAAGATTAATGAGAACTTGAGGTGTGGTAAGAGGCTGGTAAGGAACTCTATTTGTTTTCATTTTTGTACATATACTCATCATTGTGGGCATGCTTAGTCTGTTCATGCAAGGTGTATGTTATTTATGAATGCTTAGTAGTTCTTGCTCTCTTATGAATAGCTCCAGCTTGCTAATAGTTTGTAGCATGTCATATGAATGTTTGCTTGCATTGTTCTATTCATAACTTGGTATGATACTGCGGTATCCTTCTCTGAATGTTTCATTGAATCGACTTGCCACATGCTCACGCATGCATATGACTGAACAATAGTTAGTTAAGCCTCGATGATTTATTTTGCCTCAAAGTTCTTGTATCACTTTTATGCCATAATTAGTTCTGCTTTGTTGCAAGCATGATTATGACAGTTATTGCTCTCTCGTTTGTCCCTCCCTCTCTATTGCTAGCCTTCACTTGCACTAAGTATGAGCTCTACTCGTGCTTCCAACTCCCCAAAACAAATATTGTCAAAAGTGTCCACCATACCTACCTACTAGCATCATCTGCTATTCCGTGCATATTCATTATTCCTTATTTTCTTCCAAATAAAATGTTTGCTTGTTATGAGAAAGTTAGTTAGTAAAGCTCTCACGAACTTGATGTAACACTTTATTTCTTGCACCTAATAAACCTGAACCATTGTGATTGTCCATGAAAGTTATATGCTTGAAAATTATAGGCTGGGAGTTAGCAGAACCTTGCTGTCACGGGGAACGCTTTTAACACCTGTAAATATATACCCAGTTGATATCATGCTCTTTTGTTTACGGATGTTGTCGGTGTGAAATAAAAGGGGAGCTTGTAAGTTCATGGAGTTATGTATATGTGTTAGAGAAACGCCTGGGCCGCTAGCCTAAGCCATGCCTAATCATGGTGGAAACTTGCAGCATAACCATAATGAGCAATCTATGAAGCTTTCTTCTTATAAAAAAGAGAGACATATTGAAAAGAGGAAAGAGAGAAAAATCACCATTTTCCCATGGTAAATAAGAAGATTGCTGAGATGCTCATTGTCTGCTTGCCTTATCATTTTGATTATGGGATATCTCCTGTATCATGTGCAAGGGGTACCCCGTTGGTGGTTCTCTATGACGAGAACTTACCAGTAACTAAAGTTGAGTAGCATGAGGAGAGGCCCTCGTACTGAAGGTACATGAGATTTCCAGTTTATGGTCTATCAAGCATATAACTCATATTGGACCTCACTTTCACCTTAACCATTAAAAGATGCCTATGATATGGGCAATGAGAGCTCAAAGCTAATGAGTACCATACTTTCATCATTTGGAAGCCTTTCAAACCTTTCAAAACCTTTTTCACTTCCTTGTTGAGTCACCACTTATTCTATGAGCACCTTTTTGAGATCATAGTTGTCATTCTTAGTGTAATGTGCTTGTCTCAAAACTTGGTTAATTATGTCATGACTTTGATACTTGTATCTTTGACATCTTTACTTCTAGTCTTCACTTGAACTTTAGAGGTGACTTGGCATTTATGTTTTGCTCCACCATCAAAGGCAAGCTAGATACCACTCTATCATACTTTTTATGAGAATTGCAATGTTGTTTATGTTTATGTTTCATGCTACTTATTATTATTGAGTTGGGATCTCTTCATAGATTGCAATGGCTATTAAGTAGACTTAGTTGCATACTCCTTATTATGAATTGTCTAAGTATCTACTCATGTGCTGAGAATATTTACATCATGTGAAGCAATTGTGTTCGTGAAAGTTCTTTTATCGCACTAAGTTTTCAACTGAATTACTTGAGGACAAGCAATAAGATAAGCTTGGGGGGAGTTGATACGTCCAAAACGTATCTACTTTCCCGAACACTTTTGCTATTGTTTCTCCTATAAACTTGTGTGATTTGAATACAACTAACACGGACTGACGCTCTTTTCAGCAAAATTACCTTGGTGTCTAGTTTTTGTGCAGAAAATCAACTATCAGGAAAAATACCAGAAAATATGCCAAAAATCCTATTTCAGAAGACTAACGGAGCCAGAAGACAAGACGGAGTGGGGATCCTAGGGGCCCACACCCCCTGGACGCATGGGCCAGGCCTGGCCATACCTGGGAGGGGTGTGGCCGCCTCGGGCACCCCCTCGGCCTCCCTCTTCGCCTATAAGTTGCCTCTTGACCTAAAAACTCAGGGGGTTCGACGTTTTTCCAAAAAGAGTTCCGCTGCGTCGCTACCACCAGAAACCGCGATTCAGAACCAGAAACTTCGTTCTGGCACCCTGATGGGACGGGGAATTTGGAGAGGATCATCGCCATCATCATCACCGATGCCTCTCCATCAACCATCCATGTTTCCCCCATCCATGAGTGAGTAATCCCCCGTTATAGGCTATGGGGATGGTAGGCATTGGATGATTTCTATCATGTAATCGAATAAGATTATTAGGGCATGGTGCCTAGTATATCTATTAGTGCTATTTGACTTTGTTGCAACTTGTTGTGATTAATGCTTGTCACTAGGGACCGAGTGCCATTATCTGCAAGTTGTGTACACATATCATTGTCTAGATTCAAAGGCCCCAAAGTGACAGAAATTGGGACAGCCGGAGGGGATGGCTGTGATGTGAGGATCACATGTGTTCACAGAGTATTAATGCTTTGCTCTGGTGCTCTATTAAAAGGAGTACCTTAATTTCCAGTAGATTCCCTTGAGGCCCCGCTGCAACGGTCTGGCAGGAGAAAAGATGTTGTGCAAGTTCTCATTGCGAGCACGTATGACTATATATGGAACACATGCCTATGATTGTTTAGTACTTGGATGCTTTATCTTATTTATCTGCAAATGCCCTAGATCTTGAAGTTACATGAATAGTCTCGTCCATGCAACGCCCGTCCATCCATCCCTATGCCTACCGCACTCATATCCTACTATTTGCTACTATTATTACTATTGCCTTTGTTTTACTGCTGCTGTTACTTTGCTATTGCTACTACAAAACTGTTGCTACTGATAAACTACTGTGAGCAAGACTATTTCTAGGTGCAGCTGAATTGACAACTTAGTTGTTAAGGCTTATAAGTATTCTTTGGCTCCCCTTGTATCAAATCAATAAATTGGGTAATACTACCCTCAAAGACTGTTGTGATCCCCTATACTTGTGGGTCATCAAAAAGCTTCACGCCTTCCCGAGGGTCTACCAAGTTCATAACTTGATTTTTTTATATGGATACTATCATGAATTCTTATGGTTTATAGCCATTTACGAAGTCTAGGATCATCATCTCTTTTTTGCATTTAGTCGGTATATCATTGTACAACAATGGAACTTTGTCCTCAAATATTTCTATTTGATTAATACCCTATCCACATGGTTCAATAGGAACTTAGATTTCTGGAACTACAACATTTGCAAAAACAGTAGCCATGAGCATTGTAACTGACTCCAGAAAACTTTATGGTGTTGCTCTACTCTAATAATGTCAATTAGGTTCAAATAACCTCATACAAAATTCCATTCTCCTCCCACTAAACTTTTCACGAAGAATTCTTTCTCATAGAACTCGCAGTTTTAGCGACGAACACTTTTGTCTTTAGTGTTATAGTGGAGGAATTCCCAAAGATTGCTTTGGGATAACCTACAAAACGTGCATATCCGACTTTGGTTTTTGCAAATATTTTTCATATGCCTTTCATAAAAAAATTTAAGAAAAGACAAACTAGGTTTTACCCCTTGCCATTTCAATGGATCATGATGGTGCTCTTTTTAGTATGAAAGCGATAGTCACTAAGCATAATCTTTTAAATTATAATGGAAATTTCATACTTGATCTTACCAAGTAAAACTAGGTTCAATCACATTCTCAAAACATTCCATACTACTATGGTGTTTCGGGAAACTCAAGTTTATGAAACAGTTTCTCAAATTTCATATGTTTGCTAAACTTGTAACTCAAATATCTTCTTTTATGATGCAATCATAAACTCTTGATTTTCTTATTATGATGATTTCTAATTCACATTAAAACTTTTGAACATGTTTCAAATGTCTCATACTTCTTGCTCATTAAACATATATACTCATATATCTATTCAAGTCCTTAGTGAAAGTATACGAAGTAGAATAATCCACCACACACGGTTTTACATAATGAAGCACATACATCAGTATGTATGACTTCCAATAAGGTAGCCACCGTTCATTTTTGGGCCGTGAATAGAGTTTCAGTCATCTTCAAGAAAGTCTTACAAGCGTCAATTCATTAGAAAACAACTTAACTTCAAAATTCCATCAACATGGAGTTTCTTCATGTCTTTCTTTCCAATATAACTTAAACGATGCTATCACACTTAAAGTAAAATTCCAATCATTTTGTCTTACGATGTTTTTAGCATTTAGTTTTATGAATATTATTTCGCCAACAAAATCTATAGCTATTCATCCATCATCTATGAAATATAGTAATTATTTGAACAACAACTTGTTCTCACAATATTGGAACCAAATAAGTCAAACTAATTCTTGACGACTTGGAACCAAATAAGTCAAAATTCAACATTTTTTAAGATTGACCAAGTTTATATAAAAAATATGAACATCTACAATAACGAATAAATATCAATAGATTTACCATAAAGTATATTTTATTAATGTATCCATTCAATATTGTAGATGTAGATATTTTTTCCTAAATATTTGGTCAAAGATGATAAGATTTGACTTCTAACAAATCCTTAGATGCCTTATCTTTTGGGATGGATGGAGTAGATGACAAACATAATAACATCTTATTTGTTTACCGATAAACATCGTCAACATATTCTCTTGCTAGTTACTTGGCCATTGTATTTCTTATATTGAGTTTCTTTGTATGACACTTCATACCAACCAATCCAGTATCTAATCAGAATAATTACATTTTATTAACTAGCAAATAATATATTCATAACATGTATATCTTGTATATACCTGACCTAGAAAATTCCGATCCTTTAATTTCTGCCAATTACATTTGTGGATTCTCTTTTAACATTCTCCTCCCTTTAGAAGAATCAGTCAACATCAATAGTGACACCAATCACATGGTACTTGGTTCAAGTGTATTAGTCAAATACTAATACCCATAAACATACACTTTGAAGTGGATCACTATCATCACATGATTCATGTTTTTCTAGATTCTACTCTTAGTAGTATAGTAAACATTTTAACTATACCTCTTATCAATCCTATCATGAAAACTTTCATGATGGAAGTACTATAGATCACAAGGACAAATGTTTGTATAACTTTAGTTCCCAAACCTATTGGGTGATAGGTATTCCTAGCATCACCATCATTCGCAAATGCCCATCCATTATGAGAATCTGTTTCGGACTAATATATATTTTATCATATTTCAATCAAATAGTATTTCAGATATCATAATATTTTTTCCAAAAGATGATTTCTAAAACGGATCTTTCAGCTCCGAGATAATCTTGATACTAAAAACCTTCTTTCCAATATCAAGTATCATGGAGGTAAGCTCCGAGATAATATTGATACCAAAAACCTTCTAGGATTAATACAACCTATTAAACCTTATGGAGTAAGTGAGGTTTACTTGAAAGTTTCTTTTAGGAATTTTATCTTTAATTCTACATTCAAACAATATGGTACTAGTCCGTAAAGTAAGTATCTATATTTCTATAGTTCTATTATCTCAATTACAACTAAGCGCAAGGTAGTCTAACGTATGCCAACCACAAAAAACTATGCAAATTCACTTAGATTGTTTAGTTCATAATACAAGTTCATTACAAGAACTCCCACTTAAATGGACATCCATCATCGTTGTTTAGTAATTACACGATTCTAATTCACTATAACACCCCCGATCGTCATAGCCTATGGTATAGTTTCAAAGGTATACATCAAAATGTAAATCACATCAACTATGCGACTCATGCTTAACCTTTCGGTCACTTGTGTTATGTGTCCATTTCTGTACATGCTAGGATCGCCAATGTTAACCTTAGTGTCTTACTGTGCAACATTAGTTACACCCACCATAAAGCCGATATGTCTAACATTCGATCTTCATGATGTGCTTCATAACGAAAAAATTTCTTAGTGATGCATACTAAGGGAGAACACATTTATTAGAATTATGTTGAGGGATCTTATAATGCTACTGTTGTAAGTCTAATACAGGCAAAATAAGATGCATGAAGAATTTAATAATATATGTAAATAAATGTGTGACATGATACGATCCTGAGGTTTAACCAAAGAGCCAGTGGTCATGCAAGAGATCCCATGTATCCAAATCTTCTATAGTTTCTCAATAAATGGAATGTTTTCAAATAGCAGAGGTGTTTAGGACTTGGATAAACATTTATTATTTGCTGATTGTGTAAGAGACCATAAGTTGGATTTTCTAGGTATCTCTGAGACTGGTAGACGAGATTTTTCACAAGCCCTACTCAATCGCCTTTCTGGTGGAGTCCATCTTACGTGGATATCACGTCCGCCGCGTGGTCGATATGGGGGGATCCTGTTAGGCGTTTAAGATGAGACTGTGGAAGTTTTAGCTAGTTCGGTGGGGGATTTTTTTTTATAAAACTCCATATACGTAACAAGGCTGAAAATTTCACATTGTCTTTAGTCTCCATTTATGGGGCCGTCAAGGATGTTTATAAAGGTGACTTTTTACGCGAGCTAGTGAATCTGGCAAAGGACAATCCATATCCTATTCTTATAGGAGGGGATTTTAATTTTCTTAGATTCCCTCATGAGAAAAGTCAAGGTCGGTTCGATGAACATTGGCCTTTTTTGTTCAGTGTTGTTATAGATAGTCTGGACTTAAGAGAGGTTTTAATGTTAGGAAGGCAATTTACCTAGGCTAATAGTCTTCTGGAGCCAATATACGTAAAACTAGATAGAGTGCTTATGGATACTGACTAGGAACATAAGTTCCCTATGGTAACTGTTCGCGCTCTAGAGTGTATTGAGGCTTTGTCTAATCATGCTCCTTTAGTTTTATCTTTTGGATCACTGCCATGGAAATCTACGAATGAGTTTAAATTTAAAATCGGATGGATGGTCCGTGATGGTTTCTACGAGATGGTTAAGGCTATTTGGGAGAAGCCGGTTGGTGGTCAAACACGTATCCTACGATGGAATAACAAAATGCGTGCTTTACACAAGTTCCTTCGTGGCTGGGCCAGGCACACAACTGGGATCCTAAAAAACGAAAAAATACGCCTAACATCTATAATTGATGACTAAGAGGATTCCGCGGATGTCAGGCCATTAACTGCACAACAAATTGAGCTTAAAAGCCAGTCGAATGCAGAGATAGCCCGACTCCTGCACGGAGAAGAACTCAAATGGTACCAACGCTCTAAAGCAAAATTCATTTTGAAAGGAGATGGGAATACAAGGTACTTCCATGCTGTTGCCGATGGCAAGCATACGAAGAAACTTATTCACTCTCTGATCCATGATGAAGGTATGATTGAGGGACAGGAGCAACTAAAGTCATATATTACAGCTTATTATAAATCCTTGTTTGGGGCTCCAGTAGAAAATTAATTCTCTCTCTACGAGTCTCAAACGACCGATATTTCTCATGTTTTTGATGAAGAAAACAGCTTTCTAATTGCATCATATACCGAGGAAGAGGTTAAGAAAAGTGTTTTTCAAATGGAACATAACAAAGCGCCAGGGCCTAATGGCTTCTCGGCGGAATTTTACCAAAAATTCTGGGACGTTATCAAGGAGGACCTGATGAATTTGTTTGGGTTTTTACAAGTTAGTCAGTTGAATCTCTTTAGACTAAACTTTGGAAATATAATTTTACTGCCTAAGGTTAACATTGCAGAACGTATACAACAGTATCGCCCAATTTGCTTGCTTAACATTAGTTTTAAGATTTTTACTAAAGTTGCCACAATTAGACTAAACTCGGTTGCAGACCATGTTGTTAGTCCGTATCAAACTGAGTTCATGCAAGGAAGAAATATCCTAGATGGTGTTGTAACTCTGCATGAAACAATCCATGAACTACACTCAAAAAAATTTAATGGTGTACTGTTTAAGATTGACTGTGAGAAGGCATATGACAAAGTTAAGGTCTTTCCTCCAGCAAACACTCCGCATGAAAGGTTTTTCTGAGGAGTGGCACGCTCTTATTCAGTCGTTTGTGTCTAGGGTTAATGTTGCCATTAAAGTAAATGAAGATACTGGCAAATACTTCCAGACCAAGAAAGGTCCGAGACAAGGAGATCCATTATTGCCTTTACTGTTTATAGTGGCTGATATGTTGGCTATCCTTATTGAGAGAGAAAAGGCTGATGGTCAAATTGAAGGATTAGTTTCACATTTTATTGATTATGGACACTCTATTCTTCAATACGTTGACGACACAATTCTTTTTATGGAACATGATCTGGAGAAGGCTAAGAATCTGAAATTAATTTTATCAACACTCAAGCAGCTATCTGGACTTAAAATTAACTTCCATAAGAGTGATTTGTATTGTTTTGGCAAGGCCCAAAATGAGTCTCACCTATATGCTGAACTTTTTGACTGTGGTCAGGGGAAATTTCCAATCAACTATTTGGGAATACCGATTCATTATCAACGTCTCACAATAGTTGAATGAAAACTTGTTGAGGAAAGGCTATAAAAACGTATTAATAGTTGGAAAGGAAAATTGTTATCCCTTGGTGGAAGACTAGTACTCATAAATTCAGTACTTACTAACATGGTACTATATATGATCTCATTTTTCTAATTGCCAAAAGGTGTCTTGAACAAAGTGGATTATTTCCGCTCAAGATTCTTTTGGAAAGGCGATAGTGAGAAAAAGAAGTATCGATTGGCCAGATGGAATGTGGTTTGTCGCCCGAAGAAGTATGGTTGACTGGGCATACACGATTTTCATGTAAAAAACACCACGCTTCTGGGCAAATGGTTTTTTAAACTACTTACTGAAGATGGTGTTTAGCAAAGCATGTTACGGAGGAAATATGTGAGGTCGAAAGCTATATCTCAAGTGGTTTGGAAACCTGGTGATTCACATTTTTGGGCGGGTCTTATGGCCACCAAAACATTTTTTTTGTTTTTGTGCTTTCAAGATTAAGGATGGATCACATATTAGGTTTTGGGAAGATAATTGGCTTGGACAAACTACTATTCGCGAACAATATCTAGCTCTATATTCAATTGTTAGACACAAAGGGGATACAATTTCCACAGTGTTGGAAGACAATCCTCCTAATGTGTCTTTCAGAAGAAGTCTCATCGGTCCTCGACTGGTATCTTAAAACAATTTACTATTACGATTATCCACGATATAATTGTCGGACGGTGCTGATGTGTTCAAATGGAAATTACTAGAAAGTGGTAAATTTTCTGTTGGCTCACTATATAGATCTTTGATCCAATCTGATATCCTGGTCGATGATAATAGTAAGATTTGGAAAATCAAAATACCCCTTAAGACGAAGATATTTGCATGGTATCTACGTAAAGGTGTAATTTTAACAAAAGATAATCTTGCAAAGAGGAATTGGCATGGAAAAACACATGTATTTTTTGTCATCACGATGAGACAATTCGTTATTTATTATTCCATTGCAAATTTACTCGCTCTATATGGTCATTCATCCAAATAGCTTCTGGTTTATCTCCTCCACGTTCAGCGACTAATGTTTTTTGTAATTGGTTGTATGGAATTGTTGATAAGTGCAGAACTTTGTTTAGGATGGGAGCGCTTGTCATTATATGGTCACTATGACTTTGTAGAAATGATAAGATTTTTAATAACATTATGTCTTCTCCTCTGCAGGTGATTTACCGATCCACGGCTAACCCCGATCATGAACTATTCTCCAACGCATGGAGTTTCGCGACTTATTTGTGAAGGGATGTACGCGATTGGAGGACATGGCGAGAGATATTTTCTCCCGACATGGATGGCCGCGTGATTTGAGAATTTATCTATCTTAGATTGAAGACAATTATTTCGATAGTGCCTTCTTGTAATGCATGTCTACGTTTTATTCTCTAGTTCTATCGTTCATATGGCTGTATGCATCTTAGTCATGCAGAGACCAGATGTAAACATTAAATATTCTTGTTAATATATGCGCCCATTTCCCAAAAAAAAATAGTGAGGTTTAACCTGCAAGCACTCTACGTGAACCTCACAGTATAGGCCAATGATAAAAAGAGAATTGTCTATGATCATTGAATCACAAAACTTGCAACAGGAGAGTTATGCGTAACAATGAAGCGAAGCTATTCGTCATAGAAAATTTCAAACGGTCGGCTAAATCTGACAAAATTTGTAAAAAAAATCAAATAAGAACACATATCAGAGAAGATATAGTTAACGGAACTCGATGGTGATGTTAGAAAAGAACCCATCATCTACATGCATTTTTCATGTGGAGGTTATGGAATCATGATGTGCTAACTAGAGAGGTTAGAGTTGAACACGTTTAGCGGCAAAGCACCTACATGTTATATCGTTGGAGGTAGGTACGTAGTCTTTTTATGCTCTTCCGGGCTGGAGAAATTTCAATTTGAGAGTTTCCAGAGAGTCTAACTGATATTGAATCTAGACAAACCAAGTCAGTTATTTAAAATAAGATCAATTTCTTACTTATTTACTTTAAAAGTTTTCGGAGAGACTGACTTATTTCTGAACGGAGGAAGTAAGTTGAATCAAACTCCTTGGATCTGGCTGGACTTCGTGCAACCACCACCACAGCTAGAAGGGGATCTTCTGCAGCTCCAAAAGTGCCGAGGACTAATGTTCGTTTTCCCCTGGGCGACTAGGGTTCCCAATATCCTCTCGGGGAGATCTCGAGAGTCATCGTTTGTCTTCAACAATCTTCACCGATCGACGTGGTTTGCCGATCGGGGCTGAGCGACATCACACCAGAGGGAGACGGGAGCTCTTCCCGGTTGTGCAGGAGCCGTGCATGGCGGATCCAGCGAGGAATGCGCCGCCGCCAGGGCAGACGTGGAAAGAACATGAAACAATACTAGACAAGTAGATCCCGCTGGGAACGGAGAAGGAGAACATACCCAGTAGCTCGCGATCTACTAACCTAGAAAAAGAGCTGGAGGATCGATTTGAAGGCCTTGATCTTCATGGTGAGGAGGAATCTGATCTCATTTTTTCATAAGAACTAGAGGATCTGATTGGGGATGTGCGTTGGCTAGTGCTGTTTAGGGTTCACACCTCAAAACCCTATAGCCATGCTGCCATGTTCAAACATATGAGGAACACTTCGGCGAAAGAGACGTTCAAGATGAAGGGGCCGAATCTTTTCTTAGTTCAATTTCAATGCTTGGGTGACTGGAAAAGAGTAATGGAGGAGGCCCTTGGTTGTTCCGTGGAGCAGCTGTGGTTATGGCAGAATACGATGGTTTCTCCAATGTTGATGACTACAAGCTCGATAAAATTCTTGTGTGGACACAGATCCAAGGTATACCTGAGGGGCTTATGAAGAAGAATGAGCTAGCGGAGAGGGTGGCTAGGAAAGTGGGGGATCCTTCCTTCACAGTGATTGTGAATGAAGGTATAATAAATTCGGCAAGATACTTAAGCGCTAGGGTTCATCTTGATATTAGTAAGCCCCTTGTGCGTTTTGTTCCTATAAATCTTAAGGAGAGAAAGAGTACCCTATTCAGTATGAAAAACTACCAGATTATTGTGATTATTGTGGACTGATAGGTGATGGATCACATATGTAGAGCTCGTTGGGAACCCGAAGAGGAAGGTATGATGAACACAGCAGCAAGTTTTCCTCAGTTAAGAAACCAAGGTTATCGAACCAGAAGGAGTAACGAAACAACTCCAAGGTGTTGCTAACAACTTGGAACCTGCACAACACAACCACAATAGTTTGCCCCAACTTACAGTGGGGTTGTCAATCTCACCGTTTTGCTGAAAACAAAGGATTAAACATATAGTGTGGAAGATAGTAATTGCTTATTATAATTGTAGAAAGTAAACAGTAAACGGTAAACGTTAGATGGTATATCAATGGTAAGGAATGGACCGGGGTCCATAATTCACTAGAGGTGTTCTCCATAAGATAAATAACATGCTGGGTGAACAAATTACAACATGACAACTTGATCTCTACGAGATTTGTTTGGGCATTACAACATGATACATAGACCATAATTCAACTGCATCTATGACTAATAATCAAAAATATAATGCCGAGAAGTTAGTTGAAGTTTACGTCAAAGAGATAGTAAGTAATCATGGAGTATCCAAAAAGATCGTAACTGATAGGGGATCAGTGTTTACTTCAGAATTTTGGAAGCAATTGCATGAAGCACTTGGTTCAAAGTTAGATTTCAGCATAGCCTATCATCCTGAGATAGGAGGTCAAACAAAGAGGACAAATCAGATGCTAGAAGACATGTTAAGAGGTTGTGCATTAGATTTTGGAGGTACATGGGAAGATCATCTACCATTGGCAGAATATTCCTACAATAATAGCTATCAGAGTAGTCTGAAGGCAGCTCCATATCAGGTTCTGTATGGAAGGAAGTGTATATCACCAATATGTTGGTATGATCCTGGAAGCAGCAAAGAATTTGCCCCAGATTATATCAAGGAAAGACAAGATATCATTGATAAGATCAGGGATAGACTGAAAATAGCCCAGAGTAGGCAGAAAAGTTATGCTTATCAAAGTCGAAGATCATGGCATCCAGAAGTGGGAGACATGGTATACTTGAAAGTTAGTCCAATGAAAGGAGTGAAAAGGTTCAGAGTTAAAGGAAAATTGAGTCCAAGATACATCGTACCATTCAAGATATTGAGTCAGAACAGAACTATAGCTTATGCTTTAGAGTTACCATAAAGATTGGCTCAAGTGCATAATATTTTCCATGTGTCACAACTTTGTAAATGTTTGAAAGTTCCGGATGATGCAATCACACATCAGGAGATAGAACTACAAGCAGACTTAACCTATGTTGAAAAGCCCTGTAAAATTTTGGAAGAAAACTGGAAAAGGTTGAGGAATAGAGCAATTAAATATTGCAAAGTACAATGGGAACATCACCCTAAAAGGGAAGCCACGTGGGAGAAAGAAGAGGATTTAAGAAAAACCTATCCAGAACTATTCAGGTACATCTCAACAAACTTCGGGACGAAGTTAATTTAAGGGGGGAAGTCGGTAACATCCCAGCATTTAGGAACTAACAAAGGGTAGATTTAGGAATTTGGAATGTTGCATGCATCCATCTGTGAAAATGTGGGTAAATTTTTCGCCAAATAAAACCCTAAAGTGATCAAGGTTTCTTTCATGCTTTGAGAATAGGTGTAGTCTTGAAGGATGATTGTTTTAGATTTTGATATAATCTTTGTGGATTTATGTGTTTTGGGGAAATGAAATTTGAATTTAGAACTTGAGTGTTTGAATTGTAGTTCAAAATAATTTTGAATAATGTTTGAATATTTGATTAAATTAAGAGTTAACCAATAATAACTCAAACTTTATATAAAGAAGATAATTAAGAATAAGAATCTCCATTTTATATTTTCATTAAATAAATAAGTTACAAAAAAGTAACTTATGGAAATCATTCACAATTCTTACAATAATAAATAAATAAAGAATAATATTTATTTATTTATCATAGTATAATCTTTATTACAAAATAATAAAATAAGGATTACAAAAGAATAGAACTAAAAATTACAAAAGAATAAAGAAGATTACATAGGGTTATTCTACAAATAAAGAAGAAAAACTAAACTAAAATCTTGAATTCCCAAGTCTGGTACCTGCAAAACAAACACAAATAAAAAATAAAGAAGGTTAAGGTTAAAATGGAATTACTCTCAGACTTGTCAGTGAAGTGCACTGATCAAGATTCATCATTGAGTAATCTTATAAAAGTGGCAAATTTCACCAATATGAAAGAATGTATCTTTCATAAATTCAAGCCATAAGGCATATAACAGTAAAGAGGGGCAAGTTTCACCAACCAGGTAGAAGTAACAAGATGAAAGTAACTTTCAAAATTCTGAACATATCCACATCTGTGAAGCAGGCACACACACCAAACTGCATGTTGTATGTGATGTCAACACCACTACAGCAGCACAACCAAACAAAACTGTCAACACAGCCGTGGGAAAACCAATCCCCACATCATTCCTTTACTCTTACACACCAAACACAGCAGCCAGAAGCTAAACCAAGCACATTAGCCAGTAGCTACATCAATCCAAAGCTAAGCCAGATCAAACCAACCAAAGTCCAGGATCACATCAACAGGATGGTGACATAAGGAGGGGGAAGATCAGGTGGATAGCAAGACCAAGGTCAAGCCATCAGGATCAGGAGAGATGGGCTAGATCAAGAACAAGCCAGGAACTGGAAACACCAGGGGATCACCAGATCAAGCTACCACAAGGGCAACCACTAGCAACCACAACATCAAGTGACAGTGGTGAGTAAATAGACCATCAAATGATCTATCTGTCTAAGATTAGACAAACATACATGATCTGTCTCTTATTTAAACTGTCAGAAAGCACCCAAGTGGGGTGAATCCATCATTGAGTTTTTTTAAACTTTAAAGGCAAACAACAAAGTACAAGGATCCAACTAAATCTCATAACAACATCATTGATTTATCTATCAAGCTGTATTTTAATTCTAGAATGAATATAGCTAAGATTTAACTTCTAGGCACACTCTAGGATAAGAGTAGCACCTTAGAATTTAATTATGTGGATCTATGCAAGTTATCAAGCTTACAATCATTTTTTCCAAGCTTTGATTCAAGAAACAGCAGCTGGTACCACTACCAGAACCATCCATATGAATCAACTAGATAAAGTTTAAATCCCTAAACCTCAGACCAACATCATTGGTCTTAGGGATTTAAGAAAGGAAAATTTCTACTTATCTTTAAAGCCAAACTCATCTTAAGCTTGCACCAATCCCAAACAATGAAATAGGATCTAACTTGTGTGCCATCCAAAGATGGTGTCACAAGGACAATTCTATATTAATCATATTAAGTATTCAACCTTCACAGATTCAACCAACCCACTGTAAATCATCTTCTTGTTCTTTAACACAGGAATCATAAACAAGATAGTCACCTATGTATATCTTCACTATTTGAAATCATTTGATCTCAAACTACTTCTGAATTCTTAAGCCAACATGTGTTAATACAGTGATTTCATCACACAACACTCACTGTCATTAACCAAGTAATGACAATGGTGAAGCAGTTGTAAGGTTCCCAACCTTTAATAAGGTAGAGATCCCTGTGTTTACAATGCTAGTCCCTGGAACAATAGCTAGCATCCACAGTTAAGATGTAATATCAAGAAACAAAGGTCATAATACAACTTTATAACCAAGAATAAAATAATTTATTACATCTTACAGAGCTCATTTGGCTATCTCATTACAATGCAGCAGAATATAACAATAGCATGGGGTCCTTCATCTTCAAAGTGCCACAGGCAGTCATGTTGGTTGTAGACTTGTAATCCTACTCAATAAACTTCACTAACCGCAAACTAACCTTCAAGATAATAATTTACATCCACAAGGGTCAATACATTTGAATTGTATTGGCAAGTGATACTATGGTATTATTGTGGAGTCTATCATCTATATGCATTTGGCTAAGTGGAGCTTAGGCTTGAATTGCTCAAAATATATTTTCCTTATCATTTGAACACTAAGTTTTTGCTTGACAAAATCACCCAAGGCATCTCCCAATAAAAATTGGTGATCCTTCAACCCTTGTTCAACCACAAGTTTTTAACTTAGAAATTGGGATGAGGAGATTCTTGAGAGCTTCCATGTCTTGATGCTCAAATTGTCCTTTACCAGGGACATGACTAAGTACTTAGATTTTACACTCTGCAGAGGTGGTGCACTTTCCCCACAAGACTTGGTTTCACCAAGACAAGATCTTTTAGAAGCCTTCCCTTAGACCAGAATGGACGCGCTCCAACCTATCAAACCCCTACAACCAACTATCCATTTGGCTAAGTTATTGCAACCTATATGATCCAGGCAGAGCCCATAATGCCAAGTGGCTGCACTTGAAGCTTCTCACCATTTGACATCTCAAATCTCTTTGTTACTGGGTGGCCATCCACAAGTGAGATACACAAGGTAAGCCATAGAAATGGGCCTTGTGTAACCACTCAACACAAACCATTCCTTCCATTACACCCAGGTGATTCATTCACTTAGTTGTTTTATTAAACAAAACACAAGTCCTTGACTTAGAAATATTCCATAGCATGAATATAATCCACCCTTGTTTTCTACTAGCTAAGATAAGCATGATAGTAGTAGGAATCTTAACTTAGGAAATTTCTACTAAGGTTTAATCTACTAGGATTTCCCATGGCATAGTTTATACTTAGCAAAAATTCCATGCAAGTCCTACTTAGAAGTATCACTAATGCATAGTGAAAATAATGGGACAAAAGTATGAAGCATCACTTGCCTTTTTGGTAGAGAATATAAGTTCACTCCTTGATCTTGCAATATTCACACTCTTCAAATTCCACTACAATTCAATCAAGCAAGCAATATTTCAAACTACCATTCAAGCAATCATCACATAAAATAATAAAACCAAAGCAATGCATGCAAGCATGCTAAAGATTGTTTTATTTACAAAAGTGGTTTCTAATAGGTTATAAACATTCTAAAACACTTATTGGCCATTTTATAAAGTGGCAAAACTATTTTCAAAAGATTTTACCTATAAACCATTTTAAACCAAATCAATATTTTATGTGGTTAGAATTGCCTTTAGCAAAGCAATAAATTTTTATAGGGTTCACAAAATATGTTTTCAAAACAAAAATCTTTGTGTTTAGGGTCAGAGAGTTTAAATCAAAACATTTCCCAAAGATTTTCCTCCAAAAAGTATTTTTAACATATAACAACATTTTTATTTGACTAGAAATGGTCTAAAACAAAGATTTATTGTTTTGCTTCACAAAATATGTTTTTGAAACCACAAATTGATTTCTATGGTCAGCAGGTTCAAAAATCCATTTTCCCAAAGGTTTTATCACAAAAATAATTTTAGAACAAATTTTATATTCTAAATATGCCTACACAAGTTTCTGCAAAAACAATCTTTTTACCTGAAGCAATTTACTAAAAAAAGTGCATGGTTAGGTAGGATTTGTCTTGCTGATTCCATTGATATAAAATTTGCAAAATTTGGACGTGTGGTTTGAAAGTTATGCAATTTTCAAAATTGAACATCTAATAGAACAAATCCTGTTTTTAAATCAGACTCTGGGACACGCGTCTTGTTTTGATTGGACAAAAACGGTTCAGCTCGATCGCGTGCTGGGAGACGTTGGATCAAAATGAAATTGCACGATGCAGATGGCTCCATACCGCTTCGGTTAGTCATTCTATCGCGTCTCTCGGATCTAGATCGGACGGCTATCATTGTCTTGCCACTAACTGGCGGCGCGACGATGGTGGCGCGCGGCGGCGCTCTGGCTACGGCGTAACGGCGAGAACAGGAAGCGAGAGGAGTAGGGGAGATGCTCACCAGAATCGCCACGACGTATTGATGCTCAACGTGGTCTTCTCCGTCGAAGGGGCGCTCGGGGTGGACAACAATCGCTCGCCGGAGTTGCTCCTGGTGACGGTTGCGCTCAGGCGTCATCGGGGATGGGGCTACAGAGGATGGGAGAGAGAACAGAGGTTGTGGTTAGCTTCATACGCGAGTCACTGACAAGCGAGCATCAAAAGGAGGGCAAGGAAGGGTCTATGCTCACCAGGGAGACTCGCCGGAGTTGGAGCAGACGGTGGCGATGCTCTGTCGAGGTCGTTGCCGAGGATAGGGGTATGCGCAAGCGAGATGAGGCCACTGGGAGATGCGTATGGAAGAGTGGAGCAGGATCGTGTGGTCGAGGAGGCGAGGCGCGGCCTGGGTTCGCCGGAATCGGCTGGAAAATCCGGCGGAGATAGAGGCGATGTCGCAAGCAATACAGGCAGCCTAGGGGCTCCGGTGGTGTGAGGACTGGGGGAAATGGAGAGGAGGGAGAGGCGAGTTAACGATAGTAATCACGGGTGTAATTGCTGCAGCGTTTAAGACGAATTTACTCGGCGAATTTTTGGGCAGAAACAGCGAGGATGGGAGGAATGGGTCGCGCTGGGGAAGACGCTGACGTGGTCGTGGGGTCCACCTGTCGGTTAAAGAGAGAAGGGGAAAGTGGGTCCAGTTAGTCAGCGACGGTGCGGGTCAATTCGCGAGTGAAAAATGATTCACTGCGGGTGGGGTGGGGAGATGGGCTTGTTGGGCCAGTGGGTCTTGCTAGGCTGGGCTGCTTGTTTTATATTTTTTCTTCTCCTGTTTATTTTTCTTTTTCCAATACTTTTATTCTGTTTTGATTTTGTTTAAACAATTTAAACATTCATTTGAAATCAAACTTTTGCCAAACTTTGTGAATAATCAAGCATTGTTTATTAACACATTCTGAAATCAAATTTAGAATAATTCTTTTATTCTTTTAGGATCTATTAATTTTTAAAACAAGCCTTTGCTTTAAATTCAAATAAGATCAAATATATTTTTAATCCTTATTTAAATTTCATTTTTCCATAAAACATTTTCAGTAGTTTTTTATTCATTGATTATGGTGTCAAATAATTCACCTTGAATTAATTGGAATGTTTTTAATATGATTTATTAATCATTTTAATTTGGGTACTTGTCTTTATTCCAATGAAATTAAATATAGTTTTAATTCCATAAATTTTATTTGACTTCTTTTATCCCATTTAAGTTAATTAAACAACTTTTTTCCCCTTGGGTAAATTCCAAATTCTATTTTTCCCATGATTTAATTAATCATTTCTTAATAGGGATTTTATCTTTATCCAAATAGAATAGGATTTGGTTAATGCCCTTTTAATTAATTTGGAAAATTCCTTATCCATTTATTTTATTTGGATTTGGATTATATTCATTCCATTTGCTTATGGTCTTGGCCAAGTTTTAATTTGGTCTTTAAATATTCCTCATTTAATATTTCTTTCTCTATCTTGTAAAATCCATATCTTTTTATTTATAGATCCAAACTTGGTGATTCCCATTTGAAAAATCTTATTTAATATTTATTTATCCTTTTAAATATATTTAGGATTATTTTCTCACCATTTGGTAGGGATTTCTAGATAGGTGCTTTATTAGCTTTGGAAATTCAATTTCCTTATCTTATTAAGTTCATAAGATTTTATTTGTGGCTCCAAATTAAGTGAAACCAATTTCTATGGTTTTAGTAATATTTCTATTTGTCATTCTTGATCATTTTGAAATGTTTGTTTTACAAATTTTTATATGGTTCAAATCCATAGGCTTAGAGATAGCTTGGAAATGTTTTCTTCCATTAGGGTTTTAGGGTTTTGGTTTATTTTCCAAGTGTTTAAATTTCTAGATGCATTTATGAAGAATGCATTTCACTTGATTTGAATTTAGTTGGATTCAAACTTTATTTAGAAACAAAAAGTTTCTTTTCACCCTAAATTTCAACAATTGTTTATTTTATTTATTTATTTTTCACATTACAAAATTTGGAAAATTTTGGGATGCGACAGGCTACCACCCTTAAAATAAATCTCGTCCCGAGATTTGGGAAGGCTAGGGTTACAAGTTGGCTCAAAGCAACTAGGGTACTACCACCCTTAAAATTTTTCCAACTAGATTACTTCTTGGCTTGCTTGGGGTTTTGATGAAGCTTCTCTGGACACTTGTCTGCATAATGGCCTAGCTCTTTGCATTTGAAACACATCACTTGGCTGATATCTTTCTTTTCCTTTGGTATCATTGCCTCTTGTTTGTATCCTTGGTTCTTCTTCTTTTTTGGGCAATCACTGGCATAGTGTCCCATTTCTTTGCAATTGTAACATTGCAACTGGCTGATGTCCTTCTTCTTTTGGGGTCTCTCCAAATCTATGAGTTCTTATAGTTCATGCTCTTCATATTTCACCACAAAGGTGGGAAATCTTTCTCTCTTCTTGGGGCAGTTACTAGAGATATGACCTTCTTCTTCACAAGAGTTGCAACACTTCGTGGACACTTTGGATTTGGCCTTATGATGCATGGTTTTGACTTTGCCTTCATCCTTCTTGGTAGAAGTTGTTCCTTCATGAGGGTTTACAAACTGTTGTTGCACTCCATATTGTTTCCTTTGTTGAACTATGGACTAGATGGGGCATTGGATAGGGACATGATTATTTCCTTCACATAGGAAACAAGTAGCCTGAGATGTGGGGCATTGATTAGTTGGATGTTTCTCTTCACAATTGGGGCATTGATCTTCATGCTCTTTGGAAGTATGATCCTTGTCTCCACAAATATTACAAGCTTGGGTTCCTTCTAAACTATCATCATTGACATCATTGTTATCACAAACTCCTTGGGAAAGGTTGTCTCCCATGTTGATCATTTGAGTGGTCATCCCTTGAAACAATTGGGATTGGATTTCCAAAAACTTTTGCATGGTTGGGTCTAACTCATTGTTGTTGGATAAAAATTGAGCTGTCACTTGGTTCAACTTGGTTTGGGTTACTATGAGTTCTCTCATGTTGGTCCCTTGGTTGTTGTTGTCACCATCCTTGGTGTTGGAGTTTCTTGGAGTAGTCATCTATTTGGGTTGGATTGGGATTAGAATAGGCAAAATATTTATAAGGAAATAATTCTAATCACTCATATCTCAATTCACACAAGCAATGATCAAGCAATCACAAACAAACATTCCACTCAAACAACAAGTTTCAAGCACACTTATAGGCAACAAAATATTTTGTTACACCACATAAGTTGGTGAATTTGGTTTGATCTAAATATGGTGGTCCAACTATATGGTTCACTTGAAATCATTCTATCCTTCTTGGTGGATTCTTCTTGAATGAGATCATGGTTTCCTTGGGAAAATTCTTGGTCACAAAACTTTAAAGTGATGATGGTTCCTTCTAAGTTGTATTCCCTTGGTCTTCAAGTCTTGAGTAATATTTCTTGTCTCACTTGTAGTCCTTAGTGATATCCAAGTTGAAGTCCTTGTTGAGACTAAGGTTGAAGTCACTTGAGTTGGTGAAGTCCTTTGCTCATGTTGAAGTCTTTGTTCATGGTGGATGCTTTATCCATCTAGTTTGAAATAGAAGAGAGGTAGAGTCAAAACCAAAAATGTTGAGGAAAGATTTTACAAGATTGTTTGTAAATAAGTTTTGGAACAAATACAACTCCTATTTTTCTAAGGGGTTTGTCCTATCCTAGGGTTATAATCCTACAGGCAACACAGTGCTCTGATACCATCTGCAAGGTTCCCAACCATTAATAAGGTAGATATCCCTGTGTTTACAATGCTAGTCCCTGGATCAATAGCTAGCATCCACAGTTAAGATGTAATATCAAGAAACAAAGGTCATAATACAACTTTATAACCAGGAATAAAATAATTTATTACATCTTACATAGCTCATTTGTCTATCTCATTACAATGCAGCAGAATATAACAATATCATGGGGTCCTTCATCTTCAAAGTGCCACATGCAGTCATGTTGGTTGTAGACTTGTAATCCTAATCAATAAACTTCACTAACAGCAAACTAACCTGCAACATAATAAGTTACAGCCACAAGGGTCAATACATATGAATTGTATTGGCAAGTGATACTATGGTAGTATTGTGGAGTCTATCATCTATATGCATTTGGCTAAGTGGAGATAAGGCTTGCATTGCTCAAAATATATTTTCCTTATCATTTGAAAACACTAAGTTTTTGCTTGACAAAATCACCCAAGGCATCTCCCAATAGAAATTGGTTATCCTTCAACCCTTGTTCAACCACAAGTTTTTAACTTAGAAATTGGGATGGGGAGATTCTTGATATCTTCCATGTCTTGATGCTCAAATTGTCCTTTACTAGGGACATGGCTAAGTACTTAGATTTTACACTCTGTAGAGGTGGTGCACTTTCCCCGCAAGACTTGGTTTCACCAAGACAAGATCTTTCAGAAGCCTTCCCTTAGACCAGAATGGACACGCTCCAACCTATCAAACCCCTACCACCAACTTTCCATTTGTCTAAGTTATTGCAACCTATATGATCCAGGCAGAGCCCATAATGCCAAGTGGCTGCACTTGAAGCTTCTCAACATTTGACATCTCAAATCTCTTTGTTACTGGGTGGCCATCCACAAGTGAGATATACAAGGTAAGCCATATAAATGGGCCTTGTGTAACCACTCAACACAAACCATTCCTTCCATTCCACCCAGGTGATTCATTCACTTAGTTGTTTTATTAAACAAAACACAAGTCCTTGACTTAGAAATATTCCATAGCATGAATATAATCCACCCTTGTTTTCTACTAGCTAAGATAAGCATGATAGTAGTAACTTAGGAAATTTCTACTAAGGTTTCATCTACTAGGATTTCCCATGGCATAGTTTATACTTAGCAAAAATTCCATGCAAGTCCTACTTAGAAGTATCACTAATGCATAGTGAAAATAATGGGACAAAAGTATGAAGCATCACTTGCCTTTTTGGTAGAGAATATAAGTTCACTCCGTGATCTTGCAATATTGACACTCTTCAAATTCCACTACAATTCAATCAAGCAAGCAATATTTCAAACTACCATTCAAGCAATCATCACATAAAATAATAAAACCAAAGCAATGCATGCAAGCATGCTAAAGATTGTTTTATTTACAAAAGTGGTTTCTAATAGGTTATAAACATTCTAAAACACTTATTGGTCATTTTATAAAGTGGCAAAACTATTTTCAAAAGATTTTACCTATAAACCATTTTTAAACCAAATCAATATTTTATGTGGTTAGAATTGCCTTTAGCAAAGCAATAAATTTTTATAGGGTTCACAAAATATGTTTTCAAAACACAAATCTTTGTGTTTAGGGTTAGAGAGTTTAAATCAAAGCATTTCCCAAAGATTTTCCTCCAAAAAGTATTTTTAACATATAACAACATTTTTATTTGACTAGAAATGGTCTAAAACAAAGATTTATTCTTTTTATTCACAAAATATGTTTTTGAAACCACAAATTGATTTCTATGGTCAGCAGGTTCAAAAATCCATTTTCCCAAAGGTTTTATCACAAAAATAATTTTAGAACAAATTTTATATTCTAAATATGCCTACACAAGTTTCTGCAAAAACAATCTTTTTACCTGAAGAAATTTACTAAAAAAAGTGCATGGTTAGGTAGGATTTGTCTTGCTGATTCCATTGATATAAAATTTGCAAAATTTGGACGTGTGGTTTGAAAGTTATGCAATTTTCAAAACTGAACATCTAATAGAACAAATCCTGTTTTTAAATCAGACTCTGGGACACGCGTCTTGTTTTGATTGGACAAAAAAGGTTCAGCTCGATCGCGTGCTGTGAGACGTTGGATCAAAATGAAATTGCACGACGCAGATGGCTCCATACCGCTTCGGTTAGTCATTCTATCGCGTCTCTCGGATCTAGATCGGACGGCTATCATTGTCTTGCCACTAACTGGCGGTGCGACGATGGTGGCGCGCGGCGGCGCTCTGGCTACGTTGTAACGGCGATAACAGGAAGCGAGAGGAGTAGGGGAGATGCTCACCAGAATCGCCACAACGTATTTATGCTCAACGTGGTCTTCTCCGTCGAAGGGGCGCTCGGGGTGGACAGCAATCGCTCGCCGGAGTTGCTCCTGGCGATGGTTGCGCTCAGGCGTCATCGGGGATGGGGCTACAGAGGATGGGAGAGAGAACAGAGGTTGTGGTTAGCTTCGTACGCGAGTCACTGACAAGCGAGCATCAAAAGGAGGGCAAGGAAGGGTCTATGCTCACCAGGGAGACTCGCCGGAGTTGGAGCAGACGGTGGCGATGCTCTGTCGAGGTCGTTGCCGAGGATAGGGGGTACGCGCGAGCGAGCTGAGGCCACTGGGAGATGCGTATGGAAGAGGGGATCAGGCTCTGGTGGTCGAGGAGGCGAGGCGCGGTCTGGGTTCGCCGGAATCGGCCAGAAAAGCCGTCGGAGACAGAGGCGATGTCGCAAGCAATACATGCAGCCTAGGGGCTCCGGTGGTGTGAGGACTAGGGGAAATGGAGAGGAGGGAGAGGCGAGTTAACGAGAGTAATCACGGGTGTAATTGCTGCAGCGTTTAAGACGAATTTACTCGGCGAATTTTCGGGCAGAAACAGCGAGGAGGGAAGGAACGGGTCGCGCTGGGGAAGACGCTGACGTGGTCATGGGGTCCACCTGTCGGTTAAAGAGAGAAGGGGAAAGTGGGTCCAGTTAGTCACGACGGTGCGGGTCAATTCGCGAGTGAAAAACGATTCACTGCGGGTGGGGTGGGGAGATGGGCTTGTTGGGCCAGTGGGTCTTGCTGGGCTGGGCTTCTTGTTTTATATTTTTTTCTCCTGTTTATTTTTCCAATACTTTTATTCTGTTTTGATTTTGTTTAAACAATTTAAACATTCATTTGAAATCAAACTTTTGCCAAACTTTGTGAATAATCAAGCATTGTTTATTAACACATTCTGAAATCAAATTTAGAATAATTCTTTTAGGATCTATTAATTTTTAAAACAAGCCTTTGCTTTAAATTCAAATAAGATCAAATATATTTTTAATCCTTATTTAAATTTCATTTTTCCATAAAACATTTTCAGTAGTTTTTTATTCATTGAATATGGTGTCAAATAATTCACCTTGAATTATTTGGAATGTTTTTAATATGATTTATTAATCATTTTAATTTGGGTACTTGTCTTTATTCCAATGAAATTAAATATAGTTTTAATTCCATAAATTGTATTTGACTTCTTTGATCCCATTTAAGTTAATTAAACAAATTTTATTCCCCTTGGGTAAATTCCAAATTCTATTTTTCCCATGATTTAATTAATCATTTCTTAATAGGGATTTTATCTTTATCCAAATAGAATAGGATTTGGTTAATGCCCTTTTAATTAATTTGGAAAATTCTTTATCCATTTATTTTATTTGGATTTGGATTATATTCATTCCATTTTCTTATGGTCTTGGCCAAGTTTTAATTTTGTCTTTAAATATTCCTCATTTAATATTTCTTTCTCTATCTTGTAAAATCCATATCTTTTTATTTATAGATCCAAACTTGGTGATTCCCATTTGCAAAATCTTATTTAATATTTATTTATCCTTTTAAATATATCTAGTATTATTTGCTCACCATTTGGTAGGGATTTCTAGATAGGTGCTTTATTAGCTTTGGAAATTCAATTTCCTTATCTTATTAAGTTCATAAGATTTTATTTGTGGCTCCAAATTAAGTGAAACCAATTTCTATGGTTTTAGTAATATTTATATTTGTCATTCTTGATCATTTTGAAATGTTTGTTTGACAAATTTTTATATGGTTCAAATCCATAGGCTTAGAGATAGCTTGGAAATGTTTTCTTCCATTAGGGTTTTAGGGTTTTGGTTTATTTTCCATGTGTTTAAATTTCTAGATGCATTTATGAAGAATGCATTTCACTTGATTTGAATATAGTTGGATTCAAACTTTATTTAGAAACAAAAAGTTTCTTTTCACCCTAAATTTCAACAATTGTTTATTTTATTTATTTATTTTTCACATTACAAAATTTGGAAAATTTTGGGATGTGACAGCAGTAAACCACAAGATTCCCAAGTATTGCTTCTAAAGAAACTTGATCATCTGATCACATCAAAAAATTAATCAATAGAATCATCTGATAAGCCACTAGCGCCACCACAGTTCATCTTAAGCAGTAAACCACAATTAACAATCATTTAGCATGCTTAAGGACAATCAACACATGATCCAATTCATTAGTATCTAATCCACAACAGGGTATGAACCCTAAGTAGAATCAAAAACCCTAATCAGGATAGGACAGTAACCAGGAAGGTCACCACCAACATCTAGCATAGATCGGCTTAGCACAGGGAGCACGAGGGGAGAGGAATGACTCACCAAAGGTCCTCGCTGGAGACTAGAAGAGGAAGTAGAGGTGGCCGACGACCATGGCGGCACGGGGAGCACCCCCAGGGGGCGCTGTGACCCATACAGTGCCACGGCGGTGACCATAGCCACGCCTAGGGGTGAGATGAATCACCACAGTGCACGACAGCAGCGGCGGCGCCAGGATCAACGCCAACCCCAGACTGTAGGGTTCATGACGGCATCGATCTGTCACAGGAGAGCTCCATGTCCAAATCTAGTTGGATAGGAGGGAAGAGCAGAGTTGAGAACCTCTTCCCGCACCACGGCGGCGGCCAGGGCGCTCCACGATGGCGGGAATCATCGGCGGCGACATCACTGACCACGGGGTCGAGGAAGGAGAAGGAGAGGGGTGTGCCCGAGAGAGGAGACGGCGAATGAGTGGGCTGGGTGGGCTGAAAACCCTTCGGGGTGATTGTTTTGACCCTGCCCTATTGGGCCACAGTGGCCCAATAAGCCCAAATGGCCAGCCGAAGTCATTTAAATCTGTTTTAATAAATAGGAAAAGACCAAAATGCCCCTGAATTTAATTAAATTCTAGAAAATAAAATAAAAGTCCAAAAATTATAAATAAAATATTTCTGGATTCACAATAATCCAAACTATCCAAATAAATTAAGATATAAAATTTTAGACATATAAATTTTATTAAGAATTTTGTAATTTATATATTCCTTATGGAATTTTACAATATTATTGAAAGATGATAAAAATAAATAAAAATCACTTTCCTTATATATTAATAATGCAGTATTTTAGAAAAATACTAAACAAATATTAATAACAAGTTTTGATATTTAAGTGATAATTCTTAAAAGAATTATTAAATCAATAAAAGTCAAATAAATGGGAAAATAAAATAAAAAATACAATATATACTATAAATATTAAAAATAATATTTATAAATCCTTTATTATTAAAAAGAATTTTTATAATAATGGGGAAAATGCATATCAAGTTAAATGATGCATTACACTACTTTGCATAATCATTTTTCTTCTTTAAATATTGTCCTTACCGGGCAATAATGATGTTTTTGTAGACACAGAAGCTCAAGGTCCAGTGCAAGCATCAAACTTCACTACCTTGCCATCACAAGGCAAGTTCATCACTTGCTCATATCCTTTGAAGAGTATTTATCAAAGTATTTGCAAATTGTGTGTTATCATATATACTCTAAATAAAGAAAATATTACTTTCACAAATAAAGAAATCATAGATATCATCCTAAGTGATGATATAATGGAGCAATAGAACTTAGGGTTCTATTTGCAACAATGATGATCAATTAGGGACTTAATAACCCCTGACATCAGTGATTCTAGCGCCGTATATTACGCATTAGCCATGAGATTTGGAATGGGACGGAGAATTCATCTGTATCTTCTTCCTCTCGCATGAAGAAGGATGTGCAGGTCGTGGCTGTTGTCCTCGTAGCGTGCATATTAATTGGTAATTCGTAGAGGATATGCAACATATGGGTGGGAACCCTCATCGTCACACTATAGTTCTGGGATCTAACGGTTTGTACAAACCATTTCCGTAATTCATTATGTGGGCATGGTGTACACCAAGGAGGCATGCGAGGTCGCGAAGGGGGCAGTGATTGGCTTGGACCAACTACTGGGCCCCACATCATGGAATTGTGGACGGGAAAGTATGCCCGGTTGTGAAACTAGGAGTTAATATCTCATGGGTAAAGTAACGCACCTCTGCAGAGTGTAAGAATTGTAACTTGTTACTCCTTGTTCCGGGAAGGAGCTTCGAACACGGCAGGAAAGGAACTTCACGAAAGTTCTGGTCAACCTGTGAAAGCTGATTGTCATAGATTTTTATAATAAAATCAATCTTTGAGGAAAGATTTACAAAAAACTGCCAAGGACTTATAGTCTGAGGTGGTAGTTAGAGCATCAAACTTCTCACCTTGCATATAATGAACTTGTTGGGTAACGCTGTTACTCATCCTTTACTTTGATCCCTTGCTTAGACTCTGAGGATTCCGAAGACGTGCCAATGTATGCAGCTGAATGTCAAGAAGATGTGTTCTACGAGGAGCCTGACCTGTCAGGAGGTGTTGAAGGAGTGGATTACGAAATCCTCTATGGTGTCGATGAAAACGAGTCCAACTAAGTATTCCTAGTTAGTAGTAACCAAAGGAGCCGAGCAGCATGAACTCTATAGAATAAGCTGTTGAGCTCAACTCCTAGTCGGAGTTGCTACTTTTAAATTCCGCTGTAACACTCTATATTTTGGTTTGTAAGTTGAAACCTTTTGAAGTCTTGAACTTCTGGTATTGTAATAATAATAATGTGTGAATGTTTGTAATATGGACCCGCAATGTTTCTGTTGTACCACTCTGAGGGATGTGATATTTACGAAATGGTGTTCTATGGATGTCATGTCAACGACTATAGTGTACTACACATGCAGTGGTATGCTGGGTCACCGCAGTTGGTATCAGAGCAAATTTCTTTGACCTTAGGTTGGAAACCTAGTAAAGGGTATTACCTATAGGAAAGTTTATCAACGATAAAGAATTCTCTAAAAGTAATATAATGGGTATTCAAATGAGAATATTCTGTTATATGTTTTAGTGCGATAATTCTTTGTTATGATGCAATATATATTTGGTTACTAATCAAAAATTATTTTCTGATATACAGAGCTATGGCACCAAAGTTTCCAAAATAGAATTTGGTAAGGAAAGAGGAGACTCTTGATGATTATCAAGGATCATTCACCGACCAACTTCGTCAACTTTTAAAGATCTTTAGTTGTCCAACTAGAATTCCAGTGAATACTATCACTTACCTTGATGGCCGGATGTTATCCAAGTATCGTGTGAGTATCCAACTTCTACAGGAGCTTGGATTATATCACGATCCACCTATAGGTGAAGTTAGGAGTCATTTAGCAACATATCATGTTGATGTTGTGGAGGAGATAGCTAATATCCGGGAGCATAAAACCGAGGAGTTAGAAGGTAGTGTTGGAGATATGCCCAAGAGGCAATAATAAAGTGGTTATTATCATATCTTCATACTTATGATAAATGTTTACATACCATGCTATAATTGTATTAACCGGAAACATTAATACTTGTGTGATTTGTAAACATAAAAGAGTCCCTAGAAAAGCCTCTTGTTAAACTAGCTTGTTGGTTAATATATGATCATGGTTTCCTGATCATGAACATAGAGATGTTATTAACAACAGGTCATATCATTAGGAGAATGATGTGATGGACATACTCCTATAGATAAGCGTAGCATAAAGATCAAGTCATTTCAATAGTTCAATTGCTATATGCTTTCTGATACATATTAACCTAATTCCTTCGACCATGAGATCATGCATATCACCTTTACCGGATGGATGCTTTGATGACATCAAACACCACACCGAATCGGGTGGCTATAAAGGTGGCATTGAGTGTTCGGAAAGTATTGGTTGAGACACATAGATCAAGAGTGGGATTTGTCCATCCATATGACGGATAGATATACTCTGGGCCCTCTCGGTGGAATGTCATCCAATTACCTTGCAAGCATGTGACTGGCTCACAAGGGATCACATATCACGAGAACGAGAAAAGATTACTTATCAGTAACGAGGTTGAACTAGGTATGCAGAGATACCGACGATCAAAACCTCGGATAAGTAAACTATCGTGAGACAAAGGGAAATTGGTATCGTATGTCACTACTAGGAAAACAGCTATAGATAATTAGCACATCCGTGGCTCACATAGTTGAAGTGCCCCACGGCTAAAACAGGCGTGGCTCACCTGTGGGCAGTGCCCTACTAGTAACTAGAACAACCGTGGCGCACATGACTATAGTGCGCCACAGATGTGTGTGGGCCAGGGCCCTGTTGGCCGCACGCCAAACATCTGTAGCGCACTATAGTCATGTGCGCCACGGTTGTTAGTGTCATCTGTGGCGCACATGGGGGGGTGCGCTACGCCTAAGCGCACGCCCCTCTCTGATGTGAACCATCCGCAAGCATCTGTGGCGCACATGGCATAGTGCGCCACAGAAGGTTACTCTACGTGGCATGCATGTGCCACAGATGTAGTGGCACGCACCAACCCCCCCCCCCCCCCCCCCCCCCGTGGATCGCCTTTTTAGGGTTTGCAAAAAATAAAAGAAAATGATAAACACTTCAAAAAATTAAATCCTTTCATATTTAGGTAGGTAATGTGGTATAGCTTCTAGTAAAATTAACAAAAATGAGTTTCGACTTTATTTGCAACAAAGTTATGCCAGTAAAAGTCAGTAACTTTTGCATACGATATCGAAAAAATCGTATAATATACCAAAATGAGCGAGATTTAGATCTGATTCGCAACTACCTATGGTCGTTTAGCGATTTTTAGATTTTCAAAATTCGAAAAGAGTAAAAAGTTACGGTCAAAAAACCGTTTTTTCCTGCAGAAAAAAAAATACAGGGCGACTTATCCGTAGCGAACCTACACCTAGTGCGCCACGGATAAGCTTGGGCGGGATTCAAATTTGAATCCCCACCTCCTCTCCTCCCTTTCCTTTTCCCTTCCTCTCCCTTTCCCTTTCCACTTTTCCCTTCCCCTTTTCCCTCTTCCTCTCCCTTTCCCTTTCCCTTATCCTTCTTCCTTCTTCCTTCTTCCTTCTTCCTTCTTCCTTCTTCCTTCTTCCTTCTTCCTTCTTCCTTCTTCCTTCTTCCTTCTTCCTTCTCCCTTATCCTCCTTCCCCTTCTCCTCTTCTTGCAGTGATGGCACGACGTCGACCTCCTTCTCCTCCTTCTCGCAGTGACAACGGGCGACGGTGGTGCAACGGCGGCCTCCTTCTCCTCCTCCTCGCGACGGTAGTGCAACGGCGGCCTCCTTCTCCTCCTCTTCCTCCTCTGCCTCCTGTTCTTCTCCTCCTCTTCCTCCTCTGCCTCCTCTTCTTCTTCTCCTCCTCTTCCTCCTCTTCTCCTCCTCCTCCTCTTCTTCTCCTCCTCTGCCTCATCTTCTTCTTCTCCTCCTCTTCCTCCTATTCTCCTCTTCCTCCTCCTTGCAGTTCGACGACGACACGACACCGACCACAGCAGCGATGGCGACCTGCACCGGCGCCGTCAGACCGACGACGCAGATCCAGATCGCTGCTTTTTTTGAATTTTGAAATTTACATCCGTGGCGCCTGGCACCTAGTGCGCCACGGTTATCGTTCACGCTGCGTGGCGCACTGCCTAAACTTCGTGGCGCCTCGGCATGTGCGCCACGCCATCTCTAAACTCGTGGCGCACTAGGCAGTGCGCCACAGAAGTTTAAACTTCTGTAGCGCAAGGCACGTGGCGCACTGCTAGTGCGCCACAGATGATGTTTCATGGTGCGCCACTAAAGGCCATTTTCCTAGTAGTGTGTAAGTGGTTCATTCGATCGCAAAGTAATCGTAGAAATATGTGGGAGCCATATGAATTTCCAGATTCCTCTATTGGTTATTGATCGGAGAAGTGTCTCGATCATGTCCGCATAATTCACGAACCGTAGGGAGACACACTTAAGGATTCGATGTTGTTGAGTAGTTATGGAATGATGAGTAAGAGACGAATGTTGTTCGAGTCTGATGGGATCCGGATATCACGAGGAGATCCGGAATGGTCCGGAGAATAAGATTCATATAAGGAAAGTCCCGCTGGAGTTCGGGAATGATTCCGTTTTCATCGGAATGTTCTAGAAGGTTCGGAATGTCCGACTCTGGAGGGAAGGGTACATGAATGTGTCATTGCAAGTTGGAATGATTGCATCATGTACTAAGTGTCATCGTTGTTCCAAATAAAGGATTAATCGAATCCTAGTTTGAAAAGTCAAATAGCTAAATTGAAAAGTCAAACGGCTAAATTTGGAAAGTGGAAAAGAGGAGGAGGAAGTTTGAAACCGAGTTGGGGAGGAGTTCCCTCCTCCAACCGGTGGCCCACCTCCAAGCCGAGTTGGGGAGGGACTCCCCTCTCCTTGGCCGCACCTCCCACCTATAAAGGGAGGGGCAGGGCTGCCCCTCCAAGACACACAAGATCCTCTCCTCTAAACCCTAATTTGGTGCCGCCACCTGCATGCCGCCACCTCCTAGGGCTCCTCTAAGCCGACTTGGGCAAACCCCAAGCCCTAGCCGCCTAGCACCTCTTCCTCGGCGTGTCTAAACCCTAGATCGTCGAGGCTCTCATAGTCCACCATACCGCTCGGCTTAAGGCGAAGCTGCGAGATCTCCTCTACTTCCGATACCACGCCCGTTGTCCAGGGAATCACGAGGAGAGTGCTACAACCTCCATTTTGCTGGAACAAGGAGAGGAAGGTCTTCGAAAATCGAACGCAGACCGATCATGGAGGAGCTGCCGGAACGCAGCGCCGGAAGGATCGTCTACGCGATCTTGAGATCAGCAAGTGTACGACTACATCACCCACGAGAATCTGCTCTCGTTAACCGCTTTGGAATCTTCGAGGGTGAGTTCCTCTATCGACTCGTTGCTACAATCTAGTAGATAGATCTTGGCTTGTTTGTTTGTTTGTATGCGATAGAAAATTTTTGTTTTCCTTACTACGAAGCCCTACAGGTAGCACAATCTCTGTGATACCTCATGATTCTATAGACTCGGAGCCTATACTGGATCATCTTACTTTGGTCAAGAAGCATCCTAAGTTAGCTTCCAAGTTTATGGATAGATACCGAACACTCGTTGCGTCTTTTTACAAGACACATCAAGTGATTGTTGAAGATAAAAATGACATGTTAGAGGATCTAACTGATCCGGAAAGGAGGAAGCAGTTAGCATTCCAGTTAGAGAAGGAAGCATGTAGTAGTGCAACACCTATCTTTAAGGATATACCTATAGATCCTGAATCTTTTATACCATATCCTTATTCACCAAGTCCTGAACCTATACATGATCCTAATATGGATATGAGATATGCAGTACCACAAGGCTCAGAGGATGGTTCTGACTCAGAAATTCCTATTGAGAATTCTGATGGTTGGAGAAGGGGATCATATGAAGGATCTCATGAACATCAGATGTCCACAAATGGTTCTGATAGAAATGTTGGACAATCTAGCTGGATGGGTGCAAGGATTAACCCTAGTAACAGTAGTAGAAATGCCATGTCGATAGATAATCAGGATGAAGAAGAAGATCCTGAGGAGAGAGTGTTTGAATCATCAACATCTTCTCCAAACCCAGGGAATATACATTATCCAGTGTTTAACTATCTTGCCCAAAGGAGCACCTGGGAAGCAGCAGGATCTGCGTATCTTGTTGACATCTCAAGGAATGAAGCTCAGGAGATGCAAGCGGGAGATAATATTGAATATGTTTACAAGACTTTTCATTTGGCTGAGGGAGTCAATGCGCTCAGATTGAGTAATAACTCAAGTCCTGACACTTCAGATACAGAGTATGTTCCTTCTGGAAGGCCATTTGTTCCACAAACTGTGCGACGAACAACACGTCATCACGGTTGGACATCAGGCATGTATGATGAACGTAGTTACTACTAGAAGTAGGTAGATATGTAGACATATCAAGTACCATGTATTGTACTCCAATAAATAAGATAGTTATATGAATAAGGTCATTTTGTGATTATACCTATATGGTATATGTTGTAATGACTTTGTATTATTATGATATTATGTATAATATGTGAAATGCATATTTGGATTTTCTTTGGATCTTCATTGTGTGACTAGTTCTTTGCATAAAGTCGAGCTCAGAACACATGTGCATGATATAATTATGAGTATTCGCTTTATGTTGCAGGACTAGAGGGACATGGATACAGGTGTAGAAATTGAAACTGAGCAGCAGAGGATGGAGCGAGTGGCCAAGGAGAAGGCCGAAGCAGATGCAGCAAATTAGGGAGCATTGCCACACCACCACCAATGAGGCCGTTAAGGGAGCAGAACTTTATGAAGTGCATGCAAATGATACAAGAGACCCAGAACAAGTTCATGGAAGAGTTGCTGGGACAAGCAAATCAGAGGGCACCTGAAGGTGGAGGAGTGAGTCTATCTGACTTCCAGAATGCAAGGCCGTTACCTTTTGCATTAGCTCCTGAACCAATGGATGCAGAGGATTGGCTAACAGATATAGAAATGAAGCTGAAAACTGTAGGTTGCAATGATGAGGAGAAATTGAGGTATGCAACTCATCTTCTGACTGGACCTGCAGCATCATGGTGGGAGAATCAGTTGGCTATGCAACAACCAGGAAGGGAGTTCACCTGGGAGGAGTTTAAGCAGAGATTACGTGAATATCATGTTCCGGAAAGTGTTATGGAGTTGAAGCGGAGAGAATTTGAGGAGCTTCAGCAGGAATATACTAGTGTCATGAAGTACATCTGGGAGTTTATTCAATTGTCTCGTTATGCTGAGGAGGATGTTAACACTGAAGAGAAATGGAAGAAACGTTTTCTGCGTGGGTTAAACCCATTTGTGAAAATGTAGCTAAGGTTAGCTAATAAGCAAACTTATCAGCAGTTGCTGGATGCAACCATTACCTTTGAAGATGATTATAAGAATGTCCAAGAGGATAGGAGGAAGAGAGCCAAGAAGGAAACCAAGAGAATTCATGCAAGCAAACCTAAACCCAACCTGGAGTTCAAACCTCGAAACAGGAACTATGGCAACAACAACAATAACAAGGGCAGTGGTGGAAATCAATCCAATCTGAGAAGGAATGTTATTTGTAAAAATTGTGGAATTCCAGGGCATTTCCAGAGGGAATGCAAAAAGCCTGTTGTAACATCCCTAAAATCATGTTTTCAAAGATTTCATATCATGCATGCATGCATATCATTTAGGGATCAAATTCAAACTCATTTGATAGAGACAGAAACTTGAGAGCTATGATTTTATGTGATCAAACACTAATCAAATGCCACTCTTATATGAGAATATAATTGTTTTAAAACCAAGCCTTGTTGCTCTCAGATTGTTTTGCTTGAATGCTAGTGCTTAAACCAAAATTTACAACACAAATATAATTTTAAAACCATTTTTAAAACTTATTCAAATAAAGTGCCATGTCACAGTTTATTTTGTTTAAATCAAAAGGACCAAGCTAGTACAGAGAGACCACATGTTTTTGTGCCCAAAAATACGAGTGTTACACTCTACAAAAATCCATAAAAGATTTGAATTTAAATGGCTTTTGAAATCATTTGAAAATGTTTCCTGGAAATTCAAACAGAAAAAGAAAAAGAATAAAGAAATAAGAAAAGGCCGGCGCCAGACTTTTGGCCCATCAGCAAACGCAGCCCACAAGCCCACCCGGGCCGTTCTCCTCTCCTCTGCTTTCACCATGAGCACCCCTTTCACCGACGCCCACCTGCCCCATCATCATCGTCCCCAAACCCCGCCCACGACCGAGCCCTCCGCCGTTTCCTCCCCGCGTCACTGCCGTTGATTACGCGAGTAAATGCCGTTGATTTGCCGAGTAATTCCTCGTCGCGCTCTGGCTATAAGATCCCCTCCTCTCTCCGCTCGTTTCCCCTCACTCACCAACCACAAAGCGCCGCTAGGCTGTCCACAATCGAACTCGCGCCGGCGCTGCCCCGAACCACTCCGGCGAGCCATCGCGGTGAGTCTCGTCTTCCCCTTTCTCTCTGGTTCACGCGAACTGCTTCGCAATCATCTTGCGCATCTTATCATGCCTCTGTTTTGTTCTGAATCTCCCTAGACCATCACCATCGTCCACCTCTGGAAACGACTGAAGCTCACCTCGACTCCGGCGACTAATTCCGGTAAGCCCCGCGTTCCCATCTGTTTCTGAATCACACAGTCGTGTTCGCCAGCGTCTAGCGCACCTACTAACACCTTCTGTTTGGATCCTTGTGCCCCAGAACGTCGTCTTCGACTCTGACGGTAAGCAACCGACGTCGCCAGCAACTCCGACAAGGTCCTGCTGCCAAGTCCGTGCGCCCCTGCCCCTCTGTTGACCACCTCGAGCATCGTGACGACCTCATGAGCTCGGTAAACCCCTCTGTTTCCTCCCTTGCTTCCTGGAATCGCCGCACCATCGCCGGCAGAGCCGTCGCCGCCGCTGAGCCCATGAGCGCCGCCGATTTAGAGTCAGAGTGATTTGATCTACTGGATCTAGATCCAGTGGTTGATATTAGAAGCTAGGCAAAGGGGTACAGGCAGATCTGAGCCGCGCATTTTAGTTAGATCTAACGGTTCGCAAGCGTGATCCAGCTCGAAGCGGTACCAGCCAATCTGATGCCGCCGCGTGTCTGTGAGTTAGATTTAATATCAGAAATTTGATCTATTAGATATTAAAACTTGTTTAATTCATAACTTTTGATTCCCATGTCCAAATTTGACAAATTCTATATCAATGGAATCAGGAGAGAAAATCCTTTCTATTAATGCAATGTGTTTAAAGTTTTTCTTCTGTTAAAATGGTTGTTTTGCAGAAACATTTTTAGGCATAATTTGAGTATAATAATTATTTGAAAAATGTTTTATTGTTCAAATAAAGTTTATTTGGCAAGTTTTGAACTTTTTTATGATTCAGTACTGTGCACTTGTCTTGTTTGGTGTAGAGAATCATCACATGGCATTATGCATGCATCCATATATTTTTGCTTGTATTTATTTTGTATGTGATTTTGGTGCTATTATTTTATGTGTAGATTTTGGTGCAAATAGTGATTGTGATTGTGAGGATTGTAGCTACTCACCAAACTACCAAGGCAAGTGGTGCTTCATGATTTATTCCTATGTTTTTTAACTATGCATTAGAAATATTTTTCTAGACTTGCATGGATATTTTGATCTATATGCTATGCTTGGGAAATCCTAGTAGTTGTAGAATAGCTAGAAATATTTCTAAGTCTTATCAATGCCATGCTTAGCCTAGCTAGTAGCTACCAAGGGTGGTTATATATTCATACTATGAGAAAATATTTCTAAGTCTTTGGACTTGAGTTTTGTTTAATAAAACAACTAAGTGAATGAAACACCTGGGTGGAATGGAAGGAATGGTTTATGTTGAGTGGTTACACAAGGCCCATTTCTATGGTTTACCTTGTGTATCTCACTTGTGGAAAGCCACCCAGGAACAAAGGAATTTGAGATGCCTTATGTTAAGAAGCTTCTAGTGCAGCCACTTGGCAATATGGCTCTGCCTGGATCATATAGGTTGCAATAACTTAGCCATTTGGACAGTTGGTGGTAGTGGGATGATAGGTTGGAGCGCGTCCATTTGGTCTAAGGGAAGGCTTCTGAAATGTCCTGTCTTGGTGAAAATCAAGTCTTGTGGGGAAAGTGCACAACCTCTGCAGATGGAAGAATCTAAGTACTTAGCCATGTCCCTGGTATTGGACAACTTGAGCATCAAGACATGGAAGCTATCAAGAATCTCCTCATCCCAATTTCTAAGTAAAAACTTGTGGTTGAACAAGGGTGAAGGTTCCCCAATGTCTATTGGTGGTGTCTTGGGAAGGATTTTGACAAAGAAAAACTTAGAGTTTTCAACTAATAGGCAAAACCTATTTTGAGCAAAGCAAGCCTAAGCTACACTTAGCCAAAATGCATATAGTATCTAGTCTACCAATATTCTACTAAGGTATCACTTGCCAATACTATTCCAATGTATTGACCCACTGTGGCTGTAACTTGTGATGTTGCAGGTTATTCTGATGATGATTAGGAGTCATGAGTCTACACTCAACATGCTTGCCTGTGGCACATGAATATGAAGACTTATTTATCTTATTACATATTTAAACTCTTGTACTGGGCCTGTGGCCATGGAGTTGTAAAAGACTATGTTTGTCTCTGGAATGACTTGTAATAATGACCTTTGTTTCTGTGTACTTCATCTTAAACTGTGGATGCTAGCATTGATCCATGGACTAGCATTGCAATCATAGGGATCCTTACCTTTATAAAGGGAGGGATCTTATAGATGGTATCAGAGCACTGTGTTGCCTGTAGGATTATGACCCTAGGATTGGAAACCACTAAGGAATTTTTTTTCAACAACTTCCACACTTGTCTTTTCTTCTCGTAAACTTTTCTAATCTTCTTTCTCATCTCTATTTGTAGATGAGCTCCATCAACGAAGCCGTGAAGAAGGGACCACTCATGACTATGACTTTGGAATGTGAGACAGAATTCCCCAAGGCTCTCAAGGACCTTATGGTTGCCATGGGAATACATGGTGCAGCTGTGTACAAAGGTTTTCCTGTGATGGATGAAGGAGTTGAGTACTGGTGGGTGCAACTTCACTTGTATAAAAACAAGGAAGACAACCACAAGGACTCAGGATTCTGCATGGTCACCAACTCAGTGATGCACACTACATTCTTTGATTCAGCAAGGGATGCAGCTTGGAAAGCCATCAAAGAGCTTGGTGATAGAATCAAGTGCAGAATGCTCAACACCCAAAATGATCTTAAGGAGGAAAAGAAGCATACCCAAGAGTTAGAGGCTACCAACCAAAGTTTAAGGAAGGACATCATAGACTTAGCAATGGAGTCATGTGATCTAGATAAACAGATTGCCTCTAGGGATGCCCTGTTAGCCATCTTGGCAAGTGAGATGGGATTGTAATGTACCTCATTAGTTGGACCACCACACTTATCATTTTATTTCTCAAATGTTGTTTAAAATAAGTTGAACCTTGGTTGTTTGTAATGGATCCATGTATGCCATGACTTGTGTGCTTTGATTTCCAGAGTTATGCATGTGATGCCTTGTCTTGTGATTTGTCTTAAATTGTGTTGATTCTAACTTTTTCTATCTTATTAAATAGATGCCTAATGTTACTATCAGCACAGCTGAAGAGTTCAAGGGAACTCGTTTTGGCACTCGTATTATTGAGCTCACTAGTCTGCTCAATCTCCCTCTTCCTACTATCATGATGCTTCCCCTCACCAAGTTTGAGAGGAAAGACCTTTGGGGCTTCAAGGTCAATCAGCCAGGACGCCAGACTGATCCTACCACGGAGGCAATCATCTTCAAGCTCATGCATGATGACAAGGAGAGAGTCCTAGAAGTAGTCATGCAGGATTTGCTTGGACGTTTACTAGGGAGACACTCTCGAGAGGTTAGAGGTACTCACTTCCACACCTTCGGTAGACGTGATGAGGATGGTGAGGCCATTGACTTTGAGGATACTTCGAGAGAGACGACAGAGCCGATTCGTCTATACCTCCAGGACTTAGAGGTTCTTCTTAGGCACCTAGACACTGATAGGACCAACGTCATGCTTAGCAATGACGAACTCCAGGTGCAGCTTCGTGAGAAGGACAAGCTCTTCGCGGAGAAAGATGAGATAGTCAAAGAGATGGAGGCCAAGTTTGAGAGTCAGGATAGAAATTTCAAGAGTCAAGAGAAGCGAGTCCAAGATAGGAACAAGAGGATTCGAGACATGACTGCAGAACTAGAGGCCAAGTACTTCGAGATCGAGCATCAGCAGACTGTGATTGAGAGGCTTCGTTCACAGAAGAGGGATCTCAAAGCCAAAGTAGAGACCTTGACCACCAATGTCGAGGAATACAAGACCGCAATGGAGAATGCAGGTCTTACATTTGTTGATGAGGAGGTTGATGCAGAGGAGTAGTGATGACTACTCATTTACCTTTATTTATCATGTCTTTGATTATTGAGTCGCAATGACCATCCAACATGTGGATGGCTTGCTATTGGTGTGTTTACTTTTCCAAAAAACTTGTTGTCTGTGTTGTTGAAACTTTACAACTATGATGCATGATTGTGATTTGTTATGTGATGTATTGTGCATGTTAGGATCTATGGGTATCTCATTCTTATCCTTATTTAAAACCACAGATGCCTCCCCGACATGCCAATCCCGACCCCAACAACAACAACATCACCCCTGAGATGCATCAGATGATGACAACTCAGACTCAGTTGATGCAAATGATGACCACGTTCATCCAGAATCAGAACAACAACAACAACAACAACAATAATAATAACAACAACAACAATCAGAACAACCCACCGGGTTTTGACATGCTTACTAGGTTCTTAAGGCTAAGGCCAGCAAAGTTCTCAGGAACTACTGATCCTATGGTGGCCAATGATTGGCTACGCTCTGTGAACAAGGACTTGGTAACTGCTATCTTGATGAAGAGAAAGTTAGATTTGCAGCTCACTTGTTGGAAGGACCAGTGACCACTTGGTGGGATAATCAGATCACCACTCCCATTGAGGATG
This sequence comes from Avena longiglumis, assembly GCA_030063025.1. Classification (NCBI taxonomy): domain Eukaryota; kingdom Viridiplantae; phylum Streptophyta; class Magnoliopsida; order Poales; family Poaceae; genus Avena; species Avena longiglumis. The sequence continues at coordinate 447,716,988 of CP125977.1, forward strand.
TGACATGGGCTATCTTTGAAGATGGTTTCAGTCGCTCACATCTCATCCGGAGTGATGAGTTTGAAGAAGAAAGAGTTCCATAACTTGAAGTAGTGCCACCGTGGGCTGAATATATTGAGGAGTTCAAAATCAAGCGATATGCGGATGAAGTTGACACTGATGCTAAGAGGAAGGAAAAGTTCCTTGAAGGGTTGAATGATGAATTGAACCTGCAGTTAGTTGTGGCCTATGTTCCCACATACCAGTCTCTTTGTGACAAGGCCGCCATCTTGGAGAGCAAGATGAAACAAGTTGAAAGCAGGAAGAGAAAGCACTCTGACAAGCACAGCTCGGGATCGTCTCACAAGCGTTCCCATTATGATGACAGTGGAGTTCTGAATCCCACAAGCATGGGAAGTTCAACAAGCACCACAACCACAACCCTTATCATGACAACAAGCACCACCATAGTCATGACAATGATAAGTACAAGAATCACAAGGGTGGATATAAGATCCACCACAGTGGAAGTGGAAGTGGCAGTGGAAGCCAGCCTATCAAGAAGGATCTTAGTCAGGTTGAATGTTTCAAGTGAAAGAAGATGGGGCATTATGCAAATGAATGCCCAGAAAAGAAAGTTGAAGGACCCAACAAGTCCAACCCTTTCCAAAAAGGGCAAGTGAACCACATCAATGTGGAGGAAATCTATGAAGAGCCAGATGCTGTGGCTGGTAAGTTCAAACTCAATTCTATTCCATCACTTGTTCTTTTTGATACTGGAGCATCGCAACGTTCATCCAGAATCAGAACAACAACAACAACAATAATAATAATAATAACAACAACAACAATCAGAACAACCCACCGGGTTTTGACATGCTTACCAGGTTCTTAAGGCTAAGGCCAGCAAAGTTCTCAGGAACTACTGATCCTATGGTGGCCAATGATTGGCTACGCTCTGTGACCAAGGACTTGGTAACTGTTGGCTGTACTGGTGAAGAGAAAGTTAGATTTGCAGATCACTTGTTGGAAGGACCAGCAGCCACTTGGTGGGATAACTTTCAGATCACTACTCCCATTGAGGATGTGACATGGGCTATCTTTGAAGATGGTTTCCGTACTGCTCACATCTCATCTGGAGTGATGAGTTTGAAGAACAAAGAGTTCCATAACTTGAAGCAGTGCCACCGCAGCGTGGCTGAATATATTGAGGAGTTCAAAAATCTGGCGCGATATGCACCGGATGAAGTTGACACTGATGCTAAGAGGAAGGAAAAGTTCCTTTAAGGGTTGAATGATGAATTGAACCTGCAGTTAGCTGTGGCCTATGTTCCCACACACCAGTCTCTTTGTGACAAGGCTGCCATCTTGGAGAGCAAGATGAAACAAGTTGAAAGCAGGAAGAGAAAGCACTCTGACAAGCACAGCTCGGGATCGTCTCACAAGCGTTCCCATTATGATGACAGTGGAGTTCTGAATCCCACAAGCATGGGAAGTTCAACAAGAACCACAACCACAACCCTTATCATGACAACAAGCACCACCATAATCATGACAACGATAAGTACAAGAATCACAAGGGTGGATATAAGAGCCACCACAGTGGAAGTGGAAGTGGCAGTGGAAGCCAGCCTATCAAGAAGGATCTTAGTCAGGTTGAATATTTCAAGTGCAAGAAGATGGGGCATTATGCAAATGAATGCCCAGAAAAGAAAGTTGAAGGACCCAACAAGTCCAACCCTTTCCAGAAAGGGCAAGTGAACCACATCAATGTGGAGGAAATCTATGAAGAGCCAGATGCTGTGGCTGGTAAGTTCAAACTCAATTCTATTCCAGCACTTGTTCTTTTTTATACTGGAGCATCGCATTCATTCATATCAAAAGCATTTGTTGATGGAAATGGATTTTCAACTGAAAACATTGGGTGTCCAATAAAAGTAAGTTCTCCAGGTGGATATATGATAGTAAGTCTTGGATGCCGGGATCTAGTGATAGAGTTTGGAAAACATAAGTTTCCAGTGAGTCTGATAATCCTAGATTCACAAGGACTGGATGTAATTTTGGGAATGGATTGGATGACCAAGTATGAAGGAGTACTAGATTGTGCCAATCGTACTGTTGCACTCACAACCCCGGAAAATAAAAGGATTAGGTTCAAGTCTAACTTTGAATCAAAAGGGAGTAAGCTAAATTCTCTTAAGGGGGTTACCATAGACAGTGTGCCTATTGTGAGTGAATATTCTGATGTGTTTCCGGAAGAATTGCGGGAAATGCCACCAGATAGAGATGTGGAATTTCTTATTGATTTGCTACCAGGATCTGGACCAATAGCAAAGAGACCGTACAAGATGTCAGTGGATGAGTTGAAAGAACTCAAGAAGCATCTTGGAGAGCAGTTGCAGAAAGGTTTTATCCAACCAAGTTCTTCATCATGGGGAGCACCAGTCTTGTTTGTGGAAAAGAAAGATAGAAGTCAAAGGTTATGCATAGATTACCGTTCACTCAATGAGGTGACTATCAAGAACAAATACCCTTTGCCAAGAATCAATGACTTGTTTGATCAGTTAGAAGGAGCTTCTGTGTTCTAGAAGATTGATCTCCGGTCAGGTTATTTCCAGCTCAAGATAAGAGAACAAGACATACCTAAGACAACTTTCACCACAAGGTATGGTTTGTACGAGTATACCGTGATGCCATTTGGTTTGACTAATGCACCAGCTTATTTCATGAACATGATGAACAAAGTGTTCATGGAGTTCCTTGACAAGTTTGTTGTCGTATTCATCGATGACATTCTAATCTACTCCAAGAGCAAAGAAGAGCATGAAGGACATCTACGTTTGATACTTGATAAGCTTAGAGAGCATAAGCTGTATGCCAAATTTAGCAAGTGTGAATTTTGGTTAGATGAAGTTGGATTTGTTGGACATATTGTGTCAGGAGATGGTGTAGCAGTTGATCCTGCTAAAGTTTCAGCTCTAACTGAATGGTAATCTCCTAAGTCAGTGAAAGAGGTTCGTAGTTTCCTTGGCTTGGAAGGATACTACAGAAGATTTATTGAGAATTTCTCCAAAGTAGCTAAGCCAATGACATAAATGCTTAAGAAAGACAAGAAATTTGCTTGGTCTGAAGGATGTGAACTCAGCTTTCAAGAATTGAAGAAGAGACTAGTGACAGCACCAGTCTTGTGTTTTCCATATTTGGAGAAAGATTTCCAAGTGTATTGTGATGCATCTCATCATGGATTAGGTGTAGTACTTATGCAAGAAGGGAAAGTTGTGGCTTATGCCTCGAGACAACTCAAAACTCATGAGGTGAATTACCCTACTCATGATTTAGAGTTAGCCTCTGTTGTCCATGCACTCAAAACATGGAGACACTATCTTTTAGGAAAGCGATGTGAAGTGTTCACAGATCACAAGAGTTTGAAGTATATCTTCACCCAGAAAGAAATTAACATGAGACAAAGAAGATGGCTAGAACTCATCAAGGACTATGACTTGAGTTTGCAATATCATCCCGATAAAGCAAATGTTGTAGCGGATGCTCTAAGCCGTAAAGTTTTTGTGAATGGCCTTACTAAGGGAGAATTGCCAGATGATCTGTGTGCCCAATTCCGAGATCTCAGTTTGGAGATTGTGCCTGAAGGACATCTCATGCATTTGGATGTTCAACCCACTTTGTTGGACAAGTTCAAAGAAGCCCAAAAGACAGATAAGGAAATTGAAGAGATTAAGGAAAAGATTGGCAAGGGGAAAGCCAAAGGGTTCCATGAAGACGAACAGGGTACTTTATGGCATGGAAAACGTATCTGTGTTCCACAAGATCCAGAGCTTCGGAAACTGATATTACAAGAAGCACATAACTCACCATATTCCATTCATCCGTGTAACACCAAAATGTACAGGGATATGAAGGAAATATTTTGGTGGAATAATCTCAAGAAGGACATCGCCGAACATATTGCTTTGTGTGATGTATGTAGTAGAGTGAAAGCGGAACATCAGAAACCAGTAGGATTGTTACAACCACTACCTATTCCTGATTGGAAGTGGGACAAGATTGGTATGGATTTCATCACCGGATTGCCAAGGACCCGGTCAGGATATGATTCTATTTGGGTAGTAGTGGATCGCTTGACTAAAGTGGCTCATTTTATACCCGTGAAGACAACTTATACAAGTGCTAAGTTAGGCAAGATCTATATGAGTAGAATTGTATGTCTACATGGAGTACCCAATAGTATTGTGTCTGATAGGGGAACCCAATTAACTTCTCATTTTTGGAGGCAACTACATGAGTCATTGGGAACGAGGTTGGAATTCGGCACTGCATTTCATCCTCAGACTGATGGACAGACAGAAAGGACCAATCAGATTCTTGAAGATATGTTTAGGGCATGTGCTCTAGACTATGGAGCCAGTTGGGATGAAAGTCTACCTTACGCACTCTTACAATAACAGCTATCAAGCCAGTATTGAGATGGCAACATTTGAGTTTCTCTATGGGAGAAAGTGCACCACCCCATTGCTATGGAATGGTGTGGGAGAAAGAAGTTTGTTCGGACCAGAACTAATAAAAGAGGCTGAAGAGAAAGTCAAGCTAGTTAAGGACAGACTAAAGATAGCACAATCCCGACAAAAGAGCTACACAGATCCTAAGCGTAGAGAAGTAACCTATGAAGTAGGTGATAGACCTTATCTTAGAGTGTCACCACTTCGTGGAGTGAAGAGGTTTGATGTCAAGGGTAAATTGGCCCCAAGATATGTTGGACCATTCAAGATTCTGAGTCGTAAAGGAGAAGTAGCTTATGAGATTGAATTGCCAGAGTCTTTGTCTGTTGTCCACAATGTGTTTCATGTGAGTCAACTTATGAAATGCCATCCAGAAATGGAAGAGACTTCTTTGAAGGATACTATACCTTTGGAAGATGTCCAATTGGAAAGTGATCTCACCTATGAAGAGAAACCTATCAAGATTCTTGAGACTGCAGAAAGAGTTACTCGGACTAAGACCATCAAATTCTGCAAGGTTCAATGGAACCATCATTCCGAAGAAGAAGCAACATGGGAAAGAGAAGATGATCTTCGGAAAGACCACCCTCACCTATTTGCTAGCCAACCCGAATCTCGAGGGCGAGATTCACCTTAAGGGGGTTAGATTTGTAACATCCCTAAAATCATGTTTTCAAATATTTCATATCATGCATGCATGCATGCATATCATTTAGGGATCAAATTCAAACTCATTTGATAGAAACAGAAACTTGAGAGCTATGATTTTATGTGATCAAACACTAATCAAATGCCACTCTTATATGAGAATATAATTGTTTTAAAATCAAGCCTTGTTGCTCTCAGATTGTTTTGCTTCAATGCTAGTGCTTAAACCAAAATTTATAAAACAAATATAATTTTAAAACCATTTTTAAAACTTATTCAAATCAAGTGCTATGTCATAGTTTATTTTGTTTAAATCAAAAGGACCAAGCTAGTACAGAGAGACCACATGTTTTTATGCCCAAAAATATGAGTGTTACACTCTACAAAAATCCAGAAAAGCTTTGAATTTAAATGGCTTTTGAAATCATTTGAAAATGTTTCCTGGAAATTCAAACAGAAAAAGAAAAAGAATAAAGAAATAAGAAAAGGCCGGCGCCAGACTTTTGGCCCATCAGCAAACGCAGCCCACAAGCCCACCCGGGCCGTTCTCCCCTCTCCCTCTGTTTCTCACCCGCGCGAGCACCCCCCTTTCACTGACGCCCCGGACCCACCTGCCCCGTCATCGTCGTCCCCAAACCCCGCCCACGACCGAGCCCTCCGCCGTTTCCTCCCCGCGTCACTACCGTTGATTATGCGAGTAAATGCTGCTGATACGCCCAGTAATTCCTCGTCGCGCTCCGGATATAAGATCCCCTCCTCTCTCCGCTCGTTTCCCCTCACTCACCAACCACAGAGCGCCGCTAGGCTGTCCACAATCGAACTCGCGCCGCCGCTGCCCCGAACCACTCCAGCGAGCCATCGCGGTGAGTCTCGTGTTCCCCTTTCTCTCTGGTTCACGCGAACTGCTTCGCAATCATCTTGCGCATCTTATCATGCCTCTGTTTTGTTCTGAATCTCCCTAGACCATCGCCATCGTCCACCTCTGGAAACGACTGAAGCTCACCTCGACTCCGGCGACTAATTCCGGTAAGCCCCGCGTTCCCCTCTGTTTCTGAATCACACGGTTGTGTTCGCCGGCGTCTAGCGCACCTGCTAACACCTTCTGTTTGGATCCTTGTGCCCCAGAACGTCGTCTTCGACTCTGACAGTAAGCAACCGACGTCGCCAGCAACTCCGACGAGGTCCTGCTGCCAAGTCCGTGCGCCCCTGCCCCTCTGTTGACCACCTCGAGCACCGTGACGACCTCACGATCTCGGTAAACCCCTCTGTTTCCTCCCTTGCTTCCTGGAATTGCCGCACCATCGCCGGCAGAGCCGTCGCCGCCACTGAGCCCATGAGCGCCGCCGATTTAGAGTCAGAGTGATTTGATCCACTGGATCTAGATCCAGTGGTTGATATTAGAAGCTAGGCGAAGGGGTACGGGCAGATCTGAGCCGCGCGTTTTAGTTAGATCTAACGGTTTGCAAGCGTGATCCAGCGCGAAGCGGTACCAGCCAATCAGATGTCGCCGCGTGTCTGTGAGTTAGATTTAATATCAGAAATTTGATCTATTAGATATTAAAACTTGTTTAATTCATAACTTTTGATTCCCACGTCCAAATTTGACAAATTCTATATCAATGGAATCAGGAGAGAAAATCCTTTCCATTAATGCAATGTGTTTAAAGTTTTGCTTCTGTTAAAATGGTTGTTTTGCAGAAACATTTGTAGGCATAATTTGAGTATAATAATTATTTGAAAAATGTTTTATTATTCAAATAAAGTTTATTTGGCAAGTTTTGAACTTTTTTATGATTCAGTACTGTGCACTTGTCTTGTTTGGTGTAGAGAATCATCACATGGCATTATGCATGCATCCATATATTTTTGCTTGTATTTATTTGGTATGTGATTTTGGTGCTATTATTTTATGTGTAGATTTTGGTGCAAATAGTGACTGTGATTGTGAGGATTGTAGCTACTCTCCAAACTACTAAGGCAAGTGGTGCTTCATGATTTATTCCTATGTTTTTTTAACTATGCATTAGAAATATTTTGCTAGACTTGCATGGATATTTTGATCTATATGCTATGCTTGGGAAATCCTAGTAGTTGTAGAATTGCTAGGAATATTTCTAAGTCTTATCAATGCCATGCTTAGCCTAGCTAGTAGCTACCAAGGGTGGTTATATATTCATACTATGAGAAAATATTTCTAAGTCTTTGGACTTGAGTTTTGTTTAATAAAACAACTAAGTGAATGAAACACCTAGGTGGAATGGAAGGAATGGTTTATGTTGAGTGGTTACACAAGGCCCATTTCTATGGTTTACCTTGTGTATCTCACTTGTGGAAAGCCACCCAGGAACAAAGGGATTTGAGATGCCATATGTTAAGAAGCTTCTAGTGTAGCCACTTGGCAATATGGGCTCTGCCTGGATCATATAGGTTGCAATAACTTAGCCATTTGGACAGTTGGTGGTAGTGGGATGATAGGTTGGAGCGCGTCCATTTGGTCTAAGGGAAGGCTTCTGAAAGGTCCTGTCTTGGTGAAAATCAAGTCTTGTGGGGAAAGTGCACAACCTCTGCAGATGGAAGAATCTAAGTACTTAGCCATGTCCCTGGTATTGGACAACTTGAGCATCAAGACATGGAAGCTATCAAGAATCTCCTCATCCCAATTTCTAAGTAAAAACTTGTGGTTGAACAAGGGTGAAGGTTCCCCAATGTCTATTGGTGGTGTCTTGGGAAGGATTTTGACAAAGAAAAACTTAGGGTTTTCAACTAATAGGTAAAACCTATTTTGAGCAAAGCAAGCCTAAGCTACACTTAGCCAAAATGCATATAGTATCTAGTCTACCAATATTCTACTAAGGTATCACTTGCCAATACTATTCCAATGTATTGACCCACTGTGGCTGTAACTTGTGATGTTGCAGGTTATTTTGATGATGATTAGGAGTCATGAGTCTACACTCAACATGCTTGCATGTGGCACATGAAGATGAAGACTTATTTATCTTATTACATATTTAAACTCTTGTACTGGGCCCGTGGCCATGGAGTTGTAAAAGACTATGTTTGTCTCTGGAATGACTTGTAATAATGACCTTTGTTTCTGTGTACTTCATCTTAAACTGTGGATGCTAGCATTGATCCATGGACTAGCATTGCAATCACAGGGATCCTTACCTTTATAAAGGCAGGGATCTTACACCTGTAGTGATCTGTTACGGTTGTGATCAGAAGGGGCATATCAAGCCCGATTGTCCGAGCAAACCACCAGGAGGTTGGCCTACCAAGGAGGAGGACAAGACAGTGGAGGAAATGGACAGCCCAATAAAGGAGGAAATAATGGCAAGAACAACAATGGCAAGAGGAACCGACCTACCAGGAAACTGAACTGTGCAACCCTCGAGGAGGTGGATAATTCAGAGCATGCAGTGATAGGTACGCTCAATATCCTTACCAATCTCGGCAAAGTTCTATTTGATACTGGTGCAACTACTTCATTCATTTCTGAAGAATTTTGTGATAAGTTCAGGATTAGAAGGGCAACGTTAGAAATTCCTATGACCGTAGTTACGGCAGGGGAAATGTGATTGTATGCCACATAAAACAAGATCAGGTTATCTTGCAGACCTTTATGTGATTCCTTTGAAGGGAATTGCAGTAGTGCTGGGAATGGATTGGATGATGGAACACGGAGCTCAGATAAATTGTGAGGAGAAAACTGTCTCAATCAAAACTCCAAGTGGAGCAAGGATAGTGTACCAAGCAGATAAGCACAGTCACATTATGGTGGATCTGCAGTTGAACGCGATGAAAGAGGTCAAATTGGAAGATATTCCTATAGTAAATGAATTTCAAGATGTTTTTCCAGCAGGGCTACCAGGAATGCCACCAGACCGGGAGATAGAGTTCACTATTGGTCTAATTCCTGGTACTACACCAATAGCTCAAGCACCATATAAAAATGAGACCCAAAGAGTTAAAAGAACTCAAAGAGCAAATTGATGAGTTAGCCAGAAAAGGATTTATTCAGGAAAGTGTATCTCCATGGGGAACACCAATAATCTTTGTGGATAAGAGAGATGGTGGAAGAAGGATGTGTGGAGATTATAGAAATCTGAACAACGTTACTATCAAGAATAAGTATCCTTTACCAAGAATTCAAGATTTGTTTGATTAAGTGAAAGGAGCCGGAGTATTGTCAAAGATCGATTTAAGATGTGGATACCATCAAATAAAAATCAAACCGGAAGATGTTCCAACGACAACATTTGTCTCAAGATATGGACACCATGAGTATCTAGTAGTACCATTTGGTTTGTCCAATGCACCAACAATATTCATGAATCTGATGAACAAGATCTTCATAACATATTCAGACTAGTTCGTCATAGTCTTTATTGATGATATTCTGATATATTCCAAGGATAAGGAAGAACATGCTGATCATTTGAGAATAGCATTGCAGACTCTAAGGGAACACAAACTTTATGCTAAGTTTAGTAAGTGTGATTTTTGGCTAGATGATGTAGAATTCCTCGGTCATGTGATCAGTAAAGATGGAATTACTGTAAATCCATCTAAGGTTCAGTCAATACTAGAGTGGACTGCACCGACCAATGTGAAGCAAATTCAAGGTTTCTTAGGAATGGCTGGTTATTATCGGAGATTCATTGAAGGTTTCTCCAAAATAGCCGGACCAATGACCAAATTGTTAAGAAAGAATACATCATTCAATTGGGATGATAAGTGTGAAGCAAGTTTTCAGGAGTTGAAGACTAGGTTAACCAAAGCTCCAATCTTAGCAGTTCCTGAAACAGGGAAAGACTTTACAGTATACTGTGATGCATCTAAAGAAGGTCTAGGTTGTGTGTTAATGCAAGATCGGAAAGTCATTGCTTATGGTTCAGGACAACTAAAACCACATGAAGTCAACTACCCAACTCATGATTTATAGTTAGCAGTAGTAGGTTTTGCGCTAAAAGTATGGAGGCATTTTCTTTATGGAGCCATATGTGAATTATACACTGACCATAAAAGTCTCAAATATTTCTTCACTCAAAAGGAATTGAATATGAGACAGAAGCGTTGGTTGGAACTAATAAAATATTATGATTTAACAATCAACTATACTCCAGGGAAAGCAAATGTTGTAGCTAATGCCTTAAGCAGAAAGAGTGCAGATGTTCATCCTAGCAATAGGGAGCTACCAAAATAGTTACAAATGGATTTGGAAAGATTAGAACTTCAATTCATTAGAATAAAGGTTTTGGAGGATTAGCTACTATGCAAGTAGTTGCAGAGCAGGACAGTGATCTTAAGCAATAGATTTTCAGACATCAAACAAAAGATCCTTTTATTGCTGAGGAATTTCGGAGGATATCTCAAGGAAAAAAATCAGTTTTTCGCCTTGGATATTATGAGTCTTTATGGTTTCAAGACCGCCTTTGTGTTCCAGATGTGACTGAGATTCGTGATGTCATACTCAGAGAAGCACATGAAACACCGTACTCTATACATCCAGGAAGTACCAAGATGTATATGGATTTGAAAGAACTATTTTGGTGGAATAACATGAAAATGGACATTGCTAAATATGTATCAGAATGTCATACTTGACAAAGGGTTAAGGCTGAACATCAAAGTCCAGCAGGACCATTACAACCTTTAGAAATTCCTGAGTGGAAGTGGGAGGAAATAGGTATGGACTTCATCACAGGATTGCCTATGACACCTAAACGGAAGGATATGATATGGGTTATTATGGACAGACACACAAAAAGTGCACATTTTAATCCGGTAAATCAAAAAGATAATGCCGAGAAGTTAGTTGAAGTTTATGTCAAAGAGATAGTAAGTAAGCATGGAGTACCCAAAAAGATCATAACTGATAGGGGAGCAGTGTTTACTTTAGCATTTTGGAAGCAATTGCATGAAGCACTTGGTTCAAAGTTAGATTTCAGCATAGCCTATCATCCTGAGACAGGAGGTCAAACAGAGAGGACAAATCAGATACTAGAAGACATGTTAAGAGCTTGTGCATTAGATTTTGGAGGTACATGGGAAGATCATCTACCATTGGCAGAATTTTCCTACAATAATAGCTATCAGAGTAGTCTGAAGGCAGCTCCATATCAGGTTCTGTATGGAAGGAAGTGTAGATCACCAATATGTTGGTATGAGCCTAAAAGCAGCAAAGAATTTGCGCTAGATTATATCAAGGAAAGACAAGATATCATTGATAAGATCAGGGATAGACTGAAAATAGCACAGAGTAGGCAAAAAAGTTATGCTAATCAAAAGATCATGGCATCCAGAAGTGGGAGACATGGTATACTTGAAAGTTAGTCCAATGAAAGGAGTGAAAATGTTCGGAGTTAAAGGAAAATTGAGTCCAAGATACATCAGACCATTCAAGATATTGAGTCAGAACAGAACTATAGATTATGATTTAGAGTTACCATCAAGATTGGCTCGAGTGCATAATGTTTTCCATGTGTCACAACTTTGTAAATGTTTGAAAGTTCCGGATGATGCAATCACACATCAGGAGATAGAACTACAAGTAGACTGGAAAAGGTTGAGGAATAGAGCAATTAAATATTGCAAAGTACAATGGGATCATCACCCTGAAAGGGAAGCCATGTGGGAGAAAGTAGAGGATTTAAGAAAAACCTATCCAGAAATATTCAGGTACATCTCAACAAACTTCGGGACAAAGTTTAATTTAAGGGGGGGAAGTCTATAACACCCCAGCATTTAGGAACTAACGAAGGGTATATTTAGGAATTTGGAATGTTGCAGGCATCCATCTGTGAAAATGTGGGTAAATTTTTTGCCAAATAAAAACCTAAAGTGATCAAGGTTCTTTCATGCTTTGAGAATAGGTTTAGTCTTGAAGGATGATTGTTATAGACTTTGATACGATCTTTGCGGATTTATGTGTTTTGGGGAAATGAAATTTGAATTTAGAACTTGAGTGTTTGAATTGTAGTTCAAAAGAATTTTGAATAATGTTTGAATATTTGATTCAATTAAGAGTTAACCAATAATAACTCAAACTTTATATAAAGAAGGTAATTAAGAATAAGAATCTCCATTTTATATTTTCATTAAATAAATAAGTTACAAAAAATGTAACTTATGGAAATCATTCACAATTCTTACAATAATAAATAAATAAATAATAATATTTCTTTATTGATCATAGTATAATCTTTATTACAAAATAATAAAATAAAGATTACAAAAGAATAGAACTAAAAATTACAAAATAATAAAGAAGATTACATAGGGTTATTCTACAAATAAAGAAGAAAACCTAAACTAAAATCTTGAATTCCCAAGTCTGGTACCTGCAAAACAAACACAAATAAAAAATAAAGAAGGTTAAGGTTAAAATGGAATTACTCTCAGAGTTGTCAGTGAAGTGCACTGATCAAGATTCATCATTGAGTAATCTTATAAAAGGGGCAAATTTCACCAATATGAAAGAATGTATCTTTTATAAATTCAATCCATAAGGAATATAACAGTAAAGAGGGGCAAGTTTCACCAGCCAGGTAGAAGTAACAAGATGAAAGTAACTTTCAAAATTCTGAACATATCCACATCATGCGGCAGGCACGAAAGACACACACCAAATGCATGGTGTGTCTTGTCACCACAAAAGACAGCACAACCAAACAAAACTGTCAACACAACCATGGGAAAACCAATCCCCACATCATTCCTTTACTCTTACACACCAAACACAGCAGCCAGAAGCTAAACCAAGCACAGCAGCCAGCAGCTACATCAGGCCAAAGCTAAGCCAGATCAAACCAACCAAAGTCCAGGATCACATCAACAGGATGGTGACATAAGGAGGGGGAAGATCAGGTGGATAGCAACACCAAGGTCAATCCATCAGGATCAGGAGAGATGGGCTAGATCAACAACAAGCCAGGAACTGGAAACACCTGGGGATCACCAGATCAAGCTACCACAAGGGCAACCACTAGCTAACACAACATCAAGTGACAATGGTGAGTAAATAGACCATCAAATGATATATCTGTCTAAGATTAGACAAGCATACATGATCTGTCTCTTATTTAAACTCTCAGAAATCACCCAAGTGGGGTGAATCCATCATTGAGTTTTTTAAACTTTAAAGGCAAACATAAAAGTACAAGGATCCAACTAAATCTCAGAACAACATCATTGATTTAGCTATCAAGCTATATTTCAATTCTAGAATGAATATAGCTAAGATTTAACTTCTAGGCGCATCTCTAGGATAAGAGTAGAACCTTAAAATTTCATTCTGTGGATCTATGCAAGTTATCAATCTTACAGTCATTTTTTCCAAGCTTCGATTCAAGAAACAGTAGCTGGTACCACTACCAGAACCATCCATATGAATCAACTAGATAAATCTTAAATCCCTAAACCTCAGACCAACATCATTGGTCCTAGGGATTTAAGAAAGGAAAATTTCTACTTATCTTTAAAGCCAAACTCATCTTAAGCTTGCACCAACCCCAAACAATGAAATAGAATCTAACTTGTGTGCCATCCAAAGATGGTGTCACAAGAATAATTCTATATTAATCAAATTAAGTATTCAACCTTCATAGATTCAACCAACCCACTGTAAATCATCTTCCTGTTCTTAAACACAGGAATCATAAACAAGATAGTCACCTATGTATATCTGCACTATTTGAAATCATTTGATCTCAAACTACATCTAAATTCTTAAGCGAACAGGTGTTAATACAGTGATTTCATCACACAACACTCACTGTCATTAACCAAGTAATGACAGTGGGAAGCAGTAAACCACAAGATTCCCAAGTATTACTTCTAAAATAACTTGATCATCTGATCACAACAAAAAATTAATCAATAGAATCATCTGATAAGCCACTAGCACCACCACAGTTCATCTTAAGCAACAAACCACAATTAACAATCATTTAGCATGCTTAAGGACAATAAACACATGATCAAATTCATCAGTATCTAATCCACAACATTGTATGAACCCTAAGTAGAATCAAAAACCCTAATCAGGACTGGACAGTAACCAGGAATGTCACCACCAACATCTAGCATAGATCGGCTTATTACAGAGAGCATGAGGGGAGAGGAATGACTCACCAAAGGTCCTCGCTGGACACTAAAAGAGGAAGCAGAGGTGGCTGACGACCATGGCGGCACGGGGAGCACCCCTAGGGGGGCGTTGCGACCCATACAGCGCCACGGCGGCGACGATAGCCACGCCTAGGGGCGATATGAATCACCACAGCGCACGACAGCAGCGGCGGCGCCAGGAGCAACGCCAACCCCAAACCCTAGGGTTCGGGACGGCATCGATCTGTCGCAGGAGAGCTCCATGTACAAATCCAGTTGGATAGGAGGGAATAGCAGAGTCGACAACCTCTTCCTGCGCCACGGCGGCGGACAGGGCGGTCCACGACGGCGGGAATCGTCGGCGGCGACATCACTGACCATGGGGTCGAGGAAGGAGAAGGAGAGGGGTGAGCTCGAGAGAGGAGACATCGAATGAGTGGGCTAGGTGGGCCGAAAACCCTTCGGGGTGATTGTTTTGACCCTGCCCTATTGGGCCACAAGGGCCCAATAATCCCAAATGGCCAACCCAAGTCATTTAGAATCTGTTTTAATAAATAGGAGAAGACCAAAATGCCCCTAGACTTAATTAAATTCTAGAAATTAAAATAAAAGTCCAAAAATTATAAATAATATATTTCTGGATTCAAAATAATCCAAACTATCCAAATAAATTAAGATGTAAAATTTTAGACATATAAATTTTATTAAGAATTTTGTAATTTATATATTCCTTATGGTATTTTACAAAATTATTGAAAGATGATAAAAATAAATAAAAATCACTTTCCTTATATATTAATAATGTAGTATTTTATAAAAATACTAAACAAATATTTAATAACAATTTTGATATTTAAGTGATAATACTTAAAAGAATTATTAAATCAATAAAAGTCAAATAAATGGAAAAATAAAATAAAAAAATACAATATATACTATAAATATTAAAAAATAATATTTATAAATCCTTTATTATTAAAAAGAATTTTTATAATAATGGGGAAAATGCATATCAAGTTAAATGATGCATTACATTACTTTGCATAATCATTTTGCTTCTTTAAATATTGTCCTTACCGGGCAATAATGATGTTTTTGTAGACATAGAAGCTCAAGGGCCAGTGCACCATCACAAGGCAAGTTCATCATTTGCTCATATCCTTTGAAGAGTCTTTATCAAATTATTTGCAAATTGTGTGTTATCATATATACTCTAAAGAAAGAAAATATTACTTTCACAAATAAAGAAATCATAGATATCATCCTAAGTGATGATATAATGGAGCAATAGAACTTAGGGTTCTATTTGCAATAATGATGATCAATTAGGGACTTAATAACCCTTGACATCAGTGATTCTAGCACCGTATATTACGCGTTAGCCATGAGATTTGGAATGGGACGGAGAAGTCCGCTGTATCTTCTTCCTCTCGCATGAAGCCGTATGTGTAGGTCATGGTTGTTGTCCTCGTAGCATGCATATTAATTGGTAATTCGTAGAGGATATGCAGCATATGGGTGGGAACCCTCATCGTCCCACGATAGTTCTGGCATCTAACGGTTTGTACAAACCATTGCCATAATTCATTATGTGGGCATGGTGTACACCAAGGAGGCATGAGAGGTCGCGAAGGGGGAAGTGATTGGCTTGGACCAACTACTGGGCCCCACATCATGGAATTGTGCATGGGAAAGTACGCCTAGTTGTGAAACAAGGAGTTGATCTCTCATGGGTAAAGTAACGCACCTCTGCAGAGTGTAAGAATTGTAACTTGTTACTCCCTGTTCCGGGAAGGAGCTACGAACGCGGCAGGAAAGGAACTCCATGAAAGTTCTGATCAACCTGTGAAGGCTGATTGTCATAGATTTTTATAATAAAAGCAATCTTTGAAGAAAGATTTACAAAAAATTGCATAGTGCCAAGGACTTATAGTCTGAGGTGGTAGTTAGAGCATCAAACTTCCCACCTTGCATATAATGAACTTGTTGGGTAACGCTGTTACTCATCCTTTCCTTTGATCCCTTGCTTAGACTCTGAGGATTCCGAAGACGTGCCAATGTATGCAGCTGAATGTGAAGAATATGTGTTCTACGAGGAGCCTGACCTGTCAGGAGGTGTTGAAGGAGTGGATTACGAAATCCGCTATGGTGTCGATGAAAACGAGTCCAACTAAGTATTCCTAGTTAGTAGTAACCAACGGAGCCGAGCAACATGAACTCTATAGAATAAGCTGCTGAGCTCAACTCCTAGTCGGAGTTTCTACTTTTAATTCAGCTAAACCACTTTATATTTTGGTTTGTAAGTTGAAACCTTTTGAAGTCTTGAACTTCTGGTATTGTAATAATAATAGTGTGTGAATGTTTAAATTTCCCAAGCTTGAGATTCTGTCCATTGTTGGCGTGTTGTCAACGCCTCGTTGGGAGACCCCAAGAGCAAGGTATGATGAGCACATAAACAAGTTTTCCCTCAGTAAGAAACCGAGGTTATCGAACCAGTAGGAGGAAGGAAATGTCTCAAAGGTGTTGCAAGCAACTTGGAAACCTGCACAACACAAACTCAAGACTTTTGCCCAACCAATAGTTCGGTTGTCAATCTCACCGATTGCTGTAACAAAGGATTAATTGTATGGTGTGGAAGGTAATAGTGGTTTGCAGCAAGTAAACATGAACATCGGAAGATGTATCAATGGTAAAGATTGTATCAGAGTCCATAGTTCACTAGAGGTGTTCTCCTTAGATAAACAAAAATGGCATGCTGGGTAAACAAATTACAGCAGGGCAATTGACATGACTGAGCAAGGCATAACAATGCAATACTAGACATCACGATCCTATGAGATTCGATTGGGAAATACAACAAGATACATAGATAGCCATCCAACTACATCTATGACTAGAAGTCCACCTTTGGGTTATCATCCGAACCCCCTCCAGTACTAAGTTGAAAGCAAGAGACAACTGGTTTAAGCAAAGTGTGTAAGGTAAACAATCCACTTGTTCCATGAACAAGAGACCGTTGTTTTCTCCCTAGTGGCAATATCACATCTACAACCTTAGAGATTTCTATCACTTCCCTTAGATTAAATATAGGCATGAATCCACTATCGAGCATCAATACCCCATCTTGGAGTCACTAGCAACTACTTGGACAAGATAGCTACTAACAACGGAGAGCATGCAAGATCACAAACAACACAAACATGATAGAATAAATAAGACAAAACCATTAATCAATCTGACATAGTAATATCAATATCCATCGGATCCCTGGAAACACAAAATGCATGATTACAAATAGATGAGATCTTGATCATGAACGGAGCTCACAAGATCTAGACATGAAAGCACAAAGGAGGAGATACAACCATCTAGCTACTACATGGACCCGTAGTCAAGATGGAACTACTCACGCTTCATACTGGAGGATGGCATGACGAAGAAGAAGGCCTCTGAGATGATCTCCCCTCCGGCAGGGTGCCGGGAAGAGCTTCAGATCCCCACCGATCTAGGGACGATGGTGGCGGCGGCTACAGACAGTTTCATGGAATATTGATCCGGTACTTAGGGTTTAGGCATCAAGGGCTTCTTATAGGCGAGGAGGCGAGGCAGGAGGGCGACCAGGGGGCCCACACCCTGCCCAGGTGCGGCCTAGGGTGGGCCCACGCTGGGGGGGTGCAGCCGCCCTATGGCTCCCCTTCGTCTCTCCTCTGGACTACGTGTTCTCCTTGGTGAAATATTGACTTTGGCTTTGGTCCCGTCCAATTCCGAGAATATTGATTTTCTGCCTTTTTGGAACCAAAAACAGAAGAAAACATGCAATTGGCACTGTGGCATCTTGTTAATAGGTTAGTACCAGAAAAATATAAAAACACCTCAAAGTGTAGACAAAGCAAAGCAAAGTAGATACTAAAAAAGCATGGAACATAAAAAATTATAGACACGTTTCCGACGTATCAAACATCCCCAAGCTTAACTCCTACTCGTCCTCGAGAGGTAAGTGATAAAAGAATAATTTCTGAGGTGACATGCACCATCAAAATCAAGATCAAACCATTTGCAAGCATTGAAAGCTGGGATCAAAGAACTCTAAACATGAGCATGAAAGATGGAGTTCTAATAGTAAGACAAAGTAACTATGCAAGCAACATGAAAGGCTACAAACAAAGATCATGAATAACATGCATTGAAAAACGTTTGTTTGTTTCACATATAGAAAACATAGCATAGTGGCATTCAGCTTGTCCCTCATAGAGTAGCAAATAGATGCATAGGACACCTTCATAGCTCATAAGAGTGACTAGATACAAATATCACAAGAACAAGCAATATCAATAATATGCATCAATCAATAAGTTTTGGGACAATGCACATAGAACTAAGAATGGCAACTATGCTCTCTTAACTAGTGCCTAAAGGTAGAAGGTGGAGACTCAATATAATAGTGGAAGAAAGGCCCTTCATAACAGGGATTTCAAGTCTCAAAAGAGCTTCCAAAAATTATGGTACTATTTAGCTTTCATCCCTCATTGCCCCTATCATAAGCATCTTTAGGTGATTAAGGTTAAAGTGAACTCTTGGGTTATTACTGAAGTAATATATTCCAAGACTCAAGAAAACTCTTGGGTTATCTCCCAACAAGTACTTTTCTTTAACGCCTTTAAGTTAGGCACAAGAAGCAAGACATCAAGTATTTTCAAATGAAGAAGCATTAACATCAAACCTTGCTTTCAAAGGAGGAGCAAAAAGCATCTTCTCTCTACTCATTGGGAAGTGTTCAATACCTTTATTGAATGGAAATTGATATTTAATGGTGCCTTCTTTCATATCAATGATGGAACCAACAGTTCTAAGAAAAGGCCTTCCCAAGTAATAGGACAAGAAGCATTGCATTCAATATCCAGAACATAGAAATCAACAGGGACATAAGCATTGTTAACCATAATGAGAACACCATTAACACTCCCCGTGATTTTCTTCTTAGCATTATCATTAAGTGGGACATCCAAATAACAATCTTCCAAAGGTGGCAAATCAAGAATTTCATAAATCTTCCTAGGAATAATAGAGACACTAGAACCAAGATCACATGAAGCTTTGAGATCAAAGTCATTCACTTACATATTAATAATGGGTTCCCAACTATCTTCTACTTTTCTAGGAATAGAAGCTTTGTGTTTTAACTTCTTCCTTAATCTTAATAAGAGCATCTGTAATGTGTTTGGTGAAAGAAACATGCATATCACTAGCATCGGGACTTCTAGCAAGTTTTGCAGGAACATAATCATATCAGAAATATTGCAACCATCAATATCAAAATCAAACTTAGCATCACTAGTATTAGACTCATTGGCATTAGGCATTGTTGGAGGAGGAATAGGGACTTCTTGTGGTTTAGTGGTATCCATTCTATTGGTGATGGTGCACACACTATTGTTTCTATCAATTTCAGCTTCCCTTTCCCACTTGGCATGAAGTTGGGCTAACAGTCTAACATTTTCATCAATAGTAACTTGTATGGCATGAGTAGAAGCAAAGGTACTTTCCATGGTTTCAGGTTTAGCGGCCATTTTATTAATCAAGGAGGACTGTGCTTTAGACAAAGAGGAAATATTTTTCTCAACATTTAAAAGCTTTTCCTCCACAGTCTTGTTGAAAGTGGTTTGTTTACTAATAAAGTCTTTGAGCATGACTTCAAGTTCAGAGGGGGCACTTCTAGCATTGTTGTAGGAGTTTCCATAGGTATTGCCATTATTAGGAGGATAAGGCCTATAATTGTTGTTACTACCAAAATTATTCCTATAGGCATTGTTGTTCAAATTATTGTTTCTAATGAAGTTCACATCAACTTGCTCTTCTTGAGCAACCAAAGAGGCTAAGGGAACATTATTTGGATCTAAAGGAGCTTTCCCATTAACAAGCATAGCCATAATAACATCAATCTTATCACTCAAAGAAGAGGTTTCTTCAACATAATTTACGTTCTTACCATCTGGAGCTCTCTTAGTGTGCCATTCAGAGTAATTAACCATCATATTATCAAGGAGTTTTGTTGCAGCACCCAAGGTGATGGTCATAAAGGTACCTCCAGCAGCAGAATCCAACAGGTTTCTTGAAGAGAAGTTCAAACCTGCATTAAAAGTCTGGATAATCATCCAAGCAGTAAGTCCATGAGTGGGACAATTCTTAACCAAAGATTTCATTCTTTCCTAAGCTAGAGCAACATGTTCATTATCAAGTTGTATAAATTTCATAATATCACTTCTCATAGATATAATCTTAGCAGGAGGGTAGTACTTTCCAATAAAAGCATCTTTGCACTTAATCCAAGAATCAATACTATTTCTAGGCAAGGATAGCAACCATTCTTTAGCTTTTCCTCTCAAGAAGAAAGGAAACAACTTGAGTTTAATAATATCTCCATATACATCCTTATACTTTTGCTCTCTCATCACAATTTTTTTGTGTGTTTTTCATAAGAGAAATCAAACCAAACTAAACTATTTTTTTGGAGTTTTTGATAAAAAGGGGAAAAGAAAACCAAGCAAAAGAAACTAAGCAAATTAAAAACAAAGTAAAGAGAAAGGTTGAGGAGGACTCCCCTTGTGAAGACGTCCTTAGCCTCCCTAGGAACAGCGCGAGAAAGTCTTGATGCGTGTTGACGCTTTTTTGGGAAACCCCAAGAGCAAGGTATGATGCAGCACAACAGCAAGTTTTCCCTCAGTAAGAAACCGTGGTTATCAAACCAGTTGGAGGAAGGAAACGTATCAAAGGTGTTGCAAGCAACGTGGAAACCTGCACAACACAAACTCAAGACTTTGGCCCAACTAACAGTGAGGTTGTCAATATCACCGGTTGCTGTAACAAAGGATTAACTATATGGTGTGGAAGATAATGATGGTTTGCAAGTAAGCAAATGAATGATGGAAGATGTATCAATGGTAAAGATTGGACCGAGGTCCATAGTTCACTAGAGGTGTTCTCCTTAGATAAACAAACATGGCATGCCGGGTAAACAAATTACAGCAGGTCAATTGAAAGGACTAAGCAAGGCATAACAATGCAATACTATACATAAAGATCCTATGAGATTCGATTGGGCAATACAACAAGATACATAGACCGCCATCCAAAAACATCTATGACTAGAAGTCCACCTTTGGGTTATCATACGAACCCCTTCCAGTATTAAGTTGCAAGTAACATACAACTGCTTTAAGCAAAGTGTGTAAGGTAAATAATTCACTTGTTCCATGAACAAGAGACCATTGTTTTCTCCCTAGTGGCAACAACACATCTACAACCTTAGAGATTTCTGTCACTTCCCTTGATTAAATAGAGGCATGAACCCACTATCAAGCATAAATACCCCCTATTGGAGTCACTAACAACTACTTGGACAAGATAGCTACTAACAACGGAGAGCATGCAAGATCACAAACAACACAGACATGATAGAGTCAATAAGACAAAACCATTAATCATTCTGACATAGTAATCTCAATATCCATCGGATCCCCGCAAACATAACATGCATGATTACAAATAGATGAGATCTTGATCATGAACAGAGCTCACAAGATCTATACATGAAATCACAAGGAGGAGATACAACCATCTAGCTACTACATGGACCCGTAGTCTAAGGTGGAACTACTCACGCTTCATACCGAAGGCTGGCATGATGAAGAAGAAGGCCTCCGGGATGAACTCCCCTCCGGCAGGGTGACGGGAAGAGCTTCAGATCCCCCCGATCTAGGGACGATGGTGGTGGCGGCTACAGACGGTTTCATGGAATATTGATCGAATGCTTAGGGTTTAGGCATCAAGGGCTTCATATAGGCGAAGAGGTGAGGCAGGGGGGCACCAGGGTGGCTACACCCCCATGCACGGGGTGGGCCCACCCGCGTGGCCAAGGGGTGTGGCCCCCTGGTGAGTCTCCTCCGTCTCGTATTCCGACTTCGTGTTCCCCACGGTAAAATATTGACTTTTGGCTTTTGTCCCGTCCAATTTCGAGAATATTGATTTTCTGTCTTTCTAGAACCAAAAACAGAAGAAAACAGACAACTGACACTGTGGAAACTTGTTAATAGGTTAGTACCATAAAACATATGAAAAGCACCTCAAAGTATGGACAAAGAAAAATAAAGTAGATACTAAACAAGCATGGAACATAAAAAATTATAGATACGTTTCTGACGTATCAACTTATTTTATGAATGATTCCTTACAAATGCTGTATACTATGGAGGATGTTAGAAGGGCTATGTTCTCAATTGGTGATATGAAAGCGCCGGATCCAGATGGCCTGCATGTTATTTTCTTTAAAAAATGTTGGGATATTATTGGTGATTCACTATCTTAGGAGGTTCTGGAGGCTATAAATAATAAAGTGATCCCGGAAGGATGGAATGATACTGTTATTGCCCCCCAAGGTGGAGAGTCCAGAACTCATTTCTCAATATAGGCCAATTAGCCTGTGCAATGTTTTGTATAAGGTAATCTCTAAAATGATTGCTTTTCGGCTAAAACGAATCATTGATGAAGTTATCTGCCCTATGCAAAGTGCTTTTATTCCTGGCAGAATGATTACAGACAATATTCTGGTGGCTTATGAATGTTTGCAAACCATCAAGAATAAAAAAGGGGAAGTCTGGATATCGTGCGGTAAAGCTTGATATGAACAAAGCTTATGATAAAGTAGAATGGAATTTTTTGGAGAGAATTCTCATTTAGTTGGGTTTTCATATTGATTTTATTGAGTTACAGAGTTGGTATTTGCACTCAATTGGATATTATGACAGAAGCAGTGTCTGATAGATACTTTGGTCTGCCTGCTATGGTGGGAGCAGTTGGATATTATGACAGAAGCAGTGTCTGATAGATACCTTGGTTTGCCTACTATGGTGGGAGCTGACAGATCTGACAGCTTCCTTTATTTGATTAAAAGAGTTATAGCCATACTGAATGGTTGGAAGGAGAAACAATTATCAATGGGAGCAAAACAGATTTTATTGAAAGCTGTCATTCACTCTATACCAGTTTTTGCCATGGCGTTTTTAAAAATTCCCAAAAATATTTGTAAGCAATTAACAGATTCTATGGCTGCTTTTTGGTGGGGTGACACGCCGGATCAAAGAAGGATGCATTGGTGTGCTTGGTGGAGAATGTGTATACCTAAAAAACAAGGTGGTATGGGATTTAGAGATTTGCATGCTTTTAATCTTGCTATGCTTGCTAAACAGACTTGGAGACTTTTGAACAATCTGAATTCCTTATGTGCTATAATCCCGTGTTCCAAATATTATCTGGATGGGAAGTTGTTGAATGCGGGCCCTAAAAAGGGTTCCTCCTTCACATGGCAGAGTATTGTCAGTGGTATTCAAACTTTTAAGAGAGGGCACATTTGGAGAGTTGGTAATGGAAGAAGTATTGACATCTGGAATGACCATTGGGACCGGGTAGTCTGTCAAGAAAGGTTGATAATGTTCGTGGAAATGCTATTTATAGAACTATAGATGAGTTGATTGATCCAATCATAGGGCAATGGGATGAAGAGATGCTGAAATCAATTTTTAACCCACTTATGGTCCGAAGGATCTTGCAGATTCCTATAAGTCAAAATATGGAGGACGATTTTGTTGCTTGGCATAGAACCAAGAGCTATACCTTTTCAGTTAGATCAGCCTACTATTCAGAATGGGAGCACCAATACAGTGAAAAGATTACAAGAGTTAATGGCATTGGTTCATCAAGAACAAATATTGTCTGGGAAAAGCATTGGAATTTAAAAGTACCTAACAAGGTCAAAATCTTTATTTGGCACTCTTTGCATGGATTAATTCCTGGTATGGGTGTGCTCGCAAACCGCCATATTAAAGTATCAGCTCAATGTCCCATTTGCAAACAAGGTGCCGAGGACATACGACATCTTATTTTCACCTGTAAACGAGCAAAGGAAGTTTGGAGAGCTCTTGGCCTATATGACTTTATAAACCATATGTTGTGTGTTGATAGATCCGGGTCGGTTGTCATGGAGGAAATTCTTATAAACCCTATAAGGGTATCCCCAGTTTTGAGCAAATTGGGCCTTCAGGAAACCATTGCTGGGGCATGGTACATCTGGTGGCAGCGTCGCGAGGCGACAAAGGGGGAAGAGGTTGCTCCAACAACTACGTCAGCGTTCTCAATTCAAGATTTAACGATGAAGTATGGTTCAGTTTCTTTTAATTCCGTTCCAAAGTAAATATCTTGGTCCATACCCCCACATCGATAGTACAAGTTAAATGTTGATGCTTCTTACTACCCTAGCGGTTTGGGCTCAACTAGTGCCGTCATCAGAGACGATCGGGGAGTGGTGATATCTGGAGGTGCCTGGCCTCTAAACAATCTCCTAAATGCATCTACAGCTGAAGCTTTGGCACTCAAGTCCGGACTACAGTTACTAGAGAAGGTTGGATGCTCTCCAATGATTGTTGAATCGGATAGTCTGGAGCTCATCAACGCTTGCAATGGAGTTGTTGATATCTGGAGTCCTTTTACAGCGGTTTTAGCGGATTGCTTCCAAATCCCATCTTATAGAAAACATTTGTTTAGCCATTGCCCTAGAGAGGCAAATAAGGTGGTGCATAACTTAGCTCGACTAGCTTTCAATTCAAATTCTGTTTTAGTTTGGGATGGAGACCCTCCTCCATCTATTTTAGCGGATGCTTTAATGATGTAATCATTTATTGAACTCAGGGCTGCAAGTTTTAGACACATTTTTTATCTTACCAGAGTATCTAAAGAAATTAATTTTTTTTAACAAGACGGCTTACATGTGTAATATATGGTGTGATTTAAAAAAAAACACAGCCAAAAGGGCCTTGTTGGAGTCGCTCCAACCTACCGCTACGCGCCCATGATGTCCCTAGATATACCTTCCTTGGTCGATCTGTAGAGCATGCAGCGCGTAGGCCTGAACCATTATTTAAACAAACTCCTAGATACGCTTGGCAAACAGGTACATATGTTATCTAAAGAAACAGGTACTCGCTCTGATCTATATTAATTGACATAAATTTATTTAAATATGGTGTATCTAAAATTAAAATTTGACTAGATATATTTGTATTTGGATAAATCTATAACTAATACGGAGTCTTTCGAACATTTTTTCCGAGCTCGGCATGCATTGTGTATTTGTGTTGGATAATACAGTACGGAGTGTAGTTAACTAATCCTTCTCTTGGCCATCTCCGCATGCAGTGTCAGATACCCTAAATATGCTTGCACAACCACTTGCGCATGTGTAGTCTTCATTGTGTCAGACTTGTAGCAGGTAATTAAACCTTATAGCCTTTTGGAACGCAGCACAAGTAGGCTTCAAACGTACTAATTTTAAACGAATTCCTAAATATGCTGACGAGCCAATTGCCCGTTTAATAACCTTCAGTTTGTCAGGCTCTATTGTAATTAACATCTTGGAACCATTGATCTACTATACTGTATATGTCTATAATGCAGCGTGAGTAGGCTACGGACTCCAAAAAATGCCTGACCAGCCACTTTCTAATACTATGCTCGAGTGTCAGGCATGTGGGTAATAAATCTGTCTGCTCTGATCTCTCCGGGCAGTGTAACTTTTTTTTCGGGTAAAAAAAGGCTGATATTAATCCGGCAAAGTTACAGAAAGGTCCACATAAGAACAGAAATTATAATCAAGCCCTCCTGCAACATGATGACAATGGCGACACGGCGCTGTCGGTGGCGCGCCGCTGCCTCTGCCCCCTTGACGCCTTGGATCAGGAGCATCCCCTGGCGGGCGGGAAGTCGCCGAGCACCGGCCGCAAAGGGCCTACACCGAACGCCGCTGTCATCATTGAACCGCAACTCACCATCCTCTTCCACGGTTTCTTCGGGAGCCGGAGCTGCCGTCCCACGGCCTCCGGCAAGGGGAAGTCGCCCACGCAAACTCCGAGGAGTTGCGAACGCGACGGAGATGGCAGGTCGCCTGCAGAACTCCGTGGAGCGCCGCCGACGAAGAGGAAGTCCACCACCCGCAAAAGCCACCCCGGTCGCGCCTCCTCCTCTCTGACGCCACCGGCTGGCCACCAAAGAAAACCTAAACTATGTACACATTGCGAATCGGGGTTCCCCCGTCCTCCCGCCGCCGAAGCGGCCGACGGAGGGCGGGGCAGCCGCCGATTCGGCAACGGCGAGGTGGCTCTCTGTTGGTCGCTCACAAATCGCCCTCCGGGTACTATAGACGGAGAAGGGATAAGGTCCAAGGTCCTTCTGCAGGCAGCGTAACTTGGCTTGAATAAAATTTAAACAAACTATTCCCTCCGTGCGAAAATAAGTGATTTGTATTTTTCTAGATTCCTATGCATTTAGAAATGTTTTAGGTATAGATACATACGAATTTAGATAAAATGGCGAAAAATACATATCTTAGTCCGGACAGAACCCCTCCCGTGGCGACCCCCAGGCACCGCCGGAGGGCCCCCAAATTCCGCCACCGCCGACCTCTCTCCTCCAGATCGCCTCCCTCCACCGCTGCCGCCGGCGTCAGCCACGGTGGCGGCGGCCCCCTAGTACCTAAGGTGCTAGGGTTGGCGGCTGCGGAAGTCTTCTTTGATGGGGTGGCTGGGGCTACGCCGTTTCAAGAACGTCCCGGCGGTGGTTGGGACGGTGCTTCTTGGTTAGGCGGCAGCTGCAGCCGGACTCCCCTCCCTCGGCAGTTGCGAGTATTGGTGTTGTGGCCACGGGTCTAGGGTTCCTCCTAGACCCGCCATCCTCGTGGCGGCACGTTGGGACTCAGGGCGACGCGCCGTTCACCGGACGGATGTTTCTGCGGTGACCCAGCATACCACTACAGGTGTAGTACGCTATAGTCGTTGACATGACACTCACAGAACACCGTTCCATAAATATCACATCCCTTAGAGTGGTACAATAGAAACATTGCGGGTCCATATTACAAACATGCACACATTATTATTATTACAATACCAGAAGTTCAAGACTTCAAAAGATTCAATGTACAAACCAAATATAAAGTGTTTCAGCAGAAGTTTTAAAGTGACAACTTCAACTCAAAATTGAGCTCAACAACTTATTATTATATATTGTTCATGTTGCTTGGATCAATTGGTTACTAAAACTAAGGTAATTATTCTGACTCATGGTGCTCTTCTCCATAGACAACGTCGTAGTCCACCCCTTCTACGACACCATATAGGTCAGGCTCTTCATAGAAGACCTCCTCTTGGTTTTTGGCTGCATACATTGGGGTATCTTCTGGATCCTCATAGTCTAAGTAGGGGATCAAAGGAAAACGTGAGTAACAGCGTTACCCAGCAAGTTCATTATATGCAATGTGAGAAGTTTGATGCTCTATATACCACCATGGACTATAAGTCCTTGGCACTATGCAGTTTTCGTAAATCTTTCTGAAGAGGTGCATTACTTTACCCATCAGATATCAACTCCTTGTTGCACAACCGGGCGCACTTTCCCGTCCACAATTCCATGATGTGGGGCCTAGTAGGTGATCCAAGCCAATCACTGCCCTTTCCGTGACCCCTTATGTTTGCATGATCCTTCGGGGCCGGCTCACCTCCGTTAAGCCCCCTTTTGGGCAGGCTAAAACCCTGATGAGTTCCCGAAGACTCTATGAGCTGGTGATGCCCCTGGCAAGTACCAAATAGGTCCGGCTAAACCTCCGACAACCACTCATAGATAATCTAGACACCAAAAACGTGGGGCCTAAGAGTGCCCACCCATATGTTGGATCCGCACAAGGAATCACAACGTCACGTTAAGGTCGTCTTGCCTCCATACAAAAGGAAAAGGATACAGCTGACTTCTTCGTCCCATTCCAAATCTCATGGCTAACGCGTTATATACGGCGCTAAAATCACTGATGTCATGGGTTGTTAAATTCCTAGGTGATTATCATTGTTGCAAATAGAAACCTAAGTTCTATTGCTCAACTATATCATCACTTAGGATGATATCAACAATTTATTTATTTGAGAAAATAATATTTTCTTTCCTTAAAACATAGATGATAACACACAATTTACAAATACTTTAGTAAAGAATCTTCTAAGGACATAAGCAAGTGATGAACTTGCCTTGTGATTGCAAGGTAGTGAAGTCGGATGCTTGCACTGGACCTTAAGTTTCTATGTCTAAAAAACATCATTATTGCTCGGTAAGGACAATATTTAAAGAAGCAAAAATGAACATGCATAGTAACGTAATGCATTATTTGTTATTTATTTTCTTTATGTGTTTTACCCAATATTTTAATTTTCCGTAAAATTCTTAGGAACTTAAGAATTTCCTTCTTAAGGAACAACCTTAATATTTTATAATTATTATTTTCACTATTTTACCATGTAATATATTATTTATAGAGTTAAAGGCTATTTTGTATTTAATATAAACTCTTATATTTATTCATTCAATAATTCTTTCTAAGAATTAGCATTTAAATAAAAGATAATTTATTTTGGTAACTCTAAATATTTATTTAGTATTTTAATAAAATACTATCATAACAAAATATTATAAAAGTTATTTTTATTGATTTTTTATCTATTTTCTTGAATTTTATAAAATTCCATAAGGAATATATATATTATAAAAAATTTAATCAAATTTTTTTTTATAAAAATAATTTCTTAATTTAGTTTAATAAGTTGGATTATTATGAATCTAAAAATATATTATTTGTATTTTTTAGACTTCTATTTTATTTTCTAGAATTTATTGAATTCTAGGGGTATTTTGGTCTTTTATTAATTATTAAAATTCCTTTTAGGGTTTTGGGCCAACCCATTGGGCTTATTGGGCCAAACTTGGCCCAAGTGGCTTGGTCAAAAGTTCTCCCAGAAGGGGTACTGGCCATATCGGCCCAGTCCTCTGCCTCACCTTCTCTCGACCTCACCCCTTTCTCCTCCTCGACCCCGTGGTTGCTGGCGCCGCCGCCGTGCGATTCCCACCATCGTGGTCTAACCTCGCTACCGCCGTAGTGTATGGTGAGGATGTTGACCATGCTCTTTCGCTTGTTCCAATTCGATTTGGTTCTGGGGCACTCCTGTGGCCAGGCTAGCCCCGTTCCGAACCCTAGGGTTTGGGGTGGTGCTGGTGATGCCTTCACTGATGCCCTAGTGGTGCTGTGAGGTTCTCGTGTGTTGCTCTGGTGGCGTTGTTCGTCCTCCTGCGCTGCTGTGGCCGCTGCCTCGGCCCGGTGCGGGTTGCAGCGCCCTTTGGGTGTTACCTGTGCCGCCGTGCGCTCGTCGGCCCCTCTGCTTCCTCTTATATTCTAAAGCGAGGACCACTGGTGAGTTTGGTCTTGATTACAACCCGTTCCTTCTATCCTCTGTCTCCTCTGATTTCATCTGTGTGCCTCTAGTGGTCATCCCTAATTAGGGTTCATACTTGTTCTAGGGTTCTTCCCTTGTTCTAGGGTTCATCCATGTATGCAATTGTGAATGATGATTTGGTTTGGTAGTAGGGCTTAGTGAGGATCTTGATCAACTGAACTATGGTGCTTACTGTCTTGATTTAATTATCTGATGCTATTGGTGATCTGATGCTAGTGGTTCTATAGTGTTGCCTCTAATTGGTAATTCAGCTTGGTTAAGATGATGGTATTACTATGAAACCTGGTTGGTTGTGTTGATCCTTAGTGTGTTCATCTACTGTCAGTACTATAGTACTAATAGTAGCACTATCAGTGGTTATTCACTGCATCAATAGATGTTGGCTTGTATGATCATCAACAGACTGAACTTAATCATTTTATTTTAATGATGCTCTGAAGATACATAAATATTTTTTATGATTTCTGAGTGTAATCTCAGGGAAATGATATCAATAGCTTGCCACTTTCTTTATGGTAGCCTATTAATGGTTTTACTAGGCTGATAGAACCTATTCTTGTGACACCATTTAACTATGGCACACAAACTGTTGGTTTCTACAGTTGGCTTGATTGTATTGAGTTGATGATTGGATTAAATCAAGTTAAATGGAAATCTTCTTCTTAAATAATTTGCCCGTGATGTTGGTCTGAGGCATAGGAACCTGTTTCCTATATTGATGTCCCTAATAGAAATGCTTAAGTATCATGGTTGTTCACCGGATCTTGGATCCTAATTGGCTAAGATGGTTGGTTTTCTCATAGCTTTATATTGATTCATAGAGTTTATGAAATCTGAGGTGCTACTCCATTAGGAGATGTGCCCAGAATTTTATAAGCTATATGAAAACATGTGAGAATAGATAAATTGTTTGTCACCTCCAGTATCTATGATGCTGGTCTGAGATCCTGGTGGATTTGGTAGGATTTACTTATGGCCTTTATATTTCAAAATCCTCTATGATAGAATCACCCCACTTGGGTGCTTTCTAAGAGGTTTAATACAAGACAACACATGAATTCTTATCTAATTTAGATAGACAGATCATGTGTTGGTTTTATAGCACTCACCACAACAATTGAATTGTTGGTGTTGTAACTGGTTGATCTTATGGCTTGCTCTTGCTGGTTGTGTTGTTGGCCTGATCTAGTCCTTCACCTCCTGGTGCTGCTCTTGCTACCTTTTTGGTTCCTGTAAGCTTGACCTTGACCTGCTCTTCACCTCCTATCTCCTGCAACCTGGCCTTGTTATCCACCTGATCCACCCCCTCCTTATGTCACCATCTGGTGATGCTAGGATGAACTGGTGTGTGGTTTGGCTGGTGGTTTGCTTGGCTATGATAAGCTGAGTGTTCCTGGTTTGATGAAAAAGTGAGCTGCTAGAAGCTGCCCATGGCTGTGCTACTCCTTTTACTTGTGTGAGCTGTTATTGCTGTGTCGACAACACACACCATGCATTTAGGTGATTGTGCTGCCTGTGTGCTTGGTACACAGTTTTGGATCAGATCAGTGAGGTGTCTCACCTTTTGATCTTTTAACTTTTAACTCTCCTGGTGAAACTTGCCTCTCTTACTTGCTGTGAATATTTGACTTGTGGCTTATTTATTATGGAAGAAAATTTTCATTCATATTGGTGAAACTTGCCCCTTTTAACAATACTCAATGATGTAACCTGGAGTAGTGCACTTCACTGCTCTCCACTGAGAGTAAATCTAACAATTAAACTTTTACTTTCATTTTGTTTGTTTTGTATTTTGCAGGTACAAGATCTGGAGATTCAAGATTTAGTATAGGATTACTTAGATAGATTAATTCCTTTGTAATCTTTATTTTATTATTTTGTAAGAATATTGTAATAGTTTATTCATATTTGAATTTCTCTTTTTGTAATTTATTTACTGTAATGAACCTTTATTGACTTAATGAGTCTATCTTTGTAATTTGTTTATGGGATAAAGATAAGGAATAAAGATTCATTTCTCATTTGAATTTCTTTATATTGAATTCTTATAACTATTTATTATATCTTTATTAAAACAAATAATATTACTAAATCATTTTGGAATTCATTCCAAAATACCAAATTAATATTTATAAAATATAAGTTCAAATTTCAAATTTGAATTCAAATTCATTCCCCCAAAACACACTAATTCATAAAGTTCATGTCAAAATTTATAATGATCACTCTCAGGAGCTATTCCTACACCTAGAGAGTGAAAGAAACTCTGGTCACTTTAGGTTTTTATTTGGTGAACAATTTACCCGCATTTTACTGATGAATGCATGCATATGCACAAATTCCTAAATATACCCTTTGTTGGTTCCTAAATGCTGGGATGTTACAGACTCCCCCCCTTAAATTAAACTTTGTCCCGAAGTTTCTGAAGTGTACCTGAATAGTTCTAGATAGGCTTCTCTTAAGTCATCCTATTTCTCCCATGTGGCTTCTCTCTCGGGGTGATGCTCCCACTGTATTTTGTAGTGCTTGATTGCCCCGTTTCTCAACCTTTTCCAGTTCTCTTCCAGAATTTTACAGTGTTTCTCAACATATGTCAAGTCTGCTTGTAATTCCACCTCTAGATGAAGGGAATATGCCCGAGAGGCAATAATAAAGTGTTTATTATCGTATTCCTTATTTATGATAAATGTTTATTTTGCATGCTATAATTGTATTAATACGGAAACGTTAATACATGTGTGTTTAATAAACAAAAAGGAAGTTTCTAGTTATGCCTCTCTTATAAACTAGCTCGTTGATTAACAAGATGATCAAAGTTTCCTGATCATGGACATTGGATGTTGTTAATAATGAGGTCACAACATTAGTGTAATGGTGTGATGAACATTCATCCGAAGTATAGCATTACGATCAAAGTCATTGAGTTTATATTTCTATAACAACTTACGAAGTGATCCTAATCCTTAGACCATGATATCATGCCAATCACTAACACCGGAAGAGTTTCTCGATGACATCAAACATCACACCGTAATTGGGTGATTATAAAGATGGCTTCAGAACTACTAAAGTGTTATGTTGAGGTTCATGGATCGAGAGTGGAATTTGTTCATCCCGATGACGGATAGATATGCTCTGGGCCCTCTCGGTGATATCACATTGATTAGCTTACAAGCAAGTGATTTGATCACTAGAATGTTATATCACGGGAATGAGAAAAGAGTGCATGTCGATAACAAGATCAAACTAGTTATGGAGATAACGATGATCGAATCTCGGACAATAATATATCGTGAAACAAAGGGATTAAGATACTAGCATAAAAGGTTCACACGATCACAAAAGTCATCGTTGAATGTGTGGGAGTCAGTACGGATCTCCAGGTCCCGCTGCTGATTATTGATCGGAGAGGGGTCTCGATCATGTCTGCATTATTCGTGAACTATAGGGTGACACACTTAAGGGACACCGACACCATTCAGAGCAAATGATATGTCAAAAAAAGAAAAGGAAAGAGCATGAATTTATTTCACTAGACACCAGAACTGTTTCGGTTGACATTGCTGAAACTGGGTCTGCATGTGAAATGGAATACTAGCAAGGGGTTTTATGTGAATGTTTGTTAATTAAAGTAATTAACAAAATTCTGAATAAATAAATAAAAGAGTTTTATTTAAATGATAGCTTGCATTAAATTTGGTGGAAATTTAATGCATGTGAATGGATTTTTGAGTGGAGGCTCTTTTATGGGAGTGGAGGCTTTTCATTTTGAGTGGGAGCTCCACCCACATGAATGTGGGAGAGGTGGGGGCAGCCCCCATGGATGGGCGCCATGCCCCTTGGGTGCCCCCCTCTCCCCTATAAAAGGCCCCCCTCTCATCCTCTCAAAGCACACCTCCTCGCGAAGGATCTCTCTCCCCCTTTAGAATTCCCCCATGGTCTCGGATCAGCGACATACATGCTCCCGGTGGATTTTTCTGGAAGGATTTGTTGCTTCCACTGCTTCGCTGGAGTGAGGGCGCGGAGGTTGTCGGGGTACCCGTACGTGTGTGCGATCACGGATGCACCACTGCTTTGAGGTGCTTGACTTGATCGTGCTGGACCGGCTGGACCAGATGGACTTCATCACGATCTTGAGATCGGCAAGCGTTCGTCTACATCATCCACGAGTACAACCTCGTTAACGTTATTCGGTCTTCGAGGGTATGTATTCTATGGATGTATATACACCCGTTGCTTGTATGTAGTAGATAGATGTTGGTATTTAGATGTTCCCATCGTAGGAATTTTTTGTTTTCTATGCTACGAACCCTACAGTGGTATCAGAGCCGGATCTATGCGTAGATGCTTTTCACGGGTAGTACACATATGTGTATGTGGGCGATGATGATCATTTTATTGCTTCTTAGTTGTACTTTGGATATTGGAGGCATAGTGGGATGAAGCGGCCCGGACAAACTTTACATGTCCTCGCACATGAGACCTGTTCCACGCTTGACATGCAACTAGTTTGCATAAGTGGCTAGCGGGTGTCTGTCTCTCCTACTATAGTCAATATCTAATTTGCAACAAGTTGTCAACAATTTTGTTATCCTCGTTGTGGTTCATGTTCGTAGGTAAGAACGGTTCTATCTTCGAAAGCCCTAAGCGACGTAAAATTTGCAATGGATAAATTAGAAGCGTCTAGTTTAGATTGTTGCGGGGTTAGTGTTATGATATGGTGATGTTGTAAGTAGAAGTATAAGATGATACTCTTACAACACACATAACGTGTAGGTTCCATAGACCTTGGCCTTACACAAAGAGGTATGATAAAGATCATACCACAATGCACATGATGGAGATCATATGCGGGAACCATATCATTTCACTTACAAACATGTGATGTTTGATTGCATCTTATATTGCTTGTTTGGCATTTTATTAGCATAATAAGATGATCCCTCATTTAGATATCAAGATAAGAATGTGTTCTTCCTTAAGTATGCACCGACAATGTTTCGTCGCTTCAAGACATCACGTGATGATCGGGTGTACTTGAATCCACGAGCACATCTCGGGTGTAAGACAGTTACACACGCGAATACTAACGTTCTTAATTAGCGAGCCTAGCACGTACAGACATGGCCTCGAAACACGGACCGAAAGTTTAATCATGAGTCATATGTTTTGATATGATAACCATATGGATGCTCGCCTTTGAAGCTACGCCGACTCATGTGATGATCGGACTTGGTGTAGTGGATTTAGTTCATGTAATCACCAAAAAGGCACGAGGGATGTCGTTTTTGAGTGGGAGTTCAATTCTAATTTGGATTAGTAGAACTCTATTTATCATAAATTAAATCAAAGTAAATTTGCATAATTTTTTGTAGTCATTGGCATTCGTTCACCACCTTATGCATAGTTGTAATTGAGATAATAGAACTATAGAATTCTAGATATTTACTTTACGAACTGGTATCGTATTGTGTTGAGTGTCAATCTAAAGTTTAAGTCCTATTGCAAACTTTCAGCAAACTCTATTTACTCCGTAAAATTTAATAATTGGTATTAAATCGAGAGTAACAATTCCAGTGTTAGTATCTTAAGTATCATGTTTGCCTCCATGATTCTTGACTTAAACATCAAGATTATCTAGGAGCTGAAAGAATTGTTTCAGAAACCACCATGTGTGGCAGATATAACGATATCTGAAACAATGTTTTGGTTGCAAAATGATAGAGTATAATATATGTTCTCATATTGGATGAGAATTTGCAAAGGTTGGATATGCTCGACATCCTAATCATCCAAAAGGGTTTTGGAAAGTAACGTTATACTCATGATTCGCCTTTATAAGCTACAGTAGCTTGATCATGAAAGTCCTCATGATAAGGATGAATAGAAGATGTATGTAAAGTGTTTACTACACTAAAAGATTACTAAAGAATGGATTTTGAAAGAACGACGATCATTTGATGATGGTGTTCTACTTCAAAATGCAAGTCCAAAGGTATTATTATTTGAATATACACGCTTTGGACTATGTGTCATGTATATGGCGCCACTTTTTGATGTTGATAGATTCTTTTAAAAGGAAAAGGAAATGCTGAAAGAGAATCTATAAAATATATTTGGCAGAAAATAAAAGATTGGAAATATCCAATTTAGGTATATGGATGATATACATGTTATGGTTGTATTCTTTGGTTGTCAAACAATGTGGTTCTTGGGTATTGGATACCGAATTGGTTGGTATGAAATTTCATACGAAATGACGCAATTCATGAACCACAATGGCCTAAGTAATTAGCAAGAGAATATGTGATGATGTTTATCGAAAACAAACAAACCGTTGTTTGTATTTCTCGTTGACATCAAAGCTTGACTTCAAGATTTGTTTTAATAATTGTTATTTGAATCAGGTATTATGAGAACAAAGGTTGTTCAAATAATTACCGTATTACATATAAGATTGATGATTTACAAATCTAGTTGGAGAAATCACATCCATAAAACCTAATGCTAAAATGTCGCAAGACAAATGATTGAAAGATCACTTACGAAGTGACATCACCGTTTAAATTATATTGGAAAGAAAACATGAAGAAACTCCATTTTCATGGATTTTTGGAGTCTTTGATTTGATCAAGTGACGCTTGTGAGACTTTCCTCGGGATAATTAAAACTTCGTTCAAAGGACAAAGAAGAACGAACGACTAAAATATTGGAATTTATACATATCGATGTATGTAGTACATTATGTATAATCGTAAGCGATGGATTTCAACTTCATATGCTTTCTTCAAAAATTTGAGTGAATATTCACTTAATGAGAAAGAAATATGAAATATTTGAAAAACGTTTCAAAGACTTTCAAGATGAAGTGAAAATCATTGTAACAAGAAAATAAATGATTTATGATTTTATCATAAAGGGATTTATTTGAGTTACAAGTGTAACAAGAAAAATAAATGAATTATGACTTATCATAAAGGGATTTATTTGAGTTACAAGTTTAGCAAAATACCTAGATTTACATCTCCTGAAACACCATAGGAGTATGGAGTGTTTGAGATTTGTAATGAAACCTTGTTTGACATGGTTGGATCAAAGGTGTTATTTATAAAACTGCCATTATGTTTTAAAAGATTAAAGCTTTAGAGACTACCGCTTTTACACTGAAAATAGCTCCATCTTGATCCATTGAAATGACACCATATGAGTTATGGTTTGGGGTAAAACCCAAGTTGTCATTTCTTAAATTTTGGTATGCTAAAAATAAGTAAGATGTTTACAACTGAAGTCGGATGAGCATGTATTTGTAGGTTATTTCGAATAACAATTGGGTATTCCTCCATAACACCAAGTAAAAAAGGGTTTGTCCCATGAAATGTGAAGTTTCTTGAAAAAGGAGTTTTTCGCAAAAGTTAAGTGGGAGGACAATAGAACTTTGATAAGGTTAACGAACCTTAGCTAAATGTGCTAAGTTGCGCAGCGCCGGAAATCGTTCCAAAGGCTGCCATAATGCTCATAGCCTATGTGCCTCAAAGGTTATGGTCACGGAGATCTAAGTTCTTTTGAACCAAGTCGGTCGGTAAACAATCAAATGATGAGATTTGAGAGTAAATCATTATTGTTTGACAATGATGAACCGACTACATGCAAAGAAGCGATGATGGGCCCTGACTCCGTCAAATGGCTTCAAGACATAAAATCCGTGATAGGTCCATACACGATAAATCAAGTTTCAAACTTGGAAGACCTTCCGGAAAGGTGTAAAAACCTATCGGTCGTATTTGGATCTATAAAGAAACAGACATGGATGTTTCACATCTATGAAATAGTCGACATGTTGGTAAAGTATTTTACGACAAATGTTCAAGGAGTTGACTATGACAAGATTTGATCTTTCATAGCGATATTTAGTCTGGACGGATTAAAGTATCAACCACTACATATAATTTGATATATGGTAGATGAATAAACAAAACAAAATTCTTCTAATAGAATGGTTACCTAGGACGTGTACATGAAACGGTCCAAAGGGTTTTGTTAAAATCCAAAGGATGCTAAAAGGACATGCAAACTTCAATGGTTGAAGTAAGCATCGCGGAGTTGGAATCTTCACCTTAATGAAAATGAGTTTTCATCAGGAGACGATGAAGTTTCTTGCATTTGCAAGAAATTAAGTGGGAGCGCTGAGACATATTTCTAATACATTATGTGGAGGACATCTTGTTGATTAGAAATGATGTAATTTTTATTGACAAAGGTTAAGAATTTCATTTCGATGAAAGACTTAGGCAAAACCCGAATATTTAGCATGAATGTCTATAGTTGATAGACTATGACGCTAATATGGTTGTGCCAAACGTACATATATGAGATATTGAAGGAGTTCAATATAGAAACGACAAGAAAAGGTTCTTGTCACATGGAAAGGAATTGAATCACGATTCAAGTGTATCGACACTTGATAAGTGAAACAAGATTCAAGTGCTTTGACACTTGATGAGTGAAATCACAAGGATGTTTTGATCAATCATACCATGATATGTACACATCCAGATATGTCCTATGCTCTAAGTGTTATAAGCATATACCAGAATGAATCATAAAATGATCATTGGATGATAGTGAGGATATTCTTATGATCTTTTGGAAGAACTAAGAATATATTTGTGTAGAGGTGACAAACAAATACAAATAAGTTTATTGTAAAGAGTTACATTGATACTAGTTTTATCACAAGATACAAATTAAGTTTATCTCAATTTAAATTATGGGTGGCACAATGTAATGGAAAGGAGATTCCATGATGGATTTGGATGAAATCCATAGTTAAGACATTGTGACGAATACTACAACAAAAAGGCTAAGTATATGACTGCTATAGTAGCAGCAAAGGAGGGAATTTGTGTCAAGTAGTTTGTTATCAAACTAAGGCGTGGTTCGCAATGGACTAACACTAAAGATATATTGTACGACAATAGTATCGACATTATTTAACCCCAAGGAACTAAAGGTCTCACCAAAAGACCAAATTTATACAATGCCATCAAATTGGAGAATGAGTGATGCGTGAAGACGCAAACACATGCAAATACACACGGACCTGAAAATATCAGATCCGTAGATTATGTTAACCACTTGCAATTGCGTATATGGAACACCAGAAAGCCATAGGTACTGTGTTCAATACGCAAAGTTTTCAAACTAGATTATTGTCTCTAGTGTAAGTGGGAGACTGAAGGGAATATGCCCGAGAGACAATAATAATGTGGTTATTATCGTATTCCTTATTTATGATAAATGTTTATTTTGCATGCTATAATTGTATTAACACGAAAACGTTAATACAT
Source organism: Avena longiglumis (assembly GCA_030063025.1). Classification (NCBI taxonomy): domain Eukaryota; kingdom Viridiplantae; phylum Streptophyta; class Magnoliopsida; order Poales; family Poaceae; genus Avena; species Avena longiglumis. The sequence goes on from CP125977.1 coordinate 447,755,961, forward strand.
GTGTGTTTAATAAACAAAAGGAAGTTCCTAGTTATGCCTCTCTTATAAACTAGCTCGTTGGTTAAAAAGATGATCAAAGTTTCCTGATCATGGATATTGGATGTTGTTAATAATGAGGTCACAACATTAGTGTAATGGTGTGATGAACATCCATCCGAAGTATAGCATTACGCACTACAAGAAATGTGTCAATCTATGACCTTTTGATAGTGACCGTGGACAAAATCGTCATAGAGTTATGATGGTTTCATACCAGATGGTTGTAAGCCATTTGGGAGATCCAAAAACCTAAGTAATTAAGACGATTTAGGTCAAAATCGTCATAGTTCATTAGGTGAAATCGTCATAACCTAGTTCTAGGCCACTAGACATAAGGGAAGGCAATTCTAGCCGTTGGATGTGAACGTGATGGACGGATGAGATACTTCTATGTGGAAACTTGGCATGGATCGATGACCTGGCATCCCACTCGCCGCGCGACCCAGGGAATATTTCCCTTTGGCGCCCCACCCCGCGCGCAGACCCAGTGATTTTCATTTTTGGCTAACCAAAAATTGGGTCCAATAGGCGCCACCGCGTGAGACGACCCAAAACCAGTGGCCAACTCCCAGCGAGCCAAATCCGACTAGACCCCATCCCCAGTCGACACCGGGGCGATTCCCAGCCGCGCCGCCGCTCGGCCCTCTCACCCCTGCTCTCGTCGTCGCTGCTGCTAGCCTCTGGCCGTGTTGGCGGCAGGCCCCGCTGTCTAAGGTAGCGGGGGTGCCTTCTCTCTGTCGTGGAGGCCGTTGGAGGCTGGCAATCGTGGTTGGGGGCGGCGACCGGATCTCGGAGCGAGTGGAGGCCGTGGCGGCGGCCCCGTAGTATGGTGTCGGCGACGCCTTTCTAAGTGGTGCTGCTGTGCTGTAGCGCAGTCTGGTTCATGGTTGATCGAGGGATCCAGCGCCAGATATACGGTCGGTGGCGTGTGGGATGGGGCTCCGGCTCCGGCGGAGGACCTGCTGGGCGTTTGGAGCGGCACAAGGCACGTCATGGTCTGGCCATGGTGGCCAGGGGAGTTGTGGTGGTCACAGCCCAGGTCGGTGAGGATGGCAGAACTACAAGGGTCTGACCCAGGTCGGTGACGGTGGCTGATTTGGCATGTCTTCGTGGCGCAGAGCATGCTCATGGTCTGGCCGGGGTCACAGTGGAGGATGCCGGGTTGCGGTCCCGGGACTAGGCTCGGCGTACCGCGCTCGGCCAGGAGATTGCAGCAGCATCCACAAGGTATGCTCCCTACCTCATCTCTCTCCCACCCTAGCTTTCCAGCGACGGCAGTGAAGCACTTCTCAAATCACTATGGCTACTCGATCAGATCTCCATTGTCTCTAATCTTTCAATATTTCCTACACGATGAAATTAGACTGGGGACATAGGTTAGAAAAGATATACAATATATACGACTGTTCTAATCTTTCTTTGTTCATCTTTCCTGCCAAGAATTTATGTAGCTTAACAAGATTTGTTTATGTTGATACCCAGTTTTGCATCAGTGAAGCCAACAGGCACATTCTGGTGTGGTGCAGTGGTACCTAACATATTATGTCTTGCATCAGGTTGGAATTTTTGGACCTCTGGTAAGATGGTATGCCAATTAACTCATGGTATTTTTGTTCTATCGTATTGCTAGGCAAAGTTTTCTTTGTTATACATCAGATTACATGGCATACAGATTAGAAATATGATGGACTTACTATGAGATGCTCAGTATATATAGACCGCAGTTATGGTTCTATTTTTCCATACATGAATTTAATTTTTCCTGTTTGCCATAAATATAAAAATAACAATCTGTTTTTTTAAAGCATGGACATATATTGGATGTTGTCTTCCTTAGTTGAGGCAACTTTCATCTGCTATTATTAACCGATTATCAAAGATCCCTAATTTTCTTTAGTATGGTACTGTTTCCTTCGTGATAGATCCTGATGCAAAAAATTACATGTTTTTAGTATTTTTTTTCCATCAGGCTTCCTTCTTGAGTTATCATTCCTGCTGTGATTTCTTGAGTATAGATCAGTTGAAGGCCAAAGGGGACAGCGTGAAATCGTGTGAGTAATACTCTATTGTTGAAGTGTTTTCACGTGTTGAGAAATAGATCAGTTGAAGTGTTGAGAAGAGAGGTGAGGTGATACTACTGATTCGTCGTGTCTTTTGGCTGATCATTTGTTTTCACAATGATCTATTTCTTGAGTAATAGATCAGTTGATGTGCTGGGAAGAGAGGTGAGGTGATACTACTGATGCATCCTGTCTTTTGGCTGCGATAGGGCAGGGCAGGGCAGGGGGAGTCAGGGATATGTTGCATGGACTAAGACTTGCAAAGCACTCTTTCACAGGAGGCCCCCACAAGGTCTGTAATCGTAAGTACAAGGTTTCTCACTGTCCCGGTCCTCTCTGCTCCTTTGACTATGTGTCATGCTTTACTCAAATAGTATTGTTCGCTTGTGTAATCCTGCTTTGAAAAATGAAATACTAGTATAACCGAATGTGTTGCTAATGTAGGAGAGTGTACATGAGCATAAAAGTGTGGTAGCCCATGCATGATGCATGGCACATAACGACATAACCAAATATGCCCTAAAGTATTTTTGGAACGACAAGAAACTCGATATACTATTGCCATCAAACAAAAACACTTAAAAAAGTATCTGGACGTCTTCTTTTATTCACCACATGATTCGAGCATGCCTGCCTGACCGCATCGTCTGGCCAAAAGCCGCCACTACCCTTTTCTCTTCTCCAAAACTCGTCCTCCCCCGTGTCAGAAAAATCGCAAACTCGCCATCAAAATCTTGCTCACCGGGCACTCGAACCCCGTGACTTTGCTACTCGCTATCCTGTTGCCTCCCAATGCCGCTCATTGATCCCAAGACATGACGCATCGTAGTCTCCATTACAAATGCCATTAGGGGTTTTCACGTGTTAAGGTGTTCATTGTTGTCCTTAAGGATCCTCTATTTTTCTTCTCTACTACTAATGGCAGGTTCATTGTGAGTTTGTTTAAGTTCGTAAATAAAGTGACCAACCAACTATTCTAATGGAGCATTGTATCATAAATACCATCGAGTTAATATCTACTTGGTCAATGTGAGTTTGTTTAAGTTGGTTCTATTATCTTTAAACTGAAATGAACATGACATATGTTCAATTAGATTAGAACCAACATAGGTTGTATGTGTTTTGATGTAGTGAGAAAACTGTTTGTATTGTTTTCATTCTCACGAGAAAACTTGTCATCCTTTGTTTAATGTTGATGGGCTTGTGTATATGAAACTTATCTGTTGTGTTAAATTTTGTTAAGGTTGTGCCTGCATCCCACTTTATTTAGTTTTGACATGATGAACATCACAGTGTATATATCTGGGGTTGTTGAGGAGTTGAGCATCTCATACATGATGACAAAACAAGAGCGATGTGATAAACTAGCAAATGACCTCTATCTTAAGGAGCAATGTAGTTTGTAGTTAGCATTGACCTGTACAAAATGTTAGTTGTTCTGCTTGTCTATTTTATTAAGGTTTAAGAGTCATTTGCAGATCTTTACTAAAACATTACCTAGTAATACCTCATGATACCTTTCAGCTCTCTTATCTGAGGAATGAATCTGTTTGTGTTATATGCCAAGTGTTAAGGATGGATGGTTACTTCTCTGTTAGAGTACTGTGTGTGCAAGGAATGAATCTGTTTGTGTTATATGCCAAGTGTTAAGGATGGATGGTTTCCTCAATTCAAGGAGAATCTCAATCTGTATTGGCATCTTAGGAGTTCGGGAGATGTTTTACTTAAGTTAAATCCCTTTACACAGCAAAACGAGTAGTACAGGCTGCTTACATTATACCTAACCGCATAAAAGTATTTAAGCCTGAGTATGGTACAAACCTTAGTGATACAATACTTTCTCTATAGACTACCATGCTAATTTTGAGTTAACACTCCATTAGTGATACAGTACTTGATCTATGCACATACAGTAGTTTCTTACATTGTGCATATACAGTTCTTTAATACTGCTTAGATTATATTTCTTCAAAGATTCTTCAATTTAATGTTGGAGTATGGCATGCTTGTATTGCAAAAAGATTATCAGTCTATACTTGCTTAATCATTCATGGATTACTGTACTTGCTCACTGAAATTAAACTTGAACTTGCATTTTAAACCTGTTTCACAGTAGTAGTACAAACTTGTTTCATAGTAGGAGTAGTACAAACTGTTTTAGTAGAAATTGACTGTTTTATTTATGCTACTCCAGTGTTGTTTTTGCTTGTACAACAATTTCATTGTTTCTACTTGGTTAATCTGACGTCTTTTTGCTGCTCTTTGTTTAGGTATGGGTCTACTGCTGCTGTGATATGCTGCTTCTCCTTATTTAGACATGAGGTTGCTGCTATGCATTCTTGGTCTTTGTTTAGGTATGGTTTCGCTTCTCTCGGGCAAGGAACACACAGGCCGAGGCGCGCTAGTGAGGAAGAACACAGGAGCTGCGTGAGGAAGAACCTAGGCGCTGGTGGTCAAGAGGATGAGGCGGAAGGGACAATGCCAAGGAGAGGAGATCTGTCCGGGAGCTAATCGGCCGACGCCTACTCTCGCTGGGTGAGGCTGCCATGAAGCATCGGGTGGGGGCGGTGGCGGCCAATGGAGATCACTGGTGATCTGGTGCTAGGTGGTGCAGCGAGGAAGACACGGGGAGCAGGGCATGGTACAGCCTACAGGTGAGCTGATGGTGATTGATTCTGGGAGGGATTTTGGTAGGAAATAATCCTGGAGCTTGGACATGGTGTATTCCTTGGTTAACTTATTGTTGCCTAGCAGATCTTGCAATTGGTGCTATTTGCTAATAATTTAATGTAAATACTGAATTGTAATCTTGGATGTGCATTTGTGAGCCTGCAATTTGCTGATAAATTATCTGCATGTTGTGTATTTGCTGAAAATGGTGTATTTTCTTGATGTATTTGAAAACTCTCATGTATTTTCTCGATTTATTTCATGGCTGGAGCAATTCCAGAAATGAAAATGAAAATTCTAGTTAAAAAATAGAATAAAACTGGACTGGATGAAATGTATTTGGGCTCTAAAAAGGCTGTGGCCCAAAATATATTATAACAAATATGAAAATAAATAAGTGGGCGGTAAGAAGGAAAGGCCCAAAAGAGACAAACCTAAACAGGCCAAGGCCTAGCAAATAAAAGGCTATAATTATTGGGCTAGCCCATTTAGATCACTAAAATGGATTGGGTTGATTTTGATTTAAGACGATTTCATTTCGTCACAATTTTGCCATGTAGGATTTGCCACGTAGGATCTGAGCTGGCCTGGCTAAATGGTCCATGACGATATTGGATCGTCATAGACGTTATGACGATTCAATATCGTCATAGACGGTTATGACGATTTTACCAAAAACGTCGTTATAGTTCATTTGCGACGCCCAACTTTCGACGATCTCAAAATCGTCATAAAATCATCATAAACGGACTACTATGACGATTCTATGACGAAAATTGAGGGTCATATATAGCCAGATTCCTTGTAGTGACGATCAAAGTCATTGAGTTTATATTGCTATAACAACTTACGAAGTGATCCTAATCCTTAGACCATGATATCATGCCAATCACTAACACCGGAAGAGTTTCTCGATGACATCAAACATCACACCGTAACTGGGTGATTATAAAGATGGCTTCAGAACTACTAAAGTGTTAAGTTGAGGTTCATGGACCGAGAGTGGAATTTGTTCATCCCGATGACGGATAAAAATGCTCTGGGCCCTCTCGGTGATATCACATTGATTAGCTTGCAAGCAAGTGATTTGTAACACCCTCAGAATCGGACCTATGCAAATTTGGGCAAAATTCACCAAACCCGCATAGAAACGATTCAAAGGTGCCCACCAGGCACTTTCGTGCGGGTGGAAAACGAAGTAATAACATTACACAACAGTCCTCGATGGGACCCACAGAACAGATATATATAACAGCGACTCAAAGAGTCAAGAATACAGATATTATATACAGAGATCCAAATCACCTTGAAAATGATAGAGCGTCCGACTACGGACAAGATGCAAATGGGGCTAAGAGCCCAAGAATAACCAATGGCGTCCATAACCTGCCTGTGCCAAGCCGGAAGGGTAACCTCGCTAACGGCGTCGATCTCAAAACCGCTTAAACAAAAAGGTGCCGACAAAGGGCAAAGGAAAAGAGGAGCGCCATCGAGGCCAAGACAGCGAGGCTAGAATTCGCGGTCCTCGCCACATAGGTATGGTGGATCGAGCGGCAGAAGATGCACTAAACACCCTATAGAGACTCGATACAATGGCGGTTATCGAGAGGGTGAGAAAAACCTATACGGATCCAACATGATACTATCATCAAACAAACCCATCTGGCGCTTTCTCGAGACCAAACGAGGAAGTCAACCGAGGAACTCACACCGCTGGCGCTTTATTTATTCAGTTATCGTTGCAGTAATTACTAGTCAGGTATAGATAATCATCCTGATAAAGTAAGCAGTGGGCACTTTTAGTTAACCATTCCGTGATAGTTGCAACAATTACTAATCAGGTACAGATAGCATGAGATAAACCCAAAACCCAGCAGTTGTTGGTACTTTTATTCAGCCATTCCGTTGTAGTTGCAATACTTACTAGTCAGGTACCATGGTCGCAAGCGACAATTCAACAAGCAATGGTGGGCAGTGTTAATTAGCCATTCCATTATAGTGGAGCTGATTACTAGTCATTATAAAGTCAAATTTATAGCAATAAACTTTAGTTATGCTTGTCTATGATCGAGATACTGTGCTCCAAGTCATCCATATCCGCGGACACGGCTTTCGAAAGTTTTACCCGCCGGTGCACCAATAGCAACACACGCCGATCAACCTCGAAAACCAAATCAAAACCCAACGAGGCTTTCACGATCGAACAATCACAGATTCAGAAATATTTGGGGCCACCCTTTGAGTAGATCCCGCAACGAAGTAAGCTTCGAGACGGCCTCAAGGTTAGCGCCAATGGTGAAGCGATCGGGAACCCGAAACTCGGGGTGTCGATATGCGTAATCACTCCGCCTTCCTAAATAAAGACAAAGGTGTGCTATCTGTCGCACAATTTAAATACAGAAAGTAGCATGGCATAAGTATAGGATCGTAAATAAAACCTCAAACTAGTTTGTGGCCCCAAGAAATAAGACTGAATCAAGCTCTGGCTCAGGGGGGTCCCATATACCTCCCGGATGTGGATAGCGCGATAAATCAAGGAACAGGTATCAAGTACTCGGGGTCTTACGGGACACAAGTGGGCGTTCGGAAACCAAATATTTTCTATCACCCACCGATGCCTCTGCTTATTTCAGTTTTAGTTGTTAAACAGAAATTAAAGTGAACGATAAGTAAAACTATGATCATCTCCAACATCAACATGCGGCAATTACATCAAAAACTGTGGCACTTGACAACACGCAACAGCACTTGAGCAAGCGACTACGACGCGCAAGTCCAACTATCTACCAAACAACAGGGAAATAGGGTGTGTCCAAGGCAATATACGGCTGCAAGGGATATCACGGGTACGAAAACTAAAGCATCGCAACACAGATAGAAATAGATCAACATGAGGGAAATAAAGACTATAAAAGTAAGATAGGTAGAAAGGGGGAGATGCTCGCCTGAAAACATTGTCGAAGGTTCAACCGAAGATCGGGGCGAAGCTCACATCAACTCAACGGCCTTATCCGCGAAGAACCAAAACACTAGAATAAACACCGGATGCAATATTTAATACACGGCAGAAGATCGGCATGATGCATGCATGATGGATGGCATGGCAAGGTGCGATGCAATTAGGTCAAGATTAAGCGGAACCGGGGTCCCGACAATTAATAAGGTGGTTCGTGTTATTTAGAAACCCCGCATTTTAAATGTTGTATTAACAGGACAATTAATAGCACCGGGTTCGCTACACAAATTTAAATGAGGCCAATATGAGACTAGATTTGCCCGCACATGGGCCCCATATTTAATTATTAGGTGAATCGGCATAAGGCCCCCAAACCACATGAGATGCATGCGAGATGAATGATTAGATGTGCAACAAGTTGTTATTATCTTATAAAATAGGGTTCTCGGATAAGGGTCACACTTTAGGGTTCTCGACGATCTTGGGGGTTCCGGGGTTCGGGGTTCGACAGGGTCCAGGGTTCGACGGTTCGGGCTCGGCGGGATCGTTCTCTCGCTCTCGGTAACGGGGCAGATCTTGCGTTCCGGGAAGAAGTACTTGGCGTTCTGCGTCGGTGCCGTTCTTGTCGTATTCTCGGTCTTCGGGTCATGTCGGCGATCATGGCGTCCTGAAAGAAGTACTCGGCGTTTCGTGATGATCTTGTTGATTCCATGGCGGAGGCCTTGGCGCTTCGGATCGGCCTTTGGATCGGGGCTTCGGGGTCTTGGGGTTCCACCTGGATTATCGGGGACGAACTTGGGGCTCGACGCCGGTCTGTGGTCCCTGTCGGAGTGCGAGATGTTCCGTGATGGAGTTCTTGTCGGGGCTTCTTCGGGCACCTTCGGCTGGGTACGGTCTTGGCGTCTCGCGCCCGTGGTCTTGTGGGGTCCTCCGGGGGTTGCGAGTCCTTGACGACAACAGACTCGTGGACGAGCTTGGTCAGACGTCGGCACATGGTACAGGGCTTCTCGGAAGATCTTGGCGTCCGAGAGATGATCTTGTTGCATCCGCGGCCTTCGGGTACGGTTTCCCCGGCTCCCATGTAGGAGATCTTATCGTTGCGTCGAAGAACTCGGGTTCGGGTTCGGTGATCTACTTGGTGTTTCCCCTTAGAAGATCCACGGGTACGGGTGGCAGAACTCGGCGTTCCGTGATGAAGATCTTGTTCGGTCCCGGTTGTTGGCAGTAGATCTTGGGGATTCGGCGACTCCGGGTCCTAGGAGGAAGCTCTTGTCAACCGCTGGACACCACAATCCCAGTCGCGTTCTTCCGTCTTGTTGGTGTTGGACACAAGTGCTCGTGACCCTGGCATGGACTTGAACAGACGTGGAAAGGGCGACGCTGGGGTTCGGGCACCCGATGTTGGCGGCCACGCGCAGGGAACGGCGGCGCTGGCCCGGCTGGAGCTGCAGCGATGACCATGGCGCGCGACACGGAGGCCGACCCGGGCGAGGGCGGGACGAGAACGACGTCGGCGTGGCAGGCGAAGGAGGCGCAGCCGGCGACTCGACCTCGAGGGGCCACAGGCGGAGGCCGGGCGCAGCGGGAGACTTCGGCGGCAGCGGCTCAGAGGGTGGGGAGGAGGCGGCGCGGACGGGAAGCTTATGGGGCGACGAGGACGGGCCGATGGCGGCGTTGGCGGGCCGAGGCCGAGCGGAGGGGCGAGCGATGGCACAGGCGGGTCGCGCCGCGGGCGGGGCGGAGCCGGGCGAGAGAGGGTCGGGCGGAGGCACGGCGCGCACGGCGGCTCAGCGGGCTTGAGCGGGCGGCGGGAGGCGCAAGGGCCGCAGCGTGGTCGGAGCGGAGTGGAGGACGCGGCCGGGGAAGAGCTTGTGGGGGCGGCGAGCGGAGGCGCACAAGGCGGCCGGGTCCGGCGGCTTCGACGCGGGAGGGGCACCTGGTGGCGGGGTTGCGCTGCGCGAGGAGGGAGGCGAGGAAGAGGGAGGCGCGGGTGTGGGGAGCGGGCTGCGTCGGCAGGGGAGTCTGGGTGAGAGACGGCGAGAGGTAGAGGACGGGGTCGCGTGCGGTGAGGGAGGTGGGAGAGGCGCACCGCGTGGGGGACGCGGGGAGCGGGACCCGCGGGGAGAGGTGGGGCCACGGGGACGCGGTGAGCCGCTGGCGAGTGGGCCAACGCGGGTGGGTCCGGCCGGACATGGAGGGGAGTGGGGAGGCCAGGCTGTGTGGGGCGCGTGTGCTGTTTGGTGTGAGGAGTGAGGTGAGAGAGAGAGGTGGAGAGAGAGAGGGGGATGTTGGGTGATGTGGCAGTTTTAGATTGGTTAGGGGGGAGGGGAGAGGGTGAGGTGGCATGTTCTGATTGGGTGGAGTGAGGTGGACAGGGGGTGTGGGTAGGATAGTGGGTAGCTTTAGGAATTTAGGAGGTGGACCGATTTAAAAACAGGGGTGGTCGTTCGGGTCTACTCGGCCCGTTCGACTACCCCACAAAAATAATTTAATATTTTATTTACTTTAATTGGACCATTTGCAAACCGATAGCAACAAAACAAAATACTCCGGAGCCCCGGGGTTTGGCGTTTGAATAAAGATGGGGCGTTTTAGAAAACAAAACGGGCTTTGCGAAAATAGTTTTGGCAAACAATGCATGATGATGACGATGCAATGCACAAATTCAACGCGATTTTCTAGTAGTGGTTTGTGCGGGATGCCACATGATTTGATCACTAGAATGTTATATCACGGGAACAAGAAAAGAGTGCATGTCAGTAAAGAGATCAAACTAGGTATGGAGATACCGATGATCGAATCTCGGACATGTAATATATCGTGAAACAAAGGGATTAAGATACTAGCGTAAAAGGTTCACACGATCACAGAAGTCATCTTTGAATGTGTGGGAGTCAGTATGGATCTCCAGGTCCCGCTGCTGATTATTGATCGGAGAGGGGTCTCGATCATGTCTGCATTATTCGTGAACCGTAGGGTGACACACTCAAGGGACACCGACACCATTCGAAGCAAATGATATGTCAGAAAAGAAAAGGAAAGCGCATGAATTTATTTCACTAGACACCAGAACTGTTTCGGTTGAAATTGCTGAAACTGGTTCTGCATGTGAAATGGAATACTAGCAAGGGGTTTTATGTGAATGTTTGTTAATTAAAGTAATTAACAAAATTCTGAAAAAATAAATAAAAGAGTTTTATTTAAATGAGAGCTTGCATTAAATTTGGTGGAAATTTAATGCATGTGAGTGGATTTTTGAGTGGAGGCTCTTTTATGGGAGTGGAGGCTTTTCATTATGAGTGGGAGCTCCACCCACATGAATGTGGGAGAGGTGGGGGCAGCCCCCATGGCTGGGCGCCATGCCCCTTGGGTGCCCCCCTCTCCCCTATAAAAGGCCCCCCTCTCATCCTCTCAAAGCACACCTCCTCGCGAAGGATCTCTCTCCCCCCTTTAGAATTCCCCCATGGTCTCGGATCAGCGAGATACATGTTCTCGGTGGATTTTTCTAGAAGGATTTGTTGCTTCCGCTGCTTCGCTGGAGCGAGGGCGCGAAGGTTGTCGGGGTACCCGTACATGTGTGCGATCACGGATGCACCACTGCTTTGAGGTGCTGGACTTGATCGTGCTGGACCGGCTAGACCAGATGGACTTCATCATGATCTTGAGATCGGCAAGCGTTCGTCTACATCATCCACGAGTACAACCTCGTTAACGCTATTCGGTCTTCGAGGGTATGTATTCTATGGATGTATATCCACCCGTTGCTTGTATCTAGTAGATAGATCTTGGTACTTAGATGTTCCCATCGTAGGAAATTTTTTGTTTTCTATGCTGCGAACCTACACTAGATGTGTGATTGCATCATCGGGAACCTTAAGACATTTCCAGAGTTGTGATACATGGAAAACATTGTGAACTTGAGTCAATCTTGGTGGTAGCTCCAAAGCATAAGCTATAGTCCTGTTCTGACTGAGCACTTTGAATGGTCCTATATATCTGGGACTCAATTTTCCTTTAACTCCGAACCTCTTAACTCCTTTCATCTAGCTTACTTTGAGATATACCATGTCTCCTACTTCAAGATGCCATGATCTTCGGCTTAGATCGGCATAACTTTTCTGTCTACTTTGAGCTATTTTCAATCTATCCTTGATTATATCGATGATAAATTGCCTTTCCTTGATATAGTCTGGTGCAAATTCTTTGCTACTACCAGGCTCATACCAACATATTGGTGATCTACACTTTCTTCCATAGAGTACTTGATATGGAGCTGCCTTTAGACTACTTTGATAGTTGTTGTTGTAGGAAAATTCTACTAATGGTAGATGATCTTCCCATGAATCTCCAAAAATCTAATGCACAAGACCTAAGCATGTCTTCCAATATTTGATTGGTTCTTTCAGTTTGACCCCCAGTTTCTGGATGATAGGCTGTACTGAAATCCAACTTTGAACCAAGTGCTTCATGTAATTGTTTCCAAAATGCTGAAGTAAACACATATCCCCTATCAGTTATGATCTTCTTGGGTACTCCATGCTTACTTACTATCTCCTTGATATAAACTTATACTAACTTCTCAGTATTATCTTTCAGATTTACCGGAATAAAATGTGCACTTTTAGTGAGTCTATGAATAATCACCCATATCATATCTTTCCATTTTGGTGTCATGGGTAATTCTGTGATGAAATCCATACCAATTTCCTCCCATTTCCATTCCGGGATTTCCAATGGTTGTAACGGTCCTGTTGGACTTTGATGTTTATCTTTTAACCTTTGGCAAGTATGGTATTCTGACACATATTTTGCAATGTCCCTTTTCATGTTATTCCACCAGAATAATTCTTTCAAATCCATGTACATCTTTGTACTTCCTGGATGAATGGAATATGGTGTCTCATGTGCCTCTCGAAGTATCACTTCACGAATTTCTGACACATCTGGAACACAAAGACGATCTTGGAACCATAAAGATCCATAATCTCCTAAGCGAAAAACTGATGCTTGACCTTGAGATATCCTTTGAATTTCTTCAGCAATAAAAGGATCATCAACTTGATGTCTAAAAATTTCATGCCTGAGATCACTATTCTGTTCTATAAATACCTGCATAGTAGCTAGTCCTCCAAGAGTCTCTGTTCTTATGAATTGAAGTTCCAATCTTTCCAAATCCATCTGTATCTCTTTTGGTAGTTATTGATTGATAGGCTGAATATCTGCGCTCTTTCGACTTAAAGCATCTGCTACAACATTTGCTTTTCCAGGGGTATAATTGATTGTCAGATCATAATCTTTGATTAGCTCTAACCAACGCTTCTGTCTCATATTCAATTCCTTTTGAGTGAATAAATATTTGAGACTTTTGTGGTCAGTGTATAACTCACACCTTGCTCCATAAAGAAAATGCATCCATCCTTTCAAAGCAAAGACTACTACTGCTAATTCCAAATCATGGGTTGGATAATTGACTTCATGTGGTTTTACTTGTCTTGATCCGTAAGCAATTACTTTACGATCTTGCATTAACACACAACCCAAACCTTCTTTAGATGCATCACAGTATACTGTAAAGTCCTTCCCTGTTTCAGGAACTGCTAGAATTGGAGCGATAGTTAATCTAGTCTTTAGCTCCTGAAAGCTTGCTTCACACTTCTCATCCCAAATGAACGGGGTGTTCTTTATTAGCAATTTGGTCATTGGTCCAGCTATCTTGGAGGAACCTTCAATGGATCTCCGATAATAACCAGCCATACCCAATAAACCTCAAATTTGTTTCACATTGGTTGGTGCAGTCCATTCTAATACTGATTGAACTTTGGATGGATTTATAGCAATCCCATCCCTACTGATCACATGACCAAGGAATTCTACCTCATCTAGCCAAAATTCACACTTACTGAACTTAGCATAAAGCTTATGTTCTCTTAAGATCTGCAATGCTATTCTCAAATGATTAGCATGCTCTTCCTTATCCTTTGAATATATCAAAATATCATCAATAAACACTATGACAAACTTGTCCAAGTATGGCATGAAGATTTTGCTCATCAGATCATGAATATTGCTGGTGCATTGGTCAAACCAAATGGTATGACAAGATACTCATGGTGTCCATACCTTGAGACAAATGTTGTCTTTGGAACATCTTCCGGTTTGATTTTTATCTGGTGGTATACAGATCTTAGATCAATCTTGGAAAATACTACAGCTCCTTCAACTTGATCAAACAGATCTTGAATTCTTGGAAATGGGTACTTATTCTTGATGGTAACATTGTTGAGATTTCTATAGTCCCCACACATCCTTCTTCCTCCATCACTTTTATCTACAAATATCACCGGAGTTACCCATGGAGATACACTTTCTTGAATGAATCCCTTCCTGGCTAACTCATCAATTTGCTCTTTTAGTTCTTTTAATTCCTTCGAACCCCTCTTGTATGGTGCTTGAGCAATTGGTGTTGTACCCGAAATTAGATCAATAGTGAACTCTATTTCTCTATGTGGTGGCATTCTTGGTAACTCTGCTGGAAAAACATCATGAAACTCATTTAATACAGGAATATCCTCCAACTTGACCTCCTTGATTGAATTCAACTAAAGATCCACTATGATATGACTGTGCTTATCATCTTGATAAACTATCCTTGCTCCACTTGGAGTCTTGATTGAAATAGTTTTATCCTCACAATTAATCTAAGCCCCATGTCCAGTCACCTAGTCCATACCCATCACTACTGCAATTCCCTTCAAAGGAATCACATAAAGGTCCGTAAAGTATGTACAACCACAGATCGAGATAACCTGATCTTGTTTAATGTGGCGTACAACTACATTTCCCCCTGCCGTCACCATGGTCATAGGGTTTTCTAACGCTGCCCTTCTAATCCTGAATTTATCACAGAATTCTTCAGAAATGAATGAAGTAGTTGCACCGGTATCAAATAGAACTTTTCCAGGATTGGTAAGGATATTGAGCGTACCTATCACTTCATGCTCGGAGTTATCCACCTCCTCCAAGGTTGCACAATTCATCTTCCCGGTAGGTCTGTTCCTTTTTCCATTGTTGTTCTTGACATAATTTCCTCCTCTATTGGGTTGTCCATTGCCTCCACTGGTTTGTCCTCCACCTTTAATAGGACAACCACCTTGTGGTTTGCTTGAACAATTTGGCTTTATATGACCCCTCTGGTCACAAGCATGGCAAACTATCATTGGTTTATGGCAATCCCTTCTCATATGCCCTGGAAGTTTGCAATTATGGCATATAATATTCCTTTCGGTTGGATTTGCACTCCGGTTGGAATTGTTGTCCCTACACTTCAACTCCATCACACTTTCAGGAACATGATACTCACGGAACCTTTGCTTGAACTCTTCCCAGGTATACTCTCTTCCTGGTGGTTGCATTGCTAACTGATTTTCCCACCATGATGTTGTAGGTCCAGTGAAAAGATGAGTTGCATACCTCACCTTTTCCTCATTATTGCAACCTACAGTTTTCAACTTTCTCTCAGTATCTGCTAGCCAATCTTCTGCATCCATTGGTTCTGGAGCTGATGAAAAAGGTAACGGCCTTGCATTCCGGAAGTCGGAAAGACTCACTCCTCCGCCTTCAGGTGCTCTCTGGTTTACTGCTCGCCCCAACAGCTCTTCCATGAACTTGTTTTGGTTTTCTTGCATCCTTTGCATGTATTGCATAAAGTTCTGCTCCATTAGCGGCCTCATTGGTGGTGGTGGTAATGCTCCCTGATTTCCAGAATCTGCATTTGCCTTCTCCTTAGCCTCGTGCTCCATGCATTGTTGTTTAGATTCGGTTTCTACACCCGATTCCATGACCCCTGTGTCCTGCAACATAAAGCGAATACTCATAATTATATCATGCACATGTGTTCTGAGCTCAAATTTACGCATAGAACTAGTCACACAATGGAAAACAAAACCCAAATAAAATCCAAATATGCATTTCACATATTATACATTACAAACCACTTAGTAAATACAAAGTTATTACAACATGTACCATATAGGTACTATACCAAATTAAAAACACCACCTCACTCATTTAGCTACATCATTCTCTCGGATTACAATACGCAATACCTGATACTTCCTAATAAGTAAACTGCTTCTAGTATCTGCGACGCTCATCATACATGCCTGAAGTACAACCGTGATGACGTGATGTCCGTCGCACAGTTTGTGGAACAAATGGTCTTCCAGAAGGAACATACTCAGTATCTGAAGTATCAGGACTTGAGTCATTACTCAACCTAAGTGCATTAACTCCATCCAGCTCAGCTGAAATGTCTTCAGAAACCTTTTCAACATCATCACCCACTTGTATCTCCTGAGCTTCATTCCTAGAGTTGTCAACATAATACGTAGATTCTTCTGCTCCCCAGGTGCTCTGTTGGGCAAGATAATTAAACACTGGATAATGTATATTCCCTAGGTTTTGAGAAGGTGTTGATGATTCAAAAACTCTCTCCTCGGGATCTTCTTCCTCATCCTAGCTTTCTACAAATATGGTATTTCTACTACTGTTATTATGATTGGTTCTCGCACCCATCCAGCTGGATTGTCCAACAACTCTATTAGACCCATCTACGGACATCTGATTCCCTTGGGATCCTTCAAATGACCCTATTCTCCATCCATCAGAATTCTCAATAGGAAGTTCTGATTCAGATCCTTCCTTAGAAGCATGTAATACAGAATACCTCATATCTAAAGTAGGATAATAGGTAGGTTCTAGTCTGGGTGAATAAGGATATGGTGTAAAAGAGTTGGGATCTATGGGTATATCCTTAAAGATTGGTTTTGCACTACTCCTTGCTTCTTTCTCCAACTGGAATGCTAACTGCTTCCTTCTTTATAGATCGGTTAGATCCTCTAACATGTCATTTTTATCTTCAACTATAACTTGGTGTGTCTTATAAAAAGACGCAACAAGTGTTCGATATCGATCCATAAACTTAGAAGCTAACTTAGGATGCTTCTTTACCAAGGTAAGATGATCTGGTACTGGCTACGAGTCTATAGAATCATGAGGAATCACAGAAAATGTGCTCCCTTCTAAATCCTTGGCTTTATGCTCCTGGATATTAGTTATCGCCTCCACTATAGCAACATGGTATGCTGCTAAATGACTTCTACCTTCACCT
Organism: Avena longiglumis; assembly: GCA_030063025.1. NCBI lineage: Eukaryota > Viridiplantae > Streptophyta > Magnoliopsida > Poales > Poaceae > Avena > Avena longiglumis. The sequence goes on from CP125977.1 coordinate 447,772,855, forward strand.
ATAGGTAGATCGTGATATAGCCCAAGATCCTCTAGAAGTTGGATACTCACTCGATACTTGGATAGCATACGACCATCATAATAGGTTAGGGTATTCACTGGAATTTTAGTTGAACAACTAAAAACCCTTAAGAGTTGATGAAGCTGATCAGTGAATGATCCTTGGTAATCATCGAGAGTCTCCTCTTTCCTTACCAAAGTTTGTTTTGGAAACTTTGGTGCCATAACTCTGTATAAATATTTTTTGTTAGTAATCAGTAATATATTGCATCATAACAAAGAATTATCGCACTAAAATATATAACGGAATATTATCATTTGAATACCCATTATACGCTTTTAGAGAATTCTTTATCGTTGCTATACACTCTTACAGGTAATACCCTTTACTAGGTTTCCAACCTAATATCAAAGCAATTTGCTCTGATACCAACTGCGATGACCCAACATATCATTGCATGTGTAGTATACTATAGTCGTTGACATGACACTCACAGAACACCGTTCCGTAAATATCACATCCCTCAGAGTGGTACAACAGAAACATTGCGGGTCCATATTACAAACATACACACATTATTATTATTAAAATACCAGAAGTTCATGACTTCAAAAGATTCAACTTTCAAACCAAATATAAAGTGTTTTAGCAGAAGTTTTAAAGTGACAACTTCAAGTCCAAATTGAGCTCAACAACTTATTATTATATGCTGTTCATGTTGCTTGGCTGAATTGGTTACTAGAACTAAGGTAATTATTCTGACTCATGGTGCTCTTCTCCATAGACGACGTCGTAGTCCACCCCTTCTACGGCACCGTACAGGTCGGGCTCTTCATAGAAGACCTCCTCTTGGTTTTCGGCTGCATACATTGGGGTATCTTCTGGATCCTCACAGTCTAATCATGGGATCAAAGGAAAAGGTGAGTAAAAGCGTTACCCAACAAGTTCATTATATGCAAGGTGGGAAGTTTGATGCTCTATATACCACCATGGACTATAAGTCCTTGGCACTATGCAGTTTTCGTAAATATTTCTTCAAAGATCGATTTTATTGTTAAAAACTATGCCCATCAGCCTTCACAGGTTTACCAGAACTTTCATGGAGTTCCTTTCCTGCCGCGTTCGTAGCTCCTTCCCGAAAAATCGAGTAACAAGTTACAATTTTTACACTCTGCAGAGGTGCGTTACTTTACCCATCAGAGATCAACTCCTTGTTGCACAACCGGGCGCACTTTCCCATCCACAATTCCATGATGTGGGACCTAGTAGGTGATCCAAGCCAATTACTGCCCTTTCCGCGACCCCTTATGTCTGCACGATCCTTCGGGGCTGGCTCACCTCCGTTAATCCCTCGTACGGGAAGGCTAAAACCCTGATGAGTTCCCGTGACTCTATGAGCTGGTGATGCCCCTGGCAAGTACCAAATAGGTCCGGCTAAACCTCTGAAAGCCACTCATAGATAATCTAGACACCAAAAACGTGGGGCCTAAGGGTGCCCACCCATATGTTGGATCCGCACAAGGAATCACAATGTCACGTTAAGGTTGTCTTGCCTCCATACAAAAGGAAAAGGATACAAGTGACTTCTCCGTCCCATTCCAAATCTCATGAATAACGCGTTATATACGGCGCTAGAATCACTGATGTCATGGGTTGTTAAATTCCTAGGTGATTATCATTGTTGCAAATAGAAACCTAAGTTCTATTGCTCCACTATATCATCACTTAGGATGATATTTATTTATTTGAGAAAATAATATTTTCTTTCCTTGAAACATACTCCCTCCTGAAAGAACATGTGGGCCCCCATGTGTGGTTTTGGTAATTAATGACAATATCTATGGACTAATGCTTGTATCAAGTTGTACTTGTAGGAATTTGTTGGAGATATGCCCTAGAGGCAATAATAAATGTAGTTATTATTATATCTTTGTGTTTATGATAAATGTTTACATTCATGCTATAACAGTATTAACAAGGAAACATTAATACTTGTGTGATTTGTAAACTAAATTAGAGTACCTAGTAAAGCCTCTTCATAATACTAGCTTGTTGGTTAATAAATGATTGTGGTTTCCCTATCATGAACATTGAGATGTTATTAACAACAATATCATATCGTTAGGAGAATGGTATGATGGACATACTTCTATAGATAAGCATAGCATAAAGATCAAGTCATTTTAATAGTTCAATTGCTATATGCTTTCTGATACATAGTAATCTAATTCCTTCGACCATGAGATCATGCTTATCACCATCACCGGAAGGATGCTTTGATGACATCAAACACCACACCATAACTGGGTGGCTATAAAGGTGGCATTGAGTGTTCATAAAGTATGGGTTGAGACACATGGATCAAAAGTGTGATTTGTCCATCCATATGACGGATAGATATACTCTGGGCCCTCTCGGTGGAATGTCATCCAATTGGCTTGCAAGCATGTGACTGGATCACAAGGGATCACATATCACGGGAACGAGAAAAGAGTACTTATCAGTAACGAGGTTGAACTAGGTATGCAGAGATACCGACGATCAAAACCTCGGATAAGTAAACTATCATGAGACAAAGGGAAATTGGTATCGTATGTAAGTGGTTCATTCGATCGCAAAGTAATCGTAGAAATATGTGGGAGCCATATGAATTTCCAGATTACTCTATTGGTTATTATTCGGAGAAGTGTCTCGATCATGTCCGCATAATTCACGAACCGTAGGGAGACACACTTAAGGATTTGATGTTGTTGAGTAGTTATGGAATGATGAGTAAGAGACCGAATGTTGTTCGGAGTCTCGGATGGGATCCGGGATATCACGAGGAGATCCGGAGAATAAGATTCATATAAGGAAAGTCCTCTTTCGGGGTTGGAGAATGATTCCGGTGTTTTCATCGGGAATGTTCTAGAAGGGTCCGGAAGGTCCGGCACTCCGGAGGGGAAGGATACATGAATGTGTCATAACAAGTTGGAATGGTTGCATCATGTACTAGGTGTCATCGCTGAGCAAAATAAAGGTATAAATCAAATCCTAGTTTGAAAAGTCAAACACCAATTTGAAAAGTCAAACGGCAAGTTTGCTTGGTGGAGGGAGAGTAGGAAATCTACTTGGGGAGGAGTTCCTCTCCCTCCACCCGCCGGCCAAGGAGGCCGAGTTGGGGGAAGACTCTCCTCCCCTAGCCGGTGCCCTCCCACCTATATAAGGAGGGGCAGGGGTGCCCCTCTAGAAACACACCTCTCACCACCCAAACCCTAGCCCTAAGCCGCCGGCGCCACCACCCCCTGCCGCCGCCTAGGGCACCACCAACTCGCCGATTTGGGGTGAAACCCTAACCCTAGCCGCCGGCTAGACTCCTCCCTTGGTGCCTCTAAACCCTAGATCACCAAGGCCTCTCTCATAGTCCACCATACTCGCTTCGGCTTAAGGCGAAGCCCTGCGAGATCTCCCCTCTACTTCCGGTACCATGACGTCGTGCTGCCGGAATCGCGAGGAGAGTTCTACAAGCTCTGCTGCCTGCTGGAACAAGAGAGGGGAAGGTCTTCATCGAGTACCAAACGTGTGACGGACTGCGGAAGCGCTGCCGGAACGCAGATCCGGAAGGATCGTCTACACGATCTTGAGATCGGCAAGAGTACGACTACATCACCCACGAGAATCCGCTCTTGTTAAACACTTTGGAATCTTCGAGGGTGAGTTATTCTATCGACTCGTTGCTACAATCTAGTAGATAGATATTGGCTTGTTTGTTTGTATGCGGTAGATTTTTTTTTTCCATGCTACGAACCCCTACAGTGGTATCAGAGCCATGTCTATATGTAGATCTGTTGCACAAGTAGAACACAATGGTCATTGTGGGCGGTGGTGCTTTTATTATCAATTGCTTCTTGTGTACTTTGCATCTTGCGGTATGATGGGATGAAGCGGCCCGGTCTAACCTTACATGACATCGTTCATGAGACTTGCTCCACGCTTAACATGCAACTTGTATTGCATAAGTGGCTTTGCGGGTGTCTGTCTCTCCCATTATAGTATAGATCCAATTTACAATGGGCACTTGATAGTTCAAACATCAACGTTGTGATTCTTGTTCGTAAGTTATATCGACTCTTATTGAAAGCCCCAAACCACGTAAAATATGCAAAGAAATTAGAGGCGTATAACTTTGTTTTGCAGGGGTGTGCTATGATGTGATATGGCCATGATTGTGATTATATTTGATGTATGCAATGTTCCTTATTGTAAGTTGGCAACCGGCAGGAGCCATATGGTTGTCTTTAATTTATGTTAAGACCCGCGTGTCTATTCAAAGTAGTTGTAATAGTTGAAGCTGGTGGACGACAACCATGGAGCAGCGTCATTGACCTTGATGCAATGCCGGTGATGATGGAGATCATGTTTGTGCTCGAAGATGGAGATCGGAAGCACAAAGAAAAAAGGCCATATCATATCACATATTATGAATTGCATGTGATGTTAATCCTTTATGCATCTTGTATTGCTTAGTTAACGACGGTAGAATTATAAGATGATCCCTCATGCACATAAATTTCAAGTTCTAAAGTGTTCATCCTTAGTAAGCACCGTTGCTAAAGCTTGTTGTTTCGAAGCACCACGTGATGATCGGGTGTGTTAGATTCTGCAAGTGTATACAACGTGAGCAAGCCAGATTTTCTCATGCGGAAGCTAAGGTTTGATATTGACGAGCCTAGCATGTACAGACATGGTCTCGAAACACGGATCACCGAAAGTTAAAGCATGAATCATATAGTAGATATGATGAACATGTCGATTATTCGCCATTGAAGCTACATCAACTCTCGTGATGATCGGTTTTGATGTGGTGGATTTGGTTCGTGTGATCACTAAAACAATGTGATGGATATTGTTTTGAGTGGGAGTTCACCTAGATTAATTTAACTATTAATTAGAACTCAATTTGTCATAAACTTAGTCTCAATTATTGCAAATATGTTGTAGATCAATGGCGGGCCCTACCATCAATTTTAATGCGTTCCTAGAGAAAGAAAATGTAAGGTTCCCAACCTTTAATAAGGTAGAGATCCCTGTGTTTACAATGCTAGTCCCTGGATCAATAGCTAGCATCCACAGTTAAGATGTAATATCAAGAAACAAAGGTCATAATACAAGTTTATAACCAGGAATAACATAATTTATTACATCTTACATAGCTCATTTGGCTATTACATTACATTGCAGCGGAATATCTATAAGCATGGGGTCCTTCATCTTCAAAGTGCCACAGGCAGACATGTTGGTTGTAGACTTGTAATCCTACTTCACTAATATCAAACAAACCTGCAACATAACAAGTTACAACCACAAGGGTCAATACATTTGAATTGTATTGGCAAGTGATACTATGGTAGTATAGTGGAGTCTATCATCTATATGCATTTGGCTAAGTGGAGATTAGGCTTGCTTTTCTCAAAATAGATTTTCCTTATCATTTGAAAACACTAAGTTTTTGCTTTGACAAAATCACCCAAGGAACCACCAATAGAAATTGGTGAACCTTAAACCCTTGTTCAACCACAAGTTTTTAACTTAGAAATTGGGATGATGAGATTCTTGATAGCTTCCATGTCTTGATGCTCAAATTGTCCTTTGCCAGGGACATGGCTAAGTACTTAGATTTTACACTATGTAGAGGTGGTGCACTTTCCCCACAAGACTTGGTTTCACCAAGACAAGATCTTTCAGAAGCCTTCCCTTAGACCAAAATGGACGCGCTCCAACCTATCAATCCCCTACCACCAACTATCCATTTGGCTAAGTTATTGCAACCTATATGATCCAGGCAGAGCCCATAATGCCAAGTGGCTGCACTTGAAGCTTCTCAACATTTGACATCTCAAATCTCTTTGTTCCTGGGTGGCCATCCACAAGTGAGATACACAAGGTTCACCAGTCCCCTGGCCTTGTGTAACCACTCAACACAAACCATTCCTTCCATTCCACCCAGGTGATTCATTCACTTAGTTGTTTTATTAAACAAAACTCAAGTCTTCAGACTTAGAAATTTTCCATAGCATGAATTTATATTCCACCCTTGTTTTCTACTAGCTAAGCTAAGCATGATAGTAGTAGGAATCTTTATTTGGTCTTTAAATATTCTTTATTTAATAATTCTTTCTTCATCTTATAAAATCCTTATCTTTTTATTTTAGAGATCCAAACTTGATGATTCCAATTTGTAAAATCTTGTTTAATATTTTTTTATCCTTTTAATTCCCTTCAAGATTATTTGCTCACCACTTGGTATGGATTTATAGATAGGTTCTTTATTAGCTTTGGAAATTTAATTTCCTTATCTTATTAAATTCATAAGATTTTATTTATGGCTCCAAGTTAAGTGAAACCAATTTCTATGGCTTTATAATATTTATATTGATCATTCTTGATCATTTGAAAATGTTTGTTGACAAGATTTTATATGGATCAAAACCATAGGCTTGGAGATAACTTGGAAATGATTTTTATTCCATTAGGGTTCAGGGTTTGGATTTATTTTCCAAGTGTTTAAATTTCCAGATACATTCATTGAGGAATGCATTTCTATTGATTCGGATTTTGTTGAATTCAAACTTTAATTAAAGTTTGTTCAAGATGGGATTTTTAAGTTTCCATTTAGAAACAAAAGTTTCTTTTCACCCTGATTTTCAACAATAATTTTATTTTGTTTTATTTATTTTCACATTACAATATTTGGAAAATCTTGGGATGTGACAGAAAAATTGAAAAACAATGGAAGCAACTTCGCGGATTGGTTCCGCAATTTGAGGATTGTCCTCAATGCTGGTAATTTGACCTATGTTCTGGATGCACCGCTAGGTGACCCGCCTGCAGCTACTGCTACCAATGAAGTAAAGAATGTTTACCTCGCTCGGAAGAATCAGTACTCCACAGTTCAGTGTGCTATCTTGTATGGTTTGGAATCGGAGCTTCAGAAAAGGTTTGAGAATTCAGACCCACATGATATTTTCCGTGAACTCAAATTGATATTTGAGCCTCACGCGGCAGTTGAGAGCTATGAGGCTTCTGAAAAGTTCTTTAAGTGCAAGATGGAAGAGGGCAGCTCCGTTAGTGAGCATGTGCTTAAGATGTCTGGGCACGCAAACAAACTCCAAAGCTTGGGTATAGTGATTCCTAATGCTTTGGGGATTTACCGTGTCCTCCAATCACTACCACCAAGTTACAAGAACTTTGTAATGAACTACAATATGCAAAGCATGAACAAGCAGTTGCCAGAACACTTCTCCATGTTAAAATCTGTAGAAGTGGAGATCAAGAAAGATCACCAAGTGTTGATGGTCAATAAGACCACCAAATTCAAGAAAGGCAAGTCTAAGCAAAATGAACACTTCAAGAAGGGTGGTAAGAAAGTTATCGCACCGACGAAGAAGACCAAGGCTAGACCTAAGCCTGATACTGAGTGCTTTTACTGCAAGGGAGAAGGTCACTGGAAGCGGAATTGCCCAAAGTACTTGGCGGATTTGAAGAACGGAAACATCAAGAAGAAAGGTATATCCGATATACATGTTATTGATGTGTATCTCACTAGTACTCGTAGTAGTGCCTGGGTATTTGATACTGGTTCGGTTGCTCATATTTGTAACTCGAAACAGGTGCTACAGAATAAACGGAAGCTAGCGAAGAACGAGGTGACGATGCGCGTAGGAAATGGATGAAAGGTTGATGTGATCGCGGTGGGCACGCTACCTATTCATCTACCATCGGGATTAGTTTTATACTTAAATAATTGTTATTTGATGCCTGCGTTAAGCATGAACATTATATCGGGATCTTGTTTATTGCGAGACGGTTACTTGTTTAAGTCCGAGAATAATGGTTGTTCGATTTATATGAGTAATATGTTTTATGCACATGCACCTTTGATAGATGGTCTATTCTTATTGAATCTCGATAGTGGAAATACACATATTAATAAAATTGAAGCTAAACGTTTGAAATTGAGCGATAACTCGACCTATATGTGGCACTGTCGTCTTGGTCACATTGGAGTGAAGCGTATGAAGAAACTCCATTCCGATGGACTTCTTGAATCACTTGATTTCGAATCACTTGAAAGATGTGAAGCATGTCTGATGGGTAAAATGACTAAGACTCCATTTTCTGGTATGATGGAGCGAGCTACGGACTTATTGGAAATCATACATACCGATGTGTGGGGTCCGATGAGTGTTGCTACAATCTAGTAGATAGATCTTGGCTTGTTTGTTTGTATGCGGTAGAAATTTTTTGTTTTCCATGCTACGAACCCCTACAGAATTGTCCATAGGCAATGCTTGAACCATATGTTGGCTTCAAGGTTTGGAGAAGAAGAAAGTGAAGAGGATCAAGTGGTGACCAAGGTGTTCAAAGAGTGATCCACAGATTGGTCATGTGAGAGTTAAACCTATGAAGATCTCATTCTTAAATCTTTCCATCCTTGGTGATCATGGATCGATGAAGACAAGGTCAAAGTAAAGGTTTCCCCATGTTGTATGGGGGAGTAACTTGCAAGTCTTCATCAAGAAAGTGCGTACAAGAGCAATCAAGAAAGGTGTTCCATCTTGAGAAGGACAAGACCGTCTAAATCATAATGAAGTGGAATATGCGCAAGGAAAAGGTATGATATTGATAGGGTTTCTTTCTTACCGGTCTCGTGGTGTTAGTTGGGGAGACCGGTTTATAGGATAGACAACCGTACTATCAAGAGGGGCTCCCAAGTGAGTAACTCGATCATATCGTTCAGAGAGAGCTCAAACCTTTGAATATTTAGCATCATCCTTTCTTGGTTGTTATATGGATCTTATCCATGTGAGGTTCTAGAGCTTGTGGTAATATTCATAACAAGCCCTAGTTCATCAAAAATGGATTTCCCCTTTAAATCTTATTGCGTTTTTTATCTTCGAGGTTTTACCGGTTTGTCTGTTAGAGATAGGTAAAACCTTCCATTATTTGTTTCTTACTCATGTGAGGATTTAGATCTTGTTTTAATCTCCATGACAATCTCTAGTTCATTGAAAACGGATTTCATATGCACTCTCTACTATGTTTTTGATGTTGGATGTTTTACTGGTTTGTCTTTTTGAGAGAGGTTAAACCTTTCGTAATTTGGTTCTATACTCCCTAGATGGACTATTATGTTTTTATGTATGATCTTGTAGAGCTTATTGTCCTCTTTAAAACGAGCCCAAGGTCATCAAAATCGGAGTCCGGATGCAAAAGTTATGGATGTTTTCGTATTGGTCTTTCTGCCAGTTTTTGTAAGACGGGAGACTACGGACTAATCTTCGGTCTAATCTCCATACCGCATCCAGTACGTCCTCCAGATTGTCCCCGTTTGGCCTGGGTACACCGGAGACTCCAGACCGGGCGATTCCTGGGCCTAACGTTTGGATTTCTAGGGACCTATTTAAGGGTCCCTTCTTCCCCAATGGTTCCCTAGCTATCTTGCAAGTTTTACCCCACCATTGTTGACCTTTTGAAGCTTGCTACCCCCCTTCAATCCCTCCCTTGATTCTTGCATATAATTTAGGGATTTGAAAGAGGAGATCTAGATCTACAATCCTACCAATCCATCTCTCCTCTAAGTGAGGGGAACATCTTGGGATCTAGATCTTGGAGTCTTTTGTGGATTTCCTCATTTGTTCTTCCTCTCTTATTCCCCCACAAGCTTTTGTAGCTTTGGTGGAATTTGGGAGAGAAGGATTTGAGCACTACTTGTGTTCTTGCCATTGCATTTGGTGCATCGGTTTGAGTTCTCCCCGGAGGATTTGGTGAGTGAAAGTTGAGAAGCTTTTTACTCTTGGGTTCTTGGAATCCTAGACAGTTTGTTGGTGTTGCAGGTTGTGGCCTTGGTGGCGTTTGTTGGGAGCCTCCAATTAAGTTGTGGAGAAGTGCCCCAACCTTGTGAGATGTTCCGGTTTGCCACCGACAAGTGCACCGATAGTGGAAGTGTGGATCGATCCCATTAGGGTGAGATTCACCAGAGAATAAGGGAGGCCTTTTGTGGAGTTGGTGGTTTGATACCACCCCCTCTCCAAACGAGACGTACTCCATGTTGGGAGGAACTCGGTAAAATATCGTTGTCCCCACGTGCCTCGGTTATCTCTATACCCGAGCTCTTTACTTATGAACTTTACATTGTGATAGCCTTCGTGCTTGAAGTAATATATATCTTGCTATCACTTTGTTGCTTGTATTGCTTAGCATAAGTTGTTGGTGCACATAGGTGAACCTTAGTTGTTCTAGGTTGTGCTTTACAATGTAAACACTAGTTTTATTCCGCCTTTGTTGAGCTACTCTAGGAAAAGTTTTAATTGCCTATTCACCCCCCTCTAGGCGACATCCATATCCTTTCAATTGGTATCAGAGCCTGGTATCTCATTTTAGGCTGCACCACCTTCAGAGTAAAGATGTCGGATAGGGGATTAGTGCACAAGGACACGCTCACATTAGATGGCACAAATTATGATGTTTGGAAAATTCGCATGCTTAATTTATTTCGGGAAATTCACCCAATTATCGAGGGATATCTATATGTGGGTTTATCTTCTCCTATGGATACCCAAAACGAATCTTTAGAGGAGAAGTTGAACTCTCATATAGATGCTCTAGCTACTAAAATTCTTTTGCATGTTGTGAGCAATGTAGTTCTTTCTTCTATCATGCCTTATTCAAGTGCTCGTGAGATATGGACCAAGCTTCAAGATAAATATAGCAAGTCCAACATTTTTGAGGATGATTATGTTGCTTCCACTTCCGGTCGAGATGAGTTCTCATCCTCTACCACTTCACCAACATGTGACTTTTCACAAGGTAATGATATGGTGAGTGGTGATAGAAATTGCAATTTGGATAGTGTGCTTCCTATTTGTAATCCTTCATCTCTATCTAGTTGCAATGATCTATCTTTGGACCCTAACACTTCTAGCACTACAAACTTCTTACATGATTGTGTTAATAGTCCTTGCATATCATGTAGAAATGACTTGAATAAATCTCATGATGATATGCTTGTGTTGTCTTGTTGCCATGATAAAAATGCTTCTATTTCCTCTAGTTCTTGTGTTGCTAACCATGTAGAGGAAACCGAAGATTCTATGGACCAAGACAAGGTCTTGAATAGAGCTACAAGTGCAATCTCATCATCACCTTCCTCCGGTTATCACATATGCCTTATGGCTAAGGGAACAAAGGTAACCTCTTTGGATCCCATTGTATCTCATGATGATGATGATGATGAGGTTGAAAATGATAATGAGGATTATAGAGGTAAGTATGATATTACCTCTATTAAGAAAATGGGAGAGGTTGTCTATGGCGCTCTCTTCAAAAACAAAATTGCTTCCTCCAACTTTCTTGAAATCTTGAATTATGCTATAGAAGACAATGATCTTATTGAGGAGCAAGAGAACTTAATTGATGAACAATTTATGCGTGAGAGTAAGTATGCTAATGAAATTTCTCAACTAAATGACTCCCTTGAAGAAGAACAAACCACCAAAGAATCTCTTGAGGAGACTTTCACTCTAGAATTATCTAGAGTAAAATAATACCATGATAGAGAACTTGTGGTGGAAAACTCCTTCAAGTTTAAAAATTATGAACTTGAAGTTGCTTATTCTAAACTTTTTGAGGATTTTAAGCATCTTGATAATGGCTCTCGGGTTGTTAAGAGGGAGCTCATCAAACTCACCAAGTCGCATGAGCAACTTAAAGCTTCATATTCAAAAGAGCTTGCCAAGTTGCCCTCACCTCTCGCTAATAATGATGATGCTTGTGCTACTAACTCTATTTCTTGTGAAGCATCTATTTTGGAGGAGAATGTTGAGCTAAAGGCTCAACTTGCGTTGCTAACTAGCAACTACGGGAAATTAGAAGAAAGTCATGTTAAGCTCTCAAGCTCACATGAGGATCTTCTAGTCTCCCATGGTAGGCTAAAGTTAGCTCATGAGGCCATCGTGTCAAAGGTAACATCTAGTGGGCCTCATGTGGACATTATCACTACATCTACTCCAAATGTTATATTGCCATGTGCTAATCCTTGTAGTTCATCCTCTCACAACCATGATATATCTCGTGATGAATTACATTCCGTGCCTTGTTGCTCTAACAATGTAGCATCTACTTCCTCTAGTGTTTTTGTTGAAACTAACCATGTAGAGGAAATAAAAAGGCTCAAGGCTCAAGTCACTTCTTTGAAGAATGACCTGAAAAAGGGTCATCAAGGGAAGGTCACACTCAACAAAATCTTGAGTGTGCAAAAATCCCCCAATGACAAGAGTGGGCTTGGATTCAACTCCAATATCAAGAACAAGTCCGCTATCAAGTTGAAGCACAAGGACAACAAGAAGAATGTTCAAGATCAAGTCAAGAATCCGGCCAACATTGTTTGCTTCAAGTGCAAGGAAGAAGGGCACCATGTTAGATCTTGCCCATTAAAGAAAAAGCCTCTTAGTGTGAAGCAACAAGGGAAGTGGCCTCAAGCTCCACCTCAAGTCATTAAAGGGCCTCTTCATAAGAGGACAACTCGAACTCTTCCTCGAGTTGTGGCTTCACCTAAGAAGAAAGATGGAAAGAGAAGAACTTGCTACATATGTCGTGCAAAGGGGCATATTTCTTCCTCTTACACTATTGGTATCTCCTCATCCAACCCAATCTTTATTGATGATGCTTATTCTATTTGTAAGGATGAGGTTGGCAATGTGTTTTCCAAATTTGTTGGTGCTTAATGTGGGTTCAAGAAAAGAACCATTTGGGTTGCCAAGCCTATTGTGACTAACCTCTTAGGACCCAACTTGGTTGGGGACCAACAAGCCAAAACTTGATCAATAGGTATTGATGGAGGGCATTGGAGACTTGGTTACATTATGAAGAATTGAGGGATCTTCATCAATTATTTGTGTCAAGCCAAGCCATTTGGATTATCATGATTATGTTATATATCCAATGTTCCTCCTTGTGGTAACATATGCTTAACTCATTACATTGAAAGTTACTCGCCCCCTTGTGCATGTGTTGGTTTTGTATCTTCCATGCTTTTGTACATGTTGTGCTTTCCACCTAATTATATTGAGGTATCAAGCATATTTGTGTATGATTAGGTGGCACACCATGTATGTGTGTTTCTTGTGTTTGAGCCTTACTTGGTTACATTTGGTATCTTATTTGGCTCTTGAGAGAGATTAATGGATTATCCCATTTTGGGGGAGTGTTATGCTTGGGCATTCCACAATCCTAAAATTGTGTGTACATGAGTAATACCACCTAGTATTTATATTGGATTATTGTCTAGTATCTATGTGGTATAATTCTCATGAGAAATTTTAAGTTTTATAAGGTCCATTAATTATCTCTATTTGTATCCTTTTGCCTCATGTTGGTTTCATGGTAGTATCACATTATGGGGGAGTCATATTCTTAGTGCATATTACAATCCTAGAAAATGTGAATATTCGAGGTTGTGTCACTTAGAATTGATATTGATAATTATCTAGCTCCTATGTGACACATTTTGCTCATACAAGTTCCAATTTGCCTGAATACCTTTATTGCTCATATTTTGGATCTTGTATGTGAGAATGTTTCTTGGTATGTGTTTCCTCATATTTATATATATATATATCATTATGGAAACCATTTGCTTCAAGCTACTCTAATCACTAGTGATTGTGTGACTATTGGAAGCTACCAAGAATCTTGTTCGAAGCATCAATTGTAATTCTTATATTTTGTTATATGCTTCTTGTTGTGACTATGATCTTGGATATCCATGCAAGCTACCTTGGGAAAAGTATACCCAATATTTCTTGTCCTTCGACAATGAATAGTCAATTTATGGTATAATTTATTGATCATATTCACGTTGGCCCTTTCTTAATCTTGTCCTATCTATGACCAAGTAAATGTTTCGTGTGCTCCCATGCCTTACTTGCCTCTTATGAATCTTCTTATTTTATTAATATCGTCTTGTGTTTTATTTAATATAGGTAGTAGTAATGATCCCATTTGTGTACATTTTGCATAGTGATGATCCCATTTGTGTACATTTTGCATTCAAAAGAAAATTATATATAATGTACTACTTATGGGTGAGCTCTCCTATATTATCTAGAACAATCCTTTTATGCTTCTTGTTTTGTTCCATATCATGTTTTATATGCTTGGAATCTCAATCTTTTTGTTTTGGTATTTTGTGCCATCATGAAAAGTTTGGGGATTTTGGTTTGTTGTTGGAACCTTGCTCTTTTTGGGAGTTGCTTTTGTCTCATTCCTTGTTTCATGTTTTGTCTATTTTTAGAATGAGATAAATCCTTGAGCATTTGTGTTCTTATATATCTTTTGGTCTTTGGATTTTGCCTAGTTTATTTGTTGAACTTGTGAATCTTTCATGTGTTGAATTGGTTCTTTGATACAATTTGGACACCATTTGTCATGTCTCACTCTTGTGTGTGACATCTCGGTTTACTTGGTGCTTTTGTTCAAATTGTATCTACTTTTTGGTTCTTGAAAGCCTCGTGCAGGCATATTTACTACATGTTTATATTATGGCATGTTTGATTTCTTTGATCCAATATATAGGGAAAACTCCACCAAATCCCATCGGCTAAGTTGTGCATGAAATTCAATTTCATATCAATATGCACATATTTATGTGGAGTCTCTCCTATGTATTGTAGTTGCACTAAGTACATTGGACCCAATAAGTTTGGGGACCATTTTGTACTTAATTGTGTTTTAGGTACATTGGAGATATATTGGATGCTTGTCTCTCGATTTTGAAGAAGTAGATCTTACAAGAAAATTTGAGGCAAGCTGTAGGATGACCAACGAATTCCTATCCTCTACATCCTACCAATTATATCTCGGTAACAAGTATCTCTTGCTCATGCATATTTGTCTTACTTCCAACCTTTTGTAGGTTGCGTCTTGGCATGAATTCTTGTTATTGTATTTATTGTTGTATTTATAGCCATGGTATTAAAAGAACTCTTTATTGTAAATGTGCATAAGTTGAGATGAGTGCATATAATTGGGACTATATAAAATCATGCATATGATCCACCAATCCCAAATATGTCAATCTAGCAATTTTATTGCCTATCTTTTCCTCAACTTCTCTCATGTGCAATAGTGAAATTTTGCTAGTTGATTTCTCCTTGTGATACTTGTTGCCTTTCTCCATATATTCCAACTTTATCCTTTTCCCTTGGTGATAGTTGTAATGTATGGGGTGTGTTGGTTGTTGAAGCTCATCGATGTACAATAAGATATTTGAGCCTTTTGGCCATGCTTTCAAGAAAAATCTTATTGGTATTGTCATGAATTAATTTTGGATATCTTTCTCTATTGATTTTAAGTATCTACTTTGTGTGTACATGTTTCTTTGTGGATCAATATCTTTGCAAGATTGTCTACTTAGAAACTTATACACATGAAAGAGGTTACTCAATTTTTTCTTGATATCTTCCTTGTTTCGTGTGTGTTGTATGGTCATACTAAGCAATATCGTTCATTGAAGACTATGTGGATACGCAATGATCATCCTTGTACTAGTATTATAATATGCTTTGTCATGCATCTCACACATCCTTGTGGTTGAGCCCGCTAATATGTTGTCTCTTACTTATTGCTCAACCATTTGTTTCTTGCAAATTTTATGCCTTGGTATTTGCTCATTTGAACAAATCTGTTTTATAAGTAAAATAGAGGTAGTGGGGATTCCATGTTGTGCACATTGTATTCACATACAAAAACCTAATGTTGCACATACCTTGGGGAGCTTCCTAATTTTATTTATAGCATCACTTTGTGCTTACCATATTTGTCCTCTCATGCCTTGTATTGTTAAAATGGAGTTGGATGAGCGTGTATTCCATTATTATGCACTTTGTTCCCAAATGCAATTATCATAATTGGTGCATTATCTTTGGGGAACTCATCTAATTCATTTAATAATGCTCATTTGTCTTCTTTCTCATTCGTTGTGCCTTAAATGTTTATGGGGGAGCAAGGATTCCATATTTGTGCATTATGTATTCTAATTCATTTATTTTTAAATTGTGCACAAATCTTGGGGAGCTTCTTCATTTATTATTTAAAAACATTCTTTTGCTCTTTTTTTGCTTTCAATTGGTTTGTCGGATCTTGTGATTGCTTACATCATTTGTTGATTCTTCTTTTATTTTATTTCTTTTGGCAATCTTTGGGTCCTCGGTATAGTTCTACTTCCTCCCAAGTATTCATCATTGGATATGTGCGAATGCACACTGTTTGGGGATTTATCACTATATTGGCCTTCTAGAACTTGTCACCCATTTCGGCAATCGATGACAATGGGGGAGAAGTTTTAGAGGGTTTTAGGGAAATGTTTTATGCCTTGAGTTTGTTTCTAAGCATTTGCCTTTCATGCTCTTGCATCTTTGTTGTTGCTTAGCATGTGGTATATATAGAGGAAACTCCACCAATGATAATGATTGGCAATATATGCAATGAAATTCAAGTTCATCACACATGCATAGATTGTGGGGGAGTTTGCTGTATATATGGTGGTGGTACCAATATCACATACTTATGTATTATTTGATATTGTTGCTACCATTTTATGTGTTAAATTCCTTATATAAACCCTCTCAAATGGATTGTCATCAATTACCAAAATGGGGGAGATTGAAAAACATGTGGGCCCCCATGTGTGGTTTTGGTAATTAATGACAATCTCTATGGACTAATGCTTGTATCAAGTTGTACCTGTAGGAATTGTCCATAGGCAATGCTTGAACCATATGTTGGCTTCAAGGTTTGGAGAAGAAGAAAGTGAAGAGGATCAAGTGGTGACCAAGGTGTTCAAAGAGTGATCCACAGATTGGTCATGTGAGAGTTAAACCTATGAAGATCTCATGCTTAAAGCTTGCCATCCTCGGTAATCATGGATCGATGAAGACAAGGTCAAAGTAAAGGTTTCCCCATGTTGTATGGGGGAGTAACTTGCAAGTCTTCATCAAGCAAGTGCGTACAAGAGCAATCAAGAAAGGTGTTCCATCTTGAGAAGGACAAGACTGTCTAAATCATAATCAAGTGGAATATGCACAAGGCAAAGGTATGATCTTGATAGGGTTTCTTTCTTACCGGTCTCGTGGTGTTAGTTGCGGAGACCGGTTTATAGGATAGACAACCGTACTATCAAGAGGGGCTCCCAAGTGAGTAACTCGATCATATCGTTCAGAGAGAGCTCAAACCTTTGCATACTTAGCATCATACTTTCTTGGTTGTTATTTGGATCTTATCCATGTGAGGTTCTATAGCTTGTGGTAATATTCATAACAAGCCCTAGTTCATCAAAAACAGATTTCCCCTTCATATCTTATTGCGTTTTTGATCTTGGAGGTTTTACCGGTTTGTCTGTTAGAGACAGGTAAAACCTTCCATTATTTGGTTCTTACTCATGTGAGGATTTAGAGTTTGTTTTAATCTAAATGAGAAGCTCTAGTTCATCGAAAATGTATTTCATATGCATTCTCTACTACGTTTTCGATGTTGGAGGTTTTACTGGTTTGTCTTTTTGAGAGAGGTTAAACCTTTCGTAATTTGGTTCTATACTCCCTTATGGACTATTATGTTTTTATGTATGATCTTGTATAGCTTATTGTCCTCTTTAAAACGAGCCCAAGATCATCAAAATCGGAGTCCGGATGCAAAAGTTATGGATGTTTTCGTATTGGTCTTTCTGCCAGTTTTTGTAAGACCGGAGACTCCGGACAAATCTCCGGTCTAATATCCGGACCGCGTCCAGTATGTCCTCCAGATTGTCCCTGATTGGCCTGGGTACACCGGAGACTCCGGTACCAGTCCGGAGACTCCGGACCGGGCGATTCCTGGGCCTAATAGTTGGATTTCTAGGGACCTATTTAAGGGTCCCTTCTTCCCCAATGGTTCCCTAGCTCTCTTGCAAGTTTTTCCCCACCATTGTTGACCTTTTGAAGCTTGCTACCCCCCTTCACTACCTCCCTTGATTCTTGCATATACTTTAGGGATTTGAAAAAGGAGATCTAGAACTACAATCCTACCAATCCATCTCTCCTCTAAGTGAGGGGAACATCTTGGGATCTAGATCTTGGAGTCTTTTGTGGATTTCCTCCTTTGTTCTTCCTCTCTTATTCTCCCACAAGCTTTTGTAGCTTTGGTGGAATTTGGGAGAGAAGGATTTGAGCACTACTTGTGTTCTTGCCATTGCATTTGGTGCATCGGTTTGAGTTCTCCCCGGAGGATTTGGTGAGTGAAAGTTGAGAAGCTTTTTACTCTTGGGTTCTTGGAACCCTAGACAGTTTGTTGGTGTTGCAGGTTGTGGCCTTGGTGGCGTTTGTTGGGAGCCTCCAATTAAGTTGTGGAGAAGTTCCCCAACCTTGTGAGAGGTTCCGGTTTGCCACCGACAAGTGCACCAATAGTGGAAGTGTGGATCGATCCCATTGGGGTGAGATTCACCGGAGAATAAGGGAGGCCTTTTGTGGTGTTGGTGGTTTGATACCACCCCCTCTTCAAACGAGACGTACTCCATGTTGGGAGGAACTCGCTAAAATATCGTTGTCCCCGCGTGCCTCGGTTATCTCTATACCCAAGCTCTTTACTTATGCACTTTACATTGTGATAGCCTTCGTGCTTGAAGTAATATATATCTTGCTATCACTTTGTTGCTTGTATTGCTTAGCATAAGTTGTTGGTGCACATAGGTGAACCTTAGTTGTTCTAGGTTGTGCTTTACAAAGTAAACACTAGTTTTATTCCGCCTTTGTTGAGCCACTCTAGGAAAAGTTTTAATCACCTATTCACCCCCCCTCTAGGCGATATCTGTATCCTTTCACCTCCATTTTAGGGCTTAAGGCGTCCTCGTTTTGCGTGTTTTTTCTTTGACCAAGAATTACTCTAAATACATAAAGAGTTTTGGTATAAAACTAGTATCACCGGAAAGTATTTTTCAATATGAATCCAATGGTACTAATTATGTACAATATAATCAAGATTTTGTTGTTCAATTGTTTTGGTCATACTTTGCTTTGGAAAGCGTGTGCGCCTTAAGCCTTGAAATGGAGGTAGTAGATGATAACACACAATTTAAAAATACTTTGGTAAAGACTCTTCAAAGGACATGTGCAAGTGATGAACTAGCCTTGTGATTGCAAGGTAGTGAAGTCGGATGCTTGCACTGGACCTTGAGCGTCTATGTCTACAAAACATCATTATTGCCCGGTAAGGACAATATTTAAAGAAGAAAAAATGAACATGCATAGTAATGTAATGCATTATTTGTTATTTATTTTCTTTATGTGTTTTACCCCATATTTTAGTTTTCCGTAAAATTCTTAGGAACTTAAGAATTTCCTTCTTAAGGAACAACCTTAATATTTTATAAATATTATTTTCACTATTTTATCATGTAATATATTATTTATAGAGTTAAAGGCTAATTTTTATTTAATATAAACTCTTATATTTATATATTTAATAATTCTTTTTAAGAATTAGCATTTAAATAAAAGAGAATTTATTTTGGTAACTCTAAATATTTATTTAGTATTTTACTAAAATACTACCGTAACATAATATTATAACATTTATTTTGTGAGGTGCTCGTGATGCCTTCGCTGATGCCCCCGTGGTGCTGTGAGGTGCTCGTGTGTTGCTGTGGTGGCGCTGTTCGTCCTCCTGCGCTGCTGTGGCCGCTGCCTCGGCCCGGTGCGGGTTGCAGCGCCCTTTGGGTGTTTCCCGTGCCGCCATGTGCTTGTCGGCCCCTCTACTTACTCTTCTATTCTAAAGCGAGGACCACTGGTGAGTTTGGTCTTGATTACCACATGTTCCATCTGTCCTCTGTCTCCTCTGATTTCATCTGTGTGCCTTTAGTGGCCATCCCTAATTAGGGTTCATACTTGTTCTAGGGTTCTTCCCTGGTTCTAGGGTTCATCCCTCTGTGCAATTGTGAATGATGATTTGGTCTGGTAGTAGGGCTTAGTGAGGATTTTGATCAACTGCACTACAATGCTTACTGTCTTGATTTGATTATCTGATGCTATTGGTGATCTGATGCTAGTGGTTCTATAGTGTTTCCTCTAATTGGTAATTGAGCTTGGTTAAGCTGATGGTATTACTGTGAAACCTGGTTGGTTGTATTGATGCTTAGTGTGTTCATCTAGCACTGACAGCAGCAGCACTGTCAGTGGTTATTCACTGCATCAGTAGATGTTGGCTTGTATGATCATCAACAGACTGAACTTAATCATTTTATTTTAATGATGCTATGAAGATACATAAATATTTTTGATGATTTATGAGTGTAATCTCAGGGAAATGATATCAATGTCTTGCCACTTTCTTTATGGTAGCCTATTAATGGTTTTACTTGGCTGATAGAACCTGTTCTTGTGACACTATTTAACTATAGCACACAAGCTGTTGGTTTCTACAATTGTCTTGATTCTATTGAGTTGATGATTGGATTAAATCAAGTTAAATGGAAATCTTCTTCTTAAATAATTTGCCTGTGATGTTGGTTTGAGGCATAGGAACTTGTATCCTATATTGATGTCCCTAATAGAAATGCTTAAGTATCATGGTTGTTCACTGGATCTTGGATACTAATTGGCTAATATGGTTGGTTTCCTCATAGCTTTATATTGATTCATAGAGTTTATGAAATCTGAGGTGCTACTCCATTAGGAGATGTGCCCAGAATTTTATAAGCTATATGAAAACATGTGAGAATATATAAGTTGTTTGTCACCTCCATTATCTATGATGCTGGTCTGAGATCCTGGTGGATTTGATAGGATTTACTTATGGTCTTTATATTTCAAAATCCTCTATGATAGATTCACCCCACTTGGGTTCTTTTTGAGAGGTTTAATATAAGATAACACATGAATTCTTATCTAATTTAGGTAGACAGATCATGTGATGGTTTTATACTACTCACCACAACAGTTGAGTTGTTGGTGTTGTAACTGGTTGATCTTATGGCTTGCTCTTGATGGTTGTGTTGCTGGCCTGATCTGGTCCTTCACCTCCTGGTGCTGCTCTTGCTACCTTTTTGGTTCCTGTAAGCTTGACCTTGATCTGCTCTTCACCTCCTAGCTCCTGCAACCTGGCCTTCCTATCCACCTAATCCTCCCCCTCCTTATGTCACCATCTGGTGATGCTAGGATGAACTGGTGTGTGGTTTGGCTGGTGGTTTGCTTGGCTTTGATAAGCTGAGTGTTCCTGGTTTGATGAAAAAGTGCGCTGCTGGAAGTTGCCCATGGTTGTGCTACTCCTTTTACTTGTGTTAGTAGTTGTTGTTGTGTCAACAACACACACCATGCATTTAGGTGATTGTGCTGCATGTGTGCTTGGTACATAGTTTTGGATCAGATCAGTGAGGTGTCTCACCTTTTGATCTTTTAACTTTGAACTCTCCTAGTGAAACTTGCCCCTCTTACATGCTGTGAATATTTGACTTGTGGCTTATTTATTATGAAATAACAATTTCTTTCATTAGTGAAACTTGCCCTTTTAACAATACTCAATGATGTAACCGGAGCAGTGCACTTCACTACTCTCCACTGAGAGTAAATCTAACAATTAAACTTTTACTTTCATTTTGTTTGTTTTGTATTTTGCAGGTACAAGATCTGGAGATTCAAGATTTAGTATAGGATTACTTAGACAGATTAATTCCTTTGTAATATTTATTTTATTCTTTTGTAAGAATATTGTAATAGTTTATTCATATTTGAATTTCTCATTTTGTAATTTCTTTACTGTAATGAACTTTTATTGACTTAATTAGTCTATCTTTGTAATTTGTTTATGCGATAAAGATAAGGAATAAAGATTCATTTCTTATTTTAATTTATTTATATTGAATTCTTATTACTATTTATTATCTCTTTATTAAAAAAATAATATTACTAAATCATTTTGGAATTCATTCCAAAATACCAAATTAATATTTATAAAATGTAAGTTCAAATTTCAAATTTGGATTCAAAATTTTTCCCCCGAAACACACTAATTCATAAAGATCATGTCAAAATTTATAACGATCACTCTCCAGAGCTATTCCTACGCCTAGAGAGTGAAAGAAACTCTGATCACTTTAGGTTTTTATTTGGCGAAAAATTTACCCGCATTTTACTGATGAATGCATGCATATGCACAAATTCCTAAAGATACCCTTTGTTGGTTCCTAAGAGCGTGTACACCGTTTAGGCCTAGGTCTAAGAAATTTTGTCAAAAAAAGATGATCTTTTGGGCTGGTGCTAAGAGAGAAAATTTTTATAGCATCGATTTGACATGCAAAAGAAGAAAATGATTGGATTTTTTGCATGCATGCACTGCCACCATAGAGAGAGATTAGAGGCTGACAGTGGTCCCAGCTAGCAATTCACTTTCTTAGACCTTGAGTCTAGTATTAGGATCAAGACCAGGAATCTTTTTACTAGACTCAACGTCTCCACCGTTTAGACTCATGCTAGGCAGAGAAAGATTCCCTTAGACACTCGGTTTTTGTATATGCTGTGCTTGCTCTAAATGCTGGGATGTTTTAGTTTCCCTGAGCGAGCAAGTGGAGGGCGAGGGGCTCGGGACGAAGCGTCGGTGCAGTCGCGAGTTCGGCCTCATATCTGGGCCAGGCTATGTTGCGTATGAGCACGTCGGTGACGTTCCGCGACGACTTCCTGGTCTGTCGTCTTCTCCACATGCTTGACTTGAATAAAAGGTGGTGGTCCTAGGGTTCCTACTCATCTCCAAGGTGAAGATCTGCCAGTTTCCTATCATCATCGATCTGGCTGAAGCATCGTATTTCGGACGGCTCCGCCGGCAAACTCCATAGTGTGCATATGCCGAGAGATCGCTAGATCGGGTGGAATTCGGTGGTGCGCACCCATGTTTTTACTCTAGACGTTTGGGTTTAGACGGAGCGCTTCGAAGCTCTTTTGGATATTAATACCATGGGGCATGTTCTCGTCTCATAGTGCCGACGAAGAATGTCATGAAGACCGAGATCCGAGGACTGACAATGGTGGTTCGAGTCTGGGTGGTGATGGGGATTTGGCTTGGTGACTCGTGACTTGGAGCAGTGGTATGCAAGAGGGGGCGATAGTACAGGATAAGCTCATGGTCCTATCTTTCAGGGTAAAAACCCGGGGTCTGGCCTTGATTGGTTGTGTCTGGCAATGTCCTTGTAGAAGATATTGTTTTGAGAGCATGGACTTTCTTCAGGGTGAAACTCTAGATCTTTGATCGGACGATGACGATACTTGTGCACTATTTCCTTCTCGGAGACATTGTTTTTGGAGAAGATGGACTTCTGGTGTTGTCTTGGTGATGGTAGTACTGCTGTTTTAATGAATGAGGAACTGTAGCGGGACTTTAATTCTTTTTTATTTTTTTGGCTGTGTGCATCCGTATGGCCGCTAGGAAAATACGTTGTTGCAGATGCTGGATGTAATTGGTATCGTGATATTAATATACGCTCCTTTAAAAAAATGATAAAACCAAATCGCTTATTTCTGGAGAGAGAGGGAGTACCAAATATGCCTGACAACTTGATATCTTCCATGTCTTGTGAAATGTAATAACGGTGGCATATAAGTATCCTGGCCTTTAATTGGAAGTCACGTATCAGTAGTGAGTGACACTCGAGCACCACAGTTCTTTAATATTTCTCGTAGTATTGATCTTTTCTCTTTGTAAGAATCCATCCAATCATCCTTAACTAGTTAGTGTGTACCTGCAAGGCAGGTCTTTACAATACAACGTAACCTTTTTTTATTCCTACATTTATATGAGTTGTCTCTTCTATAGTCTTATTCGTGTCTATCGTATTTTGAATCCTGCATTTTACATGAGTTGCCTAATAGTTGAAGAATTCCAAAATTCCAACCTATGGCCAATTTCTCAATAAGGAAATTGTGTTTTCTATTCTCTCAACATGGATTCGTAGTTTAAAAATTCCAGGTGAAATATGAAAAGAATGTACTTTCCCTCTGTTTCAAAAAGAATATATGGAATTGGGTGCGACTATATTTGTCTTGGTTTATATGTATTTAGACGTGTTTTAGTACATAAATATATATAAATCTAGACAAACATGTAACATCCGTTTTAGGATGAAGTATATGGAATTGGGTGCGACTATATACTAATTTGATTAACGCTAAATAAGGAGATGATACTTTTTTTAGAAACACACTGCAAACACAGACACTCAAACGCGTGCATACACTCATCCCTAAGAACACACGCATGTAAAGCCTATTCCTATGAGCACCTCCGACAGACTAAGTTGGCGGACTGGGTCTTGATATTGACAAAGTCAGCATCGTCACCTCACTATCAACGAAAACATCGGCTCTCACTGAAAGAATATTCTAGTATTCGAACTCTTGTAGGCTAGGGGTACAACCATCCTCCTTGCCATCTAACCAAAAGTTGCTTCTCAATAAGGAGATGCTAATCAACTCCGCATATTTGGTGTTCGGACACAATTATTTGGTATTGTTAGACTTTGTATTGTAGTCCAACTATGATACCTGTATTGTACCATTGTAGACCATTATATATATGAGATAGGTCACCCCATAGAGGGTTGAGCCAGTTTACCCAAACTCTTTGTCTTACATGGTATCAGCCTAACCTAGATCCTCCCCACCCCAGCCGCCGCCGACACAAACCCTAGCGCCGTCGTCGCGGCCGCCATGACCGCTTCCGCCTCGGGTGCCGCCAGATCCGGGGCTCTCCCCGCGTCGTTTGCCGCCCTCCTCAACATCCCACCACGTGATCTGGCAACCTCGGTGCCTTAGTTTTTTGGCACCACCACTGTGGGCTCGATGTTCTCAGGACCGATCCCGCTGACGACCGTTACAGCCGCGCCCGAGCTCTCTGACACCACGTCGACTGCCCATCCCCCCCACCCCCCCACCCCCCCCCCGCAGCCTCCCCTGGCTCACTCGCCATCCAACAGGCGGCCTCGGGGGTTCTCGATGCCCCACCCGCGGCCACGGCCCCCGTCGCTGTTTCTCCGCACGCGTCCACGGCTCCTGTCGCTGTTTCCCCGCCCGTGGTCATGGCCCCCGCCGCCATTGTACCGTTCGGACCGTTCCCCCTCGACAATCAGATCACCATCCGATCACGCCCGACAACTACTTGTTCTGCGTGCCAAGGTTTTACCGTTGCTTCGCAGCCTCTCTCTCCTTGGGTACGTCGATGGTTCTTTGCCATGCCCTCCGCAAGTCATCGTCACCATCCACAGTCCGGGCATCAACCCGGAGCACCTTGTGTGGGTGCAGCAGGATCAGGCGATCCTCTCCGCCATCCAGGGGTCCCTAGGCGACGGGGTCACCGGCCTCTTCCTCTTCACTTCCACCTTCATGGACGCCTGGACGACCCTGGAGCACGCCTTTTCCCAGGTCTCCACCTCCCGCTCGATGGATCTTCGCAGCGAGCTCGCCGATGTCAAGAAGCTCGACTCCTCCGCCACGACCTACTTCAACAAGATGAAGGTGCTGGCGGACACGCTGGCCTCCATCGGTCAGTCGCTTCGCGATGAGGAGTTTGACGGCTTCATCATCAAGGGCCTCTACTCTGAGTACGACAATCTCACGGAGGCCGTTCACAACGCCAAGCCTCCGATGACCCCTTATGAGCTCTACTCACGCCTACTCTTCACCGAGCAGCGTGTCGAGGCTCGCCGCTCCTCCGCCGTCATCACCGAGCAGCCGGCCGCCTACTAGGCCGTGCATGGGCCGTCCGCTGGCAAAACCGCCCCACCCCATGCACCGACCTCGGGTGGGGATCCCAATGCTCGGGTGTGCCAACTGTGTGGCCGTGAAAAACATGTTGCCTCCAAGTGTCATCGCCTCTTCCAGCAGATCTTCCTCGGCCTCGACAACGACGACAGGGGAAACGAGCGCCAATTCGCCATGGCCGACTTCGGACCTCCCAAAGTCCCTGCTGCCCACATCACCGCCAAGGGCAAGGACCCGCGCGCCGAGCAGGGGTACACCCCGTCCTACCCCATTGATCCAGCATGGTACATGGACACCGGTCCCATGGATCACACGACGAATGAGATCAACAAGCTCGCCACCTACCAGCCCTACTACGGGCACGCCAAGGTTCACACCGCCAATAGTGTAGGTATGCCTATCTCTCACATTGGCCAAGCATCTCTTTTAACTAGTCATCCTTCTAGGCAACTCCATCTTCGTAATAATCTACGGGTATCATCCGTTACTCGTAATCTTCTATCTGTTCCTAAGCTCACCTTTGATAATAATGTCCTATGTGGATTTCACCATTTCGATCTTTTTTTAAGGACCGAGCAACCCAGGGCGTTCTACTTAGTGGTCTCCTAAGCCAAGGCTTGTATCGTTTGGAGGATCCATCCGCCCCGTGCGTCTTCAGCGGTGTTCGTTTGTCGTCGTCACAGTGGCATGCGCGCCTTGGCCACCCCGCCACACCCATCGTTCGCCACATTATTCCATGAGCTGCCATTAGAGTCTAGCATTAAAGAGATGTCCGTGTGTGATGCCTGTCAACAAGGCAAAAGGCATCAACTCCCCTTTGTTTCATCTACTAGAGAAGTAAAGAGTCCTCTTGAACTTGTGTTTTCCGATCTGTGGGGTCTGGAAGGTCCGGCACAAACATCTATTAGTGGTCACAACTACTATGTCAGCTTTATTGATGCCTATAGTCGATTTACATGGCTTTATCTTATTAAGCGCAAATATGATGTGTTTGGTATATTCACCCAGTTTCAGTTGCATGTTGAACGTTTAATCAAGCATAAAATCATACATGTTTAGTCCGATGGGGGGGCGAATATCGCAACCTCAACACTTTCTTTAATAAGCTTGGGATCTCTCGTCATTTATCATGCCCACATACACATCAGCAAAATGGTGCCGTTGAGCGCAAACATGGCCATGTAGTTGAAACCGGCCTCACACTTACCGCTCATGCTTATGTACCTTTTAGATTTTGGAGTGATGCCTTTTCCACCGCATGTTTTCTTATTAACCGAACACCTACTTGTGTCCTTAATATGAAAACTCCCATTGAGATTCTCTTGCAGGAAACTCCGGACTATACTTTTTTCAAGGTGTTCGGGTGTGCTTGTTGGCCCCATCTTCGTCCATACAATACTCAAAAACTCGAGTTTCGCTCCAAAAAATGCGTTTTTCTTGGGGTATAGTTCTCTTCATAAAAGCTACAAGTGCCTCCATGTGCCAACAAATCATGTCTACATATCTCGAGATGTTGTCTTCGATGAGAACGTTTTCCCCTTTTTCGCCATGCCACAGTCACCTATCATAGTCCCATCTACGCATTCATCTCCTATTATGCCTGGCCAATTTGAATATGTTGCATTCTCCAGATGAACTCTAAACCAATATATTCTAACTCTGATGGACCAAGTTTGAAACAAATTGTTTCAAAGAAAATTTTCAGCAGGTTTCATAATATCTTTTAAAGTCTCACTAAGTTTCAAAAGCCAATTTTTGAAAGTTGTCAAAATATATTCTATATTGGTATTATTTTTAAGATCTCTTCACTAAGAACCCCAAATTTGTAATGGTTCATAAATCGAACTTCTGGTATAAAAGTTACCGAGGTTTCAAATTTTTAAGCTAGTCTAGTAGTATGGTTTGAGAGAAAATCTAACTCTCACTATAAAGTAGGCAAGAGGAGAGAAGGCACCATATGGCGGGCATGCTAGGAGAGCACTTCAGCAAAATTCTCCCCTCACCAACAATGATATGGTTTAGACTTGGCATCGGTCGAAAAACGCTTCCGCCTCTCTTCCCAAACAGGCGGAGGCGGAGAAACTCATTCAGATCTTCGTTGGGAATGCAGGTTCCCTCTTCCTCCGCTTGTTGCTCCGACGGCAGGAGGGAGGGGGGGCCCGTTTCTCCGTCTAATAGTTAGGGTTAGAGTCTTTCTGCTGTGGTGCACCGTTTGGGTGGTGGGAGCGGCGCATAGGCAAATAAGTCTGTATCAACTCTATTCCCACATCGGCGGTGTCTTTCACGATGAAGCCTTGGAGTTGATGGCAACGTGTGCTAGGCAGTCCTTCATATCGATGGCTTTGTCTTCTCGCCGTTCTTCGGATCTGGCGAGATCAGTTTCTCGTTGTGTCACCGACGCTCGTTGTCATCTGCGACGGTGCTGGCAGCCGGGGCGAGGTGGTTTCTCTGGAGAAAGGATGTTGGTCCGGAGGTGGTGGGTATGTCGTTCCTCTCCGACTTCGTCGATGGGAGGCGACAGATCTTGGTCCAAGACAGCACGGGGACGTCCCCCGGTCGACGTGCGACAACGACATGTGTCTCATTGCGTGCAGCAGGCCGTTCATCGACTCACAAAGCCTCGTTGGCAATGGTGCTTTTTTGGATCTTGTAATGGTGGAGGCTCGGCGTCTCTTCCAGCGTTCGTCTTGGCAGCACTGGAGTTTGGCGGCTGTCGCTAGATTTGGTGGTTGCAGGAAATATTAGGGATTGTTTTGTATTTCTCTATCTCTTAGATTTTTTCTGTAATGTTTTCAGGATAATCATGGGGCCGGTCCTAAGATTTTATGGGCCCTGGGTGAAACTAAAATTTTGGGCCCTTTATTATAAAAAAATTATGCATATATGAGATGATGAAAACATGGATAAATATTATAAGTATACTCCCAACTATAATATTCATATAAAATAACAATGATATCTTAAAATTTCTTCCAAAAATTCCTAGAAGCAAGCATAGAGTAACCAAACCATATAACCTCTCCTGAGATATTATAGATCTCAAATAGTTCTTTAATAATTTCAGGCATCATAATCAGTTAACTTTGCTCGCTACAAACAAGAAGTTAAGACCAACAATTACTAATTAGAATTAAGAACTAAAAATTAAGGCATAACGAGCAGAGGCATGAGCTAGGCGGGGGTGGACCAACAGGTAGGCAACAGCCGAGGCGGTCGATTGCGATCATCGATGGACTTCTTGAATTCTGCGTGCCTGGCGACAGGTCGATTGTCGAGGAGGATTTTTTGGGCCTAGCGGCAGGACGATCCGATCTAGGTGAGGCGATCAGGTGACGAGACTTGGGAGTCGGGAAGACGTGACCTATCCCCTAGGAAGCGATGCCATCTAGGACTGGGACTGGTAGTCGTCGAGTCGATGCCTAGGAGAGTGGGAGTCGATCGATGCCTGGGACTAGGAGTCCGATCGTCGAGTATCGGGAAGTAGAGCGGTTGCTGGTTGGCCACTAGGGATGTAAACGGATCGGATATTGCTATTACCATATCCTTTACCATATTTTTTTTGCGGATTCGGATCAGAGCGGATAATAGCCGGATGCAGATTCGAATGCGGATTATATCGGATTGTGGATATGGAGCGGATTCGGAGCGGACTCGAATCGGAAATGGATAATTGAACAAAAACACATAGAAAAATAAAAATTTATTTACTTTACGCAAAAGAAATGACAAGAAAGCGTGCAACACTAGATATTAGCATAATAAAAGTGCAAGATTGGTAATAGCATAGTACAATATACATATGTAGCATGTATAGCTAGCCGATAAACTAACTAGATTGTCTAGATATTCTGGTTATGCTAAATATATCGGATTATCCTATTTAAGTATCTCGGATAATCCGCATAAAATGTCGGATTATCCTTATCCGTCAAATATCATTAATATCATATTCGCTACCATATCCGTCGGATATCCACTAGATAAATATCCGCATCCGCATCCATATCCGTCGGATATCTAAAAAGCATACCATATCCTCAAAAACAGACGTGGATGATCCATACCAATTACATCTCTATTGGCCATTATCCCAATTAAAAAATTGTCTTTTTTATAAGCATTCTAGGCCTATACTTTTAGGCTCCTAGTTTTTTTGGCTGCCCTGGCCGGCTGCCCCGCCAGTCCCTCGAAGGGTCAGCCTGGATAATTATTTTATTTCGGTCCGTCTTTTAGCATCCAAATGTGTTATTTCACGTAACTTGATTTTTAATTAATGAAATATATGATTGCTTAAAAAAACAATAATCTAGTTTGTCCTGCCATCCCACGACCCGATTCCGGTGATGAGCTAGCCTAGTTGAAAACTGAAATAACGGCCAAGCTATGAAAAACACTCGCATTGCGTGCAGAGCATTTCTAACACACCCCTTATCCGAAGCGTGTTTTACTAATTTTTGTCCGGACTGGCAGAAACACAGATCAGAAATCGCAAACACGAACCATAAAATAATGAAATTTTTTAGAAAAATAGAAGATTTCATAGAGTTCATCGTTTGTACCCGCGATCATACATACAAAATGCACACAATATATATTAGGGGATCTGCCACCGTCATCGTCCTAACCCTAAACGCAAAAATTGGCTCACTGGAGCCTCTGGGTGCGGTGGCGACAAGCTCGCATGCGAGGCTTCTGTTGAAATTTTTGCTAAATAGTCATAGCTCATTTATTATATGCCAATAAATTTCTGAAATTCTAGAGGCCTATTTGGCCCATTCATGCAAGGCAAGAGCTGGGACAAATGTTTAGTCCCACATTGCTAGTTGAGTGTAAGTTGGATCAGTATATAAAAAGAGCTCTTCCACCACTTGTACGAGCTTGAGAAAGAAGACATATACACGCGCGCTCCTCCTTTTCCTCGCTCGCCTCGCCACGCTCGACACTACGCACGCGCCGTGGGTTGCGGGAATCTCGCCGAGCCGAACTTTATTTTTCCACGCATGAATGGTATATGAACAGTTATACAGAAGCGGACTTTAAATACCAGCTAAGTGGAAATAAATACGAACTGAGTGGAGGTTGTCCGGTTGGCTGCCGCTTTTTCTTCCGTCCATTTGTTTCATCTCCTACACAGCATGTCTGCCTTCCCTCTACACCTATAAGAGAGAGGTTGCGCCTTCTCTCAGACATACTGCCGCGCATCCCTTTGCGTCTCCAGTTTCAGAGCACTGCGCTACCTAGTCTTCCCCATCATGTCTTGCGGCGTGCACCGCGAGCCGGGACAGTAGCCCTCCAAGACTCCGCTGCTTTGAGCCTGTATGGGAGAAGGGCGATAAGGTTTTTGCGGAGAGCTGTTGGCGCGACTACTGACTTCATCATTGACTCCTTCACGAATAGCGATTGCACCGACGTCTTCCGAAACGAGGACTTTTTCCCCGACATCAGCAACCTCTTCCTCGACGACATGGCTGACAACGGTGCCAACGCAAATGCTGGCGGTTCCTCTGCTGCAGCTGTGATGTACATCCTCTTTCTCAACTTTGTTTTGATTGTATCTCAAGTTCTATGCCTTGCAATCCATTTGGTTATCTGCTTTAATATGTATTCGCTATTTCACATGATTAGTATAATTTCTATTATTCTATTCATGTTTTATCTAGCATTTATTATGGTTAATTTGCTTCGTAAATTGCTCTTTTATTCAACAATCTAAAAACCTTATTTCAGGCAATTTGTTCCAAGTGTCTTTGTTGCTTCTATGAAGCCACCTATGTTTGAAGGTGTCAATTACAAATGATGGCGTGCGAGAGCAGTGCTCTGATTTTAGACCGTGAGCTGCTATAACGCCATCTATGGTGCAACTGTGGGAGATCTTAATCCTGCTCAGAAAAATGCGTTCAAAAAACTTGATATCACTTTCAAGGATGCCTTGATCAGCATTCTTGGCGACAATATTGTCGATTCGTATCTGTCATTTAGAAATGGCAAGTATAGGTGGGATGCGCTCGAGAGAAAATTTGGAGTCTCCGATGTTGACAGTGATCTGTATGTCATGGAACAATTCTATGACTATAAGATGGCTGATGACCGCCCCATTGTGGAGCAGGCTCATGAAATATAGTCACTTGTCACGGAGCTTGAGCATTTCACTTGTGTGTTACCGGAAAAGTTTTTTGTCAGAGTCATTATTGCCAAGCTTCCCTAGTCCTGGAGGAATTTTGCTACTTCTCTGAAGCACAAGAGACAAGAGTTCTCCGTGACGGATCTTATTGGGACTCTTGATGTGGAAGATAAGGCGAGAGCAAAAGACACACGTGCTCGAGGTACCGAGGGAGGTTCTAATGCCAACCTGGTACAGAAAAGAAACTTCCAGCCTCACAAGTTCAAGAACAAAGGAAAGTTTGATGATAAAGGAAAGTTCGATGGAAAGAACAAGGCCTCACAGTCCACCAGCTTCAAGAAGAAGACTGATAAGAGGAAAGGTGCTTGTCATGTGTGCGGTGATCCTAATCATTGGGCTCCTGCTTGTCCCAACCGCTTTGACAAGCGCCAGCATGGGAAGAGCAGCAAGACTGCTAATGTTGTCATGGGCGACGTTGATATGAAAGATGTTGGGTATGGTATATTACCTACTGTTCTTTCATTATGTCATTCTCCTGATTGGTGGATTGTCACGGGCGCTAATGTACATGTCTGTTCTGATATTTTCATGTTTTATTCATATCAGGTCAGAGGGAAACCGTGCTTATGGGGAACGGCTCGCATGCTTCTGTTCATGGTGTTGGTACGGTCGATCTGAAGTTCACTTCAGAAAAGACCGTGCGCCTGAAGAACGTGCATCATGTTTTCTCAATAAATAAAATCTTGTTAGCGGATCTCTTCTATGTCGAGATGGCTACAAGATTGTATTCGAGTCCAATAAATTTGTAATTTCTAAGTATGGAATCTTTGTTCGTAAAGGCTATGAGTGCGGAGGCTTGTTCCGTTTATCTCTGTCAGATATTTGTAATAAAGTTGTTAATCATATTTACACGAATTTTGAATCAAATGTCTAGCACTCGCTGTCTTTGTCATATTAATTTTGGTTGTATGACGCGGCTAGCCAAAATGAACTTAATCCATGATTTCACAATTGTTAAGGGATCTAAGTGTCAAGTCTGCGTGCAAGCTAAACAACCTCGCAAGTCACATACGACTACAGAAATGAGAAATTTAACACCACTAGAGCTCATACATCCTGATCTTTGTGAGATGAATGGTGTGTTTACAAAAGGTGGAAAGAAATATTTCATGACTTTGATCGACGACTCTACGAGATATTTTCATGTGTATCTTCTTAAATCCAAAGATGAGGCTTTGAGTTTCTTAAAAATATATAAAGCTGATGTAGAAAATCAACTTGATCGAGATTAAGAGGCTTAGGTCTAATCGTGGTGGAGAGTATTTTTCCAACAAGTTTGATTCCTTTTATGCGGAACATGTCATAATTCATGAGAGGACGCCTCCCTACTCACCCCAGTCAAACGGAGTAGCCGAAAGAAAAAACTATACTCTAACAGATTTGGTTAACGCCATGTTAGACACATCGGCTCTCTACAAGGAATGGTGGGGGGAGACACTATTGACTGCGTGTCATGTCCTAAACCGAGTTTCCACAAAGAACAAAGAAATTACTCCATTCAAAGAATGGGAGAAGAAAAGATTAAAACTCTCTTACTTACGTATTTGGAGTTGTTGGCAAAGGTTAATATACCAATCCCCAAGAAGCGCAAGCTTAGACCAAAAACCATTGATTGTGTTTTTCTGGGCTATGCTTTCCATAGCATTGGTTATAGATTCTTGATAGTAAAATCTGAAATACCTGACATTTATGTTGGTACAATCATGGAGTCGACTGATGCGACTTTCTTTGAGGATATCTTTCCTATGAAGGATAAAGCCAACTCATCAAATACAGAGATACCTAGTTCATCTAATCAGGAATTTGCTACATTTTCTAAACCTACCATTCCAATTGAACACTCTGAAAGTCCTAAGGAGGAGGATAATGAAATTCCTAAAAGGAGCAAGGGATAGAGGACTGCAAAGTCCTTTGGTGATGATTTCATTATGTACCTTGTGGATGACACTCTCACTTCCATTTCAGAAGCATATGCATCTCCTGATGCTGACTACTGGAAGGAAGCCGTCCATAGTGATATGGATTCCATCTTAGCTAATGGAACATGGGAGATCACTGATCGCCCTTATGGGTGCAAACCTGTAGGATGCAAGTGGGTGTTTAAGAAAAATCTTAGACCTAATGGTACTATTGAGAAGTATAAGGCACGGCTTGTGGACAAGGGATATACTCAAAAAGAAGGTGAAGACTTCTTTGACACTTACTCACCTATTGCCAGATTGACCATAATTCAAGTATTACTCTCATTGGTTGCCTCTCATGGTCTTCTCATTAATCAAATGGACGTTAAGGCAACTTTCCTTAATGGAAAGTTGGATGAGGAAATTTACATGGATCAGCGAGATGGCTTTGTGGTAAATGGTCAAGAAGGAAAGGTGTGCAAGTTGTTGAAGTCTTTATATTGCCTAAAACAAGCCCCTAAGCAGTGGCATGAGAAGTTTGAAAGAACTTTAACTGCTGCAGGCTTTGTTGTAAATGAAGCTAATAATTATGTGTACCATCGCCATGGTGGGGGTGAGGGAGTCATCTTTTTTGTATGTTAATGACATACTGATTTTCGGAACCAACCTTAATGCAATTAAGGAGGTCAAAGATTTCTTATCTTGTTCCTTTGAGATGAAGGATCTGGGAGTAGCTGATGTTATCGTGAACATCAAGCTATTGAGAGATGATGATGGTGGGATTACATTGCTTCAGTCCCACTATGTGGAAAAGGTCTTGAGTCATTTTGTGTATAGCGACTGCAAGTCTTCTCCTACACCGTATGATCCTAGTGTGTTGCTTCGAAATAATTGAGGAAATGCTAGAGACCAACTGAGATACTCCCAAATTATTGGCTCGCTTATGTATTTAGCTAGTGCCATGAGGCCTGACATAGCCTTTGTTATAAGCAAACTCAGTCGATTTGTTTCAAATCCAGGAGATGATCACTAGCATGCTCTTGAGAGAGTTATGCGCTATCTAAAAGCACTGCGAGCTATGGCATTCACTATACCGGGTATCCGAGGGTTATAGTGATTCAAATTGGATATCTGATGCTGACGAGATAAAGGCCACGAGTGGATATGTATTCACACTTGCTGGTGGCGATGTTTCTTGGAAGTCTTGCAAGCAGACCATCTTAACGAGGTCAACTACGGAAGCAGAACTCACATCATTAGACACATCCACTGTTGAAGCAAAGTGGCTTCATGAACTCTTGATGAAATTACTTGTGGTTGAAAAACCAATATCCGCAATCCTTATGAACTGCGATAATCAAACTATGATTTTCAAGATAAATAGTTTTAAGGATAATATGAAGTCATCAAGACATGTGAAGAGGAGACTGAAATCTGATAGGAAAATGAGAAACTCCGGAGATATTGCTTTGGATTATATCCAAACATCCAAAAACTTGACAGATCCCTTCACAAAGGGTCTATCACGCAACATGATAGAAAATGCATCGAAGGATATGGGTATGAGACCCACAATTTAAGCTTTCCACGGTGGTAAACCACTCCATGTGATCGGAGATCCCGTGAATTAGAATTGGGAGACAAGCTATTGGTTAGCTGAGAGGAAAGTATCCCTAATTTAATAAACACCACTCCATAAAGATGCAATGCTTTCCTATTCTACACGACAGGTTGATTTATTATCTTAATGTGTTCTAAGTGGCTTATCTTAAGCAAAAAATGTTGTCTTGCAGAACATCTTTTGAAGAAAACACCTATATGAGTATGACTGTTAAAACGTTGCAGTCTATAAGAGTAGGATGCTCTCTAATAAACTCATGAAAAGTCATGGAGTATGACGCATAAGCTCCACCCGTGGGGAAGTCCCACGGTAGTCTAGTATCGGTCAAGAGTTTTTGTGAAGCTAGGTTCGCAGCAAACTTGCAGTTCAAGGCATAGTCCATTGTACAAGTTGCAACCTAGTATAACAAAAAGCTCTAGGTGGAAGTTCAACTTAATAGTCTCCACTACAGTACCGATATATAAACAATGTTTTGGAACGAAAGACAAACTTCATGTGCCTCTAGGATCTGGTGGGGGATTGTAAGAATTTTTGCCTAAATAGGCACAGCCTATTTATTATATGCGAATAAATTTCTGAAATCGTAGAGGCCTATTTGGCCTATTCATGCAAGGCAAGAGCTGGGACAAACGTTTAGTCCTACTCCCTCTGTTTCAAAATATAAGATGTTTTAGCTCTATAAAGCAAATGTATCTAGACTATTTTTAGTATTTATGTTCACTCATGTTTGGAATGAATCTACATACTAAAAGAATTCTAGATACACTTTCTTCACAAACCTAAAACATCTTATATTTTGAAACGGAGGAACTACATTGCTAATTAAGTGGAAGTTGGACCAGCTTATAAGAAGAGCTCTTCCACCACTTGTACGAGCTTGAGAAGAGAAGACATATACACGCGCGCTCCTCCTCCTCCTCCTCCTCGCTCGCCACACCACGTCTCGCTCCACCCCTCCCTGCCCCGAGCTTTATTTTGCCACGCATAAATGGTATATGGACAGTTATACAGAAACTGAAACGTTTTTTCGAGTAGACTTTTAATACGAGCTAAGTGAAAATGAATACGAACTGAGTGGAGGCTGTCCGGTAGGCTACCGCCTATTCTCTTCAACTTCCTATAAGAGAGAGGTCGCGCCTCCTCTCAGACATATGTCCGCACATCCCTTTGCGTCTCGAGTTCCAGAGCACTGCGCTACCTAGTCTTCCCCATCCCGTCTTGCGGCGTGCGCCGCGAGCCGGGATAGTAGGCCTCCGAGACCCCACTGCTTCGAGTCCTGTACGGGAGAAGGGCGATAAGGTTTTGGGGGAGCGCTGTTTGCGCAACTACTGACTTCATCACGGACTCCTTCACGGATAGCGATTGCACCGACGTGTTCCTAAACGAGGACTTCTTCCCCGACATCAGCAACCTCTTTCTCGATGACATGGCTGACGACGGTGCCACGTGAACGCTGGCAGTCCTCTGCTCCTGTGATGTACATCCTCTTTCTCAACTTTGTTTTGATCGTATCTCAAGTTCTATGCCTTGCAATCCATTTGGTTATCTGCTTTAATATGTATTCACTATTTCACATGATTAGTATAATTTCTATTATTCTATTCATGTTTTATCTAGCATTTATTATGGTTAATTCGCTTGGTAAATTGCTCTTTTATTCAACAGCTTCACTCATCATTGTCGAGGTCGAAAAAATTGTCCGCCTAGGCTGCGCGCTTGATCTCCCACTCCAACTGCTTCTAGCGGAGCTCCCTTTCACTGGCGAGCCCCTGCTCAAGGAAGAGCTCATTGAGCTCTGCGTCCGCTGTTATCGCATGCGCTCGTCGACTTCCTCGGCGGTGCTCCGCTGCATGATCAACACGGTGATGCGGTCGAAGGACACGTCGTCAACGTAGTACTCCTCGCTAATGACGATGCTGTATGCCGCCAGGTCATACCCCTCGAGCTCCTCCTTCTCATGTAGCTGCGGCGGCGGTACACGAGCGGTCGCAGCTCCGGACGAGATCCCCTCACCCGACCAGCGCTTGGCTTCCTCCACTTTGCGGTGACGGAGATTGCGAGGCACTAAAGCCCCGTGCTAGATGTAGTGGAGGGAGGTCCGCTTCCGCGCACCGTCAGAGTGCACGCGGTGGCGGTGCTACTCCTCCTCTAAGCCAGTCCCGTGACGACGGGACGAACCGGTGGAACAGCCCACCTGGCCTCCCCCACTCCGCTGGAGGTCCTGGGATGGTTCATAGCGGCGGCGCGGTGCCGTATTTGTCGGCCGGTGCAACTAAGTGCTCGTCGGAGCTGCTCGATTTGGTGGGCGGCGTATGACGACGGGCGGCGGAGCAGCGAAGGCGCTTGCGAAAAAGTGAGGGCTTGAGACCCGTATCGACGCATCGAACCCATATGTATATAGGCTGGGGAGGCGAATTTTGGGTTCCCTATAATTTTTGTATGGGCCGGGCATGGTATGCGGACCAATGAAACATACCCGAGCCCTTATACCCGCCAAAGTTTTACGGTTCCGAGGCGTTTAAGGGGTCTTCTAGAGACACTCTTATTTTGCTAGACGACAAAACCGAATAAAACTACATCCGATGGAGAAAGAGATTGTTTTTGAGAGAATGTCGGCACTTTATTAATTAAGCAACATCATTAGACAGTACTTGTCGGATGAAATCCAGAATAACAGAAAAATAAATATTACAACTCGAAGACTCACTAGTATGAGATAAACGATGTGCCGCCACATTCTGTTTTCTACCATAATGCTTGAAAGAACAAGTGGAGAATTCTGATGCTAGATCTTTGATATCGCTCACAAGAATTCCCACCGAAGATCTATCTCGCTCCACATAGAGGATTCTCTGGATCATACTTAGACGATCATAAGCCAGTATAATATGCATAAAGCCATTGCCTTTGGCTAACACCAGCACGCGCCTGATAGCGATTGCTTCGGCAAGTTCAGGAGAGGTAATACCTTGGATACCTTCACTACAAGTAAGTTTGACAGAATCTCTGTGATCCTTGATCACCACTCCAATACCCATCGGGTGTTCAGAGAAAAAAATGGCATCATCGACATTGACACAAACCCAGTCCGCGGGTGGTAGAATCCAAGACGATGAAGATTCACAGCTTTTAACCAGCGGCAGTCTGAAGCAGTAATGCATAATATTCTCCACGTAAGCTTTTATTTTTGCTGCTACACGCACCGGATGAAACTAGCCTTTTCCATTCCTTGTGTCATTCCTGGCCTCCCTAATATGCCAACATGTGACTGCCAAGGCTATGGCCTGCACGGAAGCTCCTCATTGACTCAGGTTAGCTCTTGTCGAAAAGAAGCTTTCGGTTCTGGCCAGATTGTACGCAGATTTGACTATGTAGACTCCAAACTTT
The DNA here is from genome assembly GCA_030063025.1 of Avena longiglumis. Lineage (NCBI taxonomy): Eukaryota > Viridiplantae > Streptophyta > Magnoliopsida > Poales > Poaceae > Avena > Avena longiglumis. The sequence goes on from CP125977.1 coordinate 447,811,753, forward strand.
GCATAGGGCCATGAGGCAAAATCTTCACCGCCATGCCTACTTATTGATATTTGTTGTAGTATCACACAAGCCATTTCTTCAGAAAAGAGGCGACAGACCACCTACATATCCCACGTTCTGCCATCATGATCAAGCAGAGTACTCACCGTGGCATTAGTTGGAACCGTCTCAAGAGTCTTGAACATCCCTAGTATAATCCCAAGAGTCCAATGATCGTGTATTATTTTTATAGATGTGTAGTTGCCTACCTGTGACACTTTCGGGGTCAAGGATAAACAAATCCCAGACCGCCGTCTGACATAAGCTTAATCTTGAACTCGAGAATATCCAGTGGAAGATTCGGTAACATAACAGTGACCCTACGACACAAAATTATTACAGCAAACTCATAACTGAGCAGGGAACCGGATTATTACAAGCAGAGGTCTCTGACCACAAATATCAAACAACGGAAGGAAAATTATGCTATTAAGTATAGCAAACTTAACAAATGGCCTAAGAGGCCTGAAGCATAACGATGACGTCCCAGCCCATAGATTTCAGGCTGCTGGCCGGGAACCCCAAACCACTCATCGGTGTCGATGTCGTACGGAACTCGTCTTCAGGGGAAATCTTAATCTCCTATAAAAGTATCAACAAAGCAAGGGGTGAGTACAGGGTGTACTCCGCAACACTTATGTCTGGTGGAGCTTTTTTGCATAAAGCCATTTTTGTTTACAAAATAAGAGAGAGAAGAAGCTCGTATAATCAGAATATTTTAAAAGAGGATAAGTGAGCGACATCTCCAAAGTATTGATCATCATATTTTGATATTCACCAAGTCATCATCATCTCAACCTTCACTAGGATCACCCCCTCGTACCCATGAGGAAGCATCCTTAAGCACACGTTGATTTGCCAAGTTTTACAGTTAGGTTCATATTCTCTATGATCATCACATCCGAAGTCGTCCATAACCGTGGATACGGATTTTCAAAAATATTATTACCCTGCAGGGGTGTAAAACTTTACCCACACGTACTAACCTTCTCTTAATGCCACTTAAGATTATCCCTCTTTCTTGGAAGGCCAGCAGAGGATGGTTAGACATGACCTTTACCTTGCTTTTGCCGAGACCATGAGTCATGCCCTAAGGATGGTTCCACCGTAACGGGTCAAATCCCGAAGCCGGTCCCTAGAGATGTGAGGCGAGGTTGATTTACCAAGGGTGCTATCTACCCCAAGCAGCTCGGTCCATGCTTCCCTACCAGTTGTGAATGCACCTCCTTCGCCGCCTTCGAGAAGATCCAGAATACATGTCGAATGGAATGTCCAAACTATGCGACTCATGGAATCTACTAGGAAAGTTAGTCACTCGTGGGGTTTTCCAGGCCCCATGTGGTTGTACGCTTGTCTTGGTTCGAGAGGCAAGAATTCGATTCTTAGTGGTGACGAGCATGGGACTACAAAAACCACATCCCACCGTGGCCTTCCATACAAGTCTTGGAATGTTTAATATCATATCACCTCTGATATTATTTCATTATGTTCTCCTATCATACTAGATTCTTTGCATCTGGTACATCATCTAGATGAACCAACACTGATAGCTATGCATGGCTAAGCAGGACATAAACATAAGCTCTAGCAGTGCACACAAGCCAAATCTAGTTATGCCAGGAGTAGTGGATCGGGTAATATAAGCTCAAAGGAAGTAATGCAATAGATAGGATACTCTATCTATCGATAAAAGACCATAGTATAATCGTATGCAACATGGAAAGAATTGAAATGCTTTTGGAATCATAGGACTATATCATGGTGGGGTTGTGCTAGCTTTTGCCCGTTGATAACCAATAAGCAGATCTTCGGAAGCCTTGGGCTTGACTTGATTATAGTTGGTCAAGTATTGTTCTTCGATCTTCGATGGTGTTGACCTTGGTCTTCGATCTCGGTATAGTATTCTACCAAAGAATAACCAAACACCGAAAAGAAAGGGAAACAATCAACACATGGCATTGATGCAATGCTCAAGCAAGGATGATGGTATGACAAAGTTAAATTGTATTGAAATGTAACCCTAAGGCATGCTCGGAAATTTAACCGGCATCCGAGGGGTGCAAACCCTAATATAGAAGAGATCCTGGAATCACCTACGAGGGTTCGCTATGTTTTCTAATTAAATATGTCATGTAAGTTGTTGAACAATGCATGATATTGATGCTATGAGATAGATCTCATTTTTCTAAACATTTTGATATATTATTTGTATTTTCTGACTTATAAATTATTAGATAAGAATTTTACAAGATTTAAATCATTTTAGGAAATTATAAAACATTTTTGGAATATTTAAATTATTTTATAACTTGGACCCACATGTCATATATTTAATCATTTCAGAAATTAATTTCCAAAAAGAATAAGATCCTAATAGACTGGGCCCATAGGGTATTTATTATATTCAGAAAACAATTACAGAAAAGGTTGAATAAAACAAAAGGGAAATATGACGTAGGCATGAATTCATGCTGACGTCAGCCGGGGATTGGTCTTTAGATCGTTGATCAATCCATCGATCGGGATCACCCTGGGATGCGGGGCTGGTCTCATTCGACTCGGCGCCTCGCGCTGAGCCAGAAACGGGCGACGCTGGGAGGGATGGTTGCGGGAGTCGCCGACGGCGAGCACAAGTGCGGCGGTGGAGAGAGGCGCACGACGTGAGCGCGATATAGAGAGCGAGGAGGAGAATGGAGGGGTGCTTGAGCACTAGCGGCTCACCACGAATGCGATGGTGGTGTCGGGGAGGCAAGGCGAGGTCGGACGGCGAGGAATCGAGGCGACGACTGCGGTGTCCGGCGATGTGGACGAGCTCGATTCCGGTGAGGGAGAGCTTCCCGGCTTGCGTGGCTTGACAAGAACGAAGACGACATGGCTCTTTTCCTAGGCTACTCCATGGGGCTCAGGGCGGTCGGGAACGGCGAGGCTCAATGAAGCCCGAGCGGCTAGGGTGCCTGGTTGGAGAACCTGGGAGAGGAAGAGGATAAATAGGGCACAGATAAGGTTCTTCGCGGCGTCTAGAGGGTCTTGTGGGCATCCGGGGGTGGCGGCACGAATCCTGGTGCGACGGGTATCACAACGCCGGCGAGCAGCGGAGGCGCGGGCATGCAGGTGCTTGCGAGCAGGAGGAAGAGGACGAGAACAGAGGGCGAAGGGGTACGGGCCAAGGTTGGGCCGCGGCTGGACCGAGGCTGTTGGGGATATGCTATATGGGTATCCTCATAGCATGTCACTTATCCGGATAACCCGGGTGGCTCATAGTCGGTAGCATGGCCTATGGCCTTCTGGGCGGCCCAATTAGATGGATCCAGAAGGGAGGCCCATGCTGGATAAAGGAAGGCTACGGTGGAGTCACCAACGTACCTGGAGCCTTGGAGTGCAACATACACAAGACTAGTAATAGACGGTGTAGGACTCTGTAACCTGTCCGGCTAGGACTTTTCCCTGTAACCCTAGGACCTGGCGACTATATAAGTCGGGCCTATGGGAGCCTTTAGGGCACAACTTCAGACAACCTAGTGTCGACTACGACGCACCTCGCACAGTGAACCAATCCCTGTAATTCGGCGTATTGCCCTTATAGTGATTTATAGCAGGAGTAGGATTCTGCCACCGTTGTGGGATCTGAACCTGGGTAAGCTGTGTTACCTCGTACCTGTCAACCGTCCGCCTTACCCCATGTCTCTAAACACGCACTGTGAGGATCCCTCCATGGAGTACTCGTCAGAAATACCACGGCAGTTGGCGCCCACCGTGGGGCAAGAGGTGCTTCAGGCTCTTCAGCGTGTGAGGACCAAGATCTTCGCGAGAATCGGCGAAACCGTAGCCATCGGTCGCGTTCTCTTCTCCAGCAACGTTCCGATCATCCCTCCTGACGAGTTCTGGATCCCGGCGAAGACGAACCCTACGCGGTGTTCGATTGTTCCTATCAGAGACATCCACCTCTTCATCGGCGAAACCGACTCGGGCACTAGTTCCCTGGGAGTCGGAGGAGCATCAAGACCCGCACGGACTGCCTACGGGCCGGATACGTTCGTGGAAGGATCGATGTCAGATCTCTCTTCGGAGTTTGCTGACAAAGATCGGAAAGCACCAAGGCCCGCACGGACCGCCTACAGGCAGGATACGTTCCCGGAAGGATCAATGTCGGATCTCTCCTCGGAGTTTGCCAGCAAAGATCGGAAAAATTAAAGGCCCACCCAAACCGCCCCTTTGCAGGATATAAAGGTGGAAGATCACTGCAAATCCGCATGGTCCGTCCGTGCGTCTGGACATCAGAGATCCAAGTTCATCGGCATGGTTACCATCTTCGATCTGGCGCACTGCGTTCAGAGAGAGGGCGAAAACCCCCGCGATTACCTGTCCAGGTGGATCCGTATACAAGCCGATCTGGCCCACTACCCCAATGATAACGCTTTGTATCATTTCGTGGAAGGACTGGACCGTGGCACGCTTCTCCGACATTCTTTAAGACGGTAGCAGACAACATGACGCCTTACCCTCGAAGAGATGGTGAGCACCGTCAACAGCTACGCGGAATCTGACGCAGCAGCCCAGATGGAGCTTGCGCTCAGAGGCGGAGAACCTCCGATTCAGCAGCCGCCGCCACCGCCTCCTGCCGCCATCGTCGCAGCAGCACCACCACCTCCAGTCATCATCGAGGCCGTTGCACCTCCACCGCCCGTCATCGAGGAAGTCCTGGAACCCTCTGACTCTGTCATTGACGCGCTTTATGCTGATTTCAGTGCAGATTCAGAGGAGATAGACTTCAGTCCAGAAGAGCTAGACTCCTCTATGAAGGAGATGGAGGATGAGTACTCACGCGATGAGCAAGCCAACAACTCCGTCACGTCTCGAGGGGTGTTCGACACCATTGGGACGGCGATGGATGAAGATCAACCCAGACGAGCTCCGCCTACGGCACTGGAAAAGGGGAAGGTCCACTTATTGCTGCTGACGATGATCGCGCAAAATTCATGCCTCCTCCACCTAACCTAGTGCAGCAGCCGCAGGAACTCGGCACCGGTCCGAGCAACAACAACACCGTAAACTTGCCGCCTCCAGCATCTACGTCTGCAGCAGCCCAAGTTACTCCGGCTGATAGAGTGATGTACGACAATCTCCTCGTCGAGCCACTAACCGTTGCTCATATCCGGAACGTGACCCAACATGACGATAAGCGCCAGTAGCTGCTGGAGGAAGCGCAGGCCATCGCGGAGCAAGGCGCTAAACTAGATCGAGATCTGGTAAACGCGTAGAAGTCCATAGAGAAAGCTAGAGCAATGGAGGCCAAGTACAAAACTTTGCTGCTGCAGCAGAAGGCTAAGAAAGCTCCAGCTCGCGTCATCAACGATCCTGGTGTATGACGTAACCTAGGATGGGCCCCCTCAAAGCCGGCATAGGCCAAGCCATACATTGACAGTGAAGGCAAGCAGGTGATGCCCACCCCACTCCTTAACCTCGCCATCGCCAAGACCCTTCTGGAGCAGGATTGATCGCCTGAGGCAGTGGAACAGGTCTATGACCTAGTGGCCAAGGCGGTGAAGCAGCAGGAAAAGGCCACCTCTCAGAGGCTTGAGTCTGACCTAGCTCTCTGCCAATCTAGCCAGTACAAGCCGCCAAGGGATAGATCTCCTCTTGATGTCGGGTCCCAGACGGGTTCATCAGAACGAAGACGGAGGGATGCGCACAACAGGAAGGATGCTATCCCCATATCCTCCGACCACGGAGAAAAGGCCCGACCTCGTCGCCCATCGCCACCGCCCCGATCCCCCCGACATCGCGAAGATTACAAGACTCACCATCGTGCGGATATGCCCCCACCAAAGCAGTGCGGCATCGTCATCCGCGACAACGCGGAGCAGACCCGTCATGACGGAGAGCGCAACCAAGGACACAAGAGCAGGTCACGCCATGACCCTCCGCGTTCGACAAGCAACCATGACAGGCGTGAGGCGTCGTAGGAGGGTAACATCAAGAAGGCTAACCCACCGCCACCTCCGCCTCCGTCACCACCAAGCAGTCACCATGGCGGAGGAGGCTCGCGTCGTTCACGCAGCCCATCCCCTGTTGACAAAAAGAAGAAGAACCCAGAGCCGTATGATGCACGTTCGCGGATCAATAAGATCCACGAGGCTCGAGAAGGACCATACCTAGGACCACGTTGCTTTGGACCTGCAATACGGTCCACAACTTACCCCAAAGGTTTCCGGATTGACAAGACCATCAAGCCCTACGACGGCACCGCCAAGCCAGCCACATGGTTACAGGACTACGGCAACGCGGTGGAGATTGCCGGTGGCAACCCCAACGTCGCCGTCAAGTACCTCCCATTAATGTTGGCAGGCACGGCCCGTCAATGGATCGACGACTTGCCGGAGAAATCTATCTACAACTGGCTGGACATGCAAGAAGCGTTCACGAAAAACTTTGAGGGTACATACAAGCGTCCCTGCATTGTGGGTGATCTACAGCGATGCGTGCAAGAGAAGGACGAGACATCTCGGGCCTACCTCTCCCGCTGGCTGGATATGAAGAATTCCTGCGCAGGAGTGCACGCTCAGACCGCCATGGCCGCCTTCATCGATGGGTTGGAAAGGGGCATGCTGCTCCGACATAAGCTAAAGCGCTTGCAGGACAATCACCAGCTTGACTTGAACCAGATGATTTAGTTGGCTAGTGAGTTCGCAGCTGCCGATGACGATGCTCGTGGCTCCTTGCCGGCAACAGCCGTTGCAACTCAAGCTCGGAGGAACAATAGTACAAAGCGGAAAACCGCTCCAGAAGAAAAGCAATCTACCGACATGGCCGCTATGACTTTTGCAGGACGAGGTGATGGTGGATAGCGTGGTCGGGGAAGGGGAGCTAGTCGTGGGCAGCAACGAGGAAGTGAAACCACCTCGACGCCACTCCGCGTTCCCCAAACCTACAAGGAGTACCGCGATATGTCGTGCCTCGTACACCTCGACGCCAACGGCAAGGCCACCCATACCAATCGACACTGCAAGTTCGTCAACGACCTCAAGGAAGACCCGGAGTCCGGCTACAAGCAAAGTCGGAAAAACAGACCGCGAGGCAAGGGCAAGGGGAAGAAGGAGGACGAGTCCAAGGATTCAAGTGACATGGACGAAGACGTTGACCCCAAGCACGCCGCCAAGAGCGACGACAAGGGCAAGAACCCCTTCGCGAAGAAGGCTCCAGTCTACCACACTTTCCTTGGCACCCCCACCGTCCGAAAACAGAAGACCTCTCTGAGGATCCTGATGGCCACTCTCCCCCCAGTTCCCCAGTACATGTGTTGGTCGGAGGTTCCAATAACTTGGGACAGGACGGACCACCCAAACCTTATACCCACGGAGAACCAGTACGCCATGGTCATCAACCCCTTGATTGACGGCGTGGAGTTCACCAAGTGTATGGTGGATAGTGGAAGCAGCATCAACATCATGTACCTGGATACACTGCAGAAGATGAACATGACGGAGGCAAACCTAAGGCGGACCAACACCATCTTCCACGGCATAGTTCCTGGTCGGGATGCTCGGTCCCTTGGGTGCATTACACTTCAGGTTGCCTTTAGCGATGTTAACAATTACCGCCAAGAGCGCATGACCTTCGAGGTGGTCCCCTTCAAGAGTGTGTACCATGTCATATTCGGCCGCGACATATTCCACACGTTCATGGCCAAGCCATGCTTCGTCTACAACAAACTCAAGATACCCGGACCAAACGGTATCATCACTGTATCCGGAAGCTTTACCAAAGCAAGGGACTGCGAGATCAATGAAGCCGTCGTTGCATAAGTTGTCCTCTACAGCGAAGAATTCAAAGAGATCCAGAGCAAGTTCGATGACTTAGAGATGCCCGCGTCGAAGAAGCAGATCTCCGACTCCGCTCATGCGTTCAAGGTCGCCATCGAGACCAAGCCGGTGGAACTTGTGGTAGGCGATGCCTCCAAGGTCACCGCCATTGGGACGAACCTGGATCCCAAATAGGAAAGAGCACTCGTCGATTTCCTCTGTGAGAATAGGGACATCTTTGCCTGGCAACCTGCCGACATGAAAGGTGTAACTAGGGAACTTGTCGAGCACAACTTAAACATTGATCCAAAATGCAAACAAGTGAAACAACCTCTACGACGATTTGGAGATGATAAGAGACGCGCCATTGGCAAAGAGATAGATAGGTTACTTAAGGCTAGATTTATCCGAGAAGTCCTTCACACCCAATGGGTGGCCAATCCTATACTTGTCCCCAACCAATGAATTAAGAATGTGCGTTGATTACACCGACTTGAACAAAGCATGTCCCAAAGATCCATTTGCTTTGCCTCGCATTGACCAAGACATTGACTCGACGGTTGGCTCGAAACTTTTGTGTTTTCTCGATGCATACTCAGGATACCACCAGATCAAGATGAGGAATTCGGACCAATCGGCCACTTCGTTCACTACCCCATAAGGCATGTTTTGCTATGTCACGATGCCCTTTGGGCTGAAAAACGCAGGTGCTACTTACTAGCGGACAATGCAATGTTGCCTCCACGACCAAATTGGTCGGAACGTTCACGCTTATGTGGACGATATCGCGGTGATGTCTAAAAAGTCAAATGACTTAATCTCCGACTTAAAAGAAACCTTTGATAATCTCCGGAAATACAACATGATGCTTAACCCTAAGAAGTGCGTCTTCGGGGTTCTAGCCGGCAAATTGTTGGGCTTCATCGTTTCCCAACGTGGAATCAAGGTCAACCCGGAGAAAATCAAGGCCATCTTAAACATAAACTGTTCGACATGCCTAAAGGACATTCAACGACTAACAGGTTGTATTGCAGCAGTTAATCGGTTCGTCAGCCGACTTGGAGAGAAGACTCTGCCGCTGTACAAGTTGCTGAAGAAGGCGGACAAATTCACGTGGACGGACGAAGCAGATGCAGCATTGAAGCAGCTCAAGGAGATTCTTTCCTCAGTGCCCATCCTTGCAGCACCCGAGCCTGGAGAGCCCCTGTTAATTTACATGGCGGCAACCAACCGGGTTATCAGCATCGTCGTTGTGGTAGAGCGGAAGGAACCAGGCTATGAGCACGGAGTTCAACGACTAGTTTACTATGTGAGCGAGGTGTTGACGGAGTCCAAGCAGCGTTACCCGCACTACCAAAAGATAGCTTATGGAGTATTCCTTGCTTCTCGGAAGCTGATGCATTACTTTCAGGGGCACCCAATCATAGTGGTGAGCAAGACTCCACTGTCCGACGTTATCAATAACAGCGACGCTATAGGAAGGGTCGCGAAGTGGGGCATTGAACTCGCCGCCTTCGAGATCACCTACAAGAGACGTGACGCTATCAAGTCACAAGCCTTGGCGGATTTTGTTGCAGATTGGACGGAGATGCCAGATGCTACTCCGTTGCGTAACCGTAGTCTCGGGTGATGCACTTTGACGGATCAAAGCTGCTCAACGGCTCGGGGGCTGGTGTATTGCTACATTCACCAACAGGAGACAAGCTACACTATGTTCTGCAGATCCACTTCGAGGCTACAAACAACATGGCGAAGTACGAAGCACTCATTCACAGACTGCATGTAGCCAAGGATATTGGCATCAAGAGCATAGTTTGCTGTGGAGATTCCGACTTGGTTGCCTAGCAAGTGGCTGGCACCTGGAATGCGCGGAACCCTATGATGGCGGCATATCGAGACGAAGTGGACGAGATAGCCAAGAGCTTCTTGGGCTACGAAGTCAAGTATGTACCTAGGGAACAAAACAAGGCGGCTGATCTGCTATCTAAGCTTGGATCAGGGCGCAAGCAAATTCCGCTAGGAGTTTTCCTAGAGCACCTGCACACACCGTCTGTGAAGGGCGCCGACATCGACAACCCGGATAGAGCTGACTCTTTTGTCAACATGGTGACTAAGGTCCCTCCGGCTTGGACAAAACCGTTCATGGAATACCTCGAACACAGAACTTTGCCCGACGACAAAGTCGAAAGACCGCAAATAGTACGACGAGCAAAGGGTTATACCATAATCAATGGGCAACTCTACAAAAGGAGCACTACTGGTGTATACCTAAAGTGTGTTTGCCAGCTAGAAGGTATGGAAATCCTACGCGAAATCCATCTCGGAGATTGCGGGCATCACGTCGCTCCTCGATCGTTGGTCGCGAAATCCTTTCGGCAAGGATTCTATTGGCTGACCGCGAAGGCGGACGCCGACAAACTGGTTGAGACATGCATGGGATGTCAGTATTATGCCCGACAACCACATGTTCCTACTGAAGAACTGCGAACAATACCAATAACTTGGCCGTTTGCAGTATGGGGGCTGGACATAGTGGGACCGTTACAGACGGCACCTTGTTGGTTTACGCATCTGCTTGTAGAAGTTTACAAATTCACTAAATGGATAGAAGCTAAACCCATTAGAAAGCTTGATGGGGAAACTTCCCTCAGGTTCGTCCGAGATCTAGTGGTGAGATTTGGTCTCCCACACAGCATTATCACCGACAACAGCAGCAGTTTATCACTCGGAGAAGTGGAGGCATATTGTTGGGAGAAAGGCATCCGACTTGATCTTGCTTCTGTGGCACACCCACAATCCAACGGTCAGGTTGAGCGAGCCAATGGATTAATTCTGCAGGGAATCAAGCCACCTCTTGAGGCACCGCTACATAGAGCAGCTGGAGCCTGGGCGGAAGAATTGCCATCTGTGTTGTGGAGTTTACGGACTACACCCAACAGATCCACCGGCTACACCCCTTATTTCATGGTATATGGAGCAGAAGTCATCCTGCCTTCCGACATTCTTCACGATGCACCAAGAGTTGCCGCCTACGACGAGGATGACGCTGAAGAATCCAGACGCCTAGATGTGGACCTTCTCGAGGAGTAGCGTGTTTTGGCATGCCAAAGATCCGCCATCTACCAGCATAAGCTACGCAGCTACCATAGTCTCCGCGTTCGGCATCGCTCGTTTAAAGAGGGGGATTTGGTGCTCCGACTTAAGCAGAAGAAGTCGCACAAACTATCCCCACCATGGGAAGGACCGTTCACCATAAGCAAGGCGCCACTCAATGGGTCTTACTACCTTGTTGACAATCATAAGCGTAAGCGACGTGACCCGGATGATGACTACCCGGAGCTTGATCGGCCATGGAACATAGCACAGCTACGTCCTTTTTACACTTAGTATTTTTATCTAATTGTGTATCTCTTATATGATCAATGAAATAAAGTTCTCTGGTTCACTCATATTTCTGAGTATTTTACCTCCTTTAGTGTTTATTTTTGGATCATGTAAAACCTTTATGCACAAGTCTTGCGTTTGCACTTGTGAAAATTCCGCCTACGGGCGTTAGCTTAAGTTTTCTGGTCTACACGTTCTTTGTCGTTTTTATGTGGATTCTGGAGTAGTGACTTTTGGCACTTATTGTCGGAGATTTTGTGCTCAGGTTATTGACGGTGCCATTGGGCATCATCACCTAAGCGCATGGTTCCGACAACGAGTCTTCCGACTCACGAAAAGTCAAGCATAAGAACCAAAGTAATGGATAAGCCAGCACTTGCTTAAAAATATATACATGCTGGAAACTAGTTCTTAAGCAGCAGGAAATAAACAACCATTGTTTTCCGCCTTAAGTTACATCAACAAGTTTTTTCTGCGTATACACCAAAGGTGAAACAAATATTGCAAAGTTGTTTTTCATTCCTTTGGCGCAGGAGACTTGGAAGCAGCATCGTCACCAGCCGGAGAATCACCCTCAATGTCAGCACTGTGGTGGGACTCGGAGGAATCTTGGTTGCCGCTGTCGATGGTGTTCATGGGCACGAAGACGTCGATGTCCACCAACTCGGCGACTCTGGTGTCATAACCCGCGAGTGACGACATGATGGCTTCATGATCAATCTCTTTGCCGTCATCGTCGACGTCGGGGATACCAGAGGTCACCGTGTCGATGTAGGCACCTTCGTAGTGTGCCTTCACCATTGACAGCACCATCCTTGCGCCAGCTCGTGCACATGAAGCTTTCTAGCTTGTGACACGCTCGGGGGTTCGGCGCAGAATCTCTGAGTACTTTGCCACGGAGTCCGATACCTTGATGTGTATTTGGAGGGGCTTGGCAATCTCTTTGGCTTGGGTGATGGCGGTGTTGATGAAGTTGCTGGAAAGAACCATGCATTCCTTTTCCGAAGGAGGCGATCGGGTTAAACCCATAGGAGCTGCAAGTTCTGACAAGGAGCACATGAGTTCAATAAATTCAAAGTATCCAGACTAAAGAAATACAAGGCGGAGGAAACTTACTGAAGATGCTGGCTTTAGCCTGCCAGAGGGTGTCCGCCAGGGATTCTTTCTCTTGTTGGAGGAGCTTATACGCCTCGCTGTGGCGTTGGTTTTGCTCATCAGCAGCTTGCTTTTGATCTTTTAAGATCGCAAGCTCCTCCTTCAAGCGATTGATTTCCACGGAGGCGGAGTCCTGCAGGACATTCATTGAATCCTCATGCATTTTCAGCATGTCTTTCCTCTCCTCCTTAAGGATCTTGTTCTCGTTGTCCAACTGCTGGATGTGCTTGGACTGCTCGACAATGTCCTTGGCCTTGGCAACATGTTCTGCAAAGTCGGAGAAAGCAAAGTACACAATGAGTACTCGGAGAATGTAGGCACAAAACCAAGACAGAATGTGCAAAAAGAAAACAAACTCTTGTTTTTGATGATCTGTTCCTTCAAGATGGTATGTTTACCCTTTTCGGCTTCAAGATCTGCGCGCATCTTCTGGTACTTGTCGTTGGCCATGCCCCTCCGAGCATTCCCGTTCTGTGGAAAGAAGAACAAAGTTAAAACGTTGTTTAGTCTACCTGGAACATCTGGAAATTTTCCACCTAGACGCTCGGGGGTTACAGCGAGAGTTTTTAACTTAGCAATATGCTTAGCTTTTCTTTAAGCATCTAGTCGGAACTAATTCAGTTCTCGATTAGAACCTTGGGGGATACAGTATAAAGTTTTTAACTCGGATATCTGCTTAGCTTTTCTTTAAGCATCTAGTCGGAACTAATTCAGTTACAACTAGAGGCTTGGGGGCTACAGTATTGAAATTTATAAACACTGCTTATGCTACTCTTAAAGCATCTAGTCGGAATAGTTCATTCCATCTAAATGCTTGGGGGCTACAATGAGAAGTTTTCTAGCTTAGTCACTCTTAGAGCATATAGATGCAAAACCTATGGTTTTCCGTCTACATCCTCGGGGGATACAGTGGGATACTCATATGAAATGCAAAAGTCAAAGTAAAACTTACAAGTGCAATGATCTTGAGGTTTGTAGCGCTCTCGGCTAGCAGCTTGCCAAAGGAGATGATATTTCCTCGAAATATTTCTGCTTGTCGGAGGAGCTCCTCAAGACCGCATGTCGGAGATGTCGGTGCTGCTCCAGGAACCAGAGTTGTGCTGCTCGGCGTAAGTGCCGGGTAGACTATCTTGGGGAACTCAAAAGGTTTCTGGGGATCAAGGGCGCCGCCTTCGGCAGAAGTACCAGCTTCCACCATCGCCTTGCCGCCACCGATGGAATCCTTAGCCGGAGCTTCAGCCATTTGTTGAGCGGTGCTCTCCTGCGTGGCCTGCTTGCCAACAACAGCGAGTTCGGTAGAGGCGCCAGAATCCACTTCCATGGCGGAAGGGCCTGATGCCTCCTTAGCTTGTGAGCTTGTCGGGGCAGACGAGGGCTTGACGGCAGGAGTAGCAAGGGCGATGGCGGGGGAGGCGTCGTGATGCAGCATGTCTTTGATATTTCGAGAAGCCCCCAAAGTTTTGGAGGTCATCTTGAGGCTGGTTGTGGCTTTCTTCCTGAAACGTGCCAAATGCGTAAGTACAGGAACAAGACAGATAAATGGACAATGTCGGAGAATGAGAAGCTTACACTAGTGGGGGTGCTTTGGCAAAGGGGATCCCAGTGGTTCTTCTCTTTTCTGCCTCCAAGACGGCGGTAGTCTTTTTGGAGGCTCCACCCTCCGTCTTCTTCTTCTTGCCTCCATCGGCAGCGTCAGAGGTGGAGCTCTTCCCGCCAGCCAACGGACTTCGTCGGACACGACCGTGACTTCCTTCATCTTTGGATCATAGATTTAGGAAGCCAGGTTGCCCTCCTCTAGATCACTAAGCTGTTAAGTAAGAAGTCACCGTGTTAGATAAAATGACATTTGCAAGACAGAAGAACTGGAGTATATGTCATGCATAGAAAATAAAAACCTACCTTTGGGCACTTGCCGTCTACGAACATGTCGTAGGTGATGGTGAATCCGCGCTTCTTATCCTTCACCTTGACGATGTCCTTAAGGCGGATCTTGACGGATTCGCTCGAGAAGTTATCCACGGAGATGCGGAGACTATCCCTTCTGTCGCTTGTATACTCGTGCATGAGCTTCGCGCGGTGCTGCAGAGGTTGGATTCGCCTGATGAACCAGCACATGGCTAGGTCCAAGTCGGTCAAACCCATATCTACAAACCATTCAATCCGCCTTATCGCGCGAGAAGCGTCGAGGTCGGAGGGAAGGGAGGCTTGGGATCTCCATGTGGAAACTTCAGCGGCGGCTCCGTCTATGAAGTACGGGTACGTAACTTGTCGGCCAGCCAGGGGAATGTCTGGGCTGTAAAAGTACGTCCATTGACAATTCTTGCAGGACTCGTGGCCGACGATGTCAGGGAACCGCTGGCTAGGTCGAATCTTGAAGCTTATGGTGCCGCAGTTCCTAAGCTCTTCCTTGTTGTGTCCGGCTTCACGTTTGACGGTGAAGAAGTACTCGAAAAGGTCTAACCTAGGCCTTATCCCTAGATATCCCTCGCAAAGTGCCGCGAAGTTGCTAAGCACTAAGATACTATTGGGGGAAAAGGTTCTGGGGCTGGACCCTATAGTGATTCAAGACGGAGAGGAAGAAGTTGGAGATAGGCAGAGAAACTCCGCGTACCAGCTGAGATTTTAGGTACACCTTTTCTCCGGATTGGGGAGAAGGTGTCACCTCGCCGGCCGGAGCCGCCCGCCAGGCAAGTCCCTCCGTCGCGGGGAGGTATCCTTCGACGAACATCTCTTGGATATCGTGGTTGGTGATGTCCGAGTCGCGCCAGTCGCCCTTGTGTGAGTCTGGTTCCTCCTCTAGTGGCTCTAGCGCCGCCAAATTTGGGTCGCCGCCGGTGGAATCGATCACCCCTGATGCAGGAATGACCAAACCTCTGGGGGCACGACGACGGAGCTCGCCGGCTTTGCTCGACGCTGCCATTAAGGGAGAAGTGCTGCTGCTAGCCATGGAGTGAAGATTCGGTGCGACTGGTGCAGATTGGAGCTAGGGTTTTTTGAGGTTTCTCGAGGAGAGCTCGAGGAGACACGCGGCTGGAGGAAGAAGATGGTGCGAGGAGAATGAGGTAAAAAGTGGAAATTTCCCCACGGTTACTATTTATCATCCTCGGCATCAAGATTCGTGCAGCTTGATTGGACGGTTGCCGCGTAGACGACTTGTTCGCGAACGTGCGCGGAAATTTTGCCACGTCTCCAACCGTCGCCGCCAATGATTTGTATCGCTCGCGCAGGAAAATCGGATATGATTGTGTTCTCTGCATGTGTGAGTTACGAGGCGTCGCTAACCTAAGCCTGCGTTGTCCTAGCTGACATGGGTAGATGAGCCGTCACATCGAAGATTCCGACATAGACGGATTCAATCCGACTATGGAAGAGTACGATGGAAGATTCAACATTTCTCCGGCTTACAAGTTGAAGACAGAGAAAACTTTGCAGGGTTCTTTGGGAGGACTACAAGATATTGCTTGACGATTTGCCGACATCCAACTAGACGGAGCATTCATCTGAAGAGGCAAGACGGCGCAAGATCTCGGAGTTCTCCGGGGGCTACTGTTGGGGATATGCTATATGGGTATCCTCATAGCATGTCACTTATCCGGATAATCCGGGTGGCCCATAGTCGGTAGCATGGCCTATGGCCTGGTGCCAGATTAGATGGATCCAGAAGGGAGGCCCATGCCGGATAAAGGAAGGCTACGGTGGAGTCACCAACGTACCCGAAGCCTTGGAGTGCAAGATACACAAGACTAGTAATAGACGGTGTAGGACTCTATAACCTGTCCGGCTAGGACTTTTCCCTGTAACCCTAGGACCTGGCGACTATATAAGTTGGGCCTATGGGAGCCTTTAGGGCACAACTTCAGACAACCTAGTGTCGACTACGACGCACCTCGCACAGCGAACCAATCCCTGTAACTCGGCGTATTTCCCTTATAGTGATTTATAGCAGGAGTAGGATTCTGCCACCGTTGTGGGATCTGAACCTGGGTAAGCTGTGATACCTCGTACCCGTCAACCGTCCGCCTTACCCCACGTCTCTAAACACGCACTGTGAGTGAAGGGAATATGCCCGAGAGGCAATAATAAAGTGGTTATTATCGTATTCCTTATTTATGATAAATGTTTATTTTGCATGCTATAATTGTATTAATACGGAAACATTAATACATGTGTGTTTAATAAACAAAAAGGAAGTTCCTAGTTATGCCTCTCTTATAAACTAGCTCGTTGATTAACAAGATGATCAAAGTTTCCTGATCATGGACATTGGATGTTGCGAATAACGAGGTCACAACATTAGTGTAATGATGTGATGAACATTCATCCGAAGTATAGCATTACGATCAAAGTCATTGAGTTTATATTGCTATAACAACTTACGAAGTGATCCTAATCCTTAGACCATGAGATCATGTCAATCACTAACACAGGAAGAGTTTCTTGATAACATCAAACGTCACAACGTAACAGGGTGATTATAAAGATGGATTCAGAACTAATAAAGTGTTATGTTGAGGCTCATGGATCGAGAGTGGAATTTGTTCATCCCGATGACGGATAGATATACTCTGGGCCCTCTCGGTGATATCACATTGATTAGCTTGCAAGCAAGTGATTTGATCACTAGAATGTTATATCACGGGAACGAGAAAAGAGTGCATGTCGGTAATGAGATCAAACTAGGTATGGAGATACCGATGATCGAATCTCGGACATGTAATATATCGTGAAACAAAGGGATTAAGATACTAGCGTAAAAGGTTCCGACGATCACAAGAAAGTCATCGTTGAATGTGTGGGAGTCAGTATGGGTCTCCAGATCCCGCTTCTGATTATTGATCCGAGAGGGGTCTCGATCATGTCCGCATTATTCGCAAACCGTAGGGTGACACACTTAAGAGACACCGACATCCATTTGGAGCAAAAGTTTCATGACGAAAAGAATAATAAGCGCAGGAATTTATTTCACTAGATATCGAAACGGGTTTTCGGGTGAAATTGCAGAAAGTGTTTCTGCATGTGAAATGAAATACTAGCAAGGGGTTATATGTGAATGTTTGTCATTAAAGTAATTGACAAAATTCTGAATAAATAAAAGGAGTTTTATTTAATGAGAGATTGCATTAAATTTGGTGGAAATTTAATGGGAATTTGAGTGGGTTTTTGAGTGGAGGGAATTGAAAGGCATTTGAGTGAGTGGAGTGTCCACCCACATGAATGTGGAAGAGGTGGGGGCAGCCCCATGGCTGGGCGCATGGCCCCTTGGGTGCCCCCCTCTCCCTATAAAAGGAGCCCCCTCCCTCTCTCTCACTCATACCTCCTCATGAAGGATCTCTCCCCCTCTAGAATTTATCCCCCATGGTCTCGGACTAGAGAGATACATGTTCCCGGTGGCTATTCGGCAAGAAAGAGTTGTGCTTCCGCTGCAACGCTGGAGCGAGGAGGCGGAGGTTGCTCGGTGCCTCGAACGTGTGTCTTGAAACGGATCTTGTTGTTTTTCTTGGCTAGGACTTCCTCTCGATCTTGAAATCAGCAAGAGATCGTCTACATCAACCACGAGTTTGGACTCGTTAAGCTTTGTCGGTCTTCAAGGGTATGTTATCTACGGATATACATCTGCCCATTGTTTGTATCTAGTAGATAGATCTTGGTACATAGTTGTTCCCATCGTAGGAAAATTTTTGTTTTCTATGCTGCGAACCCTACAGTGGTATCAGAGCCGGATCTATGCGTAGATATTTGCACGGGTAGTACACATATGAGTATGTGGGCGATGATGATCATTTTATTGTTTCTTGGTTGTACTTTGGATATTGGTGGCATAGTGGGATGAAGCGGCCCGGACAAACTTTACATGTCCTCGCACATGAGACCTGTTCCACGCTTGACATGCAACTAGTTTTGCATAAGTGGCTAGCGGGTGTCTGTCTCTCCCACTATAGTCAATATCTAATTTTCAACGAGTTGTCAACAATTTGGTTATCCTTGTTGTGGTTCATGTTCGTAGGTAAGAACGATTCTATCTTCGAAAGCCCTAAGCCATATAAAACTTGCAATGGATAAATTAGAGGCGTCTAGTTTAGATTGTTGCTGGGCTAGTGTTATGATATGGTGATGTTGTAAGTAGAATTATGAGATGATACTCTTACAACACGCATAACGTGTAGGTTCCATGGACCTTGGCCTTACACATAAGAGGTATGATAGTGATCATACCACGGTGCACATGATAGAGATCATATGCGGGAACCATATCATTTCACTAATAAACATGTGATGTTTGATATCATCTTATATTGCTTGTTTAGCGTTTTATTAGCATAATAAGATGATCCCTCATTTAAATATCAAGATAAGAATGTGTTCTTTCTTAAGTATGCACCGACAATGTTTCGTCGCTTCAAGACATCACGTGATGATCGGGTGTACTTGAATCCACGAGCATATCTCGGGTGTAAGACAGTTACACACGCGAATACTAAGGTTCTTACTTGGCGAGCCTAGCATGTACAGACATGGCCTCGGAACACGGACCGAAAGGTTAAGCATGAGTCATATAGTAGATATCATGCCCATTTGATGCTCGCCTTTGAAGCTACACCGACTCACGTGATGATCGGACTTGGTGTAGTGGATTTGATTCATGTAATCACCAAAAAGGCACGAGGGATGTCGTTTTTGAGTGGGAGTTCATTTCTAATTTGGATTAGTAGAACTCAATTTATCATAAATTAAATCAAAGTGAATTTGCATAATTTGTTGTAGTCATTGGCATTCGTTCACCACCTTATGCATAGTTGTAATTGAGATAATAGAACTATAGAATTATGGATATATACTTTACGAACTGGTATCGTATTGTGTTGAGTGTCAATCTAAAGTTTAAAGTCCTATTGCAAACTTTCAGCAAACTCTATTTACTCCGTGAAATTTAATAGTTGGTATTAAATCGAGAGTAACAATTCCAGTGTTAGTATCTTAAGTATCATGTTTGCCTCCATGATTCTTGATTATTTTAATATCAAGTTTATCTAGGAGCTGAAAGAATTGTTTCAGAAACCATCATGTGTGGCAGATATAACGATATCTGAAACAATGTTTTGGTTGCAATATAATAGAGTATAATATATGTTCTCATATTGGATGAGAATTTATGAAGGTTGGAGATGCTAGACATCCTAATCATCCAAAAGGGTTTTGGAAAGTAATGTTATACTCATAATTCACCTTTATAAGCTACAGTAGCTTGATCATGAATGTCGTCATGATAAGGGTGAATAGAATATGTATGTAAAATGTTTACTACACTAAAAGATTACTAAAGAATAGATTTGAAATAATACCGATCATTTTGATGATGGTGATCTACTTCAAAGTGTAAGTCCAAAGGTATTATTATTTGAATATACACGCTTTGGACTATGTGTCATGTATATGGCGCCACTGTTGATGTTGATAGATTCTTTTAAAAGGAAAAGGAAATGCTGGAAGAGAATCTATAAAATATACTTGGCAGAAAAGAAAAGATTGGAAATATCCAATTTAGGTATATATATGATATATATGTTATGGTTGTATTCTTTGCTTGTTAAACAATGTGGTTCTTGGGTATTGGATACCGAATTGGTTGGTATGAAATTTCATACGGAACGACACAATTCATAAACCACAATGGCCTAAATAACCAGCAAGAGAATATGTAATGATGTTCATCGAAAACAAACAAACCGTTGTTTGTATTTCTCGTTGACATCAAAGCTTGACTTCAAGATTTGTTTTAATAATTGTTATTTGAATCAGGTATTATGAGAACAAAGGTTGTTCAAATAATTACCATATTCCATATTAGATGGATGATTTACAAATTGTAACATTCCAGATTTTGTGCTTGGACATTATTAGTGTCATGCATCACCCTTGTATCATTTGCATCCTACATTTTGAAAACATAGCAACTACAAGGATCCTAACACATAAACCCAACCCTATTTTAATTTTCTCTTAAGCACTCTTGTTGTATTAGTTTGGCCCCTCTTAAAAACTTTGTAAAAACAGTAAGACTTGGTCCTATGTTGACCACCTTAATTTTATGAAAATTTAGAAACAAGTTTCATAAAATTTTGACCTAGTTTGCAAAAGTTATTAGGGTTTAAAGATAACAGAAAAAGGGAAAATGTTTACAGAAAAAAAAAGAGAAAACCTACCTAAGCTGGCAGGCAAGAGCCCACCAAAGACTCCGCCAGCCGCAGCCCGGCACCCGCTCCACCTCGATCGCTGGGGCCCCTACCGTCGTCCCCTCCTGAGTCATGCGAGCACGACCCCTCCTTGTCGGACTCCAAACCGTGCCGGACTCGACCGCCCCCTTCCCCAAGTTTCTGGCCCTTATAAGCCGCCCCCTCTCGATGTTCCCCGAAAACCCTAGCAAACTTGGCCGAACGCTGCGCTCTCTCTCGGCGTCGCTCGGGAAGGTTCGATCCGGCGACTCGCGCCACCCGAGCTCCTCCTCACTTTGTCGCCTTTTCCTGCAACACCGCCTCACCCGACCCTCCTTCCTTCCTTGTGCAGCACAACGTGAATTTCTCGCCGACGTGCCGGAGCGGGAACCGGTGGAGGTGTGCGCCTAGACGAGAAAGGGAGCCGAATCGATCACGCAGGACGCGAGAAGGAGTAGAGCGCCGTCGTGTTCTCCGCTGCGAGTGGAACCACCGCAACATCGCCGACGACCACGTCGACCGCGCCGTCTCGCCATCGACGCCGCCGGTAAGCTCGCCGCTCCGTCCGTCGGATCCGAGTTGGACGGTGTAGATTAGATGGGAGGGCGGTACTGCCAATATCTGGCTGCTGCGTGGCGAGCCGCAGCCAGCGTCGGCCGCGTCGGTCCAGCTGGACCAGGTCGGTAAAACCACTGGCTAAGCCTTTAAGTGAATTCAAATCTGGTTTGATTTGGTTTAACTGCGAAATTCACCAAAATCGAATATTTGGCCAAATCTAGCTTATAATATACCGTTGGATTCCTAATTTTATGTAGAACCCAAATCTGTAATAATATTGCAGGTTTGAAGTAACGTTTTTGGGTGTAATTTTTAATCATTGGATTAGAGGGTTTTAATCTATATGAAAATAATTGAAATTTCTTTTTGCTTGAATCTTGTTGCAATAATTTTGTTTCCACAATACCTACTGATCCAAAACATCAAGCTTTTCTTAGGATTAATAGATCTAACTTCTAATAGAGGGTTTGATCTCCTATAATCCTCGGAATTGTTTTAGTGATTTAAATTAGATCTAAACCCTTGGAAAATAAATCCTAGTGACACCCTTACACTATCACAACACGCAAGCTTACTACCTCGATTAATTCATCCAACCTTGCATAAACTGCCATGTTGCATGCATGCATGTTTTCCTTTGTGTATGTTTTGAGCAAGATGTGATTAAATCTATGTTGTGATTCGTTAGATTGCTCGGAGTGCGCTAAGGAGTGCTATTGTGTAGAGTGCTGCTCGGATCAAGGCAAGTTACACCACTTGTTCATAATTTTGTCCCCGTTTTGATTCTATGCATGTGATCTTCAAAATTCTGTAGTATGCATGTGTAGGATGATCTAGTAGAATTTCTCCTTAGTATTATTTTGCAAGTGCGATGATTTTGTAGTATGCCATGAGTAGCTCTATACTTAGGATTTCCCATCCTAATAGGTTACCCCTGTTTTGCTAAGTATTGCTTGCTATGCTATATATACAAAATCTTGGGGGGGTTCGAAAGACAAAGAATTTTCTAAGTATAAAGGCTCTCTAGAGCAAACTTTTCCTCTCAAATCCACTTCAAAACAAAACTAAGTTTTCTTCTAGGCGGAATGGTTGTTGGGTCAACGAGTGTGATTTTGGTGGAGGACGGCCGCCCAGGAATCAAAGAAGTCTGCCATGTTTGTAATTGAAGCTTCCAGTGCAACCACAATACATTATGGGCTCTGTCTTGGCCTAGTACTTAGTGGGAAATCTCACCTGGGTACCAACATTTGGAGGTTCTTGGCACGGTTGGATCCGGAAGGTAGAGGGGCTACTAAGGGAAAGCCTCGCCATGGTCTTGTCTGTAAAAGGGCTTGATCGTGGGTTGTGGGTAAAGTGCACAAACTCTCGAGAGTATTGCAATCTGATCGGTCAGCCGTGTTCACGGAAACAGAACAACATTGAGCATCTGAAGGATGGAGCCTCTGAAGGATCTTCCTCTCTCTTTTCTAAAAACAAAGTTTTGAAACCCCATGGCGTGCGTAATATCGCTAATGGGTGGGAATTTTGGGAACTTGGTGTGTAATATCCAAGTGTTTGGTTGTTGGACACTTGGTGCGTAATATCCTTGTGTGCCACTCGACCTTATTTTATCTAAGCAAATGTTTACAAAGTAGGACAATCCTCTATTTCTCTCCCTACTTAAGAAAACTAGCTTTGAGCAAATGAACTCTACAGCCTATACCAGCCTTGCATGTAGAGATAGTCTTTTCTCTCCTTGGTGTAATTTGCCAATACATTCAAAGTATTGACCCAACTCGTTGGCTGCACGTCTTATGTGCAGAATCTGAAGATTGAAAGGTGCGTAGGGATCGCGGGTCTACACTCGACAAGCCTGGGCGTTGATGGACTCATCTTTGCTTTTATGTTTCATTGTTATTTGAGCTAGCATAATGCTAAGCAACTTTTGTAATAATTTCATACTCTGGATTCTCCGTGTAATAAAGACTTTGTGTTTTACATGATACTTCATCGACTGTGAGTGCTAGCTATTGATCCAGGGACTAGCATGTTAATCACAGGGACTTAGGATCCTTACCGATCCGAAGGCCATTACAGATGGTATCAGAGCACATCGTTGCCTGTAGGACGTGACCCTAGGATTGGAACCACCTCTAACTTTAGTGCACTACTTACTTTTCTACTAAGTTATTTTCCGCACATCTAGTATCTGCTTTCCTCTACTTGTTTAAGTGCCTAACCCTCGTTCTTCTAACTCAAAGATGACAAGCTTCCTCTACGACACCGTCGCGGACATCGAGCCCCTTCGCTTTGGAGGATGCCTCATGGATCTACTCACACGTTTGGACCTTCCTATCCCAACAATCCAAGGGAGCACAATGAAGAAACTCCACAAGGACGGCTGTTCGGGAGTCAAGGTCATCCAGCCAGGAAAAGAGCGAGGCAAGAACCCGGAGGAAAACATAGCAATCCACATTGTTAGCGATTCCAAGGAGAAGGCCCTCAGCATTAGCTTGCAACAACTCATTGGTCGCCTATGTGGACGTCATCATGAAGCTCTCCAAGGACACTGCGGCGGCCTCTTTGGAAGACGAGATGAGGAAGGGATTCCCATGGAGTTGACCTTTGAGGAAAGAAATTCTACCAAGCGCCGAAGAACACAATATCAAGACTTGGATTGCCACATCCATGACCTTGAGAAGGGTACCTTCCTCGAGATGTTGAAGAACGACGAGCTATGCGCCCTCATCAAGGAGAAGGAAGAAATGATCAAACAGCAGGAGGAGGCAATAAAGCTCCAAGAGATAAAATTCCAGGACCAAGAGAAGAAGTTCGCTAACCAAGAGAAGAGGGTGATAAATAAAAACAAGAGAATTAGAGAACTCAAACAGCAGATCGATGGAGATGAAGTGCAAACTGAAGGACTTTGCAAGATAATCGATGATGTGCGTGCTTCCAAGAGGGACTTGGCAAAGCAACTTGAAGCCGCAATGAAGTCAAGATTAGTGGAGGAGCTACAGAGCGAGAAGGAGGGACTTCAGGAGCAGCTGGAAGCCACTACCAAGAAGCTACAGGATGAGATAAGGGAACTCCAAGAAAAGCTTGAAGCCACCACAAAGGAGATGGAGTTGTACAAGACAACGCTAGAGCAAGAAGGTTACTCGTTCGAGGACGAGGAAGAGGAAGGAGTGGAAGATATGTAGTAGTTGGACCACCTTTAATTCTATAGTAGAACGTTATTCGCAAATGTAATAAATACCAAGATAAGACTCGTTTAGTTAAAACTTGGTTGTTTCCTGTGATAAAACTGTGTTGTTATGTCTTGTGTGCTTGGTGTGTTTTCATAAGGTTAGGAGTTTACTACTTAGTCTTTATGTCTATTTCTTAACTATTCTCTTAACCCCACAGATGCCGCCAAGACGTGCGAACCCTGAAATCCCGCCAAAAATAGCTGAACTTCTGGCCACTCAGAACCAGCTGATCCAACTACTCACTCAGAACATGCAGAACAACAACAACCCACCACCACCACCTCCGCCACCTCCTCAACAGGATCGCTTGACTCGGTTTCTGAGGCTTAACCCCCCTACCTTCACTAGCAGCACTGAACCAATCATCGGCGGATTTGGCTGCACAATCAAGAAGCTAGACACCGTGCAAGCTGTCGGAGCCGACAGGGTGCGTTATGCCGCACACCAGCTTGAGGGACCTGCTGCAGAATGGTGGGATAACTACCAAGTCACCCACCCGGACATTGATGCTATCACTTGGGAACAGTTTGAGTTAGCTTTTCGTACTCATCATGTGGCTGCTGGTGTCATGGCTCTAAAGAGGCGCGAGTTTCGCGACCTACACCAGCTGCACCGTTCTGTCACCGAGTATGGTGAGCTTTTCAATAAGCTAGCCCGTTATGCACCCGATGATGTTTCCACTGATGCCAAGAGACAGGAGGAGTTCTTAAGAGGGCTCAATGATGAGATATCCATTCAGCTTGTGGCTCAGAAATTTGACAACTTTCAGGAACTCTTGGACAGAGCCATTGTGGTTGAATCAAAGAGGAAGAGCATAGAAAATCGCAAGAGGAAATCCAACCCTCACAAACACTCTGTTCCGTACCAGAAGCAGCGCAATTCCTCACCACCACCCTATAACAATAATGGCCACAACCATAACGGTCATAACCATGGTGGCCACAAGCACAATGGGCACAAAAACCGCAATGGCAATGGCGGCAATGGAAAGGATCTCAGTGAGGTGACATGCTTTAAGTGCAACAAGACAGGGCACTATCGACCTCTTGCCCGAGAGGAAGAATGGCAGCAATGGCAATGGGAATAGTAATGGACACAACCATGGCAATGGGAGCGGAAGAAGCCAAATCCGTTTGTCAAAGCCACGGTGAATCATGTTTCTATGGAGGATGCTTGTGAGGCCCGGACTACTGTGATTGGTAAGTTCAAACTCAATTCTATTCCCACAGTTGTTCTTTTTGATCTTTGGTGCATCGCATTCATTCATATCAAGGGTATTTGTGGATAGAGGCAAGATACCAACGGAGACTATAAACTTTCCTCTAAGGGTAAGTTCTCACGGGAGAAATAGCGGCAAACTCCGGTTGCCGGGATTTAGAACTAAGGATTGGCACACACATTTTTCCCACCAGTCTGGTAGTTCTAGAATCACAAGGTTTAGACATAATCTTGGGCATGAATTGGATGACCGAGTATGAAGGAGTCATAGATTGTGCCAAGAGAACTGTCATGCTCACAACGCCGGAAGGGAAGAGGATTCGTATCAAGTCGAACTTCGCACTCAAAGAAGTCATGGTGAACTCTCTTAAGGGGGTTAGCTTGGGGGAAGTACCTATTGTAAAGGAATACCCAGATGTCTTCCCAGAAGAGCTACCCGCAATGCCGCCCGACCGTGATATCGAGTTTCTCATTGACTTAATGCCAGGCACGGGGCCGATAGCTAAGAGACCATACAAGATGGATGTGGACGAGTTAAAGGAACTCAAGAAATAGCTTAAGGAGCAGTTGGATAAGGGGTTCATTCAACCCAGCGCGTCGTCTTGGGGAGCACCCGTCCTATTTGTGGAAAAGAAAGATAAGACCAAGAGGCTGGTTGTGGACTACCGCTCGTTGAACGAAGTGACGATTAAGAATAAGTACCCTCTGCCCAACATCAACGACCTGTTTGACCAGCTAAAGGGATCCAGTGTGTTTTCAAAGATCGATCTACGATCGGGCTACTTTCAGCTAAAGATTCGAGAACATGATGTGCCCAAGACAGCATTCACCACAAGATACGGGTTGTACGAGTACACCGTGATGTCTTTTGGTCTAACCAATGCTGACATACTTCATGACCATGATGAACAAGGTGTTCATGGAATACTTGGACAAGTTTATCGTAGTATTCATTGATGATATACTCATATACTCAAAGGATGAGAAGGAACATGAGAAACATCTGCGCCTTATCATGGAGAAGCTAAGAGAACACAAGTTGTATGCCAAATTCAGCAAGTGCGAGTTACGTTAAAGGAAGTGGATTCCTTGGTCATGTTGTGTCACTAAAGGAGTTGCCGTAGATCCTAGCAAGGTAGCTTCCATGACGGAATGGGAGTCACCCAAGAATGTGGGAGATATTAGAAGTTTCTTAGGCCTCGCAGGATATTACGGAGGTTCATCGAAAACTTTTCCAAGATAGCAAAACCCATGACGGAACTATTAAAGAAGGAAAAGAAATTCCTATGGACGAGGCATGTGAAGCAAGCTTTCAAGAGTTGAAGAAAGCCTTATAACAGCACGATTACGTATGCGCCAGATATCCGGAAGGATTTTCGTCTATTGTGGCCTTCACGACAAGGACTTGGAAGTGTATTGATGCAGGATGGGAAAGTGGTATCCTATGCCTCCCGACAACTTAAGAACCACGAACACAATTATCCCACTCATGATTTGGAACTTGCATACATGGTTCATGCACTCAAGGTATGGAGACACTACCTCATGGGCAAACATTGTGATGTGTTCTGATCATAAGAGTTTGAAGTACATCTTCACCCAAAAGGAGCTGAACATGAGACAAAGAAGATGGCTTGAATTAATTAAGGATTATGACTTGGATTTACAATACCACCCGGAAAGGCAAAGCGTGGTGGCTGATGCCTTAAGTCGTAAGGTGTATGTGAGCAGATGACCGCAGGGAACTTCAGGATTTACGCAAGCAATTCAGGGATCTCGGGTTGGAGATAGTCCGAAGGACAGTAGCGACTATGGAAATAGTGTCCACCTTCCAAGAAAGGATCCAAGAAGCACAAAAGGGGATAAAGAGTTGGAAGAAATAAGAGTCGGGATAAATGAAGGAAAGACTAAAGAATTTCGTCTAGGCAGACAAGGAACCCTCCGGTATGGGCAGCGTTTGTGCGTTCCCAATGACCCGATATCGGAAGATGATTTTACAAGAAGCTCATGATTCGCCATACTCAATTCATCCAGCAACACAAAGATGTACATGGATGTGAAGGATAGATTCGTGGAATAACCTAAAGAGAGATATTGCGGAGTATATTTCTACGTGTGATGTGTGTGAGTTAAAGCGAGCATCGAAACGCAGGATTACTTCAACCACTACCTATACCCGACTGTAAGTGGGACAAGGTAGGCATGGATTTCATCACGGATTTCCCGGACTGATTCGATTTGATTCTATCTGGGTAGTAGACCACTTCACCAAGGTGGCTCACTTCATTCCCGTAAAGACCACATATACAAGTGCTAAGCTCGCTAAGATATACATGTCAAGAATTGTAAGCCTACATGGTGTTCATAAGGGAATTGTGTCGAGACAGGCACCAGTTTACCTCAAAGTTTTGGCGACAACTACATGAGTCTCTTGGAACCCGACTAGAATTCAGTACTGCCTTTCACCCTCAAACAGATGGACAAACAGAAAGGGTGAATCAAATTTTGGAAGATATGTTGAGAGCTTGCGCACTAGACTATGGGTCTAGTTGGGACGATAACCTACCATATGCAGAGTTCTCATACAACAACAGCTACCAGACAAGCATCAAGATGGCTCCATTTGAAGTTCTATACGGCAGAAAGTGTAGGACTCCATTGCTATGGAATGGAGTGGGAGAACGCAGTCTTTTTGGACCGGACTTGATAAAGGATGCCAAAGAGAAGGTGCGATAGATTCAGGATAGGCTAAAGATAGCACAATCCCGACAGAAGAGCTACGCTGATTCCAAACGAAGAGATGTGGCCTATGAAATAGGGGACCGTGCATATCTCCGAGTTTCACCCCTACGTGGAGTTAAGAGGTTCAGAATCAAGGGCAAGTTAGCCCCACGATTCATAGGACCATACAAGGTTCTGGACCGTAAGGGAGAAGTTGCTTATCAGTTGGAGTTACCGGAAGGACTGACTGTTCATGATGTCTTTCACATGTCACAACTAAAGAAGTGCCACCCGGAGATGGCTGAAACACCGCTAAGAGACACCGTTCCCCTAGATGAGGTTCAATTGGAGAGTGACCTTACCTATGAGGAAAAACCCATCAAAATACTGGAAACAGCTGAAAGGGTTACCCGCACCAAGACTATAAGATTTTGCAAGGTACAATGGAACCACCACTCCGAGGAAGAAGCTACCTTGGAACGTGAAGACGACATGAGAAAGGAGCACCCACACCTATTTGCTAGCCAACCCGAATCTCGAGGACGAGATTCTTCTTAAGGGGGGTAGGTTTGTAACATTCCAGATTTTGTGCTTGGACATTATTAGTGTCATGCATCACCCTTGCATCATTTGCATCCTACATTTTGAAAACATAGCAACTACAAGGATCCTAACACATAAACCCAACCCTATTTTAATTTTCTCTTAAGCACTCTTGTTGTATTAGTTTGGCCCCTCTTAAAAACTTTGTAAAAACAGTAAGACTTGGTCCTATGTTGACCACCTTAATTTTATGAAAATTTAGAAACAAGTTTCATAAAATTTTGACCTAGTTTGCAAAAGTTATTAGGGTTTAAAGATAACAGAAAAAGGGAAAATGTTTACAGAAAAAAAAAAAGAGAAAACCTACCTAAGCGGGCATAGCAGCCACCGGCCAGCCTTGACCGCAAAGACCGGCCCGCTCCACCCTCGATCGCTGACGCGGGGGCCCTACCCCGTCGTCCCCCTCCTGGAGTCCGCGGCGAGCACGACCCCTCCGCCGCGTCGGACTCCAAACCGCGCCGGACTCGACCGCCCCCTTCCCCAAGTTTCTGGCCCTTATAAGCCGCCCCCTCTCGATGTTTCCCCCCGAAAACCCTAGCAAACTTCGCCGAACCGCTGCCGCTCTCTCTCGCCGGCGTCGCGCTCGGGAAGGTTCCGATCCGGCGACTCGCGCCACCCCGAGCTCCTCCTCACTGTTAATCGCCTTTCCCGTGCAGCACCGCCTCACCCCCGACCCTCCCTTCCTTCCCTTGTGCAGCACAACGTCGGGAATTTCTCGCCGACGTGCCGCCGGAGCCGCGGGAACCAGTGGAGGTGTGCGCCTAGACGAGGACAGGGGAGCCGAATCCGATCACGCAGGCAGGACCGCGAGAAGGAGTAGAGCGCCGTCGTGTTCTCCGCTGCTTCAGGGAACCACATAGCGCCGGCGACCACGTCGACCGCGTCGCCGCCGTCTCGCCATCGACGCCGTGAAGCTAGCTCGCCCGCGCTCCGTCCGTCGGATCCGAGTTGACGGTGTAGATTAGATGGGAGGCGAAGCGGTACTGGCGCTGCGGCGTGGCAGCCGCGCCAGCGTCGCCGCGTCGGTCCAGCTGGACCAGTCAGGCGAAGCCACCTGGCTAAGCCTTTAAGTGAGAATTCAAATCTGGTTGCAGATTTGGTTTTAAACTTGCGAAATTCACCAAAAATCGAATATTTGGCCAAATCTAGCTTATAATATACCGTTGGATTCCTAATTTTATGTAGAACCCAAATCTGTAATAATATTGCAGGTTTGCAGTAACGTTTTTGGGTGTAATTTTTAATCATTGGATTAGAGGGTTTTAATCTATATGAAAATAATTGAAATTTCTTTTTGCTTGAATCTTGTTGCAATAATTTTGTTTCCACAATACCTACTGATCCAAAACATCAAGCTTTTCTTAGGATTAATAGATCTAACTTCTAATAGAGGGTTTGATCTCCTATAATCCTCGGAATTGTTTTAGTGATTTAAATTAGATCTAAACCCTTGGAAAATAAATCCTAGTGACACCCTTACACTATCACAACACGCAAGCTTACTAACTCGATTAATTCATCTAACCTTGCATAAACTGCCATGTTGCATGCATGCATGTTTTCCTTTGTGTATGTTTTGAGCAAGATGTGATTAAATCTATGGTGTGATTCGTTAGATTGCTCGGAGTGCGCTAAGGAGTGCTATTGTGTAGAGTGCTGCTCGGATCAAGGCAAGTTACACCACTTGTTCATAATTTTGTCCCCGTTTTGATTCTATGCATGTGATCTTCAAAATTCTGTAGTATGCATGTGTAGGATGATCTAGTAGAATTTCTCCTTAGTATTATTTTGCAAGTGCGATGATTTTGTAGTATGCCATGAGTAGCTCTATACTTAGGATTTCCCATCCTAATAGGTTACCCCTGTTTTGCTAAGTATTGCTTGCTATGCTATATATACAAAGTACCGTTGGGGGGTTCGAAAGACAAAGAATTTTCTAAGTATAAAGGCTCTCTAGAGCAAACTTTTCCTCTCAAATCCACTTCAAAACAAAACTAAGTTTTCTTCTGGGCGGAATGGTTGTCGGGTCAACGAGTGTGATTTTGGTGGAGGACGGCCGCCCAGGAATCAAAGAAGTCTGCCATGTTTCAGAATTCAGAAGCTTCCAGTGCAACCACAATACATTATGGGCTCTGTCTTGGCCTAGTACTTAGTGGGAAACCTCACCTGGGTACCAACATTTGGAGGTTCTTGGCACGGTTGGATCCGGAAGGTAGAGGGGCTACTAAGGGAAAGCCTCGCCATGGTCTTGTCTGTAAAAGGGCTTGATCGTGGGTTGTGGGTAAAGTGCACAAACTCTCGAGAGTATTGCAATCTGATCGGTCAGCCGTGTTCACGGAAACAGAACAACATTGAGCATCTGAAGGATGGAGCCTCTGAAGGATCTTCCTCTCTCTTTTCTAAAAACAAAGTTTTGAAACCCCATGGCGTGCGTAATATCGCTAATGGGTGGGAATTTTGGGAACTTGGTGTGTAATATCCAAGTGTTTGGTTGTTGGACACTTGGTGCGTAATATCCTTGTGTGCCACTCGACCTTATTTTATCTAAGAAAATGTTTACAAAGTAGGACAATCCTCTATTTCTCTCCCTACTTAAGAAAACTAGCTTTGAGCAAATGAACTCTACAGCCTATACCAGCCTTGCATGTAGAGATAGTCTTTTCTCTCCTTGGTGTAATTTGCCAATACATTCAAAGTATTGACCCAACTCGTTGGCTGCACGTCTTATGTGCAGAATCTGAAGATTGAAAGGTGCGTAGGGATCACGGGTCTACACTCGACAAGCCTGGGCGTTGATGGACTCATGCTTCTTTTATGTTTCCGCTGTTATTTGAGCTAGCATAATGCTAAGCAACTTTTGTAATAATTTCATACTCTGGATTCTCCGTGTAATAAAGACTTTGTGTTTTACATGATACTTCATCAACTGTGAGTGCTAGCTATTGATCCAGGGACTAGCAAGTTAATCACAGGGACTTAGGATCCTTACCGATCCGAAGGCCATTACACAAATCTAGTTGGAGAGATCACATCCATAAAACCTAATGCTAAAATGTCGCAAGACAAATGATTGAAAGATCACTTACGAAGTGACATCGCCGTTTAAATTATATTGGAAAGAAAACATGAAGAATCTCCATATTCATGGATTTTTGGAGTCTTTGATTTGATCAAGTGACGCTTGTGAGACTGTTATCGCCATATTTTGGCCAAAGAAGGAGATGGGCCGTGATCAAGATGGGCTTGGAAGATACATATATTCAACGTGTTGTTGGATCGGCCTAGTGCGTGGATTTGGGCTAAATTGCCCGTGTATCTTGTATCATAGTAGGTTTCGTTTCAGTTTAGGTTCCGTTTCAGTTTAGGTAAAGATAGAGTTGTAGAGTTATTCCAAAGGTAGAAAGTCTCCGGACTATAAATATGTACCTAAGGGTATCTAGAGAAAGAGGACAATCACGTTCACAACAAACACAATCTCGGCGCATCGCCACCCCTCGTTTCTAGGGTTTCTTTCGGGTAAGTGTCATGCTGCCTAGATCGCATCTCGCGATCTAGGCAGTATTTTTACTTATGCGTTATTTAGTGTTACTCGTATTGAAGCCTTGTTGATGGCGAGTAACACTACTATCATGGATTTGTTGAGGCTAGCATTGGTGCTTTTCATTATAATTGTTTGACTTATGTTGCCTCTAGTTACCTCGCTACCTTTGCACCTTTTCCCAAGTGCAAGGGTAGCATCTTGCTTGATCTTTATTTAGTTGATTTGATCTGTTATGGTTATGCCTTGTTCGCCAAGGTTTAGTTTGATATCTATGTAGTCAGGCCTTACAAACGGGTTGAACGATCCAGTAGTACGTAAGGACGTGGCTTACTCGTTTTAGAGAAGTTGTTCCGGTAATTGACTTTACGTTGGTTATTAGGCCTCCTCTAGGGTTAGTATTCTTCATCTTTTGTATATACCAGGCTCAATTACGTGGTGAAAACGTTAAACTGTCGTAGATCGATTTAACTTGTAATGATAAAGCAAAACCCCATGTTATCGTAAATCTAATGCAGAACCATGGGATAATCGACTCTAGGAGCCGATTCACGAAACACAGGAGCAGTCACGGCTCGAATTTTACGTATACTTGTTTACCATGCGAAATCAATCGGAGCAATCCTTCACCTTCTGACCAGGTATAGGTCGGTGTGGCACATCTCGAACCAAGCCGGGGCGTGTGCGGAGTTTTGCGGGCCGTTGCAGGACCGAGGCCCACCCGATCTGGAGCCTCCGGCTCTTCGTGTTGCTCGTCGCTGCTCGCGGTGGGTTTTGGCAGGCAACACATTACGCACACGGTGGGACATTCAACAACATCGCATCAACATCCGACGCTGAGATGGGGGAGACGGAGTCACGTCTGACAGCGCACTCAAGAGCACAAGGCGTATGCGAGATCGAAACTCTCTTGAAGCCGATCTCATCGGCTCTTTTGAGAGGACCCGTAAGCATGGCATCAAGTGGAGGGGTTCTCCCGAGGTGCTCTTGATGAGGTGGATCTGTCTGTTCCTTCGGAGGAGCGCACCAGAGCTCTACGACAGGAAGTCAACTTCATGGTGGCTCATTCTCTGCACCGCCATTCTGAGAGCCTGGTGAACGCTTTCGAGCGGGTCGCGGGTCGCGTAGTTCAAGAGATTATGAAACATCAGTACTCTCCGTCGGGGCCTACTTTAGGGACTCACCAGGGAGAAAGACCGCTCCAGACCAGGCCACAGCTGCCATTCACACTTGCAGCTCCAGAGCCGCCAGGAGCGGCGGCGTACGTCGTCTACAAGGTTGGAGGCGACCCAGGCGATTGCCAATTCCTGTTTGAGCCACCTAAGGAAATCCCACACGGATATGTATGCACCTACGTGCCGGACTGCAACAATCTGACACGCACCAACCAGATTGCAACCGCAGGAGTTTACGGCGGGGTTCTGAGGCGGAGCTTGAGGCGGCGTTTCTGGAGCAGCGATGTCTGGGATGGACGCAGACAAACAGGCGTGGCTAGCCAAGTATGCCACTGGAACAAGTCATGAGAATCTAGCCCCTGCAGCTCAAACAGTGGAGCAAATCCGTACCATCTTGAGAGACCAGTTCGGCTTCGTGCCGAAGAGAAGGACAATCGGCTATTCAAAGCCGTACCCCAACGAGTTTGATCTGATTCCGCTGACACCCAAGTATCGGCTCCCTGAGTTCTCAAGGTTTAGCGGGTCAGAAGGGTCGAGCTCGATCGAGCACGTAAGCCGATACCTGGCGCAGCTAGGCATGATTTGACATCGGATCGATTGGCGTAAGGTTTTTGCAATCACAGCAGGACCAGCTTTTGGGTGGTACACCCGCCGCCACGATTCGATTCAGACGGAAGCAAGCTGGAAGAGCAGTTCCACATCCAATATCATTCGAGAGCTACCGAGGCTGGCATTGCAGACTGCACAGTGCGCGGCGGGAGAAGCGTGGCAGTACATCCAGCGCTTCAGGACCGTCAAGAACCGATGTTACTCAGCTCGTTTAACTGAGAAGGAAGCGGTCGGTGGCGTGTTGGGTCTCTCAGCACCCATCAAGGATCTGGCTTTCCAAGTAGAGTATAACTCATTGGCGCACATGGACCAGAAACTAACGATGTATGAACAACGCCACCCTGAGTTGTACCAAGACAAGTTCAAACGTCCGATAGGCCTGGTCGATACAGAAGAAGATGATCCTACACAAGACCAGGAGGTGGCCGTGGCTGAATGGGCTCGGGGGGCAGATCCTGTATCCTGCAAATGGGTGAAACAGCAAGGGCCTGCAAAAGGGTTCGACTTCGACGTGAGCAAAGCTGAGCAGATCTTCGATTTTCTTTGAAAAGAAAGCGGTGAAGTTGCCACAAAATCCCACGGCTCGGAGATGAGCAGGAGACCATACTGCAAGTGGCATCACTCGTTCACCCACACCACCAATGAGTGCAAAGAGTTACGTCGCCAGATCCAAACGGCGATAGAACAAGGCCGTCTGATCCTTGGGCAGTTTGCCATGAAAGTGGACACAAACCCATTTCCCGGCGTCAACATGGTAGAACTCAGTCGCTCCGCGAGGCGTCAGCTGGATTTTTCGTTCGGTGTTAATATGGCAGGGTCGGGGTACCACCATGACACGTACAAGGAGGCTGGTCCATGCGACCGGCCCAGCCACAATAATGACGGTATGCAGAGGAACAGGTGAGGAGAGTGCGGTATCAGAAGCCACATTCCACGCATCTCCTTAACAAATATGAGCGTCAGTGTGACCAACGGCGCCGGCGCGATAGAGACGATGAGGGATATGAGCACCTCGCTAGGGGACCGTCAAAAGCAAAGGAAGGCGCAGACAACATTGGGATTGTCCCTTCTTCAAGTATTGCTGGGACGCGGGAATGAGCCGATTACCTACAGTCGACAACTGCCCGGAATGCGGACAGCAGAAGGAGGACACGAGGCCAGTTTCAGTGTTCAAACGTCTAGGGCCTCTCCCACCTCAGAGCCGTTACATGGAGTCCGCTCGAGCAAAGGGCCTCGAGAAGCCAAGGGATGACAAAGAAGAAGACAGATATCACCGTCCAAGGTGGTGTCCCCACGGACTCGGACATACCCAAAAGAGTAGAGTGCAGCGGCTGCGTAACTTGGAGGAAGCTGAAGCGCAGTATCTCCACGCTTTAAAGAAAGCGCGGCCTGATCTTGCCGTCAAAATTAGGCAGACCTTGGAAACGGGAGACCACCCGACAAGGAAAGAGTGGCGCCCCAAACCAGTAAAAGCCGATGCACAGACATCGGCTGGCACAAACATGGTGTTCATACTTCCGTCAGAATTCTGCGCGCCAAGAACCAATGAGCTATCAGTGGCAGTTATTTGTGGCCCACGGCGGTTATCTTTGAGAAGCCACGTGAGAAGGGTTACAAACACGAAAGCCACTGTACCTACGAGGTTACATAAATGGGCAACTGTCGGCAAGATGTTGGTGGACACCGAGCGGCGATCAATATCATGCCATACTCCATGCTACGACGTTTGGGGCTCCATGCAGATCGATCAAAACCAACGTCACGTTAAGCGACTTCAGTCGGACTTGAAACACAAGGCGTCTTGAGCGTGGATCGGCGGTGGGCAGAAAAGCGATACCCACGTCATTTTTCGTGGTGACAGCAAAAGCACCTCTGTTGTCTTGCTAGGAGAGATTGGATTCACGCTGACCGCATTCCATCCACAATGCACCGATGCCTAATACAATGGGACGGAGATGAAGTGGAGGTCATCCATGCAGATGATTCTATCGAGATCTCCATAGCTGGCATGAACGTCAGGAAGCGAAGACCAAGAGCCGATCTCTGGAATCAGTCTAGACGGCTGTGAGCGCATTGAAGCTACAAAAAACGGGGTGAGGCTGGTCTTATCCACTGGCCTGACAGAGTAGAAAAGACCACAATCATCCGTGGTACGGCCGATCCATGCGATCGGCCACAAAAAATAAAAGGCAGCAATCATACGACAAGCAGATCACGTAGTCGTAGCAGGGAGATGCCCTGCCATTGTAAAACAATAAGGTGTAAACCATCCCTGACTAATGCAATCAAAAAGGGGGCCGATTCGGCCCAAATTATTTTTGTTACCCTCACCTCTTTGTTTGCCCTGTGTTTAGCATCGATTTGACAGGTGACGGAAAGCTAGGGTATGGGTTTACATCCGCTGATGAACTAGAAGAGATCGACATTGGTCCTGGGGATAAGCCACGACCAACATTTATCAGCAAAAAGTTAGATCCGAGTCTGCGGGGTCCGATGATAGCCCTTGAAAAATATCCAGATCGCTTCGGGACTACGGAGATGCTGGTTAGACAGAGCATTATTGAGCATCGACTCCGCAAAAAGGGTTTCGGCCATTCCAGTGAGAGCACGACGGATGAAGGCCGAAATTCGGAAGAAGTCAAGAAGGAGGTCGAGAAAATGTTGTGACCAAGTTAATCAGGGCCTGCGGTATCTGAATGGATTTCTAGTATCGCACTGTAGAGAAAAGGATGGCCGTTGGCGTGTTGCCATCGATTTTCGGGATCTCAACGAGCTACCCCAAAGGATGAGTATCCGATGCCGTGGCGAGACGTTAATCAACGCGGGCTGGTCATAAGATCTTGAGCTTCATGGATGGCAATGCGGTTACAACCAAATTTTTATGGCTCGGAAGACATACACAAGGCGTTCGAGTCCCAGTTCGGTGGGGTTGTTCGGTATGTAGTCATGACGTTTGGACTGAAGAATGCGGCGCCACGTACCAAAGAGCCATGAATTACATTTTCCATGATCGATCGGCAAGTTGGTGGAAATTTACATCGATGACGTGGTGGTCAAGTGCCTTGGTGCAAGGACACTTGGACGATCGCAGCGTCTGGACCGAACAAGAAAATTGACTCGGATGAATCCAAAGAAGTGTGCCTTGAGGGTGACGGGTCGGTTCTTGGGTTTTTGGTACATGAACGAGGAATTGAGATCGGCCTGAAAAGTCGAGGCGTCTGAACAATGAAGCCACCTACCACAAAGAAAGAACTGATCTCTAATCGGCAAGATTAACCCGTAAGATTCATCTCCAATCTGTCAGGAAGAATAGAACCGTTCATGGGACTGGTGAAAATTAAATCTGACGAGGAATTTCGCTGGGGGGCAGAACAACAACGAGCCTTCGACGAGATAAAAGAATATCTGACGAAGCCGCCAGTGTTGGTTCCGCTGACCGATGCATCGTTCTACATTTACTTGTCAGTAGCTGACACGTCCATCGCCTCAGTGGTGGTGCAAGTTTATGATGGGCTAGAGCGAGTCGTATTTTACATAAGCAGAAGGATGCTGGACGTAGAGACAAGGTATCCTGATATCGATAAGTTGTGCCTCTGTTTTCACTGCACCAAAATTGCGCCACATTTTGCTATCGTGAGATCATCATCATATGCAAATCAGACGTCATAAAGCACATGCTGTCGGCTCCTATGTTGAAAGGCCGACTGGGCAAATGGATGTTTGCATTATCAGAGTTTGACATCCGGTATCAACCCGCGAAAGCAGTTAAGGGACAGGCGTTGGCCGACCTTATCGCTGAAAGGATCAACACTAACATAGCAGCACTGTCTATAAGAGCGTGGGCTATGTTTTTCGATGGATCGGTTTGTGACGATGGCTGCGGCATCGGCATTTTACTCGTGTCGCCCCGGGGGGCAACATTTTCCTTCTCCATCAGATTGTCTACCTCTCGCACCAACAATGTCGCTGAGTACGAGGCGATACGCAAGGGAATGGAGTTGCTCCTCGAAGCCGGAGCGAGCGGTGGAAATTTTGGAGACTCAAGTTGGTGATTTCCCAACTCACGGAGGAATACAAGTTGGTGATCGATTCCCTCTTCCCATTATGGTTGCACTGCCGTGAGCTGATGGCGCAGTTCCGGTACATAAACTTCACCTGGATCCCGCGGTCGCAGAATCGAGGCGAATGATCTTGCACAAATGGCTTGGACTACAAGGAAGTAGCGAGAGGAGCCGATGTTCGTGCAGTTCACGGAAGGCGACGATCGGAGCCGATATCTTCAATTACTTGAAGGATTCGGCTCGGGGCACCTAAACGGATAAGGTACAAGGCCATGAAGTATGTGCTTATTGGGGATGACATGTTTCTGAGGACTCTGGAGGGGTTATTGCTCAAATGTCTGGGGACAGCCGAGGCCAATCGGCTCCTACACGAGGTACACGAAGGCGCTTGTGGAACTCACCAATCGGCTCATAAGATGAAATGGTTGATCAGGCGATCAGGGTTTTATTGGCCCACCATGCTTGAGGACTGCTTCAAGTACTACAAAGGGTGTCAAGCATGTCAGAAATTTGGGAAAATTCAGATGGTACCCGCGTCAGCAATGAACCCCATCATCAAGCCTTGGCCATTCCGAGGTTGGGGCATGGATATGATCGGCAAAATCAATCCTCCATCAAGCAAAGGCCACATGTGGATTTTGGCCATCACTGATTATTTCACTAAATGGGTGGAGGCTGTCCCGATGAAATCAGTAAACTCAAAGGATGTTATCAATTTTGTGAAAGAACATGTCATCCATAGATTCGGGATTCCCCAAACTATCACGACCGATGGAGGTTCGGTCTTTATTTCCCAAGAGTTTAGAAAGTTCTGCGACACGGGGATTAAGCTGATCAGATCATCTCCATACTATGCTCAGGCGAATGGGCAAGCTGAAGCATCCAACCAGAGCCTCATCAAGCTGATCAAGAGAAAAGTCGATGAGCACCCTAGGCGTTGGCACGAGGTTTTGTCAGAGGCATTATGGGCTTATCGCATGTCATGCCATGGGGCGATTAAAACCTCGCCATACCATCTAGTATATGGACAAGAAGCCGTATTGCCCTGGGAAATTACGGCTGGATCGAGACGTGTCACTTTTCAGAACAATCTAACAACTGAAGAATATGCAACCCTGATGAGTGACAGTGTTGAGGATTTAACTGAGCTCAGGCTGTGGTCGCTTGAGAAGATCAAAGAGAACAAGGCCAAGGTAGCTCGTGCATACAACAAGAAAGTGAGGCCAAAGGAGTTCCACGTTCTTGATCGGTATGGGAAGTCTGTGTTGCCATTAGGGACTAAGGATGCAACATATGGTAAATGGTCTCCAAATTGGCACGGGCGTGAGGTCGATCAAGTTTTAAGAGGAAACGCATACATGCTTGAGGAGCTAGACGGCGTGAAATTCCCGGTGGCGGTCAACGGTCAACATCTCAAGAAATATTTCCCAAGCATGTGGGATGATGGACAGTAAAACATGGGGGCCGATACATGAAATCGGCCAAGTAAAAAAGCATGTGAGACGTTGGACAGTAAAAATGTGGGGGCCGATACTGGAAATCGGCCGAATAAAAGCAAAAATATATAGCCGATGCACGGTCATCGACTCTAGAGGTTCACACATGTTACAAACAGGTGCCAGTTTACACATACGAGCTACTGAAGAAATGCTTCGAAAGCGTGGAGCGCGTCAGCACGGACACGGTCCACCTCGGCGATCTCTGCTTCGTCATCTTCATCCTTGCCCGTCACTAGCTGTTTGTTCAGGGCACGTATTTCGATGGGCAATTGGAGATCTGGGTCGCCATTTTTGAAGAAGGTCGCAGGTTACCGTTTGAAGCTAAGAAGTGGCTGTTTAAGTTTGCCTAAGTATGCGACCAAGTTTTGAACTTGTCAACGTTTTTAGGAAAGCCGATGTGCATCGACTCTTTGAGCTGTGGCTTGGTTGATTATATGAACGTAACAAGGTGAAAGCCGATACGTTGCTATCGGCTTCTGGAGCATCGACCTATTGTGGCTATCGGCGAAATTAGGGCGAAGAAGACAATCTTTGAGGAACGGATTTTCATTCATTCATTTAGAAGCCGAGTTCTTACAAAAGATTGATTACAAAAGGGAGCTTACTACTACTACTACTACTACTGGTTCCTAATCTAAAGGCCGAGATCGTCGCCGCTGTCGTCGCCGTCTTGTTATTGTCTTGCCGCTACCGGGCGTCGTCGCCTTCTTCTTGAAGAAGCCAGCGGGGCCTCCTTCCTCGTCGTCGTCTTGGTGTCCTCGCTGGACCCGGCGGAAGCGCCCGTCGGCGGTACTCGTCGGAGGAGGTGTCCTCCTCGATTCCTCCTCCTCGTCGGAGGACTCGACGCGTCCCAAGACCAGCGTCGTCGCTCTCGCCTCCGGTTCCCGTCAACGAGGCTGGCTCTCGCCGTCGATCGAGGACGCATCGTCCTCCGACCAGACGGCGAAATCGATCCTTCGTCCCACCATCGTGGGGCGAAGTATCAGACGCCCGTGGGCGGGTGCTCGCGTCGGCTCTCGGTCACCGATGTTGGAAGACGGGAGGACAGGCGGAAGAGGAAGAGGCCATGGCGGAGAAGGAGGTTTTTTCACGGAGGAAGAGGGTTTTCTGCTCTTGGAGGAAGATGAGGACCGCGACTGCTCGGTTTAATTTAAATAAGGGGAATAGTGGAGAGACGGTTCAATGCCATAGCGGTTTCCCAGAATGTGCTGCCAAAATCGTCAAATCATGCACTGCGAAGGAGTTGAGAAGACAGGGCATCATGATGAAGGGGTGGCATGACGATCCTGTTCATAGCATTACATCAGCCGCAACCCGATACAAAAAAGGGGAAGAAAAAAAATCATCAGCAGAGTGGTTTTGGAATTATTATTGCCAAAACCAGGGGGGCATGTGTTATCGCCATATTTTGGCCAAAGAAGGAGATGGGCCGTGATCAAGATGGGCTTGGAAGATACATATATTCAACGTGTTGTTGGATCGGCCTAGTGCGTGGATTTGGGCTAAATTGCCCGTGTATCTTGTATCATAGTAGGTTTCGTTTCAGTTTAGGTTCCGTTTCAGTTTAGGTAAAGATAGAGTTGTAGAGTTATTCCAAAGGTAGAAAGTCTCCGGACTATAAATATGTACCTAAGGGTATCTAGAGAAAGAGGACAATCACGTTCACAACAAACACAATCTCGGCGCATCGCCACCCCTTGTTTCTAGGGTTTCTTTCGGGTAAGTGTCATGCTGCCTAGATCGCATCTCGCGATCTAGGCAGTATTTTTACTTATGCGTTATTTAGTGTTACTCGTACTGAAGCCTTGTTGATGGCGAGTAACACTACTATCATGGATTTGTTGATGCTAGCATTGGTGCTTTTCGTTATAATTGTTTGACTTATGTTGCCTCTAGTTACCTCGCTACCTTTGCACCTTTTCCCAAGTGCAAGGGTAGCATCTTGCTTGATCTTTATTTAGTTGATTCGATCTGTTATGGTTATGCCTTGTTCGCCAAGGTTTAGTTTGATATCTACGTAGTCAGGCCTTACAAACGGGTTGAACGATCCAATGAAATGCGTGGGCGTGGCTTACTCGTTCTAGAAGTTGTTCTTAATTGACTTTGCGTTGGTTATTAGGCCTCCTCTAGGGTTAGTATTCTTCATCTTTGTATATACCAGGCTCAATTACGTGTAGGACGTTCGATTACGTGGTGAAAACGTTAAACCGTCAGAGATCAATTTAACTTGTAATGATAAAGCAAAACCCCATGTTATCGTAAATCTAATGCAGAACCATGGGATAATCGGCTCTAGGAGCCGATTCACGAAACACAGGAGCCGGTCACGGCTCGAATTTTACGTATACTTGTTTACCATGCAGGAAATCAATCGGAGCAATCCTTCACCTTCCTGACCAGGTATAGGTCAGGTGGCACGCCCTCGAACCAAGCCAGGACGTGTGCCGGAGTTTTGCGGGCCGTTGCCCGAGGGACCAGGGACCACCAGCAGTCCTGGGAGCCTCCCGGCTCTTCGTGTTGCTCGTCGCTGCTTGCCGGTGGGTTTTGGCAGGCAACAGAGACTTTCCTCGGGATAATTAAAACTTCGTTCAAAGGCCAAAGAAGAACGAACGACTAAAATATTGGAATTTATACATATCGATGTATGTAGTCCATTATGTGTAGTCGTAAGCGATGGGTTTCAACTTCATATGCTTTCTCCGGAAATTTGAGTGAATATTCACTTAATGAGAAAGAAGTGTGAAATATTTGAAAATGTTCAAAGACTTTCAAGATGAAGTGAAAATCATTGTGACAAGAAAATAAATGGTTTATGATTTTATCATAAGGGATTTATTTGAGTTACAAGTGTAACAAGAAAAATAAATGAATTATGATTTTATCATAAAAGGGATTTATTTGAGTTACAAGTTTAGCAAAACACCTAGATTTACATCTCCTGAAACACCATAGGAATATGGAGTGTTTGAGATTTGTAAGGAAACCTTGTTTGACATGGTTGGATCAAAGGTGTTATTTATAAAACTGCCATTATGTTTTTAAAAGATTAAAGCTTTAGAGACTACCGCTTTTACACTGAAAAGAGCTCCATCTTGATCCGTTGAAATGACACCATATGAGTTATGGTTTGGGGTAAAACCCAAGTTGTCATTTCTTAAATTTTGGTATGCTAAACATAAGTAAGATGTTTACAACCGAAGTCGGATGAGCATGTCTTTGTAGGTTATTTCGAATAACAATTGGTTATTCCTTCATAACACCAAGGACAAAAGGGTTTGTCGCTTGAAACGTGAAGTTTCTTGGAGAAGGAATTTTTCGTAAAAGTTAAGTGGGAGGACAATAGAACTTTGATAAGGTTAACGAACCTTAGATAAATGTGCTGAGTTGCGCAGCGCCGGAAATTGTTCCGGAGGCTGCCATAATGCTCATAGATTATGTGCCTCAAAGGTTATGGTCACGAAGATCTAAGTTCTTATTGAACCAAGTCGGTCGGATAAACAATCAAATACT
This sequence comes from Avena longiglumis, assembly GCA_030063025.1. Lineage (NCBI taxonomy): Eukaryota > Viridiplantae > Streptophyta > Magnoliopsida > Poales > Poaceae > Avena > Avena longiglumis. The sequence continues at coordinate 447,855,062 of CP125977.1, forward strand.
TAGATTTGAGAGTAAAACATTATTGTTTGGCAATGATGAACCGACTATATGAAAAGATGCGATGATGGGCCCTGACTCCGTCAAATGGCTTGAAGCCATAAAATCCGTGATAGTTCCATACACGAGAAACCAAGTTTTGAACTTGGAAGACCCTCCGGAAAGGTGTAAAAACCTATCGGTCGTATTTGGATCTATAAAGAAACAAACATGGATGTTTCACATCTATGAAATAGTCGACATGTCGTAAAATATTTTACGACAATGTTCAAGGAGTTGACTATGACAAGATTTGATCTTTCATAGCGATATTTAGTCTGGACGGATTAAAGTAGCAACCACTACATATAATTTGGTATATGGTAGATGAATAAACAAAACAAAGTTCTTCTAATAGAATGGTTACCTAGGACGTGTACATGACACGATCCAAAGGGTTTTGTTAATTCAAAGGATGCTAAAAAGGGCATGCAAACTTCAATGGTTGAAGTAAGCATCGCGGAGTTGGAATCTTCACCGTGATGAAAAGGAGTTTTCATCAGGAGACGATAGATGCTTGCATTTGTAAGAAACAAAGTGGAAGCGCTAAGACATATTTCTAATACATTATGTGGAGGACATCTTGTTGATTAGAAATGATGTATCTTTTATTGACAAAGGTTAAGAATTTCATTTCGATGAAAGACTTAGGCAAAACCCGAATATTTATCATGAATGTCTATAGTGGATAGACTGTGACGCTAATATGGTTGTGCCAAACATACATATATGAGATATTGAAGGAGTTCAATATAGAAACGACTAGAAACGGTTCTTGTCGCATGGAAAGGAATTGAATCAAGATTCAAGTGTATCGACACTTGATAAGTGAAACAAGATTCAAGTGCTTTGACACTTGATGTGAAATCACAAGGATGTTTTGATCAATCATACCATGATATGTACACATCCAGATATGTCCTATGCTCTAAGTGTTATGAGCATATACCAGAATGAATCATAAAATGATCATTGGACGATAATGAGGATATTCTTATGATCTTTTGAAAGAACTAAGAATATATTTGTGTAGAGGTGACAAACAATTACAAATAGTTCATTGTAAAGCGTTACATTGATACTAGTTTTGCCACAAGATACAAATTAAGTTTATCTCAATTTAAACTATGGGTGGCACAATGTAATGGAAAGGAGATTCCATGATGGATTTGGAAGAGTTCCAAAGTTAATACATTGTGACGAATACTACAACAAAAGGCTAAGTATATGACTGCTACAGTAGCAGCAAAGGAGGGAATTTGTGTCAAGTAGTTTGTTATCAAACTAAGGTGTTGTTCGCAACGGGCTAACACTGAAGATATATTGTGTGACAATTGTATCGACATGTTTTAACCCCAAGGAACTAAAGGTCTCACCGAAAGACCAAATTTATACAATGCCATCTCATTGGAGAATGAGTGATGCGTGAAGACGCAAAGACATGCAAATACACACGGACCTGAAAGCGTCAGATACGTAGATTATGTTAACCACTTGCAGTTGCGTATATGGAACACCGGAATGCCATATGTGTTCAATACGCAAAGTTTTCAAACTAGATTATTGTCTCTAGTGCAAGTGGGAGACTGAAGGGAATATGCCCGAGAGGCAATAATAAAGTGGTTATTATCGTATTCCTTATTTATGATAAATGTTTATTTTGCATGCTATAATTGTATTAATACGGAAACGTTAATACATGTGTGTTTAATAAACAAAAAGGAAGTTCCTAGTTATTCCTCTCTTATAAACTAGCTCGTTGATTAACAAGATGATCAAAGTTTCCTGATCATGGACATTGGATGTAGTTAGTAACGAGGTCACAACATTAGTGTAATGATGTGATGAACATTCATCCGAATTATAGCATTACGATCAAAGTCATTGAGTTTATATTGCTATAACAACTTATGAAGTGATCCTAATCCTTAGACCATGATATCATGTCAATCACTAACACCGGAAGAGTTTCTTGATAACATCAAACGTCACACCGTAACAGGGTGATTATAAAGATGGATTCAGAACTAATAAAGTGTTATGTTGAGGCTCATGGATCGAGAGTGGAATTTGTTCATCCCGATGATGGATATATATACTCTGGGCCCTCTCGGTGATATCACATTGATTAGCTTGCAAGCAAGTGATTTGATCACTAGAATGTTATATCACGGGAACGAGAAAAGAGTGCATGTCGGTAATGAGATCAAACTAGGTATGGAGATACCGATGATGGAATCTCGGACATGTAATATATCGTGAAACAAAGGGATTAAGATACTAGCGTAAAAGGTTCCGACGATCACAAGAAAGTCATCGTTGAATGTGTGGGAGTCAGTATGGGTCTCCAGATCCCGCTTCTCATTATTGATCCGAGAGGGGTCTTGATCATGTCCGCATTATTCGCGAACCGTAGGGTGACACACTTAAGAGACACCGACATCCATTTGGAGCAAAAGTTTCATGCCGAAAATAATAACAAGCACAGGAATTTATTTCACTAGATACCGAAACGGGTTTTCGGGTGAAATTGCAGAAAGTGTTTCTGCATGTGAAATGAAATACTAGCAAGGGGTTATATGTGAATGTTTGTCATTAAAGTAATTGACAAAATTCTGAATAAATAAAAGGAGTTTTATTTAATGAGAGATTGCATTAAATTTGGTGGAAATTTAATGGGAATTTGAGTGGGTTTTTGAGTGGAGGGAATTGAAAGGCATTTGAGTGAGTGGAGTGTCCACCCACATGAATGTGGAAGAGGTGGGGCATCCCCATGGCTGGGCGCATGGCCCCTTGGGTGCCCCCTCTCCCTATAAAGGAGCCCTCCTCTCTCTCACTCATACCTCCTCATGAAGGATCTCTCCCCTCTAGAATTTATCCCCATGGTCTCGGACTAGAGATACATGTTCGGTGGCTATTCGGCAAGAAAGAGTTGTGCTTCAACGCCTGGAGCGAGGCGGAGGTTGCTCGGTGCCTCGAACGTGTGTGCGAACGGATGCATTGCTGTTTGGCTACTGGGACTTCCTCTCGATCTTGAGATCGGCAAGAGATCGTCTACATCAACCACGAGTTTGGACTCATTAAGCTTTGTCGGTCTTCAAGGGTATGTTCTCTACGGATATACATCCGCCCGTTGTTTGTATCTAGTAGATAGATCTTGGTACATAGTTGTTCCCATCGTAGGAAAATTTTTGTTTTCTATGCTGTGAACCCTACAGTGAGGACCCCTCCATGGCGTACTCGTCGGCAATACCACAACAGAGGCTAGGCTGCGGGATCTGCGCTGAGCGGCAAAGAGAGGAAAAGAAGAGATGGGTCGGACTGGGCTGCGGCCTATCTTTAGTTGTTCTTTAGGAAAACCTTTTTATTTTCCTGTTTCTTTTTTATGTTTGTATTTCAAATTTATTTATTGTTTTGAATCTTCTAAGAATACCAGAGGGCTTTGTAAAATATATGAAATACTCTGGGACCTTTTAGTCCATTTGGGCTCCAATAATTTTGGTACTTTTCAAAATACCAAAAACCATTTTGAATAAGTTTCAAAGAGGGAGGGAAGATTAGGGTTTAGGGTTTTTTTCTTTTACTTTGCATGCATTTTTAAATATGATCCTCATGAATGCACAAACAACCCTAATTAAGGATTAGCTAAAACTGGGGTGTTATAGCTCTATCCCCATTACGAGAATCTCGACCTGATATTCCTAAGGTAGGAAGAGACATAGAGAGAGAAAGAAACAAGGTTATACTAAGGATAAGAGGGAAACACACTAACAACACATAGAGTATATCATGGTCAACTCATGAATGGAGTGTTCAGAAACAACTTTGAGATGACGATCATGAAATGCGTCAAGGTAAAAGAGGAAACAAGAGGAGAAGGTTTCAAGTTGTTAGATAGCTGGTCTTCATAATGTTTGAGACCATGGAACTCATAGAAGAGTTTAAACTTCTGAGAAGGAAGGCTTCCCACAGAAATAACATGACCACAGACTGCGATAGGAAGCCTCTACTAAACAACTTAAGTAGAGATTTCAGGTTGCAAATATATGGGTCAACAAGACCAAGCTGTTGATCTACTTTTGAAACAGAAGGTTCTCTCTTTCATTCAACAGAAGGCCAAGACAGAAAGGTTGTTTTGGTGGATAGGACTCATAAGAGTCACAAGGTACATGTAACAAGAGAAACTTGTAATTACTAAAAACATAGCCACTCTTAAAACATGGTTGAGACAATGAAGGAAACTCTTTATTCATCCAGGTTTATCAAAATCTTTGCCAAAGATTATGATATCACTTTACACCACTAGATGAATAGTTAAGAAGATTCATGATGACACGAGAAAAAGAAACTTCATTCTCAGAGTTCATTTACTTGGCACAACAGAATGCTTGCCAACATAAAGGGTCTTGAGGATCGACCGAGAGATATTTAGCAACACTACTTTAAATGTTCTCCTTGATGTTCGAGAAATCATACATCAAGTAAAGGCCGAACTTCGGGTACAAAGGAAACCATAAGCACAACTCTTATGATAAATCATATAAGAAGCCTCATGAAGAGTGGTTGTTATTGCTGATTCAAGAGGATATGACAGTAGGTATTCCGGCTAAGTGTGTCAATCGTTACATCAATATTACTAGATTTTTAAAGAGACCAATGTCAAAACCTTGAGAAACACCGACCATCGTTGCTTCTTAAGATTCAAGTTTGGTTAGGTGGAATGATACTTCGGACTCAGCATGTCCGAATAGAAAGTTTGCAACATTTACACGGAGGTAAAGTTTTCCACTAGATTCTCAAGATTTGGACTAGAGTGTAAAGATCCAAAATAATGAGCTAAGTTGCTAGACCCATGTATTTAACAACTTGTCAAGAGACAACTACACATACATAAAGTACTGACAATAAAACACACATGTGTCCTTAAGAGAAATAGGATAACTCTCTCTCGAATTCACGACGACTTCTTTCAACATTTGCACATGAACTAGAGAAGGTCACTTCTAACATCCAGAACACATACTTCAAGACGACTCAAATATGGTTCTCAAAAGTTTCCAACATTAATGCCAATTGTTCCATATGAATCTAAATTGCATAGAGGAGATGAGGATGTCATCGATGGGCTCAATAACAAACTTATCAAACTCCAAAGTAATGGACTCATATGTTGCATGAGCAAGGCAGAAATACTAGTCAGACCAAAGGACAGGAAGATGTACTCAAGTGAAATATCACGAGAAGGAACACCATCAAGACAATCCTTGGAACTGAATTTGATTTGAAGATTGCCCAAATCAAATCAAAGGTGGGGGAAGATAACATATCCACGAAGGAAAAATTATCGTTCTTCAACACAACAAAACTAGACATCCCTTTAAGGAGAAACTGGGTCGGATAGACCTTTTGTCTTACAACTCCAAGTTGATGTTTAAGATCAACCAACTAGTTCAGGGGTATCCAGTATGGATCCTTGGAGAAAGGAGCAGTTCAGAAAACTGCTTGCTCAAGAACTTGACATCACGGTCATGTGGCAATATGACGATACTTCTAGTAGACATCTAGAATATCACGAACCACCAATATGTCACTTAGTTCGAGAGGAAACTTGCTTTGTAAGGCAAGATGACATAATCACAGAGCTTCGGCACAAGCCTATCTCTTTGACTAAAAAGAGTGCACTAGAATAACGGATTGGGTAGCACAATCAAACTTTGCTTAGTGATAGGATTAACGAATCACGCTAAGAATGACTCAAATGTCCTTGGAGTTCAGAACAATAATAATTGCTAAGAATCTTGAATGGCCACATTATTTCACACACGCATCATTCACGGGCACGAAAGTTCATAGGAAGGGTGGGTAAAGATGTGTAAGAGCATCACTTAATTAAGGGTTCATAAAACTCAGCACGTCCTCTTAGTATAAAAGAGTGTGACACTTTAATATGGAACAGATAGAAGCTAATCAACGCCTCTTGATCTACTGTAACTACCTCGGTGAATTACGCTCCTAGATACAAGCCTGGATGAGCGGAAATGGTTGAAATAGTACGGTGGGGCCTAAAAGCCACTCACGGGTAGACCTTTCGGCCGTCCCAACCATTTCCAGTCATCGGGACAAGTACGGGCGGCGTAATCGGCAGGCGAAGGGATCAACTACATACACAAGTGAGTATGTATGCAAGCCACCATACAATAGTACATCAGAGCCATACCATCTAGAAAGAAAAGAAATATAGCAACGCCATACGGCAAGATTCAAATGACCTAGATAGATATAATATTTTAGGATATTTCCTCATACATCACACATCAGAGTATCAAAGCGGGCAAAACAAGGTCCGAGTACGGATAAGAAGCAAATCGGCATAAGATGCCCTGAAATAAGCACATCCCGCCCACGGATCTCACGTATCCCGTTCGGAATCTCTACACCGAACGATCGTTGCCCACATCATCGCCTCTTCCACCCAAGATGTCATCTGCGAGTGTACTGTTCATCGAACCAATAATTTATCGTGTGAGACCCTAGGGTACTCGGCAAGTCTTTATGCCTCTAAAGGGGACACAACACAGGGTGACGAATTGCAGCGAAAGATAAACCCTAACAGTTCTATAGATAAACTCTAACCATCCGCCTAACCAAAGATAGACGGATGTCCGTGAATTAATGACAACAGTTATAACAGTAATATCCACAGATCCATCCACCTCCTCGCTTACCAACGAGGAAGCGCACGAACAACCCCCCCATCCGTTGGCAATTTTATTAACCATTCCATGAGTGTTACACTATTTACTAGTCATTTACTTAGTCAAATTAAAAGCGATACTTTAGTTATGCTTGTCTATGATCGAGAAACTGTGCTCCAAGTCGTCCATAACCGCGGACACGGCTTTCAGAAAGTTTTAACCTGCAGGGGTGCACAAATAGCAACACACACTCGATCAACCTCGGAAAAACCAAATCAAAACCCAACGAGGCCTTCACGAAAAAGCAATCACAGGATTCAGAAATATTTCAGGGGGCCACCCCATTGAGTAGACCATAGCGAAGTTAGGCGACTTGAGACGGACTCAAGGTTTGACAATGGTCAGTAAGACAGGAACCCGAAAGTGTGACTGGGCTTGTCGATACCGCGAAAACACTCCGCTTACCTAAACAGTACAGTGTGCTCCTCGCACAATCATAAATAAAGCAGTATCATGGCATAAGTACAGGATAGTAAATAAATCCTCAAACTAGTTTGTGGCCCCAAGAAATAAGACGGAATCAAGCTCTGGCTCAGGGGGGGTCCCATAAGCCTCCCGGATGTGGATAGCGCGAATAATCAAGGAACAGGAATCAAGTACTCGGGGTCCTACGGGACACAAGTGAGCAGGAAAAACCAAATAGCAGATATTGCTCACCGGTGCCACTTTCATTAGTTATCCCATTACTACTCAGGTTAAGTTGTTTAGGTACCTCATTATCCAACAGACTCTCACATACCCTACACATGTTGTTCTACGACTCGCATGGCTCAAACAACTCCTGTAGTAATGGCTCATGGGATGGAGGAACAAGCTTGGTGGGGTTTAAAAGTAAAGGCTATGAAATACCTGGGATTCAGTTTAATGCAATCGCGACTCAATGATGCAAGAATAAGATAGAGGCGATATGTATTGTATGTATGCAAGCATGTGGTAGTGCTTGCCTGGCAGCTCAGTTGAAGCGAGAGAAGGATCTGGGTAGTGCTCCTGGTTCTCTTGGTATATCCCCTGCTCAGTGTCTATTCGAAGAAGAACCAAACAAACAAGGGCCTACATAAATAAAGTGCACAAGCATATGAATAAAATGCGACAAGCAAACAATCATGCCATGATGAATGATGCACAATTTTCATGGCATTAAAGTAGCATGGCATGGGTGAGGTGTGGAATACAAGAAATAAGCATTTTATTGAGTTTTGGCCCCATTTTATTATCATAATAGTTGCTGTATACTATTTATTTAGATGATGCATGCTGCAATTTAAGTCATGGATAGCATAAACAGAAAGGTCTCGTCGAGCTGATCATTTTAGACATATCATTTGTTAAATTTGGAGTTATAAATCTAAAGTTATTAATTAATTAAGGTCCAGGGGCATTTTATGTAATTTTACTCAACTTGGAATTTTTAAATGTGCAAAAGGTAATTTGAATAGCATATTTGAAATCCTCACATTTTTCTGATTCAAAAACATATATTATATGTTAAATTTGGTTTTATAATTTTAAAGTTATTTTAAAACAGAATTGAAATTTGAATTTTTAAACTAATTTGAATAATTTAAATTTGAACAGGTATGCAGAAAACATTTTATCACCCAGACAGACCCAGCCATGCTTAATGACGGGTGGGGCCAGAGTTGGCTCAGGCCACACGCGCACCGAGAGCCTTTTATACATGCTGCGCCGCCACCAGCCGGGTGGGGACAGGGGCTCATGGGCCCACGTGCAGAGGCGGACAGGCGGGTGGATAAGGGACCGCGGGTTGAGGCTGCGAAACGTGGAGCCTTTTGCAAAAAGCAGGAGGCACAGGTGGGGCCGAGGGTCGCGCATAAGAAAAAGTGGGGGTTTAGGGAAAGTACCACAGTCTTGTTTTCTCCTAGCTCTGCATCTGGCGTGGCGCGCGTGCAGGCTGGGCGTCGAACCCGCGATGCAGGAGCGCGCAGAGGGACAGAGCCACTGCGCTGGCTCGGGCTTGGTGACAGGAGGGCGGGCGCGGCCTAGTTAAAGCCCTAGGCAGCGGGAGCGAAGCCAGACGCGGTGCACGGCAACCGAGTGTGCTCGGCCAGGCTTCGCCATGTGAAACGAGGGAGGGAAGGAGCATGTCTAGGAGGCTCGGGGACTCACCGCGGGGCCGTTGGTGGGGTTGTATCGGGTCGGCGAGCAGCGGATCGGCGTCGAGGCAGACGGCGGCGACAGCTAGGGTTTTCGTCGGCTTGCGTCGTTTCCGCCGGTGCTGGGGCTTCCTCCTCGCGTCTCCGTGTACGGACTGCTGCAGAGGGTCTGCGTGGCCTTCCTCGACGACCCGGATCGCCACGCCACCGGCTGGTAGAGGATGGGGAGGAGGAGGCCGACGGTGGGCGTCGTAGGGGGTGTAGACGGTGGCGAGGGTGAGGAAAGAGGCAGGCGAGGCAGGGCCTCTGGGGAGATCTGGGAGAGGCCAGAGGGTGGGGAGGGAGGTAGATAAGGACGGGGTGAGGTGGGGATGGCGTGGGGGAGGGGAAGGTGGCTTCGGCCACCTTTTTCCTCTCCTTCACGTGCACGGCATGGGTCCAGGGAGGGGGTAGCTAGGCAGGGAGAGCTGGGGAAGAGGCTGCCAGGTGGGCCAGGGAGGAGGGAGCTCGGGGTGGGACAGGTCAGGCAGAGGGAGCGCAAGAAAGGAGAGGGGGTTGGTTTTCGGCTAGGGTTAGATGGTTTGGGTAGGAGAGAGAGAAGAGAGTAGATGGAGGTGGGGCCAGGGAGAGGGTGGATGTAGACAAGCATGGGGAGAGGGAGAGAGAGGCCGAGAGAGAGAGGGGAAACTTGGGGTCTAGGTAGGAGAGGGGTATGGTGATTAGGGTTTAGATGAGAGGGTGAGATGAGAGGGTGAGATGAGAGGGGAAAGCCTCTGGTTAGGGTTTGCTTAGAGGGTGATTGGGGTTTTAGTGTAGCTTAGGGGTGAATGTTAGATGATGTTAGTGGTCAGTTGATTAGGTTTAGGATTTATGGTTAGCTGGGGGTATGGTGATCAGAGGGGTGGGGTCTAGGGAGAAGATCATGAGAGAGGGGGGTAGGTGAGGTTTGGTGTGATGGTGGTTTGGGATTAGGTGAGCTAGGGTAGATTATTTTATTGGCCAAAACAATTGATCTCATTCTTTTAGATAAAACCCAAACAACACCAAAACAAAAATAGAAGTAAAGGGGTAGATGGTGCCCATATTGCATGTACCATGCAATGCCTCCATGATGCATGTAGGCAAGCAATGGAGCATGCAAGGGGAGGTGACAAAAGGGAAAGTGATGAATAAGAGATATAGATAAAGATGATCCACTTAAATATGCAACTAAAAACAAGGGAACCAAAGGTGGTAAGGTTGCATGGCCCATGCAAATGCATTAAATGCTAGGTCTTATCTTGGGAAAACAAAATGATATCTCATGGCATTTATTTATTTGCATCCTCCAAAGTTGGAGTAAGGGCCAAGCAAAAAGGGACTAGTATTGGATCCACCCAACCCACATGAGCTAGGTAAACTCAAATAAATGCCAGCTCATATTAATTGGATGGTGGAATTATAAGGTGGTGAAGAAAGGTGGTGGAGTTTAATAAAAGATATGCCCCCAACTCAACTTGGGCATTTAACAATATATCAAGAACCAAATACAATATCAAGAGGCAACTACAATTAATAATGTATATGAGGTAAGAACCAAAACACAAGGGTTTGTATGATGCTCAAATTGCAAGGTGGCATGATGACATGAGCATGATATGATGATGAAGCAACAAATATATGTAGGAAGGGGCCATTTTATTACTAGATCCAGTAGCATTACAGTTGTTAGACAATTGGGATGCTACAACTCTCCCCCACTAAACAGGAATCTCGCCCCGAGATTCTAGGAAGAAGAAGAAGACACAAAGAGGGTAGGATAGTTGGCACGGAGTTCATCTTCACGTTCCCAAGTGGCTTCATCAACGGAATGGTGCGACCACTGCACCTTGCAGAACTTGATGGACTTGTTGCGAGTCCTTCTTTCTGCGGTCTCAAGGATTTTTGTGGGGTGTTCTTGATAAGACAGGTCTTCTTTGAGATCGATTAGCTCATGATCCACGGTTCTGCCGGGATCTTTGAAGCACTTCTTGAGTTGAGAGATGTGGAAAACATCATGAACTTTGAGTTTCTTCGGGAGCTCAAGGGCATAAGCAACTTCTCCTCTTCTACCACGAATTTTGAAAGGACCGATGTATCTAGGAGCCAGCTTCCCTTTGATACCAAAGCGGTGTGTGCCTCTCATGGGAGTGACACGAAGGTAAACGAGATCACCAGGGGCATACACCATGTCCGTGTGCTTCCTGTCATAATTGCTCTTCTGACGACTTTGACCAATCTTCAGGTTCTCAAGAATGATATGCACCTTCTCCTCCGCTTGAGTTACAATGTCAGGGCCAAACCATATTCTTTCTCCTGCACCTGACCAACCAATCGGAGTTCTACACTTGCGACCATAGAGAGCCTCAAATGGTGCCATCTTCAGACTTTTCTGGAAGCTATTGTTGTAAGAGAATTCAGCATAAGGAAGACATTCCTCCCACTTCATGCCAAAAGAGATGACGCAAGCACGAAGCATATCCTCCAGAATCTGATTGATCCTTTCAACTTGTCCTTGCATCGAGGGTGGTAAGTCTGCTGAAGTTCAACTTTGTTCCCAAATCATTTTGGAAACTTTCCCGAACTTGAAGTGAAGATGCTCCACGGTGCGAACTGATCTCAAGCGAACCCCATACAGAGACAATCCTGATATAGAGCTCACCAATGAATTCCAGAAATTGTTTCCTTGACGAGGAAGAAGTGAGCCACTTTAGAGAGCCTGTCAATGACAACAAAGATTGCATTGTTGCCCTTCTGTGACCTTGGAAAACCAGTGATGAAGTCCATCTCTACTTTCTCCCATTTACACTCCGGGGGTTTCAATGGCTGTAGAAGACCGAAAGGTTTCTGATGGACAGCTTTCACTCTGCGGCAGACATCACACTCCGAGACATACTTGGCACAATATCGTTTCAGACCAGGCCACCAATATTGTGTTTTCAAGTCCATGTACATCTTTGTGCCGCTGTGGTGGATAGATAGAATGGAATCATGCGCCTCCTTGAGAACTTGCTCCCTCAAACCCGGTAGTTCGGAACAAACATCCGGTGTTCAAAGAAAAGCGTGCCTTGATCATCGACGTGGAAGGACTCATACTGAAGCTGAAGTTTGGAGATGATCTTTTGGTGTGCGGATCACCAAGTCGACGAGAGCGAATCTTTTCTTCCAAGAGAGGAGTAGCGGAAGGTTGTGAGATGCCCTTGTTCCACAATTTCTGTGTTGAGTGGCGAATTCCTCGCACAAGAGAGGCTGTTGTTCTTCCATCATGAGGTTGTTGACATAAGCTTTGCGGTGAGAGCATCGGCCATGACATTAGCTTTGCCGAGTGTAGTTGATGGTCAAATCAAAATCATTGATTGCTTCAATCCATCTCCTCCGAAGGTTGAGATCAGGCTGAGTGAAGATATACTTCAAACTTTTGTGGTCGTAAAAGATCTCACAACGTTGCCAAGCAAGTAGTGCCTCCATAGCTTCAAAGCAAAGACAAGCTGCTATGAGCTAGAGGTCATGTGTGGATAGTTGATCTCATGCGTCTTCAAGCCGAGAGGCATAAGCAACCACTTGTTTCTCTTGCATAAGGACCGCACCCAATCCTTGCAAAGAGGCGTCACAGAATATCTGGAAAGGCTTAGATGTATCCAGAGGAACCAAGACTGGTGTGGAAGTGAGCTTCTCTTTGAGTGTCTCAAAGCTTGCTTGACATGCAGGAGTCCAAAGGTATTTCTTGCCTTTCTTGAGGAGATCAGTAAGAGGCTTCGCTATCTTTGAGAAGTTCTGAACGAAGCGACGTCAATAACTAGCCAAACCAAGGAAACTCCGCACTTCTTTGACATTTACAGGAGGAAGCCATTCAACAATTGTCTTCACAGTTTCCGGGTTGACTGCAATGCCCTTGGCAGAGATGACATGACCAAGATAGGTTACTTGAGGCAGCCAAAACTCACACTTTGAGAACTTTGCATACAAGCGGTTCACACGAAGCTTGTTTAGGACACACCGAAGGTGTTCTTCATGCTCTTCCTTGGACTTGGAATAAACTAGGATGTCATCCAGATAGACCACAACGAACTTATCAAGGTACTCCATGAAAACCGAGTTCATAAGCCTCGAGAAGGTAGCAGGTGCGTTGGTGAGACCGAAAGACATGACCGTGTACTCATACAGGCCATAGCGGGTGGTGAAAGCTGTTTTAGGCACATCTTCCTTGCGAATATTGATTTGGTGATAACCACTTCTCAAGTCAATCTTAGAGAACACCACAACTCCAGCTAGCTGATCGAAGAGATCATTAATCCGCGGAAGAGGATATTTGTTCTTGATGGTTTTAGCATTGAGAGCCCGATAGTCAACACAAAGTCTATCAGTCCTGTCTCGCTTCTTCACAAAGATTGTTGGGCTACCCCAAGAAGAAATCGTGTTGAATGAAACCCAACTTCTCTTGTTCATCAAGTTGACGCTTGAGTTCAGCCAACTCAGGACCCATTTTATAAGGCCGCTTGGAGATAGGAGCCGTTCCAGGTTCAAGCTCAATTACAAACTCAACCTCACGATCCGGAGGCATACCCGGCAACTCTTCAGGAAAAACATCTGGGAACTCACAGACCACCGGAACACTCTGAATAGCTTCCATAGCATCATCATTCAGAGCCGCCAAAGAGAAAAGCTGGACAGCAGGAGTCAGACTTGGAGAAAAGACTATATGGCCTTCAGGAATCTTCAGAGAAACCGAGCGTTCAGCACAATCAATCACAGCTGCATTTACTGTCAACCAATCCATGCCCAAGATGACATCAATGTCAGAATTGCCCAGAACAATTAAGGAAGCCGAGAACGAAGAGCCACCAATCTCAATTTGATTGCCATGGCTGATTTTAGAAGCTGCCAGTGTTGCTCCAGGAGAAAGAACCATTAACCGCTTGAGAAGAGGATCCGACGCTAACCCATTCTCACTTGCAAACTTGATAGAAACAAAAGAATGCGATGCACCAGAATCGAACAAAACTCGTGCATGGACTGGGTTAACGGAAAGCATACCCATCACAACCTGTGCATGCTCACTTGAGCGGCGTTGACACGCTTGGCACGAGCAATGAGACCCGGCTTAGTGTTGATGTTGAGAGCCCGAGGTGGTGGTGCACGAACCAAAGGAGAGCTTGCAGATCTTGGCGGGTGGAGGAAGAGCTTTGTTCTTCAACGGACAGTTCATTTAAATGCCTGTGGTCTCCACACGTGAAACAAGCACCGTGGACGTGGAGCAACGTAGAGTGGACTCCGCCAGCGCCTGTGGTAGTGGTGGTTGTAGCCCCTGGGAGCAGCAGTGATGAAGTTTGGTGGCCTTGACGCGTAGCTTGCAGGTCTTGGTGGAGCCGGGAGCGACGGTGGGGTGTTAGGAACCCAGACACGCCGCTTAGAAGGAGCTGACATCGCTGAAGATCTTGGTGCATCACGGTTGTGTTTCTTTGACTCCTCAAACACTTGCCTACTTGCTTCCTCTTGCAGAGCTGTGTGCTGAAGTTCTAGAAAAGACGCCGGCCTTGCATGTGTGATTACATATTTAATCGATGCATTGAGCCCTTGCCTGAACCTCTTCTGCTTCTTCTTGTCATCGGAGATCTCATCACCACCATAACGAGAAAGATTCATGAAGTTCCTGATATAGGTGTTGACATTATCGTTTCCCTGCTTGAGGTTGAGAAAAGCTTCCTTCATCCTCTCCATGACAATTTCTGACAGATACTGCTCTTTGAACGCCTCCAAAGGAACTGCTCCCAAGTAGGTCGAAACCAGCAGCTTTGCCTTCGTAATTCTCCCACCAGAGAGCTGCATCTCCTTCGTAAGGTGAGTAGCACACTTTACCCACTCTTGCTCAGAACATCGCAGTCTCGAGTAGCCTTGACATCTCACGCAACCAATCATCCGCATCCAAAGGTCGATCGAAACATCAATGGCCGCGAGGGTTGAATTTCAGGAAGCTTTTGATGTCTCCTCGCTTGGGAGGTGGAGGTAGTGGAGCAAACTCATTCCTCCGAACACTTTCCTCAAAGCGCTGCTGGTTCTGCTGCATTGCTGCCAAGGCATTGGCGATATTTGACAACGCGAGCCAGTTCGTGGTATGTCCTCATCGAACGGCGTGGTGGAGCCATCTGTGATTGATATAAACACAAGTCAAGATTTATAATGGAGAATAATAATAATCCAAAATAGTACCAAGATGGAATTACTCAAGATTAAAGGATACAAATTACTAAGATGATATTAAAATATCAACAAAGTTCAAAGCACCTAGAAGATATTAAGCATATCGCACATGACTGAAAAGGAGTGTGGTACACAAATATATCAAAGAAAAATTTTCCACAAATTTCGGCATTAAAATACCAATAGATGCGCAAAATTACTTAACGAATCAAGATTAGCGACTCTACCAATTCAATATACAAAAGCGAATGATAAGAGTAGTGGTATGGTCGCGACTCCATCCCGCACTCAAATCATTACTCCGCACATGAATAAGTGGAACACATATCCTAACCCCTTCTTCTCACGTTGAACCTAAAGATTGGTAACTACGGAAACGAACACCCCAACAAGATAACATCGGGTAACAAAGAGTAAGACAGATCGCGGCGGTATACAACGAATCAGATAGATCGCGTCGGTTTGCAAAAGCCTATCGGTATGGAATGTACCAACAGTTGATAACCAAAGGCTGATTAGATAACAACTTGGATGCAACAGATAGACAAGGAATTACACACACACACAACCTATGGTACTATGGAAACCCAGAACGCGTGAATCCTAGTTTGAACTTTAAGAAGAGGATTGAAAACGTTACACTTCCTTACCAGAAAAGGGTGGGTGGGTGGGTAAGAAGAAAAATGGAAGCAGTCCTACTCTCGCGTTTTGTTTTTCCCTAGTATACATAACTACCAAAAATATTTGCTAGACTGAGAACGACCGTTTGGCTGAGACCCTGAAGGTCGGGATGGCTCTGATACCAATTGTAACTACCTCGGTGAATTACGCTCCTAGATACAAGCCTGGATGAGCGGAAATGGTTGAAATAGTACGGTTGGGCCCAAAAGCCACTCACGGGTAGACCTTTCGGCTGTCCCAACCATTTCCAGTCATCGGGACAAGTATGGGCGGCGTAATCGGCAGGCGAAAGGATCAACTACATACACAAGTGAGTATGTATGCAAGCCACCATACAATAGTACATCAGAGCCATACCATCTAGAAAGAAAAGAAATATAGCAACGCCATACGGCAAGATTCAAATGACCTAGATAGATACAATATTTTAGGATATTTCCTCATACATCACACATCAGTATCGGTGAAGCGGCAAACAAGGTCCGAGTACGGATAAGAAGCAAATCGGCATAAGATGCCCCGAAATAAGCACATCCGCCTACGGATCTCACGGATCCCGTTCCGGAATCTCTACACCGAGCGATCGTTGCCCACATCATCGCCTCTTCCACCCAAAGATCCGTCCTGCGAGTGTACCTGTTCATCTGAACCAATAATTTATCGTGTGAGACCCTAAGGGTACTAAGCAAGTCTTTATGCCTCTAAAGGGGACACAACCTGGGGTGACGCAATTGCAGCGAAAGATAAACCCTAATAGTTCTATAGATAAACGCTAACCATCCGCCTAACCAAAGATAGACGGATGTCCGTGAATTAATGACAACAGTTATAACAGTAATATCCACAGATCCATCCTCCTCCTCGCTTACCAACGAGGAAGCGCACGAACAACCCCCCCATCCGTTGGCAATTTTATTAACCATTCCATGAGTGTTACACTATTTACTAGTCATTTACTTAGTCAAATTAAAAGCGGTACTTTAGTTATGCTTGTCTATGATCGAGAAACTGTGCTCCAAGTCGTCCATAACCGCGGACACGGTTTTCAGAAAGTTTTACCCTGCAGGGGTGCACAAATAGCAACACACACTCGATCAACCTCGGAAAAACCAAATCAAAACCCAACGAGGCCTTCACGACAAAGCAATCACAGGATTCAGAAATATTTCAGGGGGCCACCCCATTGAGTAGACCCACAACGAAGTTAGCTGACTTCGAGACGGACTCAAGGTTTGCGACAATGGCTGTAAACGACCGGGAACCCGAAAGTGTGACTGGGCTTGTCGATACCGCGAAAACACTCTGCTTACCTAAACAGTACAGTGTGCTCCTCGCACAATCGCAAATAAAGCAGTAGCATGGCATAAGTACAGGATAGTAAATAAATCCTCAAACTAGTTTGTGGCCCCAAGAAATAAGACGGAATCAAGCTCTAGCTCAGGGGGGTCCCATAAGCCTCCCGGATGTGGATAGCGTGAATAATCAAGGAACAGGAATCAAGTACTCGGGGTCCTACGGGACACAAGTGAGCAGGAAAAACCAAATAGCAGATATTGCTCACCGGTGCCACTTTCATTAGTTATCCCATTACTACTCAGGTTAAGTTGTTTAGGTACCTCGTTATCCAACAGACACTGACATACCCTACACATTCTGTTCTACTACTCGCATGGCTCAAACAACTCCTGTAGTAACGGCTCATGGGATGGAGGAACAATCTTGGTGGGGTTTAAAAGTAAAGGCTATGCAATACTTGGGATTCAGTTTAATGCAATCGCGACTCAATGATGCAAGAATAAGATAGAGGCGATAGGTACTGTATGTATTCAAGCATGTGGTAGTGCTTTCCTGGCAGCTCAGTTGAAGCGAGAGAAGGATCTGGGTAGTGCTCCTGGTTCTCTTGGTATATCCCCTGCTCAGTGTCTATTCGAAGAAGAACCAAACAAACAAGGGCCACCATAAATAAAGTGCACAAGCATATGAATAAAATGCGACAAGCAAACAATCATGCCATGAAGAATGATGCACAATTTGCATGGCATTAAAGTAGCATGGCATGGGTGAGGTGTGGAATACAAGAAATAAGCATTTTATTGAGTTTTGGCCCCATTTTATTATAATAATAGTTGCTGTATACTATTTATTTAGATGATGCATGCTGCAATTTAAGTCATGGATAGCATAAACGGAAAGGTCTCGTCGAGCTGGTCATTTTAGACATATCATTTGTTAAATTTGGAGTTATAAATCTAAAGTTATTAATTAATTAAGGTCCAGGGGCATTTTATGTAATTTTACTCAACTTGGAATTTTTAAATGTGCAAAAGGTAATTTGAATAGCATATTTGAAATCCTCACATTTTTCTGATTCAAAAACATATATTATATGTTAAATTTGGTTTTATAATTTTAAAGTTATTTTAAAACAGAATTGAAATTTGAATTTTTAAACTAATTTGAATAATTTAAATTTGAACAGATATGCAGAAAACATTTTATCACCCAGACATACCCAGCCACTCTCAATTACGGGTGGGGCCAGAGTTGGCTCAGGCCACACGCGCACCGAGAGCCTTTTATCATGCCGCCACCACCGAGGTGGGGGACAGGGGCTCGCGGGCCCACGTGCCAGCGGGGGAAGCGGCAGAGGCTGACAGGCGGGTGGATAAGGGACCGCGGGTTGAGGCTGCGAAATGTGGGGAGCCTTTTTGCAAAAAGCCAGAGGCACAGACAAGTGGGGCCTGAGGGTCGCGGCTGCGCAAACGAAAAAGTGGGGGGGTTAGGGAAAGTACCACGCAGATCGCTTTTCTCCTAGCTCAAGATCCGCGCGCGCGCGTGGCGCAGGTCAGGCGTCGAACCCGCTGGCGCAGCGTCGCGCAGAGGGCAGAGCACCGCTACCGCTCGGGCTTGGTGACAGGAGGGCGGGCGCGGCCTAGTTAAAGCCCTAGACGGCGCGGGAGCGAGCGGACGCGCGCGGCCGCCGGTGCACCGAGTGTGCTCGACGGAACGCTCGCCGCCGACAGGAAACGAGGGAGGGAAGGAGCATGTCTAGGAGGCTCGGGGACTCACCGCGGGGCCGTTGGGTTATCGGTCGGCGGCAGCGGATCGGCGTCGAGGCGCACGGCGGCGACAGCTAGGGTTTTCGCTTGGCGGCTGCTTCCGCGGTCTTGGGGCTTCTCCTCGCGTCTCCGTACGGACTGCTGCAGGGTCTGTGGCCTTCCTCGGCGACCGGATCGCCACGCCACCGCTGGTAGAGGATGGGGAGGAGGAGGCCGACTGGGCGTCGAGGGGTGTGACGGGCGAGGGTGAGGAAAGAGGCAGGCGAGGCAGTGCCTCTGGGGGAGATCTGGGAGAGGCCAGAGGGTGGGGAGGGAGGTAGATAAGGACGGGGTGAGGTGGGGATGGCGTGGGGGAGGGGAAGGTGGCTTCGGCCACCTTTTTCCTCTCCTTCACGTGCACGGCATGGGGCCAGGGAGGGGGTAGCTAGGCAGGGAGAGCTGGGGAAGAGGCTGCCAGGTGGGCCAGGGAGGAGGGAGCTCGGGGTGGGACAGGTCAGGCAGAGGGAGCGCAAGAAAGGAGAGGGGGTTGGTTTTCGGCTAGGGTTAGATGGTTTGGGTAGGAGAGAGAGAAGAGAGTAGATGGAGGTGGGGCCAGGGAGAGGGTGGATGTAGACAAGCATGGGGAGAGGGAGAGAGAGGCCGAGAGAGAGAGGGGAAACTTGGGGTCTAGGTAGGAGAGGGGTATGGTGATTAGGGTTTAGATGAGAGGGGAAAGCCTCTGGTTAGGGTTTGCTTAGAGGGTGATTGGGGTTTTAGTGTAGCTTAGGGGTGAATGGTAGATGATGTTAGTGGTCAGTTGATTAGGTTTAGGATTTAGGGTTAGCTGGGGGTATGGTGATCAGAGGGGTGGGGTCTAGGGAGAAGATCATGAGAGAGGGGGATAGGTGAGGTTTGGTGTGATGGTGGTTTGGGATTAGGTGAGCTAGGGTAGATTATTTTATTGGCCAAAACAATTGATCTCATTCTTTTAGATAAAACCCAAACAACACCAAAACAAAAATAGAAGTAAAGGGGTAGATGGTGCCCATATTGCATGTACCATGAAATGCCTCCATGATGCGTGTAGGCAAGCAATGGAGCATGCAAGGGGAGGTGACAAAAGGGAAAGTGATGAATAAGAGATATAGAGAAAGATGATCCACTTAAATATGCAACTAAAAACAAGGGAACCAAAGGTGGTAAGGTTGCATGGCCCATGCAAATGCATTAAATGCTAGGTCTTATCTTGGGAAAACAAAATGATATCTCATGGCATTTATTTATTTGCATCCTCCAAAGTTGGAGTAAGGGCCAAGCAAAAAGGGACTAGTTTTGGATCCACCCAACCCACATGAGCTAGGTAAACTCAAATAAATTCCAGCTCATATTAATTGGATGATGGAATTATAAGGTGGTGAAGAAAGGTGGTGGAGTTTAATAAAAGATATGCCCCCAACTCAACTTGGGCATTTAACAATATATCAAGAACCAAATACAATATCAAGAGGCAACTACAATTAATAATGTATATGAGGTAAGAACCAAAACACAAGGGTTTGTATGATGCTCAAATTGCAAGGTGGCATGATGACATGAGCATGATATGATGATGAAGCAACAAATATATGTAGGAAGGGGCCATTTTATTACTAGATCCAGTAGCATTACAGTTGTTAGACAATTGAGATGCTACATCTACGGACTACAACACTTTGACCTGGTCCTAGATATGACGAGGTACGGGAGTTTGTTTCTCCTAGATATCCCAAAATGGTTTGTCTTGACGTTCCACAATATTATCTTTCATCATAATACACAGATGCACATTTATTACTTGGCTACCAACTAGTAGATAAAGGTCGGAAAACAACAAGGGGAAAGGAACATGCTTAGGATAGAATCCTGAGATGTGGATGCATAGATTATCAATCTTTAGAAAACCAATGCATAGAAACGGTAAGGTGTGGCAGAGTCACGGGTATAGATGCGATAATCACGGGGAGTACTCTTGTCGTGATCTATTTGGTTTCATTAAATAACATCTTCCATAGCTAGTGGTAGGGGAAGTCATTTATTGTCACAATTCAACTGCGACAAAGACCATAAGCTTGAAGGCTAAAATTGTAGTACCAGCCATCCTGAGGCGACGCTTGAACATTAACAACAAGGGTCAAAGAAAGGATCTTGGGTTAAAGGTCAGCTTCATGTACAAGATTCGCCACACCAGAATCCAGCACAATCGGGGATCTTAGGTTCAAGTCCAAGAGTTAAAACCCCAAAAAAGGAGTAACTACTACTTGAGTGACACAGCGTACACCACCAGGTAATATTCACAAGGTAGCTTCCAAGAGAAGAAACAACTTCTGAAGTACCCAAACAAGTAAAAAGGAGGCATACGAGGCGAAAGGAAACCTCGAAGCCTAGAACAAAACATTGTGGAACATTATATTGTAGGCACCATAATACAGAGAGACATGATGTAAAGGAATCTCTCATATGAATTGGAGGAAAGGGGAACCAGGAATTCACAACACACACAACTCTAGAGAACTCAACACTAGGTCAACTGGTTGAGAAACAACATGCCTAGAAGGCACCTAAGCTTTGAAAGACTAGAAGAGATATCAAAACTTTTCCAAATTCAACACCAGATAAGATGACCCAGAATAAGAGCGATGAAAGACAAGTAGTAAAAGAAGCATACTAGAGTTTTCGCAAATACTTTTTTATCTTTGAATTATTTTTCACAAACACTAGACTCAACATCGACCAATAGCAAGGTTTTCCTACGGTCGGTACTGCTCTGATACCAAAACCTGTGACACCCCCGGGATCAAGGCTAAACAAATCCCAGACTTCCGTCTGACAAAAGCTTAACCTTGAACACGAGAATATCTAGTGAAGATTCGGTAACACAACAGTCACCCTATGACACAAAATTATTACATCAAGCTCATAACTGAGCAGAGAACCAAATTATTACAAACAGAGGTCAATGACTACAAACATCAAACAACGGAAGGCAAAATATGATATTAAATATATCAAACTTAACAAATCGCCTAACAGGCCTGATGCATAACGATGACTTCCCAGCCCATAGATTCTAGGTTGCCTACCGGGAACCCCAAACTGCTCGTCGATGTCGATGTCGTACGGATCTCGTCTTCAGGGGAACTCTTACTCTTGTACAAAAGTATCAACAAATCAAGGGTGAGTACATGGTGTACTCCGCAAGACTTATGGCTGGTGGAACTGTTTTGCATAAAGCCAACTTTGTTTATAAAACGAGAGAGAGAGAGAGAGAGAAGCTCATCTAATCAGAATATTTTAAAAGGGGATAAGAGAGCGACATCTCCAAAGTATTGATCGTCATCTTTTGATATCCACCAAATCATCATCATCTCAACCTTAACTAGGATCACCCCCTCGTACCCATGAGGAAGCATCTGTAAGTACACGTTGATCTGTCAATTTTTACGATTAGGGTCATATTCTCTATGATCATCACGTCTGTTCCCAAGTCATCCATAATCTAGGACACGACTTTTAGAAAAGATTATTACCCTGCAGGGGTGTACAACTTTACCCACATGTACTAACCTTCTCTTAATGCCACTTAATAATAGCCCTCTTCCTTGGAAGGCCGGCAGAGGGTGGTTAGACACGACCTTTACCTTGCTTTCGCCAACACCAATAGTCACGCCCTAAGGATGGTTCTGTCGTAACGGTTCAAATCCCGAAGCCGGTCCCTAGATATGTGAGGATAGGTTGGTTTACCAGGGGTGCTATCTAACCCAAGCAACCCGGTCCACTCTTCCCTACCTGTTATGAATGCACCTCCTTCACCGCCTTCGAGAAGATCTAGAATGCATGTCGAATGGAACGCCCGAACTATGTGACTCATGGAATCTACTAGGCAAGTTAGTTACTTGTGGGGTTTTGTAGGCCTCGTGTGGTTGTACGCTCATCTTGATTCGAGAGGCAAGAACTCGGTTCCTAGTGGTGGCGAGCATGGGACTACAAAAACCACATCCCACCGTGGCCTCCCATACAAGCCTTGGCATGTTTACTCTCATATCACCTCTAATATCATTTCATCATGTTCTCCTGTCATACTAGATTATTTGCATCTGGTACATCATCTGGATGAACCAGCACTAACAGCTATGCATGGCTAAGCAGGACAAAAACATAAGCTCTAGCAGTGCATACAAGCCAAACCTAGTTATGCTAGGAGGAGTGGATTAGGTAATATAAGCTCAAAGGAATTAATACAACAGATAGGATACTCTATCAATCGATAAAAGACCACAGTAGAATCATTTGCAACATGGAAAGAATTGAAATTCTTTCGAAATCATAGGAATATATCATGGTGGGGCTATGCTTGCCTTTGCCCATTGATAACCAATAAGCAAATCTTCAGAAGCCTTGGACTTGACTTGATTATAGTTGGTCAAGTATTGTTCTTCGATCTTAGACAGTGTTGACCTCGGCCTTTGATCTCGATATCGTATTCTACCGAAGATAAACCAAACACCGGAAAGAAATGGAAACAATCAACCCATGGTATCAATGCAATGCTCAAACAAGGATGATGGTATGACAAGTTAAATTGTATTGAAATGTAACCCTAAGGCATGCTCTGCAATTTAAGCGGCGTCCGAGGGGTGCAAACCCTAATATAGGAGAGACCCCGAAATCACCTACGATGGTTCACTTTGTTTTATAATTAAACTTGTTATGTAAGTTGTTGAACAATGCATGATATTGATGCTATGAGATAGATCTCATTTTTTTTGAATATTTTGATATATTATTTGTATTTTTCTAACTTATAAATGATTAGATATGAATTTTACAAGATTTAAATACATTTTAAATCATTTTAGGAATTTATAAAACATTTTTGGAATATTTAAATTATTTTCCAACTTGGACCCACATGTCATATATTTAATCATTTCAGAAATTAATTTCCAAAAATAATAAAATCCTGACAGATTGGGCCCACAGGGTATTTATTATATCTAGAAAAAATTATAGAAAAGATTGAATAAAACAAAAGGGAAATATGACGTAGGCATGACGTCATGCTGACGTTAGCCATGGATTGCTCTATCATTGATCGATTCATAGATCGGGAGCACCCTAGGATGCGGGGCTGTTCTCGTTCGACTCAACGAGCCGTAAACGGAGCAAAGACCTTGGGCGGGATGGTTCTTGAGTCGGAGTCGTGAAAGCACAAGCGTTGGCAGAGAGAGGCGCACGACGCGGGCGTGATACAGAGAGCGAGGAGGAGAATGGAGGGGTGCATGAGCACCAGCGGCTCACCACGAACATGACGGTGGTGTTAGGGAGGCGATGCGAGGTCAGACGGCAAGGAATCGAGGCGACGACTGCGGCGGTCGGCGATGCGGACGAGCTCAGTTCCAACGAGGGAGGCTTCCCGGATTGCGTGGCTTGACAAGAACGGCGATGGCGACATGGCTCTTTTCCTAGGCTACTCCATGGGGCTCGGGGCGGTAGGGAATAGCGAGGCTCTATGAAGCCTGAGCGGCTAGGGTTCCGGGTTGGGGAACCTAGGAAAGGAAGAGGATAAAGAGGGCACGTCTAGGGTTCTTCGGAGCATCTAGAGGGTCTTGTAGGCATCCGGGGGCAGTGGCATGAATCCTGGCGCGGCGGGCATCGCAACACCGACGAGCGGCGGAGGCGCAGGCACGCAGGTGCTTGCGAGCGGGAGGAAAAGGACGAGAACAGAGGGCGAAGGGCGAAGGGGTATAGGCCAAGGTTGGGCTGTGGCTGGGCCAAGGCTGGGCTGCGGGAGGTGCGTTGAGTGGCAGAGAGAGGAAAAGAAGAGATGGGCCGGACTAGGCTGCAGCCTGGCTCTAGTTTTTCTTTAGGAAAACCTTTTTATTTTCCTGTTTATGTTTTATGTCTGTATTTCAAATTCATTTATTGTTTTCAATCATCTAAAAATACTAGAGGGCTTTGTAAAATATATGAAATACTCTGGGGACCTTTTAGTCCATTTGGGCTCCAAAATTTTTGGTAGTTTTCAAAATACCAAAAACCATTTTGAATAAGTATCAAAGAGGGTGGAGGATTAGGGTTTAGGGTTTTGCTTTCTTTTACTTTGCATGCATTTTTATATATAATGCTCATGAATGCACAAACAACCCTAATTAAGGATTAGCTAAAACTGGGATGTTACACTACTCCCCACTTGAGGCTTTGCACTAATAAATCTTTGCCAAACAAAATGGAACGCCAAGTGAATGAAGAAGCTCTCAGTTTCCCAGCATTCCAAAAATCTGAATTTGGGAAGTTCCACCCCTTCAAAACCCTAGCACATAACAATGTTGGCTCAATCAAGATACGCCAACATTGCTTGCCTAGCATCACTTAGTTAAATAGGAAAAAAATCCTTGAAACCCATGCCACCGAGAGATTTTGGGGATGACATCCAATCCTAGGATTTCTAGTGCATTTTATTCCTGCCATCCTCAACACCCCACCATTAATTAGCAGTGGTGGTCTTCATTTTGTCGTAGATACCCACTAGGAATCTAAAATAGCTCATCACATAATTGGACATCGCTTGAGAGACTGATCTCAACAGTGCCTCCTTCCCAGCCCACGACATGGGATGACTAGTCCAGTTGTTCACACTTCTCCAAACACGATCTGTCAAGAAGTTGAAAGAGGAGGAAACAACTCTAGCAATCTCTGTAGGCATACCTAAGTAGGTGTCTTAGAGAATTTCGTCCTGAACTTCCAGATTTACCTTAACAAAATCCTTGACAGTATCATGACAATTCTTGCCAAAGAAAACGGATGATTTTTGTAGGTTTACTTTGTGTCCAGAGGCCTCACAGTACTGTTCAAAACCTCCTTTAAAGTATCCACACTCTGATTATCACTGCACACAAAAAATATACTATCATTTGTGAAGAGCAAATGTGAGATAGGAGGGCCGTGCTTTCCATTACGTAAACCCTGTAGCTCGCCACGGCTCCCCTTCTTCTGCAAAAGACAAGACAAACCTTCTGTGCACAGTAAAAACAAGTAGGTACTGATAGGATCTCCCTATCGAATTCCTCGAGAGGGTACCAACGGTGGAGTCAAAGAACCATTCAGTCTCACCGCATATCTGGTAGTTGTTACACATCTCATCACTGAGGCAATCCAGCCATCATCAAAGCCTAACTTGCGTAGGAAGCCATGCAAATATGCCCACTCTATGCGATCATAGGCCTTCATCATGTCAATTTTCAGAGCAAAACAAGTGCTTTTATTCTTTTGATTTTGCACAATATTTAGGCACAGAGAGCAATCAAAGCACTATCGGTTATCAGATGGACCGGCATAAAGGCACTCTGAAACTCCAACACCACCATAGGGAGCAGAACCTGTAGTCTGTTGGCCAAAACTTTGGAGGAAATTTTATATAACACATTGCACAGGCTAATAGGTCTGAATTTAGAGAGTTGTTTAGCTTTTGATACCTTCGGAATCAAGACAATCACCGAATCACGAAAGCCCTCTGGAATTTCTTCGCTGTTGAGGAAGCCCCTGACCATGTCACATAGCTCAGTCTGAATCAACTCCCAATGTGTCTGGTAAAATAAGGCAGGAAAACCGTCAAGCCTAGGAGCCTTATTCAGACCCATTTGGAACAAAGCAGAATTGATTTCATCAGTGGTGTAAGGGGCAGTCAACTTCTCATTCATGTTTTTGTCCACTTTCACCGGGATGGAATAAATTACTTCATCCATCGATAATGAGGAATCAAAGGAGAAAATCTCCTCATAGAACTTGTGGACCATCTCCTTAATCTCCTGATGGTCCTCAGTTCTTGACCCATCATCTTTCACTAGGATGATGATGCGGTTCGTTCTTTTCTGAGCACTTGCTTAGGCATGAAAGAATGCAGTATTGTGATCCTCCTCACGCAACCACTCCAACCGTGAACGTTGTCATTCCATTATATCTTCGCGTTCAAAGAGTTCGCACGGTTGTTTCTCCACCTCTCTTTCTTGTGCAATCACATCAGGACACACCGTAGATTGGTGGAAATAGCGCAGCTTCCTTTCCAGTGCTTGGATCTTCTTCTTCACAGAGCCAAAAGTATCTCTGCTCCACATTTGGAGGGAACTGCCTGTTTGAATTACCGTATCCCAAGTGGAGTGCCGGGAACTTGGCCCAATATTGTTGGATTTCCATGCCTCCTCGATAGTAGTCGAGTAATCATCAGCTCGTTTCCACATAGCTTCATATCGAAAACCAGTTTGGACTGGTATCTGCTGCTGCTCTCCTTCAACTAAAAATAGCCGAATTAAGATAGCATAGTGATCGGATGAAGTTGTAATTATATTCTCCATAGAAGCATCCTCAAAACGAACAGCAAAGGCATTGTTGTCCACTCCCCGGTCAAGCCGTACCTGAACATTGGTCTGAGCATCCTACCTATTTTTCCACGTGAACTTAGGTCCATAGAAGCCCATGTCCACCAGATCACAGTCCTCAAGGCAACTATGGAATTGGCCCATTTGATCATCTGAACAATCACGAACCCCATAGTGTTCATCATGGCATAGGACCTCATTGAAATCTCCGCAAAAGATCCATGGACCTTGACATTCTCCTTGCAAACACCTAATCAAGTCCTAAAAGACATGCAAAAGTTCACATTGAGGCTTGCCATAGATGAAAGTCGCATGCCAAGGTGCATCTTCCTCGGGTGTCACAGTCACATCTATACAATGTGCATTAGCTCCACGAAGAGACAACGAATACGGTGTCCTCCAAAAAAGCACAAGACCGCCACTGTGACCCTCTCAACGGAAGGCATAGGATCCCATGTACCCCAGTGACCACATGAACCCTTTCACCTTTGTGTCCCACATCTTCGTCTCGGAGAGGAAGAGCAGTGCCGGTCTGAATTTCTTCACCAAAAAGTGAAGTTTGCCAACTATCGCGTCAGACCCCAAATCGCGTCAGTTCCATGCTAAAAGACTCATTGCATCGGGCGGGAACGCTCTGCAGTCGCCGCCTGATCTATTGATCGCCTTGGTATAGCTTTCAACTTCTTACATGAATCTGAGTTGTGTTCCTCCTCCACAACAGCTTGGGTCATAGTGCCCTTCTCCATAACCACCATTGCTAAGGGCCCATCACGCACACTATTGTCCTCAATGGTCAGCGGCAGAACAGTTTGATCCTTTGTAGCCTTCCTCTTCTAACCAATAGTTGAATGTTTGGACCCCGAACCCGGAAACAGCTCACGTCCAGGACCATCCGTGTGCCCATTTCCTTGGCCACGGGTTGTCCTGCCACGACCCCATCCCCCACCACAAGCACCTTTTGGGGGAGAAGAAACCTCCTGATCTTCAATGCGAGCCACAGTCTTCTCTCAACCTTTGCCTTTCCCTCGGCCAGCATGCACTGAGGAGCCAGTAGAAGCATGAGAGCATGGGAATGATTGTCCACCACTCGCTGAAGCCGCATTCGTGCTAGACCTTGACCCACCAGATTTCTTAGCACCATCATTAGCTGACAACTTTTTCAAAGAATATGGTAGATCACCATGTTCATCATGTTCTGCTGGTGTTGCACATACCATGATTGAATGCCCTAGCAAACCATAGGAGAAACAGTAGAACGGCAGGCTCTCGTACTGCACCTCATACCTCGAAGTCAGCTGTAAGAGACTCGAGAAGATAGTGATATATGTTGATCTTCTCCACTGATCCCTGCCCATGCGATATTGCCGGTTCGGCCGAGCCCGCCGGAATACCGAGTGTCTCGCCACACGTATGCAGGGGTGGTTGAGGGAGAGTGCGGGAGGGAGAGGAAGTTGGAGGCGAGGAAATGTCACGATCTGTCTCCGTGTGCGCTCTGGGAAGACTCGTCGGAGATAGCATCCCGGAGAGCGAAAAGCTCAGTTATGGAGGGGGTGGTGGTGAGTTCAAATCGCGTTGGCCCGCTCACCAGAGACTACGTTTGGAGCGGCCATGGATTGATGCCACATGGCAAAATCGTGGGTGCTGCTTACGAGGCGGAAGACGGGTACCTGGAATACGTGTTTGCAAGCAGTCAACCCTGTTGGGGGATTTTCCTCGGCAGCGGCCTAGGGTTTCCTAGAGAAAATCCGCCCTGGTATGGATTAGGAGAGATCTGTTTGAGGAAAAATCCTTCACGGCAGGGGACTGCTTCCCTATCGTTGGAGGTCATCTTACAAAGCCAAATCAATTCTGCTTCTCTGAGGAGTGGAGCAAAGACTTTGGGTGCGAGTCGTACCTGAAGGTGCTCATGGTGGGAGGACGTGGTGACAGTGGGCGGTATGGCCTGGGGAGAGGCCGAGGGAACAGATCAGGTCATGCAAACTCCAAGCAGAGCGGCCCATCGGCGGTGCAACGTAACCCTCATCCAGTCGCTCTCGTTGCTCCCGTCATTCCGATTGCTCCTTGCCAGTCCTAGTCAGGCCATGTACATCAGGCGCAGATGCAACAGTTTGGGATGGATCTAGGACAAATGTTTCAGCTTATGCAACCGGGAATGTATCCACAGTTTCTAATGGGGATGTACCCGCCATTTCAGATGGGTTTCTCTCAACAGATGAACACGAATCATATGTTTCCCGGGAATCCTAATCTGCAGCAATAGCATTCTATGCGTCAGCCGAGGATCCAACAAACTAATCCAGTTGGAGAGTAGCAGCAAGCTTATGGCAGTCAGACTAGTAGTGTTGGTTTGAACCAACCACAGCAACAAAATAAAACTAAGAATAAAAATGGAAAATCAAGCTCCAGTTCTTTTGGTCGGAATGCACAAGTATAATGTAATGATCAGGTAGAGGCACCCGAGACATCTAAATCAGCTGGTGTTCTGGTTTTGATCCAAAATACAAGGATGTGGTATACTACAATTGTGGTGAACCTGGGCATTTTGTTGGTCTATGTTCTAAGAAAAAAGTGTTTCATATGTGGGAGAGAGGGAAATCATATGGATTCCTGCTTTGTCTGGTACTCATCTTTTCCTATGGCTTAGTATTGGGGGAGTGCCAATGCAGGACTTGGTTTTTTTCATCTGGAGGTTGAGAGACATGAAGCTGCAAGTTGGCTAAATTTTGGTAATGTTGGTGTGGTTACAATCATGGAAGGAGAAGTGGCTGATAAGGAACTGGAGACTAATTTCAGTGACATGTGGAAGATCAATTGGTATTGGCATATCAGGCGGTTATCATCTGACAAATTCTTAGTCAGACTCCCTCCTTCAAAAAATATTGATGACCTTGTGGAGTATCCATCTATTAACTTGAAGAAAAAGGGAGTTTGTGTATCCTTTGCCAAATGGAATGGTGATGAAGAACCTTTTGATGATTTAAATGAGGTATGGATCAATGTGGAGGGCCTTCCAAGTAAATGGTGCACCTGGAAAACTATTTGTCAAGTGGCTTCTTCTTTGGGGGTGTTGATCAATATTGCTTGGCACACCATATTTAGAAGCTTTTATAGAACAATAAGGATCAAAGTATGTGTGAGAGATGTAGACAAGATTCCAAAGGATAGGGTGTATGAAATAGAACAACAACTGTATCTGGTGTTCTTCACTATAGATGATGCTCAAATTGAAATAGAGGATGGAGATGATGGGAGTGGAGGGAATGTGACTGAAGGTCCAAATGATGAAGATCTAGGTGATGACTTCAGAGAGCATCTTGAGAAAGATGTTGCCAATAAGGGAATGGAAATTGAGAAGGATTCCTCTACCCCTGCTACTCCAAGAAGTGGATCTACAAGAGGTGGCTCGAGGACAGTGAGTGTTGGAAATGTTGACATAACTATCCAAAACAAGGGTTTGGAGACTAGTGTGATGTAGAGAGTTATGGGTGTTCAGTCACAAGTCCCTATGGTTATGGCCTCTGACAGAATCCCAGAAAAGAATATTAGTGCCACCTATTGGAAATATTTGATGAATCAGATGATGATGGGACTGAGCAGTTGGATAAACCTGGGGAGCCTAGTCTAAGCTTGAGTGTTGTAGATGGGGAGGGAGAGCATGTAAAAGGGAAGAAGAATAAGGTTTGGGTCCCTGTGATTGCTACCAGGATGAGTACCAGGATTAAGAATGATGGAAGGACCGTGACTGAGAAGGCTCAGGATCTAAAAAGACAAATAATCTAGAAAAACCTAAAGGTAAGAATAAAGTGCATGGTATCAATAATTCCTTTGTTGTTCTTGATAATGCTGATTTAATGCATAAAGCTAGTGGTGTTGGAATTAAACTTGGGGACACTAGTATTGTTGCTATTAAAAATATTGGCTTAATTAGGGATGTTGAATTGAGTAGGTTGGAAAATTTCCATTCCAATCATCCTGATATTTTTTTACCAGATAATCTAGATGTTATAGAAAATGAAAAAAAACTCATTTTGTCACTCAAAGTAGTGAGGAAGGTGTAACAGTATGTACTACTTACAATAGTGAGGGAGGGACATCTGATATACCATGGACAGAAGTGAATAGGAAAAAAGTGAAAAGTGTGAAAAAACTATTTTTTTTCAATGATAGTGGGTCCCATTTGGAATGGTAGAGGCTTTAATAGGCCTGAAAAACTTCCTAGAGCTCATGATATCATTATAGGTGTGGGCCCAGATATTATTGGGATATCTGAGAGTAAGAAGGAAAATTTCAATCCTGCTCAGTTAAAGTCTCTTGATCCATATGATATATATTCTTGGAATTGGTTACCAGCCAATGATACTGCTAGTGGGATCTTGGTTGGAATTAACTCTGATACTTTTGATATTATGTCATGTGACTTACACAAATATTGTGTTTCTGTTGTAATTAAAAATAGAAAAAATGCAGTTTTGTGGAGGTTTGTTATTTATGGCTCTGCTTATGAGGAACATAAACTGGATTTTATTAATGAGTTGCATAATATTATGCCTAAATGGGCTTGTCCCACTTTAATTGGTGGGTATTTTAACCTCATTAGGGATAGCTCATAAAAGAATACATTTGAAATATAAATCAACATTGGGCAGATCTGTTTAATGACTGGATTAGTAAATTCAATCTGATGGAACTGCACATTGCTGGGAGGAGATATACATGGGAAAATAACCAAGATAACTTGGTTATGGCTACTATAGATAGAGTTTTTATAACCACTTGTTGGGATAACATTTACCCAAATAGACTTCTCAAAGCTTTACCTAGATTAGGCAGTGACCATACTCCTATGGTGTTGTATACTGGAGCCTTGAAAATACCAAGGTTTGAGAAATGATGGTTACAGGTGGAGGGTTTTGACCAAATAGTGGCTAAAACCTATTATATGCCTTGATATCTACCTAAAGCTATTAATAGACGGCAATGTAAAGTGATGAAAATTAGGAAACACTTGAAAGGTTGTTGTGCTAATATAGAGTATATACAAAATAAATTAAGCAACAACTAGTTGCTTAGTATGACATGCTAGATATTATCTCTGAAACTCAATGTCTTTCCCATGTGTCTAAGGTCAGAATGAAAACTATTTCTTCTGAACTTACTGATATATGGAAGAATGAGGAGATTAAGGCTTGACAAAGGTCCAGAGAGAAGAAAGTCCTTGAAGGGGATAGGAATACTGCCTATTTTCATTCTGTGGCTACCATAGAAGGAGAAAGAAACAAATTACTATGCTTGAGGGCCCTAGTGGGAATGTAGAGGATACCGAAGGTATTATTTACCTAGATTTACAATATTATAAAATATTTTGGGTTGTCATCCTAAGCTAGATATGGGTCTTAGGGATGATTTCTGGGAGGAGTCTGAGAAAGTAACTGAGACCCAAAATATTTTCCTCCAAGGTGACTTTAATTAACAAGAAGTAAAGGATGCAATCTTTGGTTCTTATGCTGAAGGTGCACCTAGCCCTGATGGCCCGTCTTTCCTTTTTTTATCAACACTTTTGGGTACTTATTAAGAGTGATCTTATGTCTCTCTTTAATGAGTGGAACAAGGGTGAGTTGGATCTTTTTAGATTGAAGTTTTATTTACTTACTCTTATTCCTAAAGAGCAAGATGTTGTGACTATCTAGAAATTTCTCCCTATTGCTTTAACCAATTGTAGCTTTAAATTTTTCTCTAAATGTGCAACAAATAGTCTTAGGGCGGTTCGTGAGGAGCTTATTTCTCCCAATCAAACTGCCTTTATAAAAGGCAGATTTATTTTGTAGAGTGTAGTTTCTGCTCATGAGATAATTCATGATGTGGCTAAGAGTGGCCAATCAAGTTTTATATTCAAACTAGATTATGAAAAATCCTACGATATGGTAGATAGAGAGTTTCTGCTCAAAATTCTTGCTACTAGGGGTTTTAGCCCCAAGTGCATTATGCTTTATAGATCTCTCTTAGAGAATGGTTCTGTTGGTGTTAGGATTAATGATGTTAATAGTGAGTATTTTGTTGCTGGGAGAGGTGTCAGACAAGGAGATCCTATTTCTCCAATGTTCATCAACCTCTTGGTTGATTTTTTTACTTGGATGCTTATTAAAGCTGCAAATTTGGGTCAGATTACTAGCCCGCTGCATGGTTTTGATCAAATTTGATGTTTCAACCAGATTACTGGTCTCCTTTAATTTTGGGTCAAATTACCCAAATGCAATATGCAGATGACACTCTTTTATTCCTGCATAAAAACCTAGCACAATGTATGAATCTCAAATGGATCCTTTCCTGTTTTGAACAAATTTCAGGTTTAAGGATTTTCATAAATGTGATCTAGTGCCTATTAATGTGGAAGAAAATGAAGCACGGATCTTTTCTCAAACTCTGAGCTGTAGACTGGGATATTTTCCCATTAAATATTTAGGGATTCCTCTACACCATAAAAACTTAGAAAGAAGGATTTGCAACCAATCATTGATATGGTTTTGAAAAAAAGCATCTAGTTGGAGAGGCAAGTTGTTGTCTCATGCACCAAAACTAGAACTGGTTAGAAGTGTTTTAGCTTGCATTCCTTTGTATTTGCTGAGTGTGATTAAGTTCCCTAAATGGGCCATTGCCTTGATTAATTCCCAATTAGCTCATTGCCTTTGGGATAATTATGAGGGTCACTTTAAGTATCATCTTGCCAATTAGGGACTTGTGGCTCAGAAAAAAGAATTAGGGGTCTAGGGATACTTAATATTGTAGAATGAACCTCTGCCTGCTAGCTTCTTGGGTAAGAAGATATCATTTAGATAAAAATAAATTGTGGAGGAGGATCACTGATCACAAGTGTGTCCTCAATGACCCTAATTTATTTTCCTTCTCTTGCAATAACATCTCGCCTTTTGGGAAAGGTGTCCTTTGGGATGCAAATGCATAAAAAATGGGATACCAATGGAAAGTGGGATATGGTAAGAAGATCAAGTTTTTGGAGGATCAATGGTTTGGTCATTTTAGCTTGGCTATTCAGTATTGGGATCTATATATGATTACCAATGAGCAAACTATAACTATAGTTGAAGCTTGGGATTCTACCCATTTCAAAATTACTTTTAGAAGATGCTTTAATTATGAAATTAATGCTTCATAAGTGGTATGAGATTTTGGAAATTGCTAATACTCTTCACCTTAATGAGTAATAGGACATTATCTTATGGAAACTTGAACCTAATGGTATATATACTATTAGATCTTTATATGCTATGGTGAATTTTAGGGGTGTAAGGCCATAAAATGTGCATGTTGTTTGGAAAATTAAAGTAACTCCTAAGATACATTTTTTCCTTTCGCTATTAGCACATAATAAACTTCTTACAAGAGATAACCTTGCCAAGCGGCAAAAGTTGGACGACCTTCCCTGTGTTTTCTACTCTAAATCTGAAACTTGTTGCCATGTCTTCCTTGAGTGTGCAATAGCAAAATTGATTTGGTCCAGTATGATTTATTTTACAGGGAGAAATGGGTGGGTTATGTCTTTTGATGTGCTTGCTACCCTTTGGATTAGTGAGAATAAAAAGTATTGAGAATGTTGCTTATGCAGCAGTGTTGAGGATTCTATGGCTTACCATAAACGACACATTTTTTAATCAAACCATCTGGTCTGGTGTGCAGGTAATTTGGATAAAAGTGGCCTTTTTGCTATCCCAGTGGATGATTCTATCATCAGGGGATGCAAAAGAAAAATTGGGTGCTCTCACGAAGAAGATAGAACAGTTAGCAAATGCCCCACCGCCCCTGCTCTGGCCGGATCCTGGTTGATCCTTGAGAAGCTGACATGCTCATCTCTTAAGCTTGCTCAAGATTCCCACTCTGTTGATGACAAGGAAGCTGTGAAGTGGAATATTACTACTGACGCCCTTGCAAAAACATTGAAGAAGAACCGGTTGGAGCTATTTGAAGATGGAACCTGGCTAAAGGTAGTTTCGAAGCCTTGATGAGATCCCGACTGGCCTTTGTTTTGTCTCCACGGGTGTTCTTTTATGTGATAAACTCATTTTAATTTTTTTCTCTATGTTAGATTTTGAGTTTAACAGAGATAAAATAAGATGTACTGTTGTTTGAGTACTTTTCTGGTGTTCTGTAGGCTGGATTCATTGTAAAAAATTTGGTTTCATGAGTAATGAAACCGGATGGGTGCCCTTTTCCTCTAAAAAATACAGTGATATAGCGGATCGGAGGTTCATGGACATTCAACTCCACCCTGATCCGCATATACGGGCCCCGACAACGTCCAAGATTATCAGGTTCAACCTTTGTAACATTACCAATCGGATTTGCTATCTCAAACCCTTTCTCGGATCTCATCAGTCTGCTCGGGAGGGCTAGAATTCTTGCCCAGATTTGCAGACGCTCAAACTAGACGTTGGACGGGGGCAATCAGCATCGTACTTTTTCAACAAGACAGCGTGCTTACCCACCACCCAAGGAGAGACCTCCAGAACTCGGTCACGGTCTGCCTGCGAAACTGGTGATGAAAGAGAATTAAAAGCATCTCCAACAGACTTTCTATAATGGATTGCTAAAAACTGAGTATAGAAAGAGGAAAGAGAATGGTTGGCAATCCAAACCATGTTGTACTTTTCTAGCCTTCCAAATAGCAATTTAACACTCTTTTTCCCTCTCTTTTTTCTACTATGTTCTTCTTCCTAGCGTGCACATGCCACACGCACACTCGCCGGGTGCACATGCCACCGCACACGCAAACTCGCCGGGCGCACACGCACACTCGCCGGCCACACATCCAGAATGCTCCGACAAGGGAGGCCTACCGGAATCGACCACTGCCGACCAGAATCGACCATAGCCGGCCAGAATCGGGTGGCGTCGGCGGAGCTTAGAGGAGGCGAGGGAAGCTCGGTGCGGCACAGGAAGTCATGGGCGAGGCAGCGACGGATGACCGGGATTACCGCGAGGGGCACACCCGAGCTTCTCCCGCAGCTGGGGGGCCTCCACTAGGCCGAATCAGCCGGCGGCTCTACGGGCGTGACGGAGCACAATTCGACGACGGGGAGCCTCGCGGCGGTGGGGAAAGGATGGGCGTGGCGGTGGGGAAGCTCTTGGGACGCAGGGGTCGCAGCGGACGGGCGAACGGCGGAAGGCGACAGAGAGCTAGCTGCGTGGTGAAGTTTCCGAATGTGTGCAGTTGGCCACTCGCGCGTTAGTAGGATTATAGCATGTGGCCAGAGACTTGGTATATTTGCCAATCGGGAGTGCCACTCATTCGTTTAAACTTTTTGGTGTGGAAACCATTTATAGCAATGCTATTGGAGCTTTTATTTTAGCCCAATTGTTTAGCAATCATGTGAAATTAAATTATAGCTTGGAGATGCTCTAAGTGGCTAACAATTCCGATCTTGGGTAGTCTGCTGTTCCGTGCTGCCACTCCGCACGAAGCTATGCAATAGCTGTGTCAGATTTTCATGCGACGAGCCTCCTTTCGCTACGGCTCTGTGAGCTCTCTCCCCGAACTCCTTGCACTTTCTCCTCCTCTCATGTGCCACTGCCCCACCGCCCATCAGCTCCGACACCGCTCGCTCAACGTGTTCCCGCACCACAGGCACCACGGGCCCTGCCGCGCCGCGCACGGGCACGCCGACCCCAAGCACCTCCACAACCAGCTGCTCGTTGAGGAACTGATCGCCGAAGTGCGGCCACGTCACGACAGGCACGCCGTGCGCGACGGACTCCAGCAGCGAGTTCCACCCGCAGTGGGTCACGAAGCCACCAATGGCGCGGTGCGACAGGATGGCGAGCTGCGACACCCAGCCGCGCACCACGAGCCCTCGCCCCGCCGTGCGTGCCTCCAGGGCTTGCAGCCACTCTCGCGCTTCCGGCGACGCCGTCTCGGACTCCTTCACGACCCAAACGAACGGCTTCCCGGAGTCCACCAGGCCGTGCCCGACCTCGTACAGCTGCTCGGGAGGCATCCGCACGAGGCTGCCGAAACTGACATAGGTGACCGCGCTCTCGTCCATGGCGTCGAGCCAAGCGGTGACCGCGTCCTGGTCGACGGCGCTGGGCTTGTCCTTGTCCCCGCGCGTCGCCACGGCCTCCTCGTCCCGGTTGTTGAGGAAGAACGGACCGAGCGCCCACACCGGCTTGCCCAGAGCTGCCTCGAAGCACTTGACGAACTGTCCCTCGAGGCCCAGGAACGTGTTCAGCACGGCGCCGTCAGCCGTGCGCATGCCCTCCCTCGCGTCCTCGACGAACGCCTCCCACTCAGGCGTGGTGTAGGAGGACGACCAAGTGCCCTTGCTCACCTCCACGCGCACCGGCATGCCTGGCACCTCCACGTACGCGTCGTCGTCGTTACCGTCGTGGAGAAGAAGCCCGTGCGTTGCGGCCTTGAGCTTGCACAGCGAGTAGAAGCAGGAGGCTACATGGAAGAAGAGCCGCGGGACCCCGACGCTCCTAGCGACCCCGGCCGCCCACGGGTTGCACGAGTCGGAGATGATGCAGCTGGGTCGCCGCGGCAGCGCGCGCAGGTAGGCCTCGAGTGGCCCGGCCAGCCTGTAGAGGTCCAGGAACAGCCGGAGGAAGTTGTCGACGTTCGCGCTGCCTGGGGACAGCCCGTCGTCGGCCGGCGGGAACGGGAGCTCGACTATTTCTAGGGGCAGCGTGGCGCGCCGAGCCCTGTCGGCAACTCCCTGCAGGCGCGCGGCGTTGACGGGCGTGGTGACGAGGCTCACTCGCGCACCGCGTTCCACGAGGAGGTAGGCAAGGTCGACCATGGGGATGGTGTGGCCCTGCCCGATGAGCGGGACGAGAACAAAGTGTGGTGGCGGTGGCGGTGGCGCCGGCGCCGACGACGTAAGAATCATGGATTTCTCCGTCGTCTCTGTGTGCGCCATTGTAAGTACTACTCACAGATGATGAGCAATACGGCCGGTAAGGAGATGCATTTTTATACAAAGCGCGCGTGTCCTGTGCGGGCATGCGCTGTCAAGATCCTCATCTGATGCCCACTGTTTTACTAACCGATTTCTTATAGGCTCACATTTCGAAGTCGGCGTACAGGATGCAAAGGCAACAAGCTGAAGTCCAGATGGGACGGCAAGGGAGTTCAGAACGGGACAGTTGCCCGATGTGTAATCGACTGAACGAAGGATGGTTGCCATTTCTTTATGCTATGCAAGCAGGTTAAAACACTTTGGCTACATCTCAATTCTGGAGGAG
Source organism: Avena longiglumis (assembly GCA_030063025.1). Taxonomy (NCBI): domain Eukaryota; kingdom Viridiplantae; phylum Streptophyta; class Magnoliopsida; order Poales; family Poaceae; genus Avena; species Avena longiglumis. Next base: position 447,893,566 of record CP125977.1, read on the forward strand.
GTCTGCAACAAACTAGTAGTTGAGTGTAGCGGAATCTCAATCTTGCCGGTCTATGCTCTGAAACTCACACGGCGGGCTGAGGTTTTACTGTGCAAAACACTGATGGCGCATCAGTTGGCAGTTTCTGCTCTGTACAAACTAGAGATCTCTACCGTCTAGAGTTACCAGAATAAAACAACCGCTTTTCAAACCAAAATTATAAAATGGTCCATATTTTTTCCGAAATTGACAGTATAACCCATTGGTCAGGATGACGTGGCATGATAGAAGCGGACGGGCGTGCATTTATTTATGGGAGTGCCTAGATCTCAGTCGTATGAGAACTTCTTATGTAATTTATATTAATTCTTAGTTGTAACCTAGTTGTAACTTATATAATTTATATTAATTCTTAGTTGTAACTCGTTAAAATCCCAGTTACAACCTAGCTGCATCTCATGTGGAAGTCCCACGTTGCACGAATTACGAGGTAAATCCAATGGCGAGAGAGGTGACTGAGAACTAAGAAGTTCTTGGACACCTGAGAACTAGCAAATCCGTTTATTTATATGATGGTTGTAAATTCAAAGTGTGACAAAATTCAGGGACCCTTGTGTTATTCCGTCCTCTCTTCTTCCTCTGGTTCACCATCTAGTTCAAGTGAGACAGTCAGCATCCCTTTCGAGTTGGCCAGCTCCACACCCTCTTCTCCATTCCTAGGCCAGGCACGCGGCGAACCACCTTGATGCATAACGCCACAGTTTTGGCGGCTATCGAGCTCTATCAACCTTATTTCTCCTAGGCTAAGGAATCAGCCACGGAAGCCCTGCATCAAGGCATGCGTCCTTACCATCCTCGATCTACAAGTGGCCTATTTCTGGCTGCATGCCGTCGTCGGGGCGCTCCGGCACTTCGCCGCCACCACTCTCCTCCCGGTTAGAAATTTTGGTCATAATTTTATAGCACGTGGAACAAATCACATGTATATGGGAACAATGTCTAAACACACGAGGAACATATCACGACAACTAGCAAAACAAAAAGTATGAACACGCTAGCAATACTTGCAAATATGTAGAATAAAACACAACTATAGTGCTAACAGATAAATATGGGATAAAAATCCCAGCGACCGCTTAACACCACTCAGATTGTAAGTACATGGATCATGAATTAGGAAGAGAAACGTGGCTTGAAATGGAACCCCTAGAAACTAAATGGAGAAAAATAGAAGGAAAGAATATAAGAGCTAACAAACCAAGACCAGGTCGCAACTGGCTTCACTAAAAAAACTAACACCGTTACACCAAGTCGCAGCTCAGCTTATTTTTACTACTCCGTAAATGAAGAAACTGTTAACCGACGAAACTGAAACTAAGAGCTAATAGCTACCCCTGACACGAAACTGAACTTTCTGGATTTCTTGACAGCAGCTGTTAACCGACATTAAAATCGAGCACGCCTGGGAATCGCCCGAACATAGAGAGGGCCATCCATCTTGAGCGTGAGCATGGTCCTGTACCCCACGGTGGAGCCGAGCTCCCACATCTCAAACCTGAACAGATAGAGAAGAACGGCCGCGAATATCTTCATCTGCCTGTAGGCGAACTCCTTTCCCAGGCAGATTCGAGGACCCGCCTATATATACATTGAACAAGAGGCCAGATTAACATGTGATATCGTCACGTGATCTGCGCCTTTCGATCGGGTTCAGATTGGTGATAGTACAAAATGAAGTGGAGGTACTAGAATAGGGATTTGTCACCTGGAAAGCCGTGAACTTGAATGGACTCTCGGGGACGAAGACGCCATGGTCATCGAGCCACCTCTCGGGCCTGAACTCCTCGGCGTCGTCGCCCCACAGGAACTTCATCCTGCCCATCGGGTACGGCTGGTAGGTCACCATGTCACCTTTCTTCACCTCGTACCCGTCCGGCAGCGTGTCATCCGAGAAGCAGCGCTTCACGTCCTACAGCAAATTAGACCACCAAAAATCATTCCCCTGAATCGTGACCCAATGGAAATGATCGGATCAACTCACGATAGGCACCGCAGGGTAGAGCCGGAGGGTCTCCGTCAGCGCGGCGTGGAGGTACTGCATGCTGTTGATGGCGCCCTCGGTGAGGCACGCCGTGAACTCCTCGACGCCCACGTCCCGGTCACCGTCGCCGGTGGTGGCCTCGCGCACTTCTCGGGCGATCTTGTCCTGGATGTGCTGGTTGCGGCACAGCACGTAGAGGAACCACGACAGCGTCCCCGCCGACGTGTCGCGGCCGGCGATCACGAAGTTCAGTGTGATGTCCCTCAAGTACTTGTTGTCGAAGCAGCCCGGGTCCTTCTCCCGCTCCAGCAGGAATCTTGACAGGATGTCCTCCTTCTTGGCCTGCCAATTTCAGAAGTGCCCGACGTGTGATTCCAGCACGCTAGCTAGCACATGTGTTGCAAGAGGGAATTAATGAAGGAAAGCTTACGAATTCGTGTTGATCTCTGCCGAGCTGCTCGATCTTCTTGTCGATGACCGCGTACACGAAGTCGTTCATGGTGCGCACCGACCGCTTCATGGCCGCCTCCGATGAGACGTTGAGGACCCTCTTCACCTTCCACAGCAGGTCGAAGAACCGGCACAGCACCTGCTCGCTGGCGTCGTCGAACGCCCTGGCGAACGCCGCGCCCTCCTGGCTCGACCCGGACAGCCCGCCCAGGCTGACCCCGAACCCAATCTTGAAGATGGAGTCCAGCGTCGACCGCATGAACAGATCATGCATGTCCACTGCCCTCTCACCGCCGGCGGCGCCGGCGGCGGCCACGATGCCCGCCAGCTCCGCGGCCGTGTCGCGGAACACGCCGGTGCTGTACTCGCGGAGCACCCGGGTGGAGAACTCGAAGCTCGCCACCTTGCGCTGGTGCCGCCACTTGTCGCCATCCACGTTGAAGATCCCGTCGCCGAGGAGGTCCTCCAGCACGTCGTGGTGCGTCCTGCCCTTGCCGTAGTTGGAGAAGTTGGTGCGGAGGATGTACTCCACGTTCGCCGGGTCCACGGTGTACACTTTGTTGCAGGTCGGGGTGAGCATGCGGAAGGTGCGGTACCTGTGGGAGAGCTCCGTCTGGTAGTCCACCAGGCGGCGCAAGTTGAGCAGCTGGTGGATCATGGTGCCGGCCACGGGCGGGTAGTTCCGCCTCTTGCCGAGCAAGGCGCGGCGGGCGAGGTACAGAGCTAGAAGGAGGAGCGACAGAGCGACCACCGTGGGCTGGCTCACCGGTGAATCCATGGCCGTCAGCCCCTCACCGTCAACACAACTGGTGTGTCGCCGTGCGTGCCTGCGTATGCCGTGTGGGATTGAGAACAGTAAAAAGAATCTGATGTTACAGTGGCGAGCTTGATTTGAGGAAAAGCACCTTGTATTCTTTAACGAACACTTGTCTTTTTTATCTGTTCTTTTACTGCTCCCTATGCTCCAATATAACTGATGTTGTTTATCAACTCTCTCCTCTCTCCGTCCTCATAAGTGATTTGGATTTATTTAAATTTAAATATACCTATAAACGTGTTTTAGTATATATTGACACATGCGAATTTAGACAAACAGCTTCTTTTAGAACAAAGGGAGTATACAAAGATGGATCACTTATTTGGGATCAAAGGGATAGTTTTCTACACGTGTGAACGAACAATACATCACGTTTTCTTTTTTCTTCTGGCAAACTGAAGCTTTATTTCATAATCAAGGCAGCACCTGAAGCCTACCAAACGAAAGGGTGAAATCACATCCCAGGCAATCAACCTGAAATTACAAAGCTTTGTCATTGAAAGAGCAAAGAGAAGGAATCATTAGATCCCATCTCCTCCCTCGTGCCGTCTCCTCTGGGCGACTTTAGGGGAGTAAACCCTAAAACCCGTCATCGTCGCCTCCTCCCATGCCCTCCCTCCCATCGCAGTCCTCTGAGGCTGCTGCTGGCTAAGCCCCGTAGAGCCGGTGATGGGAGCGGCGGGGATTTTCTAGTGAGGCCCCTTGCGCGATGGCATGGAGGCTGGCATCGCGGCGGGGTTTGCCTCCGCATGGATGTCGCTCGGGGACCTCAATGCCGCCCATTTCCAGCCCCGCCGCTTGGCTTGGGCGGGCGATGGCGGGGATGCCCCGCCGCAACCTTGGCAGGGACCATGGATTCAAGGGCGAGGACCCTGTTTGGTGGAGAAGACGTTGGTCCTGGTGGTAGGGAGATGCTCTTTGGTGCTGCTGGATGTCCTCCTTGGTCACGGGGGCAGTGAGGGGACTGTGGATGGTGGTCACAGGATGATGGCCATCCCGTTGACCTCATGTCCAAATCTGAAGGGCGGCGTATTCTCTATGCGCGGTGCTCCCCATTAAGGCTCTGATCCGTGTGGATCTGAATCCCTCGAGGTGGACGGGTTGGGGCTCCTCTATGGGATAAGTTTTCAGACTACGATGGCGGCCACAACGTCGATAACGTCTATGACGTTGACTTCCTCCTTGGGGTGACATCGAGGTACATCCATTTCCCCTCTTCCTATGCCTAGGTGAAAACCCAAACCTTCGGATTGGGCGGCGATGGTGTCCCGATGTTATTTTCTTCTTGAAGGCGCCGCCTTGGGACCGTCGGAAGGTGTACATGATATGTGTGTGGTCTTCCTACAGTGCGTGTGATGCCCACAAGTAAGTATACGGGATCGCTGAAATCTTCTATGAGAAGTATTACCCAAATTTATAGTTTGACTTAAGAAGAACACAAGAACCAATAAGACTTTAATAATTGAGATGTCACTCTCAACCACACGTGTATATCAATAAACTCACAAAGAAAGTAGTGATTTATAGCAGTTGGTCAAAGCAGTAAACAATAGCAGCATATTTCCAGTTTTCTCCGAAAGTGGTGGTATGTAACTTTCGGTGGCTAAAAGAGTAGGCATAATGTGATAGTGGGGTGTTGGTATGTGATCCTAATATAGTTATGCATACTAACCAAGAGAATTTGCATAATATCTATTGTCTTGCATGTCCATTTCACCGGGGCCAACTTGGAACTAGAATAAATTAAGGTATATCATTTTGAATAGCCTGAAATATATCATTAACACTTCATGACCACATAATATCCTCAAACTATCATATATTCCCATTGTCTTCACTAACTGTCACTTTAGGGTTCGCAGGTTCAACATAATAATAGGCAATACAATCTGCAGATAGATACCAAACTCAAATATATGATGGGGCAATAAAATTTTAGTACTGAAATCATGTCCCTCGGGCCTAGCAACAAGCATTAAACATAACAATGGTGTAACAACACTCATACAAGAATATCCTCAAGATAAAAACCTCAAATCTTGATGCATATGGATGATTACATGATCAATCTCATCTGTAACACCCTTGGATTGGCCCTATACAAGTTTTAGCGACTCCCGCCAAGCCCGCATAGAAACAATTCAAAGGTGCCCACCAGGCACTTTCATGCGGGTGGAAAATGAAATAATACCATTACACATTAGTCCATGATGGAACCCATAGAACAGAAATATACAACAACGACTCAATGGGTCAAGAATACAGATATACAATACAAAGATCCAAATCACCTTGAAATCGATACTACAACCGAGTAAGGATAAGATGCAAATGGGGCTAAGAGCCTGTAACACCCTCGGAATCGGCCCTATGCAAGTTTCAGCGCTTCCCGCCAAACCCGCATAGAAACGATTCAAAGGTGCCCACCAGGCACTTGCGTGCGGGTGGAAAACGAAGTAATATCGATATACAATAGTCCTCGATGGAACCCACAAAACATATATATACAACAGCGACTCAAAGAGTCAAGAATACAGATTTACAGTACAAAGATCCAAATCACCTTGAAAACAATACAGCGTCCGAGTACGGACAAGATGCAAATTGAGCTAAGAGCCCTGAAGAATAACCAATGGCGTCCATAACCCTGCCCAGGCCAAGCCGGAAGGGTAACCCTGCTAACGACGTCGATCTCAAAACCTGCTAAAAACAAAAGGGGTGCCGACAAAGGGCAAAGGAAAAAGAGAGCGGTCAGTACTAAGGCCAGTACACGGCGAGACTAGAATTCGGCGGTCCTCGCCTACATAGGTATGGTGGACTGAAGCGGCAGCGCGGCATGCACTAAACAACCTATAGAGACTCGATACAAATAGCGGCTATCAGAGAGGGGTAAGAAAGACCTATTCGGAACCAACCTGATACTACCACCAAACATACCCATCCTGGTGTTTCCCCCTCGAGACCAAACGAGGAAGTCAACCGAGGAACTCACACCGTTGGCAGTTTTATTTATTCAGTTATCGTTGCAGCAATTACTAGTTAGGTATAGATAGTCATCCTGATATAATAAGCAGTGGGCACTTTTAGTTAACCATTCAGTTGTAGTTGCAACACTTACTAGTCAGATACAATTAGCATGAGATATCTCAAACCCAGCAGTTGTTGGTACTTTTATTTAGCCATTCCGTTGCAGTGAAGCTGATTACTAGTCATATCGGATACAAGTCAAATTATAACAGTAAACTTTAGTTATAGTTGTCTATGATCGAGAACTGTGCTCCAAATCGTCCATAACCGCGGACACGGCTTCTCGAAAAGATTAAACCCTGCAGGGGTGCACCAAAGTTCCCACACGCATCTACACCCTTGTTGTCAGATCAGGTACATACAAGATCACAAAACATACACCCAATGGTATGTCGACGGGGTTTCGGACACGACGTTTCCCAGACCCAAAGCAAGCACAGGGGGCCACCCCACTAAGCTACCCGTAACGAAGTCGGCCGGTCTCCGAGACGGACCCAGGGTTTGTGTCGACGGCTGTAAACGACTGGAAACCCGAAAGTGTGACTGGGCTTGTCGATATAGAGAAAACGTATCACGGGGTTCCTAAACAGTACAGGCGCTCCACGCGCAATCGTAATTAAAGCAGTAAAGCATGGCATAAGTACAGGATGTAATAAAGCCCCAAACTACTTTGTGGCCCCCAGTACAGTACTTTGAAATCAGGTACTAAATCGATGGGGGTGCCCACACACCCCACCTGTGGTTAGCGCGCTCGATCTCGGAAAAGGTGTCAAGAACTCGGGGTCCTACGGGACGCAGGTGGGCGGTTAAAAACCAAATATTGTCTATTACCCACCAGTGCCTCTGCATTATTTACCTACTTTCAATTTTAGTTATTAAACGATAATTAAAGCCATGATCATCTCCAACATTGAACATGCGGCATTACTCTAACAACTGTGGTACTTGACGACACACAACCGCACTTGAGCAAGCGACTACGACACGCAAGTCCAACTATATACCAAACAACAGGCAATAGGATGTGTCCAAGGCAATATAAGGCTGCAAGGGATATCACAGGTACGAAAACTAGAGCATGCTATAGATCAACATGAGGAAATAAAGACTATAAATGTAAAATAGGTAGAAAGGGGGAGAATGCTCGCCTGGAAACACTGCCGAAGATACACCAGAGATCGGGTCGACTCTCGCATCAACTCACCGGCCTAATCCGTGAAGAAGCAAAACACTAGAAGAAACACCGGATGCACCATTTAATACTACGGCATAAGGTCGGGCATGATACATGTATGATGTATGGCATGGCAAATGTGCAATGCAATTAGGCAATATTAAGCGAAACCGGGTCCTGACAATTACTTAGGTGGTTTATGTTGTCTAGATATCCCGCAATTTAATGTTGTATTAACAGGCCAAAATTATATCATCCGGTTCGCTACACAAATTTAAATGGGGTTATTATAAGACTAGAAAAGCTCGCATATGGTCTTGGACTCCATATTAATTATGAGGTGAATCGATAAAATAAACTGGACGCTCAAAATATGTATGCAAGCATGAAAATTTATACGCACCAAGATAGATGTAGCTTATACAAAATAGGCTTAGGATCGATGTCTTACGGTTCGAATCAGAGAGCCAAAGAGATGATCTTCGAATTATTATTTAAGCGACGGAAGTTCTTGGAAGTAGTTGGAAGGAACACCGGGAACTGAGAATGAACATAGATTCTAGGCTATTTTCGATTGCTGAACAAAATGGCCATCCGGAACCTGATTTGGAGGAAATAAAAAGAAACAGAAAAGAGTGTAGGCATACGCTGGAGTGTTGATTCGATCTCAGCCCCAATAGGTAAACGGTACAGGTCGCAAGTCAGTCAGCTGACCTCGGTTTTGAAACGATGATGGCGAGCGTATCACTGATCTGTTTTAAAGCGGTTTGCTGGCATGAGGAGGAATCAGAGGGGATCAAAAGTCCTCAAAGGAGCATTGCCCGGGAGAGGCTGAATAGGACGGAAAATAGTGATGATCAGAGACCAAAAAGAAAGGGGATGTTGAACTGTCGGCCGAGTTCAGTTTTGGGCAGTATCTCAGTTGACTTGCGACGACGAGAAAGAAGGTTGTAGAGCTCCGTTTAACCTGCAGTTTGGTGTTGTAGCTAGGTGGGACAATCGTGAAGAAATGCCACGTCTTAGATTTCGCCGGAGGAAGTCTGAGATCGCCGGAAAAGATGAAGGAACATAGAGGCGTGGAGTTGCTTCTGTCGACGGCAGAGAACGCTCGGCGAGCGAGCATATTGTGGGTATGCACGGCGCGGCAAGGCGGGCTGCTGGCGCGCGGGCGGCGACGGTGAAGCGTTGCTCCGAGACGTGGTGTGTCCGTGCAGTGCAAGGAGAGTGTGCGCGAGGGCGGAGCAACAATAAGCAGCAGCCGAGCTGCACGCACGAAAAGCGAAGCTTGATGCCCTGACGAGTATGGCAAATGTGCTCGAGCAGTGATGGATCGACGGGCACAGAGCCGAAACAGGTCAGAGAAGGGGCGGGTTGGAGAGAGGAGCTCACCGCAGGCTATAGGCAAAGGGGCCGGTGCTCGGAGACGCAGACGACGCCGGAGAGGAAGAAGAGATAGGCAGCGGCCACGGTCCTTGACGGCGTTCCAGGCAGCCACGGCTCCTGGGCTTCAGCATAGAGAAAGAGGGAGACGCCCTGGTGCTATCCCCATGCTCAGCTCGGCCTGGTGATCCCCATGTCGATGACACGTTCGACGGAGGCGGCGCTGAAGCTCTCGGTTTGATATTTTCGTGGATGAAAATTAGAGGAAGGAGGGGAAACTGGGAGGCAGATTGAACGCGGCGGCGGGCGGACCGAGAGGAAAGCTAGGGTTTGATGGGGATTGGAGATGGGAGAAGGAGGCTCGCACGTACGCCGTCTATCACCGTGACAGAGACAAGAGGGGGACTGGATGAGCTGCCGTACAGTTCAATCAAGAAGAATAACAAAAGGCATCACGAAGACGGGTCAGGTGGGTTAGATGGGCTAAACATGGACATGGGTCAATAAAAAGGCCAAAGAAAAGCCACGACCGAAAAACTCCCTCTCCCTCTAGTTTTTTTATTCCTTAGCATTAGCTTTCCTTTTTATTTCTCTTACAAAAATCCTTTTGAACTCATTCGAAATTTTATAGGGATTTAAAAAGAATATATATTTTTGTAGCATTTAATTAGAGTCAAAGGAAAAAAGAAGATAGCAAAGATGATGCTCGTACTATTCCAGACATTAATACTATATAATAGAATTAGGATCTTTGCAATTGAATAAAATCATTTGGGAAATAATGGACCCTACCAAATGGGTCCCAACTTGTAGAAAACACAAATAGGGAGTTTGAAATTAAGGAGAGAGAGGAGATAGCAACAGCAACACAACAAGACAAGAACGAATGCAAGATTTAATATGATGCTCAAATGCAATATGGCATGATGACATGAGCATGATATCATGATGATGCACAAAATAGAGACAACAAACGATTTTCTAGTAGTGGTTTTACCCGGGGTGCTACAGAGCCCTAAATAATAACGAATGGCGTCCATAACCCTGCACAGGCCAATCCGTAAGGGTAACCCTATAAAGTCGTCGATCTCAAACATGTTCAACAAAAAGGGGTGTCGGCAAAGGGGCAAAGAAAAAGGAAACGGTCAGTACTGCGGCCAGTACACGGCGAGACTTAGAATTTGGCGGTCCTTGCACACATAGGTGTGGTTTACTAAAGCGGCAGCGCAACACACACTAAACAACCTATAGAGACTCAATACAACTATCAGCTATCAGAGAGGGATAAGAAATACCTATTCGGAACCAACCTGATACTACCACCAAACATACCAATCCTGATATTTCCCCCTCGAGGCCAAACGAGGAAGTCATGTCGAGGAAACTCACACGGTTGGCAATTTTATTCATTCTTTCCATGGTGGTTATCCAACTTACTAGTCATATCAGATATAAGTCAAATTATAATAGTAAACTTTAGTTATATTTGTCTATAATCGAGATAATGTGCTCTAATTCGTCCATAACCGCAGACACGACTTTTTGAAAAGATTTAACCCTGCAGGGGTGCTCCAAAGTTTCCACACACACTTCGACCCTTGTTGCCAGATCAACTAAGATACACCCATCGGTATGTCTGTGGGGCCTAGGACACGACGCTTTCCCTGACCCAAAGCAAGTATATGGGGGCCACCCAAAAGAGCTACCCATACGAGGTATAGATAATCCTCCTCGTACGGACCCTGGGATTGCATACACTTGTCACACGAGCAGAGGTCATAGACAATATATTCCCGTGATAGAGTGCCACACCTACGCAACAGTAATAAATGCTCATCGAGCAACATGTAATAAACATCTCATACATGGCATAAGTATAGTAGTAACGCATAAAGCCCGAACTAGTTTGTTGCCCCTAGAACAGTACTTTGAAATAACGTACTAAGACGATAGGGGGTGCTCATACACCCCACATGTGGTTAGCGCACTAAGTCTCGGAACAGGTGTCAAGAACTCGGGTCCTAGGTGGACACAGCTGGGCAGGATAATAAACAGCTCTCAACTATTACCCACATGTGCCTCTGCATTAATTATACCTACTTTCAGTATTACTTATTAAAATATGATTAAAGCCATGATCATCTCTACCATTAAGAATATGCCAACCCCAACATCAGTGGTACTCGACGACGTGAAGCAGTACTTGAGCAAGCGACTACGACACGCAGGGCGAACTGTCTACCAAACAACATGAAGTAGGAGGTGTTCAAGGCAATATAGGTTGCAAGGGGTATAACGGCTACGGAAAGACTAAAGCATCACAACACATATATCAATAGATCAACAAGGGAAATAAAAATTATAAATGTAAAATAGGTAGAAAAGGGGAGAATGCTCTCTTGGGAAACATTGCCAAAGGTTCATCCAAAGATTGGGTCGACACTCGCATCAACTCATTGGCCTAATCCGTGAAGAAGCAAAGCACTAAAAGAAACACCAGATGCATTATTTAATATTACGATAGAAGATCGGGCAGCATGCATGTATGATGTGTGATATGGCAAAGATGCGATGCAATTAGGAGCGGAATCGGGGTCCCGATGATACGTCGTAAACGTATCTATAATTTTTTATGCTCCATGCTTGTTTTATATCAACTTTCTTATGTTTTGTCTACACTTTGAGGTACTTTTATACATTTTTTGGGACTAAACTGTTGACAAGATGCCGCAGTGCCAGTTGCCTATTTTCTGCTATTTTTGGTTTCAGAAAAGCTAGTAAGGAAATATTCTCAGAATTGGACAAAACAAAAGCAAAAGTCAATATTTTACCGGAGCAAAGACGGAGTACAGAGGGGGGACGAAGAGGCGCCACAGGGCGGCCGCACCACCCCTGGCACGGGTCCACCCTAGGACGCGCCAGGGCATGGTGTGGTCCCTCTGGCCCTCAATCGGCCTTGCCCTTTCGCCTATATAAACCCCCCGAGGAAGAAACCCTAAGCACTTGATTAGAAATCCACGAAACAGTTTGTAGCCGCCGCCATATCCATCCCTAGATCGGGGGGTTCTGAAGCTCTTCCCGGCACCCTGCCGGAGGGGAGAGATTATCCCGGAGGCCTTCTTCATCACCATTCCAGCCTCCAGAGTGATGTGTGAGTAGTTCTCTTGGACTATGGGTCCATACAGTAGCTAGATGGTTGGTTCTCCTCCTTTGGGCTATCATGTTTAGATCTTGTGAGCTCCGTTCATGATCAATATCATCTATTTGTAATGCTATATGTTGTGTTTGCAGGGATCTGATGGATATTGAGTATTATGTCAAATTGATTATTGATTCTATCATGTCTATGTTATTTGTGATCTTGCATGCTCTCCGTTACTAGTAGATGCTTTGGCCAAGTAGATGCTTGTAACTCCAAGAGGGAGTATTTATGCTCGATTGTAGGTTCATGCCTCTAGTAATCTGGGGAAGTGATAGAAATCTCTAAGGTTGTATATGTGTTGTTGATACTAGGGAGAAAACAACAACCCTTTGTCCAAGGGCAATTGTATTGTTTACTTTACACACTTTGCTTAATGCAATTATGTGTTACTTACAACTTAATACTAGAAGGGGTTCGGATGATAACTTGAAGGTGGATTATTAGTCATAGATGCAGTTGGATTATGGTCTACGTATTATGTTGTAATGCCCAAACAAATCTCGTAGAGATCAAGATGTCTAGTATATGCATTATTATGCATTTTCAATCTGTCTATTACCCGATGTAATTTGTTCACCCAACATGCGACTTATCTTATGGAGAAACACCTCTAGTGAACTGTGGACCCCGGTCCATTCATTACCATTGATATTCCATCTACTATTTACCGTTTACTGTTTACTTTCACAAGCAATTACTATCTTCCACACTATACGTTTAATCCTTCATTTTCAGCAAATTGATGAGATTGACAACCTCACTATAAGTTGGGGCAAAGTATTGTGGTTGTGTTGTGCAGGTTCCAAGTTGATAGCAATACCTTGGAGTTGTTTCCTTACTCCTACTGGTTCGATAACCTTGGTTTCATAACTGAGGGAAACTTGCTGCTATGCTCATCCTACATTCCTCTTGGGGTTCCCAACGAGCTCTACATATCTGAGCCATCAGGCACTTTTTTGGTGTCGTTGTTGGGGAGATAAGGACAGCTTCAATCTCTTCCTCCACGTCAAAACATTTTTCTGGGAGAAATAAGATTCTTACAAGGGGAGTCTCTCACAACCAATCTCTTTACTTTGTTTTTTTTTTGCTTTGTTTCTTTAGTTTTGTTTGGTTTGTTTATTTTTATCAAAAACACACACAAAAATAGTTCCTACTTAAAGTTGTTTTTATGTCTAGTTCTGCTCCAATCACTATTTCATTGTGGATTACTTACGTGGTTTCCTATTGTAAGGTTCCCAACCTTTAATAAGGTAGAGATCCCTGTGTTTACAATGCTAGTCCCTGGATCAATAGCTAGCATCCACAGTTAAGATGTAATATCAAGATACAAAGGTCATAATACAACTTTATAACCAGGAATAAAATAAATCATTACATCTTACATAGCTCATTTGGCTATCTCATTACATTGCAGCAGAAATAATTATATAGCATGGAGTCCTTCATCTTCAAAGTGCCACAGGTAGACATGTTGGTTGTAGACTTGTAATCCTAATCAACAAACTTCACTAACATCAAACAAACCTGCAACATAATAAGTTGCAGCCACAAGGGTCAATACATTTGAATTGTATTAGCAAGTTTCACTACTATGTAGAATTAAGTGGATCCTATCATTTACATGCATATTTGGCTAAGTAGGGTTTAGGCTCTTTTGCAGAAAGCAATATAGTTTTATCCTATCTTTTGAAAATAGTTTTGATCTTTTGTCAAATCTTTCTGAACTTCTTGGAAAACTCCAAGTGCTTCAAATCCCTTGTTGACCATCAAGTTTTACTTTGAGAAATTGGAATGTCGAGATCTTCCATAGCTTCAGGCCTTAGTTGCTCAGTATTGTCCATAACCGGGGACACGGCTAAGTACTTAGAATTTTTGATCTTCTGCAGAAGTTGTACACTTTACCCACATGACACAATCTCATCTTGATGCCACCAGTGGCCGCTGGATAAGTACTCACCAAGATGTAGTACTAGCAGATTGAGAATGTGACAAAGTCTTTCCATAGAAGTCTTCCCAATACACAATGCTAGCTTGTCATCCAGGCACCAATGTAGGGTTTCAAGTTCCCTTACACAATTCTAGTTAACCTGAAGATGCCAATGCATGGGTCTTCGACTATGTAGTTGACTAAGCCAGATCCCATTTAGCATGTGGCTGTACACGGAAGCCACTGTACGAGAAACATGTTCAATCTCTAACTCCCTAGGTGGTTTTCTTCTAGTGCACATACAAAAAGAGATGGCCATATAAACATGGTTCCTTTTGTTGCCACCTTGTCCAAAACTTGAGTATCCTTGTCCACCCAGGTGGTTCATTGAGTACTTGTTTTATTATATAAAACATATATCTTTTCAACTCTTCATATAATCATAACATGTATCCCATCCGAATATATAGCAGGGCTAAGCATACTACAACTACAATGTTTTTCACTAGGGAATATATAAGGGTATCCTATTAGGATTTAGCATAGCATAAAATATAGTAAACCTTATCATGCATGTTTCAAAATCCACTAAGTGTAATGAAAATAGTAGGACATGGATGATAGTGTCACTTGCCTTTTTAGTAGAGAATGTTGGTTCACTTCTTGATCTTGCAAATATCACACTCTTCTAATTCCACTACAATACAATCAAGCAAACACAAATTCAACTAGCATTCCAACCAATTTATCACACATAAAATAATAGAAACAAGGTCATGCATGCAAGCATGCAAAAGATAGTTTTATTTGCAAAAGTGGTTTCCACTAGGCTTTAAACATTATAAAGTTCAAAAAGTGGTCATTTACTAAAGTGGTAAAACCATTTGCAAAAGGTTTTATCTATAAACCATTTTTAAATCAAATCAATATTTTATGTGGTTGAAAATGTTTTTAGCAAAGCAATATTCTTTAAAGAGTTCACCAAATATACTTTAATTCTCAAAACTTGGTGTTTAGGGTAGAAGGTTTGAATCAAAACATTTCCCAAGGGTTTTACTCAAGATTCAATTCTAAACCAAAATCAATATTTTTATTTGACTAGAAATGAGCTAATTCAATTATTTATTCCTTAACTTCACATAATACATTTTTAAATCCATAAGTTGGTTACTAGGGTCAGTAGGTTCACAACAATCCATTTTGCAAAGATTTCATATTAAAAATATATCTAGAACAATTTTTATATTCAAAATAAGCCTACACAAGTTTCTGCAAATTCAACCAATTTTCCAGAATCAAATCATTAAACAAAGTGCATGGTTGGGTAGGATTTTTCTTGATGATTCCATTGATATAAAATTTGCAAATTTTGGACGTGTGGATCAAAAGTTATGCAATTTACAAATTCAATCAATCTATAGAAATGTTTCTGTCTATTTAAACAAACTAGTGCCACGCGTCATGTTTTTACTGGACGATACCGGTTCGCACGGATTGAGCTCTGTGGGCCGTAGGATTTAATTGAGATCTAGTGGCACAGATGGACGCATACCCTTTCGCCCAAATCTAATCTTAGCCACAGGATAACAATCTAACGACTCATAGATGATTGACCATCCACTGGCGGCGCTGGCGGCGGCTCACGCTCTGGCGGTGTGCTTGCCGATGATGCAGTAGGCAAGAGGGGTAACGGGAGTACTCATCGTGTTCAGGGAATCGTGGTGGTGCTCAACATGGTCGCGAGGAGGCAAGGGGCGCACAGATGCGGCGGCTCTTGCTCACCGGAGACGGCGTCGGCGTCGGGCGGCTCTGTTTGATGTCGGAGGTGAGGCTGCAGATCGCCCTAAGGCAAACGGAAGGTACGGTTAGACGCGCACTATTCTGGGGATCATGGGAGCGTCAACTAGCGAGTTCGGGGCGGTCTGGTGTTACCTGGAAGGTTCGTCGGAGTAATGGCAGACGCCGGTGGTGTTCAGAATCGAGGTCGTCGTCGTTGTGGAGCGGGCGAGGTCAAGCGGTTGGCACAGGGAGGTGCGCAAGAGGCTGCTGATGAATCCCGGGTGAAGCAGGGGCCGAGGGGGAGACTGTCCTCGTCGGAATCGATGGAGGAGCTCGTCGGAGCAGAGAGGGCTCGAGCTCGCAATTAGAGCAACCTAGGGGCAGAGAAGGAGGGGCGAGTGAGGGGAAAGCGAGAGGAGACGTGGGCGTTTATCTACGCGTGGTCACCGGAGGATTTAAGTCCGCCATCAACGCGAATTCAACGCCGGAGTTACTGACAGAAACAGCGAGGGGGAACGGTCGAGTGGAGACGATGATTGCGTGGCAGTGGGGTCCGGCTAGCAGCGAGTGAGAGAGAGGGGGCACAGGGTCCACTTGTCTGCGTCTCTGCGGGTGTGCTGTTCAGTGAAAAACGGTTCAGCGCGAGGTGAGTAGGTGGGCTGGACTGCTGGGCTTGCTGGGCCTGTTAGCTGGGCTGTTTTGTTTCATTTTTTTTATTTCGAAAGCTTTTTCTTTTTCCATTTGGAATTTCTGTTTTGATTTTATTCAAACAATTCAAACACCCAAATGAATTCAAACCTTTGCCAAACTTTGTGTAGATTTTAATTCTGTTTAACAACACAAATCAAAGTCCAAAACAAAATAATTTTTATTCTTTTTAGGATCCATTAATAATTAAATAAAATAGACCTTAGTCTTTAATTCAAATAGGATTTAATTTATTTAAAAACTCTATTTGAAATCTAAATAATATCAAAACCATTTCAGTAGGTTTTATTTGAAAAACAAAAACACTTGGAAAAATTATTTAAAATAAATTAACAAGTTTTAGTGTTTATTTAAAATAGCAAAACCTTTACTTTAATAAAATTGGATATTAATAAATCCTCATTATTTTATTCAAATAAACCTTTAATCTTTTTATCAAAATAGAAATATTTTATTGCAAAAGCTTGGCCAAGATTAATTTGGCTCTATAAAATAATCCTTGTTTAAAATTCTACCTTTGCTTTTGAAAAACAAATCTTTTTGTTAAAAGATCTAAAAATAGTGATTCCAACTATTTAACTTTATTTATCTTTTTAATCCCCTTTAAGATTTTATTTGATCAAAATAGGTTTTGATGTTTCCAATTGGAATCAAAAAGTTTCTTCTCACCCTAAATTTCAACAAAATTTTATTTTGTTTATTTATTTTTCACATTTCAAAATTTGGAAAATTTTGGGATGTGACAGGCTACCACCCTTAAAATAAATCTCGTCCCGTGATTTGGGAAGGCTAGGGTTAAAAATTGGCTTCAAGGCAACTAGGGTACTACCACCCTTAAAATAAAGTCTCATAGGGTTACATTGATGGTTTACTTGACTATGGGTTCAACACTTAATATCCAGACAAGGAATCCTTATTTGACTTTTTTGAGTTAACTAGTTTCTGACATCCACTTCTTCTATCTCTTCAAAGTGTCCATCCATGTCAATGTGGTTCACATGTCCTTCCTGGGTCACATTGGAGTCATTTCCATTGGCTCTTCTAGCATCCTTTTTCTTTTTCTTCTCAGGACAGTCTGATGCATAGTGTCCAAGATCCTTACAATTATAGCACTGCAACTGGCTAATGTCTTTCTTCCTGAAAGTGTCATGTTGGTTCTGACCAAGGTCATCTCCATTGTCAGTATCATTTCCATTATTATCACTTCCATTGTTGTTGTGGTGATACTGATGTGGTTCAGAATCTTCCTTGCTCTTTTTGAATGAATGCTTCTTTTGTGATGATCCTGAGTGATGCTTGAGTTTATACTTCCTCTTCATGTTCTCAACTTGATTCATCTTGTTTTCCAAAATTTTGGCTTTGTCACAGAGTGATTGATAAGTTGGGACATAGGCAACAGCTAGCTGCAGGTTCAACTCATCATTAAGTCCTTCAAGAAATTTCTCCTTTCTCTTAGCATCTGTATCAACTTCATCCGGTTCATAGCGTGCCAGATTTGTTGAATTCTTCAATATACTCAGCCACACTGAGGTGACGTTGTTTCAGATTGTGAAACTCCTTTTTCTTCAAGTATATCACTCCAGGTGAGATGTGAGCTGTACGGAAACCATCCTCAAACATAGCCCAACTTACATCTTCAAGGGGAGTGGTGATCTGAAAGTTGTCCCACCATGTTGCTGCTGGTCCTTCAAGCAGAAATGCTGCAAACCTAACTTTTTCTTCATCGGTGCAGCCAACAATCACTAAGTCTTTGTTCACTGGACGTAACCAATCATTGGCTTCCATTGGATAAATTGTTTTAGAGAACCTTGTAGGCCTAAGTTTCAGAAACTTGGTGAGCATGTCAAGTGCTGGAGGATTATTCTAATTGTTGTTGTTGTTGTTATTCTAATTTTGTATGAATGTGGTCATCTCCTGCATCAACTGTGTCTGAGCTGCCAACATCTGCTGCATCTCAGGGGTGATGTTGTTGTTTTTGGTTGGGGTTGGCACGACGGGGAGGCATCTGTTGGTTTGATAGGGATGAGTAATGATGGATAGGTTTTTAAGAAGTCCTAACACACAACTCAAAACAACCAAGTTCAATCAAACTATCAAACAATCAACAAGCAACCATTCACTTAACAACTTATGAGATCAACTCATGATTTGAAGAAAACAACAAGTTTTTCTTGAAATAATTAACTTAGTATAGTCATACCTCATAGGTCAATATGATCCATACTCTAACTTGACATCAATGTTTTGGTAGGCAATCTAATGTCTCTTGGTTTTTCACTTGTAGTCCTTAGTGATGTCTAAGTTGAAGTCCTTGGTGAAACTAAAGTTGAAGTCATTGGTCATGGTGAAGGCTTTGTCCATCAAGTTTGAAAAGGAAGAGATGTAGAATCAAAACCAAAAAGGTTGAGGAAAGAATTTACAAGATTGTTTGTAAATAAGTTTTGGAACAAATACAACTCCTATTTTTCTAAGGGGTTTTGTCCAATACTAGGGTTACAATCCTACAGGAAACACAGTGCTCTGATACCATCTGTAAGGTTCCCAACCTTTAATAAGGTAGAGATCCCTGTGTTTACAATGCTAGTCCCTGGATCAATAGCTAGAATCCACAGTTAAGATGTAATATCAAGATACAAAGGTCATAATACAACTTTATAACCAGGAATAAAATAAATCATTACATCTTACATAGCTCATTTGGCTATCTCATTACATTGCAGTAGAAATAATTATATAGCATGGAGTCCTTCATCTTCAAAGTGCCACAGGCAGACATGTTGGTTGTAGACTTGTAATCCTAATCAATAAACTTCACTAACATCAAACAAAGCTGCAACATAATAAGTTGCAGCCACAAGGGTCAATACATTTGAATTGTATTGGCAAGTTTCACTACTATGTAGAATTAAGTGGATCCTATCATTTACATGCATATTTGGCTAAGTAGGGTTTAGGCTCTTTTGCAGAAAGCAATATAGTTTTATCCTATCTTTTGAAAATAGTTTTGATCTTTTGTCAAATCTTTCTGAACTTCTTGGAAAACTCCAAGTGTTTAAAATCCCTTGTTGACCATCAAGTTTTACTTTGAGAAATTGGAATGTCGAGATCTTCCATAGCTTCAGGCCTTAGTTGCTCAGTATTGTCCATAACCGGGGACACGGCTAAGTACTTAGAATTTTTGATCTTCTGCAGAATTTGTACACTTTACCCACATGACACAATCTCATCTTGATGCCACCAGTGGCCGCTGGATAAGTACTCACCAAGATGGAGTACTGGCAGATTGAGAATGTGACAAAGTCTATCCATAAAAGTCCTCCCAATACACAATGCTAGCTTCTCATCCGGCACCAATGTAGGGTTTCAAGTTCCCTTACACAATTCTAGTTAACCTGAAGATGCCAATGCATGGGTCTTCCACTATATAGTTGACTAAGCCAGAGCCCATTTAGCATGTGGTTGTACACGGAAGCCACTTTACGAGAAACATGTTCAATCTCTAAGTCCCTGGGTGGTTTTCTTCTAGTGCACATACAAAAAGAGATGGCCATATAAACATGGTTCCTTTTGTTGCCACCTTGTCCAAAACTTGAGTATCCTTGTCCACCCAGGTGGTTCATTGAGTACTTGTTTTATTATATAAAACATATATCTTTTCAACTCTTCATATAATCATAACATGTATCCCATCCCAATATATAGCAGGGCTAAGCATACTACAACTATAATGTTTTTCACTAGGGAATATATAAGGGTATCCTATTAGGATTTAGCATAGCATAAAATATAGTAAACCTTATCATGCATGTTTCAAAAATCCACTAAGTGTAATGAAAATAGTAGGACATGGATGATAGTGTCACTTGCCTTTTTAGTAGAGACTGTTGGTTCACTTCTTGATCTTGCAAATATCACACTCTTCTAATTCCACTACAATACAATCAAGCAAACAAAAATTCAACTAGCATTCCAACCAATTTATCACACATAAAATAATAGAAACAAGGTCATGCATGCAAGCATGCAAAAGATAGTTTTATTTGCAAAAGTGGTTTCCACTAGGCTTTAAACATTATAAAGTTCAAAAAGTGGTCATTTACTAAAGTGGTAAAACCATTTGCAAAAGGTTTTATCTATAAACCATATTTAAATCAAATCAATATTTTATGTGGTTGAAAATGTTTTTAGCAAAGCAATATTATTTAAAGAGTTCACCAAATATACTTTAATTCTCAAAACTTGGTGTTTAGGGTCAGAAGGTTTGAATCAAAACATTTCCCAAGAGTTTTACTCAAGATTCAATTCTAAACCAAAATCAATATTTTTATTTGACTAGAAATGAGCTAATTCAATTATTTATTCCTAAACTTCACATAATACATTTTTAAATCAATAAGTTGGTTCCTAGGGTCAGTAGGTTCACAACAATCCATTTTGCAAAGATTTCATATTAAAAATATATCTAGAACAATTTTTATATTCAAAATAAACCTACACAAGTTTCTGCAAATTCAACCAATTTTCCAGAATCAAATCATTAAACAAAGTGCATGGTTGGGTAGGATTTGTCTTGATTATTCCATTGATATAAAATTTGCAAATTTTGGACGTGTGGATCAAAAGTTATGCAATTTACAAATTCAATCAATCTATAGAAATGTTTCTGTCTATTTAAACAAACTAGTGCCACGCGTCATGTTTTTACTGGACGATACCGGTTCGCACGGATTGAGCTCTGTGGACCGTAGGATTTCGGTGAGATCTAGTGGCACAAATGGACGCATACCCTTTCGCCCATATCTAATCTTAGCCATAGGATAACAATCTAACAGCTCGTAGATGCTTGACCATCCACTGGCGGCGCTAGCGGCGGCTGGCGGCGGTGCACGCTCTGGTGGTGTGCTTGCCGATGATGCAGGAGGCAAGAGGGGTAACGGGAGTGCTCACCGTGTTCAGGGAATCATGGTGGTGCTCACGTGGTCGCGAGGAGGCAAGGGGCGCACAGATGCGACGGCTATTGCTCACCGGAGACGGCGTCGACGTCGGGCGGCTCTGTTTGCTGTCGGAGGTGAGGCTGCAGATCACCCTAAGGCAAACGGAAGGTACGGTTAGACTCGCACTATTATGGGGATCATGGGAGCGTCAACTATCGAGTTCGGGGCGGTCTGGTGTTACCTGGAAGGTTCGTCGGAGTAATGGCAGACGCCGGTGGTGTTCAGAATCGAGGTTGTCGTCGTTGTGGAGCGGGCGAGGTCATGCGGTTGGCACAGGGAGGTGTGCAAGAGGCTGCTGATGAATCCTGTGTGAAGCATGGGCCGAGGGGGAGACTTTCTTCGCCGGAATCGACGGAGGAGCTCGTCGGAGCAGAGAGGGCTCAAGCTCGCAATTAGAGCAGCCTAGGGGCAGAGAAGGAGGGGCGAGTGAGGGGAAAACGACAGGAGACATGGGCGTTTATATACGCTTGGTCACCGGAGGATTTAAGGCCGCCATCAACGCGAATTCAACGCCGGAGTTACTGACAGAAACGGCGAGGGGGAACGGTCGAGTGGAGACGATGATTGCGTGGCAGTGGGGTCCGGCTGGCAGCGAGTGAGAGAGAGGGGGCACAGGGTCCACTTGTCTGCGTCTTTGCGGGTTTGCTGTTCAGTGAAAAACGGTTCAGCGCGAGGTGAGTAGGTGGGCTGGACTGCTGGGCTTCTTGGGCACATGGCTGTTTTGTTTCATTTTTTTATTACGAAAGCTTTTTCTTTTTCCATTTGGAATTTCTGTTTTGATTTTATTCAAACAATTCAAACACCCAAATGAATTCAAACCTTTGCCAAACTTTGTGTAGATTTTAATTATGTTTAACAACACAAATCAAAGTCCAAAACAAAATAATTTTTATTCTTTTTAGGATCCATTAATAATTAAATAAAATAGACCTTAGTCTTTAGTTCAAATAGGATTTAATTTATTTAAAAACTCTATTTGAAATCTAAATAATATCAAAACCATTTCAGTAGGTTTTATTTGAAAAACAAAAACACTTGGAAAAATTATTTAAAATAAATTAACAAGTTTTAGTGTTTATTTAAAATAGCAAAACCTTTACTTTAATAAAATTGGATATTAATAAATCCTCATTATTTTATTCAAATAAACCTTTACTCTTTTTACCAAAATAGAAATATTTTATTGCAAAAGCTTGGCCAAGATTAATTTGGCTCTATAAAATAATCCTTGTTTAAAATTCTACCTTTGCTTTTGAAAAACAAATCTTTTTGTTAAAAGATCTAAAAATAGTGATTCCAACTATTTAACTTTATTTATATTCTTAATTCCCTTTAAGATTTTATTTGATCAAAATAGGTTTTGATGTTTCCAATTGGAATCAAAAAGTTTCTTCTCACCCTAAATTTCAACAAAATTTTATTTTGTTTATTTATTTTTCACATTTCAAAATTTGGAAAATTTTGGGATGTGACCCCTATTTTGGAAAACTACTATCACTACTAAGGTAGTAGATGAACCACCACCTGCTGAACCTGAAGTCTCACTAGATGAAAAAGGGGAGGAGAGTGAGGAACAAAAGGAGGAATAATGGATTAGCTAACCATGCCTACCTTCCAATGAGAGTAACTCTTTATC
The DNA here is from genome assembly GCA_030063025.1 of Avena longiglumis. Classification (NCBI taxonomy): domain Eukaryota; kingdom Viridiplantae; phylum Streptophyta; class Magnoliopsida; order Poales; family Poaceae; genus Avena; species Avena longiglumis. The sequence goes on from CP125977.1 coordinate 447,916,680, forward strand.
CCTTACATTATTTGATTGTCCCCCATGCTTACCAAAGGAGGATGAATGTTATGTTCATCTGGATTATTTTGAAATATCTACTATGGGTAAAACTTGTGATAATAATTATGCTCCTATTATCTATGATAATCCTTTATTTGTGGCTAACTTTTGAAATGCATGGTACTAAAGAGTTTTGCTTAGAAAATGTTTATGATAAAGCTCTAGATGATGGTCCTATATTGGTTGATAATATTAATTGTACTACTATTGAAAATGAGATTGGAGGGGTCTTGACTTTATCTTGTAACCCCATACCTCTTGAGAATGATCAGTCATCTTGTTATAAAATTGTTAAAAGTGGGTTTGAAGGTTTTAATCCCACTATTTTTGAGCTTGCTAAAAAATATGTGTTTGTAGATCATGAAAAGCATACTTTATGTGATAGTTATATTATTGAGTTTATTCATGAGTCTACTGAAAATTATTATGAGAGAGGAAAATATAGTTGTAGAAGTTTTATGGTACTAAAATACCTCTCTATGTGCTGAAAGTTTTGAATTTACTCTTGTTTTATCTTCCTATGCTTGTCAGTTTGTTCTTTTTGAATTTATTTGCGTACAAGATTCCTATGCATAGGAAGTGGGTTATTCTTAAATGTGTGTTTAATTTGCTTCTTGATGCTCTCTTTTACTTCAGTCATATTTCTTATGTGAGCAACTTCTCAAACTATCAAGCCTAGCTAAAAGGCATTAAAGAAAAGCACTTATGGGAGACAACCCATTGTTTTATTTCAGTAAGTTTTTGTTTTGTTGAGTCTTGGAAGTTAATGCCTTTGTAATAACCTCTCATTATCATTGTTTTGTGGTTTTTGTGCCTAGAATAACCTCTAATGAGAGAGAAGTAAGATTTGGGGAGCTTATTGTCCCAAAACAGATTTCTATGTTTCACTGTAAATATTCGTGAAAAATCCTAGTACGCTGGATTGTTCTGTATTATTTTTTTGCATATGCCCCATGTTATTGTATAACTTATGTTTGGTTTGCACTTTTCGATTTGATCAACGGAAGATTTTCTAAAAAATCGGTCTTTACTTGCTGGTCTGTTTTGACAGATTTCTGCCATTATTTGCATTTGCCTCTTAATTGGTTTCTTTTTTAGTTCTCTTTGATCACTTGAGCTTTTAAAAGGAATTTCTACAGTAGCTTTTGTTTTAATGAAAGTTTTACTTGAGTTGAAACTAAACCCAAAGACTTATTATCTTGAATACACTAATGTTGCTAATGAAGATTGTGTGAAGTTTTGTATGAAGGAAATTTTCAAGTGTACGGAAAGAATAATGTGATGAGATAAAGTATGGACAAAAGCTCAAGCTTGGGGATGCCACCCATGTCACCCCAAGAAATATTCAAGAGGTACAAGCGTCAAAGCTTGGGGATGCCAATTTATTTCAAGTCTTCTTTCTAGACAATTTATTTTTATTGCTTCATGCACTATTGTGTTGTTTTGGGAGCATCTTTGTTTTAGTTTTCTTTTTGTTTTGTTTGCTAAAATAAATTAGTTAGACCCCTGGATTCTTATTTTGTTTCAAATAAGTCGATTGGTGTTGGAAAAGAGTAGGAAGCATCATGCTTATAGTGGAACAAAAGGAGCTTGTTTTGACTGTGGTCTAGACTTTATCATGTCATGTTAGATGTTGCTTTGACCATATGCTTATTATTGTTTTAGCATGACTTGTTTCAAACAATTGATATTGGTTAATCTGCCATGAAAGAATCATGCGTTGTTTTAGCATACAAAAGCATAATATTGTGGTATTCTCCTTTGATGCTTTATTTAGGTTGACTTGGCACGTGCTTACACCATGTTAAGACTATGAACCAGTCACCTTAGCCTCTATGATCATTTAGTTTTTGACTTGTGATATCATGTGACACCCCGGTTCTGATAAGACCGTGGCCTCTATGTGACATGCCAATCCCTGGATCGGTTCATTGGCCCACAATAGAGTAAGATAGATAATCATAGCAAATAACCGTGTATCATGATCTACAAGATCCAGAGTACCATTATTACAATATAAAAGCTTAGCATAAAGCTAGCTCAGATTGTTCAGGTAGCAGCAAAAGCGAGTAAATCCTCCAATCTTCAAATTTCCCACAAGTGAACAAGTGCCGAGTGGAGTACCGTGGCCTATAACGATCAATCAGAATCGGAATAACCTGCAGCATAAAACGCAACAGCCCCGAAGGGTCAATACATGGAATGTATGGCAAGTAGAGCTAGTAAAGGAGACAATAGCACTAACAACTACATGCATATTTGGCAAGTGGAGCTGTGTCTGGCTTGCATTTGCAAGTAACTTTGTCCTACTTTCATAAACAGTTTTGAATTTTCTTTAAAAAGATCCCAATTAAGTTAACCCAACAATATTAAAACAATTATGAAGTTAGAATGAGCGAGAAACATGTCATGGAATCAATATCTAGCAACTCAGATGTCCATAACCGGGGACACGGCTAATAGATTAGATTATACACTCTGCAGAGGCTAGTACACTTTACCCATGTGACTTGCTCAGCCCAGCTCGTACCATCACTCTCATTTTGGGTGACGATAGGGAGAAGACCAAGAAGAGACTGTTCGGGAAGTAGCTCCTCAATCCCGACGCGCACCGGTCCAACCTACCAAAATTCTACATCTCTGGATACGCGGGTTCGAGTTACCACAACCTACTAAGCCCAACCAACCGCCCATTTCATTATTGGCACATGGTTGTACACGTAAGCTACACAATAAAGAAGCCAATCATTCTCTCTTGATACCCGGGTGCCTTTCTGTAATGAAACCACCAAAAATTATCAATACCATCACACCCAGGGGGTTCATTGATTAAGTTGTTTTAGTTTTCACAAACCAATACTTTGAGAAAACAAGTATCAATGATGTAACCCAGCCCTCGTTCAACATAGCATGGCTAAGCACATCTACCAACGGTGGTTCATCTACAAGGAAAGCCCTACCACATAATAGGACATAGCATAGCGATAGTATCATCCTACACATGCATCTACAAAATACACGACAATGCATTGAAAATAGTAGGACGATATCATGAACAAATTAGCATCTACTTGCCTTGGTTGTAGCGGTCGGAGGAACAATCCACACACGAGCAAGGGTTGCACTCCACACAATCTACACGACACAATTGCATTCATAAACAAACAATTCACAAACATATGCAACAAAGATGATGCATGAATGCAAGAACGGCAAGTGAATTGGTGCTACAGCTGCACCACATAATACTAATACATATTACTACCGAATACATGCATGGAAAATAGATTTGGCGCAAGGGAAACTATTAACCAAAAGTAGTGATCACTACTAGAGCTAGAACTTAAATAATTCACTACCGGTAGTAGACAGGTTGTAAAATCTTGGAAAAATTCTACCACATAGGCATCGCTGATAAGAAACAGTACCAATTGGAATTACTCAAAAAGGAGTTATAAAACATCCCGAGTAATTAAAACACTGCAGAAAGCCATTAGACAAATACTGCAGAAGTTTTTACTGTAAGCCTATCTTTTTATTTCACGATGAGATTCCCCTCGTTCATACGAGTTCAGGGACATATCATACGCAATTTTTGGAGCTACGAAACTTTTACTACGAATTTATTACTCCGAAAGGCCATTAACTCATTTGATTAAACTGTACTAAACCTGACGGTAAAAGTCTGAACCAAAGGTACAGCGAGATTCTACACGACTCACTGAACTCGTACATATTTTATTTGCAATTTTTGGCCAAGCGGTTGAATTTCTACGCAATTTACAAGATTCTACCGAAATCTGCCAACTAATAGGATTAACGAAATTGACCCAGTACCAAGCGTAATCGATGACTGGGCTCAAGGCGTCGACCAGTCAACGTCTGGCGTCGACTAGTCAACGTCGAGGTCTTGACCAGTCAACGAACGATCTAAGCCGCTAATCTGAGATCGGCGGTGGCTGTCTTACCGGAATCGGATGGCGAATCGAACTCCGGCGAACTCCGGACGGCGGCGACGATCGATTCCGGCGTCGTGGTTCTACCTGCACATACACACACGGTCAACTACGGCTCCCGGAACAATAAACGCTACAGACGCTGGCGATCTGCAGGCGAGATGGCGGCGGCGGATGGAGACGCGAGCACGGAACGGAAAGAGGAGATCGAGGCGAACCCGGCAGCGACGCGGTTTAACGGCGACGGAGGGTGGCGGCGGCGAGGAAGCGGCGGCGGGCGCAATCGGCGGAGGCGGCGCCAGAGGAGGTCGCGACGTGGGAGGTGTAGGGTTCGTAGCATGGAAAACAAAATTTTCTATCGTACAAACAAACAAGCCAAGATCTATCTACTAGATTGTAGCAACGAGTCGATAGAGGAACTCACCCTCGAAGATTCCAAAGCGGTTAACGAGCAGATTCTCGTGGGTGATGTAGTCGTACTCTTTCCGATCTCAAGATCGCGTAGACGATCCTTCCGAAGGCTGCTCCGCCAGCCTCCCGCAATCGGTCACACGTTCGGTTTACTCGACGAAGACCTTCCTCTCCCTTGTTCTAGCAGGCGGAGGTTGTAGCACTTGTCCTCGCGATTCCTAAGACCTGGCGTGGTACCGAAGTAGAGGAGATCCTGAGGCTTCATTTAAGCCGGAGCGAGTATGGTGGAGTATGAGAGAGAGCTATTAGTGGTCTAGAGATTAGACACACCAATTAGAAGGCTCTAAACCAAGGCTAGAGCAATTAGAAGCTCTAAACCAAAACGGCTCTAAACCGGAGATTAGAGGATAGGAACTTGTGTGTCTAGAGGAGGAGGCCCCCCTCCTTTTATAGGTGGGAGGGCGGCCAAGGGGAGTCCTCCCAAGTCGGCCTTGGTTGGCCTTGGCTTGAGGACTCCTCCCCAAGTCGGTTCCAACCACCTCTTGCTTGTTTCCCACGCTTCTGTTTCCCACAGTTTCCTGTTTTCCACAGTTTCCTGTTTTAGCCGTTTGACTTTCAAACTGGCAGTTTGACTTTTCAGTTTTGGAACAGCAAGAACACTTAGTACATGATGCAATCATTCCAGTATGTAATGACACATTCATGTACCCTTTCCCCCCCGGAGTGCCGGACATTCCGGAACCTTCTAGAACATTCCCGATGAAAACACCGGAATCATTCCCGAACTCCGAAACGGGACTTTCCTTATATGAATCTTATTCTCCGGATCACCTCGTGATATCCTGGATCCCATCCGAGACTCCGAACAACATTCGGTCTCTTTCTCATAATACCATAACTACTCAAACAACGTCGAATCCTTAAGTGTGTCTCCCTACGGTTCGTGAATTATGCGGACATGATCGAGACACTTCTCCGAACAATAACCAATAGAGGAATCTGGAAATTCATATGGCTCCCACATATTTCTACGATTACTTTGCGATCGAATGAACCACTTACATAAGATACCAATTTCCCTTTGTCTCACGATAGTTTACTTATCCGAGGTTATGATCGTCGGTATCTCTGCATACCTAGTTCAACCTCGTTACCGATAAGTACTCTTTTCTCGTTCCCGTGATATGTGATCCCTTGTGAGCCAGTCACATGCTTGCAAGCTAATTGGATGACATTCCACCGAGAGGGCCCAGAGTATATCTATCCGTCATATGGATGGACAAATCCCACTCTTGATCCATGTGTTTCAACCAATACTTTCCGAACACTCAATGCCACCTTTATAACCACCCAGTTACGGTGTGGTGTTTGATGTCATCAAAGCATCCATCCGGTAAAGGTGATATGCATGATCTCATGGTCGAAGGAATTAGGTTACTATGTATCGAAAGCATATAGCAATTGAACTATTGAAATGACTTGATCTTTATGCTACGCTTATCTATAGGAGTATGTCCACCATATCATTCTCCTAACGATATGATCCATTGTTAATAACATCTCTATGTTCATGATCGAAAACCATGATCATATATTAACCAACAAGCTAGTTTAACAAGAGGCTTTACTAGGGACTCTTATTTTAGTTTACAAATCACACAAGTATTAATGTTTCCGGTTAATACAATTATAGCATGGTATGTAAACATTTATCATACGTGTGAAGATATGATAATAACCACTTTATTATTGCCTCTTGGGCATATCTCCAACAGTCTCCCACTTGCACTAGAGTCAATAATCTAGTTTCAAATCTTTGTGTATTCAACACCTATGGCTTTCCGGTGTTGTATGTACACGATTGCTAGTGGTCAACTGATCTCCGGATCTGACACTTCCAGGTCCGTGTGTAATTGCATGTATTTGCGTCTCTACGCATCACTCATTCTCTAATGAGATGGCTTTGTATAAATTTGGTCTTTCGGTGTGACATTTAGTTCTTTGGGGTTAAAACATGTTGATTATATTGTCGCACAATATATCTTCATAGTATTATCCCTCTGTGAACTACACCTAGTTTGATAACAAACTACTTGACACAAATGCCCTCTTTTGCTGCTATAATAACAGTTATATACTTATCCTTTTGTTGTAGTATCTGTCACAATGTCTTAACTTTGGAATTCATCCAAATCCATTATGGAACTCACTTTCCATTATATTGTGCCACCCTTAGTTTAGATTGAGATAAACTTAATTTGTACTTTGTGACAAAACTAGTATCAATGTAGTACTTTTACAATGAACTAACCATCTATTTGTCACTTCTACAAATAATATACTCTTAGTTCTTCCAAAAGATCATAAGAATATCCTTACTATTGTCCAATGATCATCTTACGAATCATTCTGGTATATGCTCACAACATTTAGAGCATAGGACATATCTGGATTTGTACATATCACAAAGATGATTGATATAAATACTCTTTGTGATTTCATACATCAAGTATCAATCTATACTTGATTGTTTGTTTCACTTTACCAAATGTCAATACACTTGAATATATCATCAACATTGAACTCTTTCAATCCTTTACGTGCGACAAGAACCTTTTCTTGTAGTTTCTATATTGAACTCATTCAATATCTCGTCTATGTACTTCAGCACAACCATATTAGCGTCTATTGATGCCAAATATTTGGGTTTTGCCTAAGTCTTTCATCGGGATGAAATTCTTAATATGTGTTAATAAAAGATACATTATTTCCAATCAACAATATGTCTTCCACATAATGTATTAGAAACATGTCTTAGCGCTCCACTTAATTTCTTGCAAATGCAAGCATCTTCATTGTCTCTAATGAACTTTTAAACTCCTTTAACAGTTTCATCATAGTGAAGATTCCAACTCATGATGCTCACTTCAACCATTGAAGTTTGCATATGCTTTTAGCATCCTTTGAATTAACAAAACCCTATGGGCCGTGTTATGCACACGTCCTAGGTAACCCTTCTATTAGAAGAACTTGTTTTGTTTATTCAACTATCATATAACAAAATTATATGTAATGGTTGCTACATTAATCCGTCTAGACTAAATATCACTATGAAAGATCAGATCTTGTCATAGTCAACCTTTGAACATTGTTGTGAACTCTTTCCCAACATGTCGACTATTTCATAGATGTGCAACATCCATGTCTATTTATTTATAGATCCAAACACAACTGTAAGGTCTTACACCTTTCTCGAGGGTCCTTCAAGTTTAAAACTTGATTTCTCGTGTATGGAACTATCACGGATTTTATGGCTTCAAGCCATTTGACGGAGTCAGGGCCCATCATCGCTTCTTTGCATGTAGTCGGTTCATTATTCTCAAATAATGATTCAACCCTCAAATCTTGATATTTGATTGTTTACCCGATCTACTTGTTTCAATAGAAACTTTAGATCTCCGTGACCACAACCCTTGAGGCACGTGAGCCATGAGCATTGTTGCTGCCTCCGGAACACTTTTCGGCGCTGCGCAACTTTGCACATATAGCTTAAGGTTCCTTTAACCTTATCAAAGTTCTATTGTCCTCCCACTTTTCTTTTCACGAAAAATTCCTTCCCGAAGAAACTTGACGTTTTAAGTGACAAACACTTTTGTCTCCGGTGTTTTATGGAGGAATACTTAACAGTTATTCGAAATAACATACAAAGACAGGTTCATCCGACTTTGGTTGCAAACATCTTTTTTATGCATAGCATGCCAATGTTTAAGAAAGGACAACTTGGGTTTTATCCCAAACCATAACTTTATATGGTGTCATTTCAACGGATTATGATGAAGCTCTTTTCAGTGGAAAAACGGTAATCTCTAAAGCTTTTAATCTTTAAAATACAATGGCAGTTTTATGAATTATACCTTCGATCTTACCATGTCAAACAAGGTTTAATTACATATCTCGAACGCTCCATACTCTTATGGTGTTTCGGGAAAATGCAAATCCACGGAACGATTCCTTAAATCTTAGGTATTATGCTAAAATTGTAACTTAAATATTTTCCTTTATGATCTTATCATAAACTATTCATATTCTTGTTACAATGATTTTGCACTTCATCTTGAAAATCTTTGAACTTTTCAAATATTTCACACTTCATCCTTATTAAGTAAATATTCATATATTCACTCAAATTTTTCGGAGAAAGCATATGAAGTTGAAATCCATCACTCTTGACTACACATAATGGATTTCGTACAACAATATGTACAAGTTCCAATAAGCTAGTCATTTGTTCCCTTTTGGCCTATGAACGAAGTTTTAATTATCTCTAGGAAAGTTTGACAAGCGTCATTTGATCAAAATCAAATAGACTCCAAAATTCCATCCATATGGAGTTTCTTCATGTTTTCTTTCCAATATAATTTAAACTGCGATGTCACTTCCTAAGTGATCTTTCAATCAATTTGTATTTCGACATTTTTAGCACTAGTTTTATGGATGTGATTTCTCCAACGAGATTTGTGAATCATCCATCTTTTATGGATTACGGCAATTATTTGAACAACCCTTTTGTTCTCATAATACCTGATAAAACAAATCTTGAAGGCAAGCTTTGATGTTTTAACGAGCAACACAATAACCCTTTATTTGTTCTCGATGAACGTCATCACATATTCTTTTGCTAGTTACTTAGGCCATTGTAGTTCATGAATTGTGTTGTTTCGTATGACGATTCACACCAACAAATTCAGTATCAAATACTTGAGAACCACTTTGTTTAATAAGCAAAGAATATAGCCATAACATGTATATCATCTATATACTTAAGCTGAACAATTCTAGTCTTTTCCTTTCTGCCATATATTTATGAGATTCTCTTTCAGTATTTCCTTTTCTGTTTGAAAGAATCTATCAACATCAATAGTGGAGTCATTCATATGACACATAGTCCAAAGCGTGTATAGTTAAATACCAATGTCTTTGGATTTGCACTTTGAGGTAGATCACCATCATCAAATGTTTGGTGTTCTTCCAAATTCCTTTCTTTAGTAATCTCTTGGTGTAGTAAATATTTTACCTACATCAAATATTCACCCTCATCATGGATTTATCCATGATCAAGCTACTTTTAGCTTGTAACGGTGAATCGCGAGTATAATGTTGCTCTCCAAAACCTTTTGGAGGATTAGGACAACTAGTGTCTCCAACCTTTTGCAAATTCTCATCAAATATGAGAACGTGACTTTAGCCATTATACTCTATCATGTTGCAACCAAAACTTCGTTTCAGATATCACAATATCTTCCACACATCATGGTTTCTGAAACAACTCTTTCAGATCCTAGATTACCTTGATATTAAGACAATCCTTTGAATATCAAGAATCATGGAAACAAACATGATACTTATACACTAACACTTGGAATTGTTACTCTTGATTTAATACTAATTATTAAACTTCATGGAGTAACCGGAACTTACTGAAAGTTTGCAATAGGACTTTTAAACTTTAGATTAACACTTCAAAACAATACGATACTAGTTCGTAAAGTAACTAACCAGAATTCTATAGTTCTATCATCTCAATTTAAAACTAAGTGCAAGGTGGTAAACGGATGCCAATGACTACAACAACTATGCAAATTCACTTTGATTTAGTTTATGATAAATTGAGTTCTAATTAATAATTAAATTAATCTAGGTGAACTCCCACTCAAAACAATATCCCTCACATTGTTTTAGTGATCACACGAACCAAATCCACCACATCAAAACCGATCATCACGAGAGTTGATATAGCTTCAATGGCGAACAATCAACATGTTCATCATATCTACTATATGACTCATGCTCTACCTTTCGGTAATCCGTGTTCCTGAGGCCATGTCTGTACATGCTAGGCTCGTCAAGATCAAACCTTAGTTTCCGCATGAGCAAATCTGGCTTGCTCACGTTGTATAAACTTGTAGAATCTAACACACCCGATGATCACGTGGTGCTTCGAAACAACAAGCTTTAGCAACGGTGCTAACTAAGGGTGAACACTTTATGACTTGATATTCATGTGCATGAGGGATCATCTTATAATGCTACCGTCGTCTACTAAGCAATACAAGATGCATAAAGGATTAACATCACATGCAATTCAATAATATGTGATATGATATGGCCTTTCTTCTTTGTGCTTCCGATCTCCATCTTCAAGCACGAACATGATCTCCATCATCACCGGCATTGCATCAAGGTCAATGACGCTTCACCATGGTTGTCGTCCACCGGCTTCAACTATTACAACCTCTTTGAATAGACACGCGGGTCTTAACATAAATTAAAGACAACCATATGGCTCCTGTCGGTTGCCAACTTACAATAAGGAACATTGCATACATCAAATATAATCACAATCATGGCCATATCACATCACTGCACACCCCTGCAAAACAAATTTAGACGCCTCTAATTTTCTTTGCATGTTTTACGTGGTTTGGGGCTTTCAATAAGTGTCGTTATAACTTACGAACAATGACCACAACATTGATACTAGCATTGTTGATCACCCGTTGTAAATTGGATCTTAACTATGCTAGGAGAAACAGGCACCCGCAAAGCCACTTATGCAATACAAGTTGCATGTCAAGCGTGGAGCAAGTCTCATGAACGATGTCATGTAAGGTTAGCCCGGTCCGCTTGATCCCAACATACCGCAAGATGCAAAGTACACAAGAAGCAATCGAAAATAAAAGCATCAACGCCCACAATGACCATTGTGTTTTACTCGTGCAACAGATCTACATATAGACACGGCTCTGATACCACTGTAGGGGTTCGTAGCATGGAAAACAAAAAATTTCTATCGCATACAAACAAACAAGCCAAGATCTATATACTAGATTGTAGCAACGAGTTGATAGAGGAACTCACCCTCGAAGATTCCAAAGCGGTTAACGAGAGCAGATTCTCGTGGGTGATGTAGTCGTACTCTTTCCGATCTCAAGATCGCGTAGACGATCCTTCCGGCGTTCGGCGCTCCCTTGATCGGTCACACGCTCGGTTTTCGAAGACCTTCCTCTCCCTTGTTCCAGCATGCAGCGGAGGTTGTAGCACTCTCCTCGCGATTCCGGCAGCACAACGGCGTGGTACCGGAAGTAGAGGGGAGATCCCGCAGGGCTTCGCCTTAAGCCGGAGCGAGTATGTTGGAGTATGAGAGAGAGAGATATTAGTGGTCTAGAGATTAGACACACCAATTAGAAGGCTCTAAACCGAAGGCTAGAGCAATTAGAAGCTCTAAACCAAAACGGCTCTAAACCGGAGATTAGAGGATAGGAACTTGTGTGTCTAGAGGAGGAGGCCCTGCCCCTCCTTTTATAGGTGGAGGGGCGGCCAAGGGGAGGGGAGTCCCTCCCCAAGTCGGCCTTGGTTGGCGCGCCGGCTTGGAGGGACTCCTCCCCCAAGTCGGTTCCAACCACCTCTTGCTTGTTTCCCACAGTTTCCTGTTTCCCACAGTTTCTGCTTTCCACAGTTTCTGTTTTAGCTGTTTGACTTTCAAATGGCAGTTTGACTTTTCAGTTTTGGAACAAGAACACTTAGTACATGATGCACTCATTCCAGTATGTAATGACACATTCATGTACCCTTTCCCCGAGTGCGGACATTCGGAACCTTCTAGAACATTCCCGATGAAAACACCGGAATCATTCCCGAACTCCAAAAATGGACTTTCCTTATATGAATCTTATTCTCCGGACCATTCCGGATCACCTCGTGATATCCTGGATCCCATCCGAGACTCCGAACAACATTCGGTCTCTTTCTCATAATACCATAACTACTCAAACAACGTCGAATCCTTAAGTGTGTCTCCCTACGGTTCGTGAATTATGCGGACATGATCGAGACACTTCTCCGAACAATAACCAATAGAGGAATCTGGAAATTCATATGGCTCCCACATATTTCTACGATTACTTTGCGATCGAATGAACCACTTACATACGATACCAATTTCCCTTTGTCTCACGATAGTTTACTTATCCGAGGTTATGATCGTCGGTATCTTTGCATACCTAGTTCAACCTCGTTTCCGATAAGTACTCTTTTCTCGTTCCCGTGATATGTGATCCCTTGTGAGCCAGTCACATGCTTGCAAGCTAATTGGATGACATTCCACCGAGAGGGCCCAGAGTATATCTATCCGTCATATGGATGGACAAATCCCACTCTTGATCCATGTGTTTCAACCAATACTTTCCGAACACTCAATGCCACCTTTATAACCACCCAGTTACGGTGTGGTGTTTGATGTCATCAAAGCATCCATCCGGTAAAGGTGATATGCATGATCTCATGGTCGAAGGAATTAGGTTACTATGTATCAGAAAGCATATAGCAATTGAACTATTGAAATGACTTGATCTTTATGCTACGCTTATCTATAGGAGTATGTCCACCATATCATTCTCCTAACGATATGATCCTGTTGTTAATAACATCTCTATGTTCATGATCAAGAAACCATGATCATATATTAACCAACAAGCTAGTTTAACAAGAGGCTTTACTAGGGACTCTTATTTTAGTTTACAAATCACACAAGTATTAATGTTTCCGGTTAATACAATTATAGCATGGTATGTAAACATTTATCATAAGTGTGAAGATATGATAATAACCACTTTATTATTGCCTCTTGGGCATATCTCCAACAGGAGGCGGGGTTGGTGGGCACGGAAACCAAGGCAGGGTGGGGCCTGCCTTAAGTAGTCCCTCGCGTGAGAAAAGAAAGAAAAGAAAAAAATTCTGAACCGAATCGGTCCGCAGTTGGACTACAACTCGGAAATCGGTCCGGATTTTCGGACCGTTTTCCGGCGGTTTACTAAAACGTCCGAGTCTTTTGCATACGAACTCCGATTGGAGCGATTCTCGCGCCTACGGGTTCGTATCGTCGAGGGGAACAACCTTCAGTCGAAGTTTGCGCGAAAACTCGAACCTACAGGGGTGGTTGTTGCAAGTCTCTCGGTTTACTAAAACGTCCGAGTCTTTTGCATACGAACTCCGATTGGAGCGATTCTCGTGCCTACGGGTTCGTATCGTCGAGGGGAACAACCTTCAGTCGAAGTTTGCGTGAAAACTCGAACCTACAGGGATGGTTGTTGCAAGTCTCTCTAAAGCCTCCCGCGGGAAACTCGAAGCGAGGTAGAAGTAGGGTTTTGCAAATAGCGTTTCGTCGATCCTCTCTACTCGACGCTTTTGCATGGAAAGATATGATGCAATGCAATGAATGATATGCAAGACCAAATCTAAAATTTGGGATGTGACAAGACTAACCCCCTTAAGATGAATCTCGTCCTCGAGATTCGGCGCGGCTAGCAAATAGGTGTGGGTAGTCCTCTCGGATGCCATCTTCACGCTCCCAAGTGGCTTCCTCTTCGGTGTGGTGACTCCATTGCACCTTGCAAAACTTGATTGTCTTGGTACGGGTAGTCCTTTCTCTCCGTAATCTTGACCGGTTTCTCCTCATAGGTCAAATCATTCTCAAGTTGAACCTCCTCTAGCGGCATGCAGTGTCTCTCAATGGTGTATCCACCATCTCCGGATGGCACTTCTTCACCGGGACACGTGGAACACATTGTGAACAGCAGATGAGCCTCCGCAACTCCAACCGATAAGCAACCTCTCCTTATGCATAAGACTCGACACGGTCCAATAAATCGAGGTGCCACTACCTTAATTCCAAATCTCTTGATTCCACGGCGGCGATACTACGAGGTATGATCTATCACCTATCTCGTACACCACTTCCTTGCGCTTACGCCGCCGTAGCTCTTCCGCCTAGATTGTGCTACCTTGATGCATCTCTAATCAAGGCGACCTTCTCCTCGGCGTCCTTGATCAAATCAGGTCCAAACAACCGACGTTCTCCTACTCCATCCTATAGCAATGGCGTCCGCACCGCTTCCCATACAAGACATCGAACGGTGACGTCTTGATGCTGGTTTGATAGCTGTTGTTGTAGGAAAACTCCATCGGCAAATTCTCATCCCAACTAGAGCCATGAGCCAAGGCGCAAGCTCTCAAAGATGTCCTCCAAAATCTGATTCACCCTCTCGGTCCATCACCATGGGTGAAACGTGCTAAACTCCAATCTAGTACCAAGTGACTCGTGCAAATGGCGCGAAGTGTGAGGTAAATTGGGTGCCTCTATCGACACGATACTCTTGGGAACTCCATGTAGGCACACAATCTTGTCCATGTAAATCTTGGCCAACTTTGCACTCAGATAGGTCGTCTTCACGGTATAAAGTGGGCTACCTTGGTCAAATGGTCACCACTACCCAAATAGAGTCATATCCTGACCTGGTCCTAGGCGATCCCGTGATAAAGTCCATTCCCACTCTATCCCATTTCCAATCCGCACGGCAAAGGCTGTAGCAGTCCCGCTGGTTTCGTGTTCCGCCTTTCACTGGCTACATACATCACATAGGGCGATATGCTCGCGATGTCTCCTTTCATGTTGTTCCACGAGAATCTGTCCTTTAGGTCCATATACATCTTCGTATTGCTCGGATGTATGGAATACGGCGAGTCATGAGCTTCTGCAGAATCAACTTCCTTAACTCCGGATCGTGGGCACACACAAACGATCTCCATACCACAAGGTACCTTGCTCATCCTCGGAATTCCCTTGCTCGACCTTCCTTCATCTTTTCCTTAACTTCATCTATCTCGTTGTCTCCCACTTGAGCCTTCCGATTCTGTCTCAAGCATTGGTTGGACTTCCATTGTAGCCAAGTATCCTTCGATACTACCTCGATCTAACGTCCTTGAATTGCTTGCACAAATCCTCGTGCAATTCACCAATTGTCAATCCATTGGCATAAACCTTCCTACTCATAGCATCTGCTACTACATTGGCCTTTCTGGTGGTATTGTAGATTCATATCATAATCCTTGATAAGTTCCAACCATCTCCTTTGTCTCATGTTCAGTTCCTTCTGTGTAAATATGTACTTCAGGCTCTTGTGGTCGGTGTACACATCACAGTGTTTTCCCATTAAGTAATGCCTCCATACCTTGAGCGCATGAACCACTGACGCTAACTCCAAGTCCTGTGTGGGGTAATTCCGCTCATGGTGCTTGAGTTGTCACGAGGCATATGACACTACTCTCCCATCTTGCATCAGCACACTCCCAAGTCCCTGTCGTGAAGCATCACAGTACACTTGGAAATCCTTCTGAAGGTCTGGTAAACACAGAATAGGCGCAGTTACTAGTCGACGCTTCAGTTCCTGAAAGCTAGCTTCACATACATCTGACCATTCAAACTTCCTCTCCTTCTTCAGAAGTTCAGTCATCGGCTTAGCAATCTTAGAAAAGTTTTCTATGAACCTCCGTAAT
Organism: Avena longiglumis; assembly: GCA_030063025.1. Taxonomy (NCBI): domain Eukaryota; kingdom Viridiplantae; phylum Streptophyta; class Magnoliopsida; order Poales; family Poaceae; genus Avena; species Avena longiglumis. The sequence continues at coordinate 447,932,480 of CP125977.1, forward strand.
ATCCAAAGAAGTCCCAAAAGCTTCAATTTCTCCCGCATTCTTGGGTGCTTCCCACTCGCCATCGCAGTCACTTTGTTTGGATCAATAGCAATTCCTTCTCCTGACACTACGTGTCCAAGAAATCCAACAGTGTTAAGCCAGAATTCACACTTACTGAATTTGGCATACAACTTGTGTTCCCTCAGCTTCTCCATAATCATTCTCAGATGTTTCTCATGCTCAACATCATCCTTGGAATATATCAGTATGTCATCAATAAACACCACCACGAACTTGTCCAAATACTCCATAAATACCTTGTTCATCATGGTCATGAAGTATGCCGGAGCATTCGTTAGTCCAAAAGACATAACTGTATACTCATATAAACCATACCTAGTGGTGAAGGCGGTTTTTGGTACATCCTCCTCTCGGATCTTCAATTGGAAATAGCCAGATCGCAAATCAATCTTGCTGAACACCTTTGCTCCTTCCATTGGTCAAACAAGTCATTTATGTTCGTGAGGGTACTTGTTCTTAATGGTTACTTCATTCAATGAGCGATAGTCTACCACTAATCTCTTGGTGCTGTCTTTCTTCTCCACAAATAGAACAGTGCTCCCCATGACGACGCACTAGGCTGAATGAATCCTTTTCCGCTTGTTCCTTCAAATGTTTCTTCAATTCCTTCACTCATCGACATCCATCTTATATGGTTTCTTTGCTATTGGTCCTGTTCGGCAGCAGTCGATAAGAAACTCTACATCTCTGTCGGTGGCATACCGGCAGCTCTTCGAAACACGTCGGGTAATCCCTTATCACCGCACAAGATCCATGCTAACCCCTTAAGAGAATTCAGCTTACACCTTCCCGGTCATGCGGTGACTTGAATCTAATCCTCTTACCATCCGGGTTTTGAGTGAAACAGCTCGTTGTGCACAATCTATGTGTCCCCATGCATAGACATCCAATCCATACCTGAATGACATCTAATCCCTGTGAATCCAACACTACTAGATGTGCGATGAAGTTGTGTGTTCCAATCCTCACAGTCAAGTCGCGGCATCCCGCACTAGCTATCATATCTCCTCCAGGTGTACTCACTCTAATAGACCTCTTCATAGACTCAGTAGGTAACTTATACTTATCCACAAATTCCCTTGATATGAATGAATGCGATGCACCAGTATCAAAAAGTATAAGTGCAGGGTAAGTATTGATTGGGAACTTACCAATCACAAGGTCAGGCTCATCTGAAATCTCCTCCACATTCATGTGGTTCACTGTGGCCTTCTCACCGTTGGTTGGCTTCAGTCCTTTCCTCTCCGGACAGTTGTCAGCATAGTGTCCCTTCTGCTTGCACTTGAAGCACGTCACCTCACTCAGATCCTTCTTCACGAAGTTGCGATCACGGTTGCGGTCATGTCCATCGTGTCCTCCAGAGTGGTGAGAGTGTCCTCCCTTGTGGTTGTGGTGGTTGCTCCTGTGGTTGTCATGACGATGTCCATCGCGGTGGTCATGGCTACCATGGTCACTTCCTCCATGCTTGGAGTATCCATCATATGAAGTGCGAGACTTGTGGTGTGAACCAGAGTGGTGATTATTGCTCTTTCTCTTGCGGTTCTCCACTTGCTTGTGCTTCCCTTCCAAGATCCTGGCCTTGTCCATAAGCTCCTGGAAAGTGGGGCAGTAAACCACAAGTAGCTGTACTGAAAGCTCATCACTGAGGCCATCCAGGAATCTCTCCCTCCTTTTGGCATCAGTGTCAACATCCTCAGGTGCATAACGGGACAAGTTGTTGAACTCCTCAATGTACTCGTCCACGGTGCGATTCGTTTGGCGCAAATTGCGGAACTCCTTCCTCTTCAGGCTCAAAACTCCTGAAGACACGTGGTTGGTCCTGAAACCTTCCTCAAACATTGCCCAAGTCACGGTATCCAGTGGGTGGGTGATCTGAAACGTGTCCCACCAAGAAGCGGCTGGTCCTCCAAAGAGGTGAGCGGCAAACCTCACCTTCTCAGCACCGTGCATCCGAAGCCATTAGATCCTTGTTGACAACGCAACCAGTCAAGAGCAACCATTGGTTCCGTTAAGAGAAAACTTAGCTGGCCTTAACCTCAGAAATCTGGTGAGAGCATCTCCCTGAGGCTGATTGTTTCCATTGTTGTTGTTCTGATTTGCCATGAACTGAGTCATCACTTGGGTCAGCTGTGCCTGAGCTGCCATGAGCTGCTCCATCTCAGTGGGTTGGCGGCGGGGAGGCATCTGCGGTTCAGCATAGGTAAGTTTAGAAAGAATCAACTACGACAATAGGATTCTACCCATGCATATGATCAAACAACAACAAACAATAGCAGACAATCACAAGCAAGCAACACATCAACAAACAAGCGATCCAGCAACATCCCTGGTGTTATCCTAGCAGTATATAACTACTGAAATAGTTTTGCAAGAGTTGGCAATGGTTAACTAAACAATAGATCAACTAATCAACAAAACAGCAATTCTGCCAGAACAGTCCAGCAGCCTTCACGAATTTTTCCGCCTGACTTAAACTCGTCAGAAAAATTATCCAATTTTTTTGCATATGGCACAGAGAGTTTCGCATCAGCCCAATTTTTTTCAGATTTTTCCGAGTTACCAGAAAAATATGAAAATCGCGCAGTACTGCTGTATCAGCAGAAAAACTGCAGCGAAAAACACACAGATAGTAACCAAATTGTCACAACTCTTTCATTAAAATTCGCACAAATAAATCCTGGGATATTGGAGTACACAAATAAGCAACTAAACACTTTTAAACTAACACGAACTAAGCTTTACAACGATCGAGACTAATCCTAACGAATTCGCCTAACGTGGACCAATTGGTGGACTTCTATCTACTTCTTGAAGAGATTGAGGTAGGTCCTTGCGGTCATGCGTTGGCGCTTCGGCTCGCGGTACAACCATGGCGGCGGAGTGTACACCTCTCCTGAACCATCACTTGAGACTTCAAACTCCACCTCTTCTGGATCCTCCTCTTCTTCTTCATCCTCAGCTGCAACAGCAACAGCTTCATCTCCTCCACCATCATCGTCTCCATCATCGTCATCCTCGTCATCCTCGTCCTCATCATCATCATCGTCTCCACTGTCATCACCATCCCCATTGTTTCCATCATCTCCATTTTCATCATCAGAGGATGGATTCAGCTGTGCTTGGAGAGCGGCAATCTGGGCTGTCATATCTTCAATGGTTTGGTCCCTTTCCTGGACGGTCCCTTGCAACTGTTGTATGCTCTGGGTATTCTCTTGCACAGTGCCATGAAGATGGGCTATGGTCTCATCTCTGGCTATCAGGGCAGTCTCCAGAACTCCCACATCTTCATGCAAAGTGTCAATCTCCTGTCCTTGGACCACCATTCCATTGCTAGTAAAGTCTGCAATCTCCTTTATCATCCTCACCTTCTCTGCTAGAGCTCCATTCTCCCTTTCCATGTCCTCTATGTGCCTCCGACGGGGTGGCATGTTGTTCCTGTCGCCCGGGGTAATCACAATGTTCCCTTCTTCATCACGCCTTCCATAGTCACGGTAGGGTGAATCTGCGGGCAGTAGGTGTCGGACATTATGGCACTGGCGAGACAGGGCTTCATGTATGGCCAAGTTGATTCCAAGTCCCCAGTTGCAGTATATCTTGGTGTAGACCAAGTGCGCGGGGTTTGGCAAGGCGGCATCTCTGAATATGAAGGTAGTGATCTCCCATGCATCATCTCCATATCCATAGGTGTACAGTCTTCTTCCCTTGAACATAGGCAGTGGCAATCCCAATGACTGAGAGAGCTGAGCTAATTGCCTTGCAAAGGGCCTTGGTGACTCCATGGTGACATACTCAGTCCTGACGTCTCCCATCTATCAAGTAAAAGAGGAAAGTGTGAGAATAGCATATGGTAAGAATTTACGAGGGTGAAAGACATAAGATGAAAGACAAAGTTAATATAGGCTTTAATAATTCTATGGCTTCCTAATCCAAATCCTAGGTCACGATCCTCTGATCGACACACGGGCTCGATACCATCCTGTGACACCCGGTTACGATAAGACCGTGGCCTCTATGTGACATGCCAATCCCTGGATCGGTTCATTGGCCCACAATAGAGTAAGATAGATAATCATAGCAAATAACCGTGTATCATGATCTACAAGATCCAGAGTACCATTATTACAATATAAAAGCTTAGCATAAAGCTAGCTCAAATTGTTCGTAGCAAAAGCGAGTAAATCCTCCAATCTTCAAATTGCCCACAAGTGAACAAGTGCCGAGTGGAGTACCGTGGCCTATAACGATCAATCGAATCGGAATAACTGCAGCATAAAGCAACAGCCCGAAGGGTCAATACATGGAATGTATGGCAAGTAGAGCTAGTAAAGGAGACAATAGTACTAACAACTACATGCATATTTGGCAAGTGGAGCTGTGTTCCGCTTGCATTTGCAAGTAACTTTGTCCTACTTTCATAAACAGTTTGAATTTTCTTTAAAAGATCCCAATTAAGTTAACCCAACAATATTAAAACAATTATGAAGTTAGAATGAGCGAGAAACATGTCATGGAATCAATATCTAGCAACTCAGATGTCCATAACCGGGGACACGGCTAATCGATTAGATTATACACTCTGCAGAGGCTAGTACACTTTACCCATGTGACTTGCTCAGCCCAGCTCGTACCATCACTCTCATTTTGGGTGACGATAGGGAGAAGACCAAGAAGAGACTGTTCGGGAAGTAGCTCCTCAATCCCGACGCGCACCGGTCCAACCTACCAAAATTCTACATCTCTGGATACGCGGGTTCGAGTTACCACAACCTACTAAGTCCAACCAACCGCCCATTTCATTATTGGCACATGGTTGTACACGTAAGCTACACAATAAAGAAGCCAATCATTCTCTCTTGATACCTGGGTGCCTTTCCGTAATGAAACCACCAAAAATTATCAATACCATCACACCCAGGGGGTTCATTGATTAAGTTGTTTTAGTTTTCACAAACCAATACTTTGAGAAAACAAGTATCAATGATGTAACCCAGCCCTCGTTCAACATAGCATGGCTAAGCACATCTACCAACGGTGGTTCATCTACAAGGAAAGCCCTACCACATAATAGGACATAGCATAGCGATAGTATCATCCTACACATGCATCTACAAAATACACGACAATGCATTGAAAATAGTAGGACGATATCATGAACAAAGTAGCATCTACTTGCCTTGGTTGTAGCGGTCGGAGGAACAATCCACACACGAGCAAGGGTTGCACTCCACACAATCTACACGACACAATTGCATTCATAAACAAACAATTCACAAACATATGCAACAAAGATGATGCATGAATGCAAGAACGGCAAGTGAATTGGTGCTACAGCTGCACCACATAATACTAATACATATTACTACCGAATACATGCATGGAAAATAGATTTGGCGCAAGGGAAACTATTAACCAAAAGTAGTGATCACTACTAGAGATAGAACTTAAATAATTCACTACCGGTAGTATACAGGCTGTAAAATCTTGGAAAAATTCTACCGCATAGGCATCGCTGATAAGAAACAGTACCAATTGGAATTACTCAAAAAGGAGTTATAAAACATCCCGAGTAATTAAAACACTGCAGAAAGCCATTAGACAAATACTGCAGAAGTTTTTACTGTAAGCCTATCTTTTTATTTCACGATGAGATTCCCCTCGTTCATACGAGTTCAGGGACATATCATACGCGATTTTTGGAGCTACGGAACTTTTACTACGAATTTATTACTCCGAAAGGCCATTAACTCATTTGATTAAACTGTACTAAACCTGACGGTAAAAGTCTGAACCAAAGGTACAGCGAGATTCTACACGACTCACTGAACTCGTACATATTTTATTTGCAATTTTTGGCCAAGCGGTTGAATTTCTACGCAATTTACAAGATTCTACCGAAATCTGCCAACTAATAGGATTAACGAAATTGACCTATCAATCGTAATTCGATGATTGGCGGGCGATCAAGGCCCGACCAGTCAACGTCTGGGGCGTCTGACTAGTCAACATCTGGAGTGCTGACCAGTCAACGAACGATCTAAGCCGCTGATCTGAGATCTGACGGTGGCTGCTGTCTTACTGGAATCGGATGGCGAATCGAACTCCGGCGAACTCCGGACGGTGGCGACGATCGGTTCCGGCGTCGTGGTTCTACCTGCACGTACACACACGGTCAACTACGGCTCCCGGAACAATAAACGCTTGGCAGCGGCGATCTGCGGCGCGATGGCGGCGGATGGAGACGCGGAGCACGGAAAGAGGAGATCGAGGCGAACCCGGCAGCGACGGCGCGGCGAACGGCGACGGAGGGTGGCGGCGGCGGCGGGAGAAGCGACAGCGTGCGATCGGCACCAGGAGGAGGTCGCGTACGTGGGCGGCGGGGTTGGTGGACACGGAAACCAAGGCAGGGTGGGGCCTGCCTTAAGTAGTCCCTCGCGTGAGAAAAGAAAGAAAAGAAAAAAAATTCTGAACCGAATCGGTCCGCAGTTGGACTACAACTCGGAAATCGGTCCGGATTTTCGGACCGTTTTCCGGCGGTTTACTAAAACGTCCGAGTCTTTTGCATACGAACTACGATTGGAGCGATTCTCGCCTACGGGTTCAGATCGTCGAGGAACAACCTTCGAAGTTTGCGGAAACTTCGAACCTACAGGGGTGGTTGTTGCAAGTCTCTCGGTTTACTAAAACGTCCGAGTCTTTTGCATACGAACTCCGATTGGAGCGATTCTCGCGCCTACGGGTTCGTATCATCGAGGGGAACAACCTTCAGTCGAAGTTTGCGTGAAAACTCGAACCTACAGGGGTGGTTGTTGCAAGTCTCTCTAAAGCTCCCGCAGGAAACTCGAAGCGAGGTAGAAGTAGGGTTTTGCAAATAGCGTTTCGTCGATCCTCTCTACTCGACGCTTTTGCATGGAAAGATATGATGCAATGCAATGAATGATATGCAAGACCAAATCTAAAATTTGGGATGTGACATATCACTTTATGCTTTAATTAATAATGTTTTGTCGCTTTGGATGATTATGGCCATTATTTCTCTCTTAGTTGGTAGCTCCCAGTATTTTGCTAGCCTCCACTTGTACTGAGTATGAGCTCTACTCGTGCATCCAACTCCCAAGAAACCAAGTTATTCCAAAGAGTCCACTATAAACTCCTATGCATGGTGTGTTACACCATTCCAAGTATATTCATGTTTTTATCTATCTTCTAAATTAAACTTTTCTTATGTGAAAATTAGTGATTAAAGCTCTCACAAACTTGATGGCACACTTTATTTTCTTGCACTTAATAAACATGAACCATTGTGTCATCTATGTTGCTTATATGCTTGCAAATTATAAGTTGGGAGTTAGTAGAACCATGTTGTCATGGGGAACGCTTTCAATACTTGTACATATCTATACAGTTGATATCATGATCTTTTGTTTATGGATGTCGGCGATGTGAAATAAAGGGGGATCTTGTAAGTCCATGGAGTATTATATATGTGTTAGAAAACTTCCTGGGCGTCTAGACTAAGCCATGCCTAATCATGGTGGAAACTTGCAGCATAACCATAGTGAGCAATCTAGGAAGCATCTTCAGGTAAAAATAGAAAAAAAAAAGAGAAAATAAAACAAAAGCACCATACTTATGGTAAATAAAAAGATCACTGAGATGCTCATTGTCTGTTGCCTTGTCATTTTGATATGGGAGAGCCCCTGTGTCATGGGGCAAGGGTTACCCCGTTGGTGGTCCTCTATGATACACATATACTTATAATGACAATAACTTGCTTCGGACTAAAGTTGATTAGCATGAGGAACGACCCTCGTACTCAAGGGACATGAGATTTCCAACTTATGATCTGTCAAGCATATACCTCATATTTATCTCACTTCAACCTTAATCACTTCAAGATGCTTATGATAGGGGCAATGAGAGCTGAAATCTAATAAGTACCATAATTTTTGGAAGCTCTTTATGAAACTTGAAATCCCTACTTCCCTCTGTGAAGGGCCTTTCTTTTTTACTTCTATGATTGAGTCTCCATCTTCTATATTTATGCACCAATTAAGAGAGCATAGTTGTCATTCTTAGTTCAATGTGCATTGTCCCAAAACTTGTTGATTGATTTATAACTATGATATTGCTTGTTCTTAAATTATTTGTATATAGTCACCCTTATGAACTTTGAAGGTGTCCTATGCATTTATATTTTGCTACTCCATGAAGGACAAGCTGAATACCACTCTTGCTATGTTTTCTATATGTGAAACAAACAAACGTCTTTCAATGCATTGTTATTCATGATCTTTTGTTTGTGTTACCTTTCATGTTACAACATAGTTGCTATGTCTTATTATTATAACTACATCTTTCATGCTCATGTTTACAGTACTTCGATCCCAGCTATCAATGCTTTACAAATACCTTGATCAAGATTGTGATGGTGCATGTCACCTAATTTTTTTATTACTTACCTACTCGATGACGAGTAGGAGATAAGCTTGGGGATGCTTGATACATTGTAAATGTATATACAATTTTTTATGCTCCATGCTTGTTTTATATCAACTTTCTTATGTTTTGTCTACACTTTGAGGTATTTTTATACATTTTCTGGAACTAACCTATTGACAAGATACCGCAGTGCCAGTTGCCTGTTTTCTGCTGTTTTTGGTTTCAGAAAAGCTAGTAAGAAAATATTCTCGGAATTGGACGGAACAAAAGCAGAATTCGATATTTTACCGGAGCAAAGATGGAGTCTAGAGGGGGACGAAGAAGCGCCACAGGACGGTCGCCCCACCCCTGGCGCGGGTCCAGCCTAGGCCACGCCAGGGCATAGTGTGTTGGAATTATGCCCTAGAGGCAATAATAAAGATGTTATTATTATAATTCTTGTTCATGATAAAGTTTATATTCCATGCTAGAATTGTATTAAGCGGAAACTTTAATACTTGTGTGGTTTATGAACAACACTGTGTCCCTAGAATGCCTCTATGGACTAGGTCATTGATTAATGATGGTTGAGGTTTCCTAACCATAGACATGAGTTGTCGATTAATAATGAGATCATATCATGGGGAGAATGATATGATGGATAGACCCAAACTAAGCGGAGCAATTAGATCGTGTCATCGTGTTCATCTTTGCGAAGCTTTTCTTATGTGAAATATTGTATTCCTTAGACCATGAGATAATACAACTCCCTGGTATCGGAAGAAAGCTTTGAGGTCATCAAATGTCATCCTATGAGAGGGTGATCATAAAGGTGTCTCTCAGGTGATCGGAAAATACCTGTTGGGTTGTATGTATCGAGATGGGATTTGTCCCTCCCAAGTCGGAGAGTTATACGTAGGGCCCACTCGGTAATCGATATCAACACCGCTTTCAAGCATGTGGTTAAGGAGTTAATCACAAAAGTGATATCGGATTACGGAACGAGTAAAGTACTTGCTGTGAACGAGATTGAACTAGGTATGATGGTACCGACGATCAAATCTCGGGCAAGTAAAATATCGTGAGACGAAGGGAATATATATATGGCATTGATTGAATCCTGGCATCGTGGTTCATCCGATATGATCGTCGATGAATGTGTGGGAGTCAATATGGGTTTCCAGACCCCGCTATTGATTATTGATAGAAGATCATGTCTGCATATTCTCGAACCCAAAGGGTCACACACTTAACGTGTCTCGACGCTAGGATAGATTGGATAATTGGTTTATGAGTTTTTGTTAGGAGTCTCGGATGGGATCCGGGACATCACGAGAGGTTCCGGAATGGTCCGGAGAATAAGATTCATATAAGGCAATGCAGTTTTTGGAGTTCGGAATTGTTTCGGGTTAATCGGTATTGTACCGGAAGCTTCTAGAACCTTCCAGAGGGGGACCAACGTGGCCCCACCTGCCGGGAGGGGGCATGGGCCTACGAGGGAGTGACCTGGCCGCATTGGGCCAGGGGCACAAGGCCTCATAGGGCCCAGCCGGCCAACCTAGGGCAAAACCCTAGGGGAGCTTCAAGAAGGGGGGGAACTTGCCCCCCACTCCTCCCTCCTTGGCCGCAGGCCCTAGGGTTTGGGGGAGGGGCAAGGGCTGGCCGCCCACCCCTCTATATAAAGAGGGCTGGGGCGCACCTCCCACCTCCTCCTCAAGCCCTAGCCGCCTTGCCCTCTCTCTCTCCCTCCCGACTGCACGTAGGCGAAGCCCTGCTGCAGAAACTCTCCACCACTTGCACCGCGTCGTCGCGTTGTAGATCCAATCTGTCTCTCCACCATACTTGCTGGACCGAGGAAGGAGGAGACTTCGAGGTGCCGCACGTGTGCATCTCTCGGAGGCATCGCCACTTGCGGTGTTAGATCGGATCGGATCACGAGGAGGAGAAGCGAGTACGACTACATCACCCACGTTCCGTCGAACGTTCCGCAGTGCGAATCTTCAAGGGTATGAAGATCTCATCTATCCCCCCTCGTTGTTTGAATCTCCTAGATTAGATCTTGGCTTTCCCATTCGCATCCGTAGAATTTTTTTGATTTACTATGGTGCGAAACCCTTCAGTGGTATCAGAGCTAGATCTATGTGAAGTTGTGTTTCACGAGTAGAACGCAACATGGTTGTTGCGGGTGTTGATGTTTTATTTTGCAAGCCTCTTGTTTGTGTACTTCTTATGACGCGGGATAGTGAGATCGAAGCGGTCCAGGCCAACCTTACGCGACCTCGTTCACAAGACCGGCTCCGCACTTGACGTGTGGCTTGTTCCACACATGCGGCTGGTGGATGCCAGTTTCTCTCACTATAGTTGTCATGGGATTTACACCAGAGTTTAGCAACCATAATATCACCGTTGTGGCTTTTCGTAGGTAAGAATCATTCTTAGCTTGCTACTCCCATAAGCCACGTAAAACATGCAACAACAAAGTAGAGGCGTCTAACTTGTTTTTGCAGGGAGTGTTTTATGTGATATGGTATGGCCCAAGATGTGATGTGTATGTTGTATGCAATGATCATGTTTTGTAATGTTTCACGACTTGCATGTAGATGAGTACACAACCGGTAGGAGCCATATGGTTGTCTTTATAATTGTGTATGACATGTGTGTCAACTTCTTATACGCCATGTAATAGTTTCACTTTATCGCTAAGTAGTTAGCAATAGTTGTAGTTGCTATTCGTGGTGGAGGCAATCATGGTGGAGTGATGGAGATCATGCCGGCACGCACAAGATGGAGATCATTGCGCGAAGATTGGCTATACCATGTCACATAAAGTTATATGCATGTGATGTTTATCCTTTTATGTATCTTATTATGCTTAGATCGGGAAGGTAGCATTATAAGATGATTCCTCACTTAAAGATCAAGATAAAACTGTGTTTTCCCCATGTATGCACCATTACGAAAGTTTGGCGTGTCCAAGCATCACGTGATGATTGGGTGCTATAGACTCTACATTCACATACAACGGGTGCAAGCCAGTTTTGCACACGCGGAAATACTTGGGTTTGACTTGACGAGCCTAGCATGTACAGACATGGCCTCGGAACACATGAACCGAAAGGTTAAGCATGAGTCATATGAATGATATGATCGACACTTAATTGTCCACCATTGAAACCACATCTCTTCTCGTGAAGATCAGATTAGGTGTGGTGGATTTGGATCATGTTCACTAAACAACTTGAGGGATGTTGAATTTAGTGGGAGTTCATCTAGTAATTTGATTAAAAGTTGAACTAGTTATCATGAACATAGTCTAATTTTTACTTCCAAATATTGTAGATCAAATGGCTAAGTCCAACTTCAACTTCAATGTTTTTGCTGAGAAAGAAAAGCTTAGAAACAATGGGTCTAACTTCACCAACTGGTTCCGCAATCTGAGAATCATTCTCTCTGGCGGTCAAAAGGACTATGTCCTTGAGAATGCGCTAGGTGACGCCCCTGCTAATATGCGCCGGCTGATGAGAAAGTTGTCTATCAGTCGCGCAAAGATGATTATGGTGTGATTAAGAGCACCATGTTGTTTGCTATGGAATCGGACCTTCAAAATCGTTTTGAAGATTATCCCGGGCCCTTTGAGATTCTTGAGGAGCTGAAAACTATGTTTCAGACTCAGGCCCGCTCTGAGAGATATGATATCTCTGAGCAATTCTTTAACTGCAAGATGGAGGAAGGGAGTTCCGTTAGTGAGCACGCCATAAAGATGTCGGGCTACACTCAACGCCTTGAGCAACTGGACTGCAAGATTACAGCGGAGCTCAAGATTGACAGGGTTCTGCAATCACTCCCTCCCAGCTACAAAAGTTTTGTAGTGACTCATAATCAGATTGGTTCCACTGATACGATCACCGAGCTCTTCGCAAAGCTGAAGGCTGCGGAGGTGGACATCAAAAAGGATAATCATGTGTTAATGGTCAACAAGCCCCCCATCTTTAAGAAAGGTAAGGGTGCAAAGAAGCCCTTCAAGAAAGGCGCCGGCAAGCGCGTTGCCCCTGCTAAGAAGAAGCTCAAGTCTGGACCCAAGCCGGACACTGAGTGCTTCTATTGCAAGGACAAGGGTCCTTTGGGCATAACTGTCAAGTACTTAGCGGACAAGAAGGCTGGCACCATCAAAGGTATATTTGATATACATGTTATTGATGTTTTCCTTACTAGCCCTCGTTGTAGTGCCTGGGTATTTGATACGGGTTCAGTTGCTAATATTTGTAACTCGAAACAGGAGCTACGGAATAGACGGCGGCTTGCGAGGGATGAGGTGACGATGCGCGTTGGCAACGGATCAAGAGTTGATGTGATGGCCGTCGGCACGCTCTCCTTAGTTTTACCTTCGGGATTAGTTTTAAACCTCAATAAATGTTATTATGTGCCTGCGTTGAGCATGAACATCATATATGGATCGTGTTTATTGCAAGACGGTTATTCATTTAAATCTGAGAATAATGGTTGTTCTATTTATATGAGTAACATCTTTTATGGTCATGCACCTGCTGTGAAAGGTTTATTTCTTCTGAATCTCAAAAGGGATGAAACACACATCCATAACATTGAGGCTAAGAGATGCAAGGTAGATAGTGATAATACTACTTATTTGTGGCACTACCGTCTAGGTCATATTGGTGTAAAACACATGAAGAAACTCCATTCTGATGGGCTTTTGGAGTCTCTTGATTTTGAATCATTTGACACATGCGAACCATGCCTCATGGGAAAGATGATCAAAACCCCGTTCTCCGGAATGATGGAGCGAGCAACAGACTTGTTGGAAATCATACATACCGATGTATGCGGACCGATGAGTGTTTCGACGCGCGGTGGATATCGCTACTTTCTCACTTTTATCGATGACTTAAGTAGATATGGGTATATCTATTTGATGAAACATAAATCTGAAACATTTGAAAAGTTCAAATAATTTCAGAATGAAGTGGAGAACCATCGTAACAGAAAAATTAAGTTTCTACGATTCGATCGTGGAGGTGAATATTTGAGTTATGATTTTCTCACGCATCTTAAAGCAAGCGGAATTGTTTCGCAACTCAAGCCACCCGGAACACCACAGCGCAATGGTGTGTCTGAACGCCGGAATCGAACTCTATTAGATATGGTCTGATCAATGATGTCTCTTACTGATTTGCCGTTATCATTTTGGGGTTATGCATTAGAAACCGTTGCATTCACTTAGGGCACCATCTAAATCCGTTGAGACGACACCGTATGAACTGTGGTTTGGTGCTAAACCTAAGTTGTCATTTCTCAAAGTTTGGGGATGCGAAGCTTACGTCAAGAAGTTGATGCCAGACAAGCTCGAACCCAAAGCGGAGAAATGCGTCTTCATAGGATACCCTAAGGAAACTATTGGTTATACCTTCTATCACAGAACCGAAGGCAAAGTGTTTGTCGCAAAGAACGGATCCTTTCTTGAGAAGGAGATTCTCTCGAAAGAAGTGAGTGGGAGGAAAGTAGAGCTAGACGAGGTTGTTGAACCTTCTCTTGAGTTGGAGAGTAGCGCAGCACCTGAAATTGTTCCAGTGCCGCCTGCACCAACAATAGAGGAAGCTAATGACAAGGATCATGAAGCTTCGGACGATGCTGCTACTGAACGTCGCAGGTCGACAAGGTCGCGTGCCCCTCCTGAGTGGTACGGCAACCCTGTCTTGACTGTCTTGTTGGTAGAAGACAGTGAACCTACGAACTATGAGGAAGCGATGATGAGCCCAGACTCTGAGAAATGGCTAGAGGCCATGAAATCCGAATTGGGATCCATGAGCGAAAACCAAGTATGGACTTTGGTGGACCCTCCTAGCGACCGAAAGGCCGTTGAGTGCAAATGGATTTTTCAAGAAGAAAACAGACGCGGATGGTAATGTTACCGTCTATAAAGCACGGCTTGTCGCGAAAGGTTTTCGACAAGTTCAAGGTGTTGACTACGATGAGACTTTCTCTCCCATAGCGATGTTTAAGTCCATTCGGATTTTATTATCAATTGTTGCGTTTCATGATTATGAAATATGACAGATGGATGTCAAGACTGCGTTCCTCAATGGCAACATTGATGAAGAGTTGTATATGATGCAACCCGAAGGTTTTGTCGATCCTAAGGATGCTGATAAAGTGTGCAAACTTCAGTGTTCCATTTATGGACTGAAGCAAGCATCTCGGAGTTGGAACCTTCGTTTTTATCAAGTGATCAAGATCTTTGGATTTGTTCCAAATTGCTACGAAGCTTGTATCTACAAGAAAGTGAGTGGGAGCTTAGTGACATTTTTGGTACTATATGTGGATGACATATTGATTATTGGAAATGACATTGACATGCTTAATGATGTGAAGAGTTATTTGAACAAATGTTTTTCAATGAAAGACCTAGGGGAAGCTGCTTATATATTGGGCATCAAAATCTATAGAGATAGACAAAGACGCCTGATAGCTTTAAGCCAGAGTACATACCTAGACAAAGTTCTGAAAAGGTTCAGAATGGATAAGGCAAAGAAAGGTTCAGTGCCTATGTTGTCATGTAAGATATTGAGCAAGGCTCGAGATCCATTCTGATAAATGATAGAGAAGCTATGAGCAAAGTGCCTTATGCCTCGGCCATAGGTTCTATCATGTATGCCATGCCGTGTACTAGACCGGATGTGTCATATGCTCTTAGTTTGACGAGAAGATACCAAAGTGATCCAGGAGTGGAACACTGGACAGCCGTGAAGAACATCCTAAAGTACCTAAATAGGACTAAAGAAATGTTCTTAGTCTATGGGGGTGATGAACAGCTCGTCGTAAAAGGTTACGTCGACGCTAGTTTCGACACCGACAAGGATGATTCTAAATCTCAGACAGTATACGTTTATATTTTGAATGGAGGAGCTGTGACCTGGAGAAGCTGCAAGCAAAGCGTGATCGCGGGATCTACAGTAGAAGCGGAATACATGGCTGCTGCGGAAGCGTCAAGTGAAGGAGTTTGGATCAGGAACTTCATCACTGAGTGTTAGACCCCTCCTTTATAAAGGAAAGGATCCCTGTGATTGCAATGCTAGTCCCTGGATCAATGCTAGCACCCACAGTTTAAGATGAAGTACACAGATACAAAGGTCGTTTATTACATTCATTCCAGAGA
The DNA here is from genome assembly GCA_030063025.1 of Avena longiglumis. Lineage (NCBI taxonomy): Eukaryota > Viridiplantae > Streptophyta > Magnoliopsida > Poales > Poaceae > Avena > Avena longiglumis. The sequence continues at coordinate 447,948,129 of CP125977.1, forward strand.
TAAAACATAGTATTTTACAACTCAGGGCCATAGGCCTAATACAAGAGTTTAAGGAATAAGTAAATAAACATAAGTCTTCATCTTCATGTGCCACAGACAAGCATGTTGAGTGTAGACTCATGACTCCTATTCATCATCGGAGTAACCTGCAACATCACAAGTTACAGCCATAGAGGGTCAATACTTTGGAATAGTATTGGCAAGTGATACCTTAGTGTATTTTAAGTGGAATATATTACTATATGCATTTGGCTAAGTGTAGCTTGGCTTGCTTTGCTTGAAAATAGGTTTTTCCTATTAGTTGAAAACACTATGTTCTTCTTTGTCAAAAACATTCCCAAGGAACCACCAATTGACATTGAGGTCCTTCACCCTTGTTCACCCACAATTTTTACTTAGACTTGGTTTCTCAAGACAGGACCTTTCAGAAGCCTTTCCCTAGTCAAATGGACGCGTTCCAACCTATCATCCCATCTACCACCAACTGTCCAAATGACTAAGTTCTAGCAACCTATATGATCAAGGCAGAGCCCATATTGCCAAGTGGTTGCACTGTAAGCTTTCTCAATACTTGGCCTCCAAATCCCTTTGTGCCTGGGTGGCATACCACAAGTGAGATACACAACCCAAGTCCATGGCCTTGTGTAACCACCCAACATAACCCAAACATCCATTCCACCCAGGAGGTTCATTTGTCTTAGTTGTTTTATTAGAAAACATAAGTCTCTTGACTTAGAAATATTTTCATCACTATAGGTATAGATGTTCACCACCCTTGTTTGCTAAGTAGCCAGGCTAATCATGTTATGATATCTTAACTTAGGAAAATTCCCTAGCAATTCTACTATTCTACTCTACTTAGGATTTCCCAACTTAGCACCAGGCAAAAATAGCATGCAACACTTTAGCAAAATATCTAATGCTAGTACAAAACATAGGATAGAAATATTCATGAAAATATCACTTGCCTTGGTAGTGTGGAGAGTAGCACTCTTCACAATCACAATCACTAGCAAAATCTACACAAGAAATTATAGCATTCAATTACACACAATTATATACAACCAAAAATAATATGAATGCATGCATGCAAGAATTTACTAAGTGTGATTTTCAAAAAATTCTGCCAAGTATGCTCATGTCTACAGAAACTTAACAAGTAACAAATTTGCCAACTAAACTTATTTGGCTCCAATACAATTTACCAAATTAAATCTCTACTTAAAATGGCCTTAGAACTTGTTCTACAAATAAAATCATTTTAACTGTTACTATATGCTAAATAACTTGGATATTCAGAAGGGTCTTGTTTCACTGAATCCAACGGTATAAAATTTGCAAAAATCTAACGTGGCAATCAAAAGTTATAAGCATTTGAATTTGGATCAAATTTCTGATTTTAAATCTAATTTTAGATCTAACCCTAGCCACGCTACCTTTGTGATTGGCGCGTACCGCTTCGGTTGGATCACGCTCTGCAGCCGCATGATCTAAACAGATCGAACGCTCCAGATCGCGTACCTCTTCGGGGTTAAGTGGATCTATCCTAGCGCTACGATACAGATCTAACGGTCTAAAACAACAAGCCAAAAACTGGCGGCGCTTATCGGCTGTGCGCGGCGGCGACGACCAGACGGTGGCGGCGCCGGCGGTACAGATCGCTAGGTGGATGGGGGAGATGCTCACCGAGACCGCGAGGGTGTGGGGATGCTCGTCGTGTGACCATCTCGGCAAGGGGCGCTCAGGGTTGCGGTAGATTTCTCGCCGGAGTTGGATCTGGCAACGGTGGTTCTGCCGAGGTCGGGCGGCGTTGTTGTTCACTAGGATGCCAAAGAAAGGTGTGGTTAGATGCGGACGATCACGGAGAACATGCGGCGTGAACGACAAGGTTCGGCGATGCGGACTTACCACTAGAGCTTGCCGAGTTCGTGCGAGAGACGGTGGCGGCCGATCGTCGGCGTTGCGAAGCTACGGGTCATGCGAAGGAAAGCGGAGGGTGTCGAAGGTGCAGATTCACTGAACATGATAGCGTAACGCGAGACCGAGGGAAACTCTAGGCTCACCGAATTTGCTTAGCGATCGTCGGAGACGGCGGTTGCAGAGCAATGCGCGCACTGGCGTTACGTGCTTGGGGTTTGGGGAAAGAGAGAGGGGAGGGGTTTATATAGCCTGATCATGAGCGAGAATCACTCGCCATTGATTCAATTTACGCCGCTGAATTAAACGAAACGGCCGCGTTGATTGGGGATGAACTGGTCGTGCGGGTGGAGACGACGCTGGCGTGGAGGAGGCCCGCTTGTCGTCTTGAGGTGGAAGTGGGGTCTGTCAGCCGGTGAACGCGTCTGCCAGCGTGCGGGAGGAAAAGGAATGCCCCGGGTGGGCTGGTTGGGCCTGTTCCACTGCTGGGCTAAATTCCTGGCGTCTGGCCCTTTTCTTTTGTTTGCTTCTTTTCTTTTTCCATTTCTATTTTCTGGAATGATTTTTGATATGAATTCAAATCCTTTTGAATTCAAACCAAATTGGGGATCTTTTCAGGGTTCTGTGGTTTCAAATACAGTCATTTAACCAAGTGGTTACCTTGTAAGGGTCTGGTCAAGCTTGGGTTTTGAAACAAACAGAGACTTGTCTCTAGTTTGTGAATGATTGAAATAGGGTTTTAGTAAATATTGCTAAATTGGAAACTTGGGTTAAAATGCTACACCTAATCTTTCCAACAATGGAGGCAAGAAATCAAGTTCTTAAACAATCCAATCCCAAAGGGTGATGGCCAATTGAGTTGAATTTGCACACATGAAATCATAGCTCAAACTTCTGTCTCTAAATGATTTTGAGAAAAACCCTAAATGGATGAATGATGCAAGAATGCTATGAATGAGTTTTGGTTTATGAATTTAGGGATGTTACACTGAGCTTGGCGTGGTTCCAAGTGCATTGGACCCACTGGAGATATTGTGTGACAACACTGGCGCCATAGCACACTCTAAGGAACCAAGATATCATCCAAAGACCAAGCATATCAACCGCAAGTTTCATATAATCCGAGATTATATAGCAGATGGAGATTTGAAGATTAGCAAAGTACATACAGATCTAAATGTCGCAGATCCATTGACTAAACCTCTTCCACGTGCAAAACATGATCGGCACCTTAGTGCCATGGGTGTGAGATTGTTGCCAAATGTAAACTAGATTATTGACTCTAGTGCAAGTGGGAGACTGTTGGAATTATGCCCTAGAGGCAATAGTAAAGATGTTATTATTATAATTCTTGTTCATGATAAAGTTTATATTCCATGCTAGAATTGTATTAAGCGGAAACTTTAATACTTGTGTGGTTTATGAACAACACCGTGTCCCTAGTATGCCTCTATGGACTATCTCATTGATTAATGATGGTTGAGGTTTCCTAACCATAGACATGAGTTGTCGATTAATAATGAGATCATATCATTGGGAGAATGATATGATGGATAGACCCAAACTAAGCGGAGCAATTAGATCGTGTCATCGTGTTCATCTTTGTGAAGCTTTTCTTATGTCAAATATTGTATTCCTTAGACCATGAGATAATACAACTCCCTAGTATCGGAAGAAAGCTTTGAGGTCATCAAACGTCATCCTATGAGAGGGTGATCATAAAGGTGTCTCTCAGGTGATCGGAAAGTACCTGTTGGGTTGTATGTATCGAGATGGGATTTGTCCCTCCCAAGTCGGAGAGATATACTTCGGGCCCACTCGGTAATCGATATCAACACCGCTTGCAAGCATGTGGTTAAGGAGTTAATCACAAAAGTGATATCGGATTACGGAACGAGTAAAGTACTTGTTGTGAACGAGATTGAACTAGGTATGACGGTACCGACGATCAAATCTCGGGCAAGTAAAATATCACGAGACGAAGGGAATATATATATGGGATTGATTGAATCCTGGCATCGTGGTTCATCCGATATGATCATCGATGAATGTGTGGGAGTCAATATGGGTTTCCATACCCCGTGGTTGATTATTGATAGAAGATCATGTCTGCATATTCTCGAACCCGAAGGGTCACACACTTAATGTGTCTCGACGCTAGGATAGATTGGATAATTGGTTTATGAGTTTTTGTTCGGAGTCTCGGATGGGATCCGGGACATCACGAGAGGTTCCGGAATGGTCCAGAGAATAAGATTCATATAAGGCAATGCAGTTTTTGGAGTTCGGAATTGTTTCGGGTTAATCGGTATTATACCGGAAGCTTCTAGAACCTTCCGGAGGGGGACCAACGTGGCCCCACCTGCCGGGAGGGGGCATGGGCCTATGAGGGAGTGCCCTGGACGCATTGGGCCAGGGGCACAAGGCCTCATAGGGCCCAGCCGGCCAACCTAGGGCAAAACCCTAGGGGAGCTTCAAGAAGGGGGGGACTTACCCCCCACTCCTCCCTCCTTGGCCGCCGGCCCTAGGGTTTGGGGGAGGGGCAAGGGCTGGCCGCCCACCCCTCTATATAAAGAGGGTTGGGGGCGCACCCCCTCCCACACCTCCTCCTCAAGCCCTAGCCGCCTGCGCCTCTCTCCCTCCCGATTGCACGTAGGCGAAGCCCTGCTGCAGAAACTCTCCACCACTTGCACCGCGCCGTCGCGTTGTAGATCCAATCCGTCTCTCCACCATACTTGCTGGACCGGGAAAGGAGGAGACGTTGAGGTGCCGCACGTGTGCATCTCTCGGAGGCATCGCCACTTGCGGTGTTAGATCGGATCGGATCGCGAGGAGGAGAAGCGAGTACGACTACATCACCCACGTTCTGTCGAACGTTCCGCAGTGCGAATCTTCAAGGGTATGAAGATCTCATCTATCCCCCCCTTGTTGTTTGCATCTCCTAGATTAGATCTTGGCTTTCCGGTTCGCATCCGTAGAAATTTTTTGATTTACTATGCTGCGAAACCCTTCATAGTGTTCCCCTGGCGCTCAACCGACCATGCCCTTTCGCCTATATAAACCCCTGAGGCAGAACCCTAAGCACTAATCCACGAAATAGTCCATAGCCGCCGCCATATCCATCCCTAGATCAAGGGGGATCTGAAGCTCTTCTCGGCACCCTGCCAGAGGGGAGAGATCATCCAGGAGGCCTTCTTCGTCACCATGCCAGCCTCCGGAGTGATGCGTGAGTAGTTCACCCTTGGACTATGGGTCCATACAGTAGCTAGATGGTTGGATCTCCTCCTTTGTTTATCATGTTTCGATCTTGTGAGCTCCGTTCATGATCAAGATCATCTATTTGTAATGCTACATGTTGTGTTTGTGGATATCCGATGGATATTGAGTACTATGTCAGATTGATTATTGATTCTATCATGTCTATGTTATTTATGATCTTGCATGCTCTCCGTTACTAGTAGATCCTTTGGCCAAGTAGATGTTTGTAACTCCAAGAGGAAGTATTTATGTTCGATAGTAGGTTCATGCCTCTAGTAATCTAGGGAAGTGACAGAAATCTCTAAGGTTGTAGATGTTGTTGGAATTTTGGCCCAAATAGTCTAGCCCATTTTCTATTTCAATAATTCCTGAAAATCCTAGAGGCCCATGTGGCCCATTCATGCAAGACAAGAGCTGGGACAAATGTTTAGTCCCACATTGCTAGTTGAGTGGAAGTTGGACCAGCTTATAAGGTGCGCTCTCCTACCACTTGGTAAAAGGATGAGAAGGAGAAGGAGAGAGTTCCACACGCGCGCTCCTCCTCCTCCTCGCTCGCCTCGCCACGCCACGCCTCGCCTCGCCTCGCCTCGTCACGTCACGTCACGACGCGCGCGCGCCGCGGGTTGCGGGAATCTCGCCGAGCCGAGCTTTATTTTGCCACGCATGAATGGTATATGAACAGATGTACAGAAGCTGAAACGTTTGCTTTGAATGGACTTTTGTCTGAGTTAAATGAATACGAATTGAGTGGAGGCTGTTCGGTGGACCGCCTTTGTTCGCTTCATCTTCCGTCCATTCGTTTCATCTTCTGCACTGTCTGCCTTCCCCTCTGTGCCTATAAGAGAGAGAGGTCGCGCCTCCTCTCAGTTACGCTGCCACACATCCCTTGCACCTCCAGTTCCAGAGCACTGCGCTACTTCCATCTTCCCCATCCCATCTTGCGGCGTGCACCATGAGCCGGACACGGCCGACAAGAGGCCTCGAGACCCATTGCCGAGTCTGTCTGGAGAAGGCGATAAGGTTTTGGGAGCGCTATCAGTGACATCGGCTTCAATCACGGACTCCCTCACGAGATAGCGACGTCTTCCCGACGAGGACTTCTTCCCGACATCAAGACCTCTTCCTCGACATGGCCAATGACGGTTCCAACGCCGGCGGTTCTACTTACATCTGCGTGTACATCTTCTGTCTCAATCTTGTTCTGATCCTATCCAAAGTTTTATGCCTTGCAGTTTGTTTGGCTATATGCCTTAATTTGTATTCACTATTTAGCATGATTAGTATATTGCCTATTATTCTAGTCATGTTTTATCTAGCGTTTATTTTGGATAATTTTCTTGGTAAATTGCTCTATTTCTCAACAATCCAAAAACCTTATTTCAGGCAATTTGCCCCAAGTGGCTTTGTTGCTTCTATGAAGCCACCTGTGTTTGAAGGTGTGAATTACAAACGATGGCGTGCGAGAGAAGTGCTCTGGTTTCAGACCATGAGCTGCTATAACGCCATCTATGGCGCACCTGAGGGGGAACTTAATCCCGCTCAGGAAGAGGCGTTCCAAAAACTTGATACCACTTTCAAGTCTGCCTTGATCAGCATCCTTGGCGACAATATTGTCGATTCATATCTGTCATTTAGCAATGGCAAAGATATGTGGGATGCGCTCGAGAGAAAATTTGGAGTCTCGATCTTTGGCGATGAACGTATGTCATGGAACAATTCTATGACTACAAGATGATTGATGACCGCTCCATTGTGGAGCAGGCTCATGAGATCTGATCACTTGCCGGGGAGCTTGAGCACTTCACTTGTGTGTTACCGGACAAGTTTGTTGGAGGCATCATTGCCAAACTTCCCATCATGGAGGAATTTTGCTACTTCTCTGAAGCACAAGAGACAAGAGTTCTCCGTGACGGATCTCATTGGGACTCTTGATGTGGAAGAGAAGGCGAGCAAAAGACACACGTGCTCGAGGTACCGAGGGAGGTTCTAATGCCAACACATGTAAAAGGAACTTCCACCTCACAAGTTCAAGAACAAAGGAAAGTTTGATGATAAAGGAAAGTTCGATGGAAATAACAAGGCCTCAGTCCACCGACTTCAAGAAGAAGACTGATAAGAGGAAAGGTGCTTGTCATGTGTGCGGTGATCCTAATCATTGGGCTCTGCTTGTCCCAACCGCTTTGACAAGCGCCAAGATGGGAAGAGACAAGAAGCGCTAATGTTGTCATGGGCGACGTTGATATGAAAGATGTTGGGTATGGTATATTACCTCTTGTTCTTTCATTATGTCATTCTCTGATTGGTGGATTGACACGGCGCTAATGTACATGTACGTTACGATATTTCCATGTTTTATTCATATCAGGTCAGAGGGACTCAAACCGTGCTGATGGGGAACGGCTCGCATGCTTCTGTTCATGGTGTTGGTACGGTCGATCTGAAGTTCACTTCGGGAAAGACTGTGCGCCTGAAGAACGTGCATCATGTTCCCTCAATAAATAAAAATCTTGTTAGCGGATCTCTTCTGTGTCGAGATGGCTACAAGATTGTATTCGAGTCCAATAAATTTGTAATTTCAAAGTATGGAACCTTTATTGGTAAAGGCTATGAATGCGGAGGCTTGTTCCGCTTATCTCTGTCAGACATTTGTAATAAAGTTGTTAATCATATTTACACAAATTTTGAATCAAATGTCTGGCACTCTCGTCTTTGTCATATTAATTTTGGTTGTATGACGCGGCTAGCCAAAATGAATTTAATCCCTGATTTCTCAACTGTTAAGGGATCTAAGTGCCAAGTCTGCGTACAAGCTAAACAACCTCGCAAGTCACATACATTGAAGTGAGAAATTTAACACCACTAGAGCTCATACATTCGATCTTTGTGAGATGAATGGTGTGTTGACAAAAGGTGGAAATAAATATTTCATGACTTTGATCGATGACTCTCGAGATATTGTCATGTGTATCTTCGAAATCAAAAGATGAGGCTTTGAGTTTCTTCAAAATCTATAAAGCGAGGCGTAAAATCAACTTGATCGAAAGATTAAGAGGCTTAGGTCGATCGTGGTGGAGAGTATTTTTCCAACGAGTTTGATTCCTTTTGTGCGGAACATGGCATAATTCATGAGAGGACGCCTCCCTACTCACCCTCAAATGGAGTAGCGAAAGAAAGAACCGTACTCTAACAGTTTGGTTAACGCCATGTTAGACACATCGGGTCTTTCTAAGGAATGGTGGGGGGAGGCATTATTGACCGCGTGTCATGTCCTAAACCGAGTTCCCATAAAGAACAAAGAAATTACTCCATTCGAAGAATGGGAGAAGAAAATACTAAAACTCTCTTACTTACGTACTTGGGGTTGTTTGGCAAAGGTTAATGTACCAATCCCCAAGAAGCGCAAGCTTGGACCAAAAACCATTGATTGTGTTTTTCTGGGCTATGCTTTTCATAGCATTGGTTATAGATTCTTGATAGTAAAATCTGAAGTACCTGACATTCATGTCGGTACAATCATGGAGTCGACTGGTGCGACTTTCTTTGAGGATATCTTTCCAATGAAGGATAAACCTAACTCATCAAATCCGGAGATACCTAGTTCATCTAATCAGGAATTTTCTATATTCTCTGAACCTACCATTCCGATTGAACACTCTGAAAGTCCTAAGGAGGATGATAATGAAATTCCTAAAAGGAGCAAGAGACAAAGGACTGCAAAGTCTTTTGGTGATGATTTCATTGTGTACCTTGTGGATGACACTCCCACTTCCATTTGAGCTTATGCATCTCGATCTTGACTTTGGAAGGAAGGCTTCATAGTGAGATGAATTCCATCTTAGCTAATGAAACATGGGAGATCACTGATCGTCCTTATGGGTGCAAACCTGTAGGATGTAAATGGGTGTTCAAGAAGAAACTAAGACCTGATGGTACTATTGAGAAGTACAAGGCAAGGATTATGGCCAAGGGTTATACCCAAAAGGAAGGTGAAGACTTCTTTGACACTTACTCACCTGTAGCAAGGTTGACCACCATTCGAGTACTACTTTCTCTGGCTGCCTCACACGGTCTTCTCGTTCATCAAATGGACGTTAAGCCGGCTTTCCTAAATGGAGAGTTGGATGAGGAAATTTATATGGATCAACCAGATGGTTTTGTAGTAAATGGTCAAGAAAGAAAAGTGTGCAAGCTACTGAAGTCTTTGTATGGTCTTAAACAAGCACCTAAGCAAGGGTACGAAAAATTTGATAAAACCTTAACCGCTGCAGCTTTGTTGTAAACGGTTGACAAGTGCGTATACTATCGCCATGGTGGGGTGAGGGAGTCATCCTTTGTTTGTATGTTGATGACATATCGATTTTCGGAACCAACCTTAATGCAATTAAGGAGGTCAAAGATTTCTTATCTCGTTCCTTTGAGATGAAGGATCAGGAGTAGTGATGTCATCTGAACATCAAGCTATTGAGAGATGATGATGGTGGAATTACATTGCTTCGGTCCCACTATGTGGAAAAGATCTTGAGTCGTTTGGGTATAGCGGCGTCAATTTTATCCTACACCGTATGATCCTAGTGTGTTGCTTGAAGAATCGAGGAAATGCTAGAGACCAACTAAGATACTCTCAAATCATTGGCTCGCTTATGTATTTAGCTAGTGCCACGAGACCGACATCGCCTTTCTTTGTAAGCAAACTCGATCGATTGTCTCAAATCCGGAGATGATCAACGGCATGCTTTTGAAAGAGTTATCGATATCTAAAAGGTATCATGAGCTATGGCATACACTATACCGGGTATCAGGGTACTAGAGGGTTATAGTGATTCAAATTGGATATCGATCTCGATGAGATAAAGGCCACGAGTGGATATGTTTTCACACTTGGTGGTGGTCTTTCTTGGAAGTCTTGCAAGACCATCTTAACGAGGTCAACTATGGAAGCAGAACTCACAGCACTAGACACGGCCACTATTGAAGCAGAGTGGCTTCATGAACTCTTGATGGACTTACCTGTGGTTGAAAAACCTATACCCGCAATTCCAATGAACTGTGATAATCAAACTGTGATTATTAAGGTGAACAGTTCTAAGGATAATATGAAGTCCTCAAGACATGTGAAGAGGAGACTGAAATCTGTCAGGAAAATGAGAAAATCCGGAGTTATTGCATTGGATTATATCCAAACTTCTAAAAACTTGGCAGATCCCTTCACAAAGGGTCTATCACGCAACGTGATAGAAAATGCATCGAAGGAGATGGGTATGAGACCCACAATTTGAGCTTTCCACAAACCACTCTATGTGATCGGAGATCCCGTGAATTAGAATTGGGAAACAAGTGTTGGTTAGGCGAGAGGAAAGTATCCCTACTTTAATAAACACCACTCCATAAAGATGCAATACTTTCCTATTCGCATGGCAGGTTGATTTATTATCTTAATGTGTTCTAAGTGGCTTATCCTAAGCAAAGATGTTGTCTGCAGAACATCTTTTGAAGAACACACCTATATGAGTCTGACTGTTAAAACGTCATGATCTATGAGAGTAGGGTGCTCTCTGATAAACTCATGAAAGGTCATGGAGTATGACGTATAAGCTCCACCCGCGGGGAAGTCCCACGGTAGCCCAGTATCGGTCAAGACTTCGTGTGAAGATAGATTGCAGCAAACTTGCAGTTCAAGGCATAGTCCACTGTACAAGTCGCAACCTAGTGTAGCATAGAATTCTAGGTGGAAGTTCAACTTAACAGTCTCCACTATAGTACCGGTATATAAACAGTGTTTTGGAACCAAAGGCAAATTACATGTGCCTCTGGGATCTGGTGAGGGATTGTTGGAATTTTGGCCCAAATAGTCTAGCCCATTTTCTATTTCAATAATTCCTGGAAATCCTAGAGGCCCATGTGGCCCATTCATGCAATACAAGAGCTGGGACAAATGTTTAGTCCCACATTGCTAGTTGAGTGGAAGTTGGACCAGCTTATAAGGTGAGCTCTCCTACCACTTGGTAAAAGGATGAGAAGGAGAAGGAGAGAGTTCCACACGCGCGCTCCTCCTCCTCCTCGCCTCGCCTCGCCTCGCCTCTCCACGTCACGTCACGTCACGTCACGACACGACACGACACGACACGACACGCGCGCGCGCCGCGGGTTGCGGGAATCTCGTCGAGCCGAGCTTTATTTTGCCACGCATGAATGGTATATGAACAGATGTACAGAAGATGAAACGTTTGCTTTGAATGGACTTTTAATACGAGTTAAATGAATACGAATTGAGTGGAGGCTGTTCGGTGGACTGCCGCCTGTTCGCTTCATCTTCCGTCCATTCTTTTCATCTTCTGCACTGTCTGCCTTCCCCTCTGCGCCTATAAGAGAGAGAGGTCGCGCCTCCTCTCAGTTGCGCTGCCACACATCCCTTGCGCCTCGGTTCAGAGCATCTGCCATTTCCATCTTCCCCATCCCGTCTTGCGGCGTGCATGAGCCGGGACGGTAAACCTCCGAGACCCGCCGCTTCGAGTCCTGCACGGAGAAGGCGATAAGGTTTTGGGGAGCGCTATCAGCGACCATCGCTTATCACGGACTCCCTCACAGATAGCGACGTCTTCCCGACGAGGACTTCTTCCCCGACATCAGCACCCTCTTCCTCGACGACATGGCCAATGACGGTTCCAACGCCGGCGGTTCTACTTCTGCTACTGTCGTGTACATCTTCTGTCTCAATCTTGTTCTGATCCTATCCAAAGTTTTATGCCTTGCAGTTCGTTTGGCTATATGCCTTAATTTGTATTCGCTATTTAGCATGATTAGTATATTGCCTATTATTCTAGTCATGTTTTATCTAGCGTTTATTTTGGATAATTCGCTTGGTAAATTGCTCTATTTCTCAACAGATGTGTTATTTCTACTAGGGAGAAAAAACAATCCTTTGTCCAAGGGCAATTGTATTATTTAGTTTACACACTTTACTTAATGCAATTATCTATTGCTTGCAACTTAATACTGGAAGGGGTTCGGATGATAACCTGAAAGTGGATTATTAGTCATAAATGCAGTTGGATTACGGTCTATGTATTATGTTGTAATGCCCAAACAAATCTCGTAGAGATCAAGATGTCTAGTATATGTATTATTATGCATTTTCAATCTGTTAATTGCCTCGTTGTAATTTGTTCACCCAGCATGCTATTTATCTTATGGAGAAACACCTCTAGTGAACTGTGGACCCCGGTCCATTCCTTACCATTGATATTCCATCTACTGTTTACCGTTTAATGTTTACTTTCACAAGCAATTACTATCTTCCACACTATACGTTTAATCCTTTGTTTTCAGAAAACCGGTAAGATTGACAACCTCACTGTAAGTTGGGGAAAAGTACTGTGGTTGTGTTGTGCAGGTTCCAAGTTGCTAGCAACACCTTGGAGTTGTTTCCTTACTCCTATTGGTTCAATAACTTTGGTTTCATAACTGAGGGAAACTTGTTGCTGTGCTCATCATACCTTCCTCTTGGGGTTCCCAACGAGTTCTACATATTTGAGCCATCACCCGACAATTTATTAGATGGTTCCTATTGTTTAGATACCCCGCAATTTAATTGTTGTCTTGACAAGGCAAAATATATCATCGGTTAGTTACACAAATTTAAATAGAGTAAATATAATACTAGAAAATACCACATATGGTCTCCATATTTAATTATTAGGTGAATAGGATAAATGCCCCCAAACATCCACAATATGCATGGGAGTAAGAATGATTCATGTGCAACAAGATATATATGTCATGTTATAAAAATATAGGGGATTAGGGTAACACATGGCAGATTAACGGTCTTGGTTCTGAGGGTTCAGATCCGGGTCTCGGGGTCGACGGGGTTTGGGCACGGCAGAATCAGTCATCGGAATCCCTGAAGAAGATCTTGTTGCATCCGGGAGGAAGGTCGGGCATCTCCATGTTCAGGTTCCATGTCGATGAAGGGGTCGTCCAAGAACAACTTAGCATAACGTGAGGAAGGGCTTGGAATCCGTGTAGAAGTTCTTGTCGGTGGTCTGCGAGTTACGCCGGGTGCGGTTCTCAGGGTTCTCGGCTTGGTCGGTTGTGAACTTGATTCAACACCAGGGCAGTCTCTAGCCATGCCACGATGGTCTTGGGAGGAACTTGGGAAATACACGGTCTTCGGTTGTGCTAGAGGAGCCGAACACCATGCTCAACAACAAACAACAAGTACACACGCCAGGGAACCACGCATATATTTGGAACAGAGGCACGAATACAACTTGAACAAGGACATGAAGATGCCCATAGAAGCGAGCAACACCAGAGCGTGGATCCTGTCGGCGGCGAGCCAGGGAGAAGATGAAGCGACAACAGTCGGATGTGGGGTGGTGGGTTTATAGGTGCGAAGACGAGTACGGTCGATGAAGGATGCAACAACGTGGAGCTTGCAAGCAGGGCAGCGCTGGCGACGGTGGCATATAGGAGGAGGGCGGCACGGCACAGAGGAGGCCAGAGGCGAGGAGGTGGAGCTCTGGCGGCTGCTTTGCCTCGGGAAGGAGGTCGCTGGCGGCACGAGGGAAGAACGTGAGGCAGCGGATGGCGGCTCAGGAAAGAGAGCCAAGAGGCAGCACGCGTCTAGGAGGGAAAGGGTGCATGGCAGCGTTGGGGCGGCTTTGGTGGCCTTGCTGATGGGGAGTAGAGGAGCGAGGGCGGTGCTCGTGCAGAGGAAGAAGGGCGACACGGCGGCGGGCTTGAGGTTAGAGGAGAGGGACCACGACAGTGGTGCACGACGCAGGGAGGCGGGGAGGTGCGGCAGGGTGGCGAAGGGCGACACACAGCGCTGCTGGCAGAAGGGGAAGGCAGTGGCGGCTCACGGAGAAGAGGAGGAAGGAGTAGGGCGGTAGGTGGGCGACACATGCGGGGTGGGTACCGTGCGGGAAGGGTGGGGCGGCTATGCGTGGGGAGCAGGGGGATCGAGGCCATGGGGTAGGTTCGGTTCGCTTGCGACAGGAGAAGGTGGGGCCGATGGTGGTGTACGCGAGTGGTTGCGAGCGGGAACGGGTCGCGCTCCCTGCGGGTTGTGTGAGTGAGTGCTTCCGCGTGGGCGTGCATGAGTGTGTGTGCTACAGGGTCGTGTCGGTGTTGGGCGTTGGGCGGTCGGTCAGGTGGGTGATGTGGCATCGTGTCGCGTACACGAGCAAGGGGCTACGTCACACGCACGTGAGTGCGACGACGACTGCGGGTGGGGTGTGAGGGGATTGGATAGCTAGGGTTCATCTAGGGTTAGGGTTTGTTTTTCCTGGGATCGTAGGCCGGCTGCTGGCTGGGCCTTTTGGGCCTGGCCGGCGGCTTCCTCCCCCGATTTTATAAATCATTTTTATTTTATTTCTTTTATAAAATCTTTTCGTAAATAGATTTAGACAAACAAGATATCCGGGAGATACCGGGGTTTTATAATTTGAAATCGAGAAGATGATATGTAGAAAACAAGGATAGGCTTTTAGCAAAATAGTTTTAGGCAAGAATATAAATGCAGACATGAAGATGCTCAAATGCAATGTGGCACGATGACATGAGCATGCAGTCATGATGATGCACAAAGAACGAGCGATTTTCTGGTAGCGGTTTTCCCGGGGTGCTACATCATCCAATCCATATCCACCTCGTATGCCTAAGAGGACTAGTCACACATGATGATTGAGAGTGAACACATGGTTGTTGGTAATGATGGTGGTGGAGAAGACCACGAAATCCCCCTCTCCGGCGTGAGAGTAGGACCAATCTAACCTAGAAATGAAGATCATGGATGTGGTGACGTTCTGTTTCACGAAAGGGTCCATTCTCCTGGATACCTAGGTTTCTTAGGTATATATCGGGGTGTGCCAAAGGAGGAGCCGATACGATGCTCCAAGGCCAAAAGGGCCTGGGTGGCGCGCCCAGCAAGGAAGGGCACGCCACATGTTCTCTTTCAGGCCTCGTGGCTCCCCTCGTTTGATTCCAAAGCCCAGTCTCCTTCTCCAGGTGAAAACCCCGCGTAGTATTTTTCCTCGATTTTATTTCCTGCGAAAACAGACAAAAAGAAGACTTTTGCTAAAAACATTGTTAGATTCAACAGTTTTATCCAAGTATGGTGAAATTCTGGAGCAAATCATTAAGCAAAGTAGTTGGAAAAGTAGATACATTTGAGATGTATCAGCTCCCCCAAGATTAGCTTGTTGTTTGTCCTGAAACAACTCAAACGCAGTGTAGAAGCAATAAAAGACTTTGACAAGAACTTTGCTCTATGCATGCATAACATTTT
Source organism: Avena longiglumis (assembly GCA_030063025.1). Taxonomy (NCBI): domain Eukaryota; kingdom Viridiplantae; phylum Streptophyta; class Magnoliopsida; order Poales; family Poaceae; genus Avena; species Avena longiglumis. Next base: position 447,963,595 of record CP125977.1, read on the forward strand.
AAAATAGAAAGTATTTAGAATCTGGCTTTATCAATGAATAGCAAAGTATTAACAAAGGTTCACTATGTTGACGTTCCACTGTTTATACATGGTGCAAAGGAGATAATATATGGCAATACTACTAAGGCATGATTAATTGGTAGTAGCAACGAACAAAGTTCTCACATCGCATTTGATTGAATCATGAGTAAGTTTTTTGAGACCTTTGATTCTTGCAATTGTTGACTAATAATTCACAATGTTTGTGTTGCAGACTAAATACTCAGGTGATGACATATCCTTCCAGTCTTTCAACCTTTTTAACACTCATAGAAGATCCATATATGAGGTAGTAACTAGTATCTTTAGTTGATATTAGGGTGTGTGCATGGGTTTCGCCCTCTTAATCTTCATTCAACTTCATTTAAATAGGAATTATTTGCCTTTCTTTGATGTGCACTTCTTACTTATCTCCCTTTATTTAGTGGACACTTCTTTCGTATAATCATAATAGCCAGCTCATTGGGTTCATTTTCTTTTTCTTTTCAGGATAGTGGCTCATGGGAGTGTGCCCACCAACACAATGATAGCCATGTTGGTGGAGTTGGTTTGCAGGCTAGCGGAAAGGCTAAGTGGTTAACTAAAGATACTATCAACCGACTTATGTATGACTCAACGATAGGAGTTACCATTTGAAAGACTAGACGGTCATACAAACATCGACCTTTATATTCAGATGGGAATATAAATATTCATCACTAAATATGTGGCATGTTCACAATAACAAACACGATGGGATACACAGACCTTTATTCAGAGCTACTATCTTTCAATCAAGTCTAAATAATGTTCCTTAATAGCATCTTATTTGCATCATTATATAGCGAGAAAAAACAGAAATATGGTAAACATCCACCACTATTTCCCTAAGTATTGATGAAACTACGCACAAGTACTTGCTATTGTTAAATTACATGCATAAATATAACAAAGGTGTCATATCTCTTTCATCGGTCCATACATGCTGGTTCATCATTGTTGTTCTCCCTTTCCCAATTCGAATTGCACAATACACTCACATATCGAATAGAGTCAAGATAATATAACTTGGTTCATTTAGGACATCATTTACAACGGTTTAATCAAGTGTACTGTAACACCCTCAGAATCGGACCTATGCAAGTTTGAGCAAAATTCACCAAACCCGCATAGAAAAGATTCAAAGGTGCCCACCAGGCACTTTCGTGCGGGTGGAAAACGAAGTAATAGCATTACACAACAGTCCTCGATGGGACCCACAGAACAGATATATATAACAGCGACTCAAAGAGTCAAGAATACAGATATAATATACAAGATCCAAATCACCTTGAAAATGGTAGAGCGTCCGACTACGGACAAGAAGCAAATGGGGCTAAGAGCCCTGAAGAATAACCAATGGCGTCCATAACCTGTGCCAAGCCGGAAGGGTAACCCCGCTAACGCCGATCTCAAAACCGCTTAAACAAAAGGGTGCCAAAGGGCAAAGGAAAAGAAGGAGCCAAGATCGAGGCGATACAGCGAGGCTAGAATTCGGCGGTCCTCGCCTACATAGGTATGGTGGACTGAAGCGGCAGCGGCAGCATGCACTAAACAACCTATAGAGACTTGATACAACTGGCGGCAATTAGAGAGGGGTAAGAAAGACCTATTCGGATCCAACCTGATGCTACCATCAAACAAACCCATCCTGGTATTTCCCCCTCGAGACCAAACGAGGAAGTCAACCGAGGAACTCACACAGTTGGCAGTTTTATTTATTCGGTTATAGTTGCGGCACTTTACTAGTCAGGTTTAGATAATCGTCCTGATAAAGTAAGCAGTGGGCACTTTTAGTTAACCATTCCGTTATAGTGGCAGCACTTACTAATCAGATATGAATAGCATGAGATAACCCTTAAACCCAGCAGTTGTTGGTACTTTTATTCAGCCATTCCGTTGTAGTTGCAAGATTTACTAGTCAGTTACAATGGTCGCAAGCGACACTCCAAACAAGCAATTGTGGGCAGTATTATTAGCCATTCCATTATAGTGAAGCTGATTACTAGTCATTATAAAGTCAAATTTATAGCAGTAAACTTTAGTTATGCTTGTCTATGATCGAGAATCTTGTGCTCCAAGTCGTCCATATCCGGACACGGCTTTGAAAGTTTTACCCACCGGGTGCACCAATAGCAACACACGCCGATCAACCTCGAAAAACCAACTCAAAACCCCAACGAGGCTTTCACGATGAACAATCACAGATTCAGAAATATTTCAGGCCACCCTTGAAGTACACCATAACAAAGTAAGCAAGCTCAGAGACGGACTCAAGGTTTGGGTAGACGTGTGAGCATCGGGAACCCGAAAGTGTGGCTGGGCTTGTCGACACCGCGAATCGTGTCCCGATCCTAAATAGTACAAAGGTGCTCTCGCACAATTTAAATACGTAAAGTAGCATGGCATAAGTACAGATAGTAAATAAAACCTCAAACTAGTTTGTGGCCCCAAGAAATATGATGAATCAAGCTCGCTCGGGGTCCCATATACCTCCCGGATGTGGATAGCGCGATAAATCAAGGAACAGGTATCAAGTACTCGGGGTCTTACGGGACACAAGTGGGCGTTCGGAAACCAAATATTATCTATCACCCACCGATGCCTCTGCTTATTTCAATTTTAGTTGTTAAACAGAAATTAAAGTGAACAATAAGTAAAACTAGAATCCTCTCCAACATCAACATGCGGCAATACATCAGCAACTGTGGCATATGACGACACACCTCAGCGCTTGAGCAAGCGACTACGACGCGCAAGTCCAACTATCTACCAAACAACAGGTCATAGGGTGTGTCCAAGGCAATATAGGGCAGCACGGCATATCACAGGTACGGAAACTAAAGCATCGCAACACAGATAGCAATAGATCAACAGGAGGGAATAAAGACTATAAAAATAAGATAGGTAGAAAGAGGGAGATGCTCGCCTGAAAACATTGTCGAAGGGTTCAACCGAAGATCGGGGCGAAGCTCACATCAACTCAACGGCCTTATCCGCGAAGAAGCAAAACACTAGAATAAACACCGGATGCAATACTTAATACACGGCAGAAGATCGGCATGATGCATGTATGATGTATGTCATGGCAAAGGTGCGATGCAATTAGGTCATATTAAGCGGAACCGGGGTCCCGACAATTAATTAGATGGTTCAAGTTATTTATCTACCCCGCAATTTAAATGTTGTTTTAACCAGGCAAGATATGACAACGGTTCGATGCACAAATTTAAATGAGGCCAATATAAGGCTAGATTTGCCCGCATATGGGCCCCATATTTAATTAAGGTGGATCGGCATAAGGCCCCCAAACCAATGATATGCATGCGAGATGACATTTAAATATGCAACAAGTTGATATCATTTATAAAATAGGGTATCGAGGAAAAGGGTCACACATTTAGGGTTCGGCAGATCTTGGTTTCCGGGGTTCGGGGTTCGACAGGGTCCAGGGTCCGGTCTCGGGGTCCAGGGTTAGGGTTCGATCTTGGCGGAAACGTTCTCTCGTTCGTGAACGGGTAGATCTTGCGTTCGGAAGAAGTACTTGGCGGTCTTCGACTCCACCGTGTCGGGTCGATCTTGCCGTTGCTGAAGGTCTTGTCGGGCGCGTATCGGTCTTGGCGTCCGGAAGCGGTACTTGTCACACCTGTGGTCTTGAGTGTTATGACGACGATCTTGTCGTTTCGATGTCGGTGATCTTGGCGTCTTGGCGTCCGGATGCATGTCGGCACTCGGGTCTTGGCGTCCCTGGGGCATAGGGCTTGAATCGGGGAGGCGATCTTGGCGTCCGGAATTCGATGTTAGGAGAAGATCTTGGCGTCCGAGGGTTTCTGCGTCGTGGTAGATCTTGGGTACTTGCGTCATCGAGTTCCACCTCGTGCATTGGTCGGCGGCGTGAACGATGCAGATCTTGGCATAGTGACGCTCTTGTCGTGAGTCTTGAGTTCGACACCGGGTCTTACGGATTCCATGAGGTAGATCTTGATGTTCCATGATGGAGATCTTGTCATCTAGATGGCCATATCGGGATTCTTGAGTATCTCTGCATCGCCCATCCTTTGGGTGGCCTTATGCTGACAGACTCTTTGGACAACCCCAACCACACTAGAATAACGCCACCACGTACTCAGACCGCAAGCAGGTCACCAGGAGCACACGCGCCAGGCCCACTCTCAATGGCGAAGGGGCGGCGACGAGGAGGACCCGGCGGGGCCAGACGGCGACAGGATGAAGCGGCGAGGGACGACGCGGAGAGGAGGGCTCGGGCGGGAAGACGCACGGGCGCGGCTCGGGCCGACGCCTTGAGGTTGGCGGAAGGCACCGTGGCAGAGCCGCGGCCGGCGAGGGCGAGGAGGCGCGCCGGAGAAGGGAGGCAGCGGCTCGCGCGAAGCGGAAGACTGGCGGGCTTCGCCCGGAGCTCGCAGACAGGCGGGAAGAGGACCAGCGGCGGGTCGTCGGCGCGGCCGGAGGAGGGAGGCGGCCGTGAGAGGGAGCGCAGGAGGCGGCGGGCAGCCGGGCGGGCTCAGCGAGCCCAGGCGGAGGCGAGGACAGGCTCGGCAGGGGCAGCCAGGCGTCGGGCAAGGTGGCGAGGCAGCGTGTGGCGGGAGCTTGAAGGTGGCGGAGGCGCGGGAGGGGTCGGAGACGACGGAGGAGCTAGGCGGAGGCGGCTCGTGGCTTGCTTGGCCGGAAGGCGGTGGGCGCAGGCGGAGCGGAAGGAGGAGGAGGCGCAGCGAGGGATCGCGGGCTGCCAGAGGAGAGGGAAGGAAGACGTGGGTGAGGCGTGGTCGGGGGCAGGTCTTTGGGACTGCCAGGCGTCGTGTCGGCTGTCGGTGGGACCAGCGCTTGATGAAATGCGTCGTGTCTGTTGGCGTGTGCGTGAGTGTGTGCGTGAGTGCGTGTGTGGACTGTGGGAGTCCGTGAGGTGGGTCTGGTGAGAGGGGTGAGAGAGGAGGGGTGAGGTGGAGCGATCTGGTTGGGTGGAAGGAGAGGAGAGGGTGAGGTGGCGCAAGGGGAGTGGCCAGGGTGATGTGGAGGCTGGGTTGGGGTAGAGTTTTAGGTGGGATTAGGATTTAGATGGGGCTGGCAGGGTTTTAAAAACAGGGGTGGTCGTTCGGGTCTACTCGGCCCGTTCGACTGCCCCACAAAAAATAATATAAACTTTATTTGTTTTGATAACACCGGTTGCAAAACATATTTAGTCAAAACAAAATATTCCGGCGACCCGGGTTTTGGGGTTTGAATAAAGACGGGGCGTTTATAGAAAACAAAACGGGCTTGCGAACATAGTTTTATGCAAACAATGCATGATGATGACGATGCAATGCACAAATTCAACGCGATTTTCTAGTAGTGGTTTTGCGGGATGCCACATGTACTGCATGCTTTTTATCAAAACTTTTCATCACATGGTATCCAAATGGTGGCTTGTAGTGGCTATGATCCATATATCACCATAGTACTCATTGTGGATCATTTACATGTTCAACTAGCCAATTTTAGAGATGAAAATCAAAATATGCCAATAGATTACTGCAGCGATGTAGCCCAGTTTTTTCCTACTTAAACATCTTAGGAATTTTTTCCAATTTTTGTGTGTGCGGGTAACCAAAAGTCAGCCTAATCTGAATTACAGATAAAACATGAAAAATAAACTAGTGAACAACATCATGCAGATTTCTGTAACTCCTTCTAACGTGCTTTTTAAAAATGAATTTTTTTTGTGGTTTTTAGTTTTAAGTGACACATATAATTAACTAAATAGCAAGCAAGCTAAAAAAATAAATAAAATATTTTTGGATTTTCAACTTTTAGGACAACAAAACTACAATTCAAACAATGTAAAAGAAACTAAACCAAAAGAACCAAACAAACAACCAAACTGAATAACCCACCGCATATGGGCCTGGCCCAAATGGCAGCCAGGGTGTGAAAGAATTCCCGTATTTTTTTCAAGCCTATCATGGCACAGAATTATCAGATACTACTATTAGGCTGATATCCGTTCTAAAGAAAAAAATACTATTGGGCTGACATACTGCCGATGTCAACGGCCACAGAACTGTATCGACGGGGCTGGCTTGTTTCGGCTAGAGCTGATTCTTGCTTGTACCTGTTCCCGTCGGTCGTCACGACCACTCTCGCGTTGGTCACGAACGGCCGGCAGTGACACATCCGTCCTCGTGTTGCTCGACGGAGATCAACAAACGGAAGCGGCACATCAGAAAACTTCTAGGAGCCAAGGACGGTCACCAAAGTTTGTTAGGGCCAACGGTTGGCCCGTGGGTCATTGAATTTGTCTCACATGTGCACTTAAGTTATACATCTTAGAAATTGAACTAACCGGTCACACAACTTTTAAGTGTGTGCATTCGCGGTCACAAACCGGTCTGCTGGCCGGTTTTAAAAAATATAGATGGTTGTTTTTGTGAAAAGTCTGTCTACCTTGACCCACATGTGACTGGCTTTTGTTAAAAACCGACCAGCAATCACTTTGTGACCACGAGTACATACGATTGCAAGTTGTGTGACTGGTTAGTTTAGTTTGACTTAAGTGCACGTCCAAGACAAGTTTAGTGACATGTGGTGTCGTTTACTCGGTTCGAGGTGGGCACATGTGGCAGGATCCGCCTCCGCCAAGGCTACCCACCTTGCCGGATACTGGCATTTGTGTTCCGTCGCCGCACGCCCTCTCCTTTCCGGACCGGCCGGCAGCCACGCAACTTCTCTCCTCGCGTTTACTAGAGTGGAGCGGCCCTTTCTATCATCACATCACCGCCCACCTGACCCGAGCTCCGATGCCCTTCTCAGCATTTCCACCCCCGTTCCATGCTTGGGATAGATATAGATTTGATATCACCTTTTCATGCTTGGACCAACTTCTGGTCAACTCCGGATCAATTCTTTGGTCTAATGGCTAAGCGAAAGGAGTCATGTCACAGAACAGCAAAGCTGGCCCCAAAACGAATACCACCCATGTCTCAATTTCACAGTATTCCGGAGGTAAACACTAGTTTTTGTTGTGTACCCATATTTATCATAGCAACTGTCTCGACGACATATTAGCAGCTAGTTTATTTTTCCAATCAAAGAGAGTTGAATTTTCCAAACGTATATATTGTTTGCTTGTTGATGCACAGAATGTTCTGTTCATGATACTTGAGTTGTTACCGCTGAGAGATGCTCTGCGTACCAGTGTGTTAGCTCAAAGCTTGCTACGCGCTTGGAGATTCTACCCTAACTTAGAGTTGACTACAAAGATATTGGGTCTGAATAAACGGGTGCACAAAGAAAGCAGGAGGGCAAAGTTTGTCAGGTGCGTTAACAGCATCGTACGACATCACGCTGGAACTGGGGTCAAGTCATTCCTCATCAACCACAACCTCAACAATCACAAGTATGCCAATTATCTTGACCGTTGGATATACTTCGCGGTAAGTTCAGGTGCCAAAGAACTTACACTTGATCTGTGTCCAAGGCAGGCCATTCACCATAGTTATATCCAATACACTTTCCCCTCCTCGAATTTTGCAGCTCCACGACCTACCCGTATAGAGCATCTCAAGCTTTGCTATTGCTATTTGAGGCAGCCAACATCATTTAATGGCTTAAGAGGCCTGAAGACACTTGATTTGAGGCTTGTACATGTAACTCAAGAAGATGAAAGCTTGTTGAGTTGCACCCTTTCTCTCGAACAGCTGAAGTTAAGCCAGTGCCCACAAATAGAGCATTTGAGGATCTCTGAGATGCTATGTAAGCTAAACCACCTTGATATTAGGTTATGTTGGTTAAATACATTGGAAATCCGTGCTCAAAACCTGGCCACCTTTAGCTACTCTGGATGGTCAAATTTCAAAACTGTATTATGTGAGGCACCTCTGTTGAAGGAGGCACGCTTTGAGTTGACTTCAGGGGATGCTGCAGATTATGCTTTTTCTGAACTCGCACCTCTTATGTCTAATCTTAAGACATTGCATCTAGTTGGACATACCCAGGTTTGTGGACAGAAACTTCATTTTTTTTTTGACAAACTCTTGAATTATCTTGACTATTTCCTATTCAGATGATTATTCCAGCGAGGGATCCAGCCAATAAATTTTGTTCCCTCAAGCACTTGGAGATGAAAATGCGCATGTCGTCAAGGAAATCTGGTCCCCTCTGCCTTGTTTCGTTTCTTGATGCTTCCCCTTTCTTGGAAACTTTTATTGTGCATGTAAGTTCCCCTACTTCACAGCGATCAGAGAATATAGGAAGGAAGAAAACCATTGATAAGAATAGAAGATCAGTATTTTATAAACTAGATAAATTATGGGTGTGCTAACGACTTTTAGGATCTAAACCATGTTTATTCCCTGCCTTTTTGCAAGTACTATCTAATTTCTATGCGGTTAGTTTAGAGCAATTAATTCCAAATTGTTATAGCAAGGCACATTCTACCCAAATCAATGGCTCTGAAAGTTCAGAAAGCGAAGCCAAGCCTGGAAAATCCACTACACTACATCTCGAATGTGGAACCTACAACTCTTGCATCCAAAATAATTCACTGGTTTGCTTGCAACATATTTCCACTACTCCCTCCGTCCCGGTTTAAAGGACACAATTTGCAAACCATGCAATCCCAAAATATTTAGACACAAAAACATTTAATCTCTGTAATTACTTCAGTGTAAAAAGAATAAAATACTAGCATACATATATGTGGAGAAATGTGAACACTTTGCATGGGATGTAAAGTAATTTTTTTGGCTCTTCTTCTCCTCATGCATGTTCTTCTCCACACTATAAAATAGACCAATTAAAAGGCACCTAGGGCCAAGAGAATTGCAAATTGTGTCCTTTAAACCGGGACGGAGGGAGTATATGATGTCAATATGTTCTATACTGTCTAACAGAAAGAGTTGTTCTTATATGATACCTTCTCTTATGGTAGATGGATACTTAAATATTGCACAAGAGTCTAACTAGAGAAATGACACTCTAAAGTTGCATCTTTACAAACTCGATTCAACTAGAATATTCGTATACGCATATGCTAGGGCTAGCTAGTGTTTTAACCCTGCGCATTCTTGAGAATCTGACCACAACATTTTGAGAAGACCTAGAGAAACCTGCTTTTAGGGCTCACAAGAAGTTGCCCACATGTTCAGAGCGAAGTGATTGGATCACAGGAACCCACCTCATGTTCGTGCTAGATAATGGCAATGTAATCTCGAATAAGTTACGTGGTTGTGGCGGAGCTATTCTGCAAAGAGAGGTAATTTTAGGTGATGGAGAGAAAGGGCAGAGCCTCATCACCATGGAGCTTATGAACAAGTGATCAGTAGGATGGTTTACATTATGAGCCATAGATGGCGAGAGGCTAAAATAAGTACAGTTACCTCAAATCCCTGGTTTAAAATAAAAAAAAAACTAAAGGAGAATAGAGAGAGGTGGAACAAGTTCTTTTTTGGTAATCATTAGAATTTCAAATGACTACCGTTGCTGTAACTAAAACGTCTTTCCTAAGAGGCGACTTTGCATTGGTTTGCTCTAACTGGACCCTTTTGGAGTGCCATATAATTGCTTTTTCTAAACAAAAGTTTATCTAAAAAGGGCTAACATGAAAAGATATCTGATCTAGCCTTTGGCTTGCACTTAATGTTGGAGCAACAATTTCTCTGGTGTTATCCTGATGATTCTATAGTCTTATGCGTTGATTATAGATCTGCTCCAGTTGTCACTACGTGTGTATTGATTCCAAACACAACTCCTGGTCTGGAATTCTTTCATTTCTAATTGTGAAATTTGATGCAGCTCTGCCAAAAATCGCCGTTTTATGGAGAGGAAACAGTGTTGAGAAGGCTTGAGAAACGTGAACCACATAGAAAGCTCAAGTTTGCCAAGATGACTGGGTACGGTGGAGACATTGAGCTGGCACTGCATATCTTGGAGAATTCAACTGTCCTCGAGTGCCTGACTCTGGATCCCAGGCTCGACAAATTTGCGTATAAATACACTTATTCTGATGACGTAAGTGAGGTTACATGGATACTATATTACCGTTTCATTTCCAAATACCTTGGAAAATCGGTCCCCTCGCATGTTAGATTATCGTCTTCGTAATCCTGAGATGTGACTGCACATCATACATGTTGCACGCTGCATAGGTCTGCATCGTGCTTTAGGATTTGTTTTTTTTTTTTGAAAAGGAGCATATATTAATATCAGAGAATACCAATTACATTCAGCCTCTGCAACAACGCATTGTCCTAGCAGCCACATGGATGCATACAGTCAAAAAAAAAAAAGAATTACAAAAAAGAAAAGTCCCGCTACCGTGACTCATTCATTAAAACAACAGTACTACCATCACCAAGACAGCACCAGAAGTCCAGCTTCTCCAAAAACGACGCCTCCAAGAAGAAAACAGTGCACAAACACCGTCATCGTCCGATCAAAGATCTAGGTTTTCACCCTAAAGAAGTCCACGCTTTCAAAATAATACTTTCAACAAGGTCATTGCCAGGCACAAACAATTAAGGCCAGACCCTGGGTTTTCACCCTGAGAGGTAGGACCATGAACCTCTCATGTGCAGTCGCCCCCACTTACATGCCACTGCTCCAATTCACAAATCACCTAGCCAATTCCTCATCACCACCCGGACTCGAACCACCATTGTCTGTCCTCAGGTCTCGGTCTTCATGACTTTCTCCGTCAGCATCATGGAACGAGAACATGCCCCATGATAATAACAGCCAACAAAGCTTCGAAGCACACCACTCTGAAACCAAACGGTCAGGGTAAAACATGGGTGCGTACGACCGAATTCAATCCTTCCAGCAAACTCATGGCATGATAGAACTTATGGAGTTCGCCGGCGGAGCCTTCCGGAACACGACACAGAAACCAGATCAATGGAGACCAACATCCGGCAGATCATCATCTTGGCTTGGGACGGATCCAGGGCCACCTCCTACAATGAAACCGAGCCAGCGGCCCCCACGTCACCCGCGGAAACTAGCAGGATCCGCCACAAGATGGCAAGACCACCCGGCCGACCATTCGAACGGAGAAGGAGGCCACCATCACCATGCCGAGGGCAGATGCCCCAAGCTCCCTAGTGTCACGGACAGGGCCCGGGTCGCCTGGGCACCGGCGTCGAGGCCAACAGACAGGACAAATCACGACTAGGCCCAGATCCCTGCCGCCGCCTGCCGCCATCTGGACCGAGGATCACCGGCCGCCGCTCGCCGCAACACTGATGATGCTCGACGTGGCACCTCGTTGGTAACCCCAAGAGTGGGGTGTGAAGAGCAAGCAGCAAGTTTTCCCTCAGTTGAGACCAAGGTTATCGAACCAGAAGGAGGAAGGAAACGTCACACAGGTGTTGCAAGCAACGCGGAGACCTGCACAACACAAACTCAAGACTTTGCCCCAACGAATGAGTGAGGTTGTCTAGCTTACCGGTTTGCTGTAACAAAGGATTAAACGTATGGTGTGGAAGGTAATGGTTTGCAGCAAGTAAACAAGTAACAATGGAAGATGTATCAATGGTAAAGATTGGACCGGGATCCATAGTTCACTAGACGCGTTCTCCTTAGATAAACAACATGGCATGAAGGGTAAACAAATTACAGCAGGACAATTGACAGGAACTGAGCAAGGCATGACAATGCAATTACTAGTCAGAAAGATCCTACGAGATTCGATTGGACAATACAACAAGATATATAGACCGCCATCCAACTGCATCTATGACTAGAATTCCACCTTCAGGTTATCATCCGAACCCCCTCCAGCATTAAGTTGCAAGCAACAGACAACTGCTTTAAGCAAAGTGTGTAAGGTAAACAGTCCACATGTTCCATGAATAAGAGACCGTTGTTTTCTCCCTAGTAGCAATAGCACATCTACAACCGAAGAGATTATTGTCACTTCCCTTGCAAACTAGAGGCATGAACCCACTATCGAGCATAAGTACCCCCTCTTAGAGTCACTAGCAACTACTTGGCCAAGATAGCTACTAACAACGGAGAGCATGCAAGATCACAAACAATACAGACATGATAGAATCATAAAGACAAGACCATTAATCAAACCAACATAATAATCTCAATATCCATCGGATCCCCGCAAACACAACATGCATGATTACAAATAGATTAGATCTTGATCATGAACGGAGCTCACAAGATCTATACATGAAAGCACAAAGGAGGAGATACAACCATCTAGCTACTACATGGACCCATAGTCCAAGGTGGAACTACTCACGCATCATACCGGAGAGAAGGCCTCCGGGATGATCTCCCCTCCGGTAGGGTGCCGGGAAGAACTTCAGATCCCCCCGATCTAGGGACGATGGTGGTGGCGGCTACAGACAGTTTCGTGGAGATTTGATCGGGTGCTTAGGGTTTCTGCATGAACACACACAAGCCAAGAACTATCTACTAGATTGTAGCAACGAGTCGATAGAGTACTAACCCTCGAAGATCCAAAGCGGTTAACGAGAGCAGATTCTCGTGGGTGATGTAGTCGTTCACTTGCCGATCTCAAGATCGCGTAGGCGATCCTTCCAGTGCCGCATTCCGGCAGCGCTCCCGCAGTCGGTCACACGTACGGTACTCGATTAAGACCTTCCTCTCCCTTGTTCCAGCAGGCAGCGGAGGTTGTAGCTCTCTACTCGCGATTCCGGCAGCACGACGACGTGGTGTCGGAAGTAGGAGGAGATCCCGCAGGGCTTCACCTAAGACGGAGCGAGTATGGTGGAGTAGAGGGTGCCCTGGCGATCTAGGGTTTAGAGGGCTGAGGTTTATAGGTAGCTAGCAACTAGAGTTTAGCTAGTTGGTAGCGGTTTAGAGGAGATCTAGATTGGTCGCAACTAGAGAGGCGGCGGCGGCCAACCTAGGGTTTCTTAGGCGCCTAGGGCAAGGGGGATACCTTGGGGTGCGCCCCCACCCCTCCTTATACAGTTGGGGGGTGTCCAAGGGTGTTCCCAACCCAGGTGGAAACCTTCCCTAACTTAAAAACCCTCCCTAACTCGGAAACCATGTTGGGATTTGACTTTTTCAAATTGCATTTTTAACTTTCAAATTAGAGTTTGATTTCTCTCTTCCAAGTGTCTAGCCAAGTGACCTAGGACATGATGCAACCATTACACTTTGTCATGACACATCCATGTACCCTTCCCCTTCCGGATCGGTGAACCTTCTAGACCATTCTAGAACATTCTGGTGAAAACACCGGAATCATTCCCGAACTCCGAAATTGGACTTTCCTTATATGAATCTTATTCTTCGGACCATTCCGGATCTCCTCGTGATATCCCGGATCCCATTCGAGACTCTGAACAACATTTGGTATCTTTACTCACATTCCATATCTACTAAACAACATCGAATCCTTAAGTGTGTCTCCCTACGGTTCGTGAATTACGCGGACATGACCGAGACACTTCTCTGATCAATAACCAATAGAGGAATCTGGAAATTCATATGGCTCCCACATATTTTCACGATTACTTTGCGATCAAATGAACCACTTACATATGATACCAATTTCCCTTTGTCTCGCGATAGTTTACTTATCCGAGGTTTGATCGTCGGTATCTCTGCATACCTAGTTCAACCTTGTTACCGATAAGTACTCTTTTTCTCGTTCCTGTGATATGTGATCCCTTGTGATCCAGTCACATGCTTGCAAGCTAATTGGATGACATTCCACCGAGAGGGCCTAGAGTATATCTATCCGTCATATGGATGGACAAATCCCACTCTTGATCCATGTGCCTCAACACATACTTTCCGAACACTCAATGCCCCCTTTATAGCCACCCAGTTACGGTGTGGTGTTTGATGTCATCAAAGCATCCATCCGGTGATGGTGATTAGCATGATCTCATGGTCGAAGGATTTAGGTTACTATGTATTTGAAAGCTTATAGCAACTGAACTATATTAAATGACTTGATTTTTATGCTATTCTTAACTATAGGAGTATGTCCATCACACCATTCTCCTAATGATATGATCCTGTTGTTAATAACATCTCAATGTTCATGATCAGGAAACCATGATCATATATTAACCAACAAGCTAGTTTAACAAGAGGCTTTACTAGGGACTCTTTTATGTTTACAAATCACACAAGTATTAATGTTTCCGGTTAATACAATTATAGCATGGTATGTAAACATTTATCATAAGCATGAAGATATGATAATAACCTATTTATTATTGCCTCTTGGGCATATCTCCAATAGTCTCCCACTTCCACTAGAGACAATAATCTAGTTTCAAATCTTTGTGTATTCAACACCTATGGCTTTCTGGTGTTGTATTTACATGATTGCTAGTGGTCAACTGATCTTCACATCTGACTCTTTTAGGTCCGTGTGTAATTGCATGTCTTTGCGTCTCTACGCATCACTCATTCTCTAATAAGATGGCTTTGTATAAATTTGGTCCTTTGGTGAGACCTTTGGTTCCTTGGGGTTAAAACATGTTGATAATATTATCGTACAATATATCTTCATGGTAATATCCCGCTGTGAACCACACCTAGTTTTATAACAAACTAATTGACACAAATACCCTCTTTTGCTGTTACAATAACAGTCATATACTTAGCCTTTTGTTGTAGTATCCATCACAATGTCTTAAATTTGTAAATCATCCAAATCCATCATGGAATCTCCTTTCCATTACATTGTGCCACTCATAGTTTAAATGAGATAAACTTAATTTGTACTTCGTGACAAAAATAGTATCAATGTAACTCTTTACAATGAACTATCTATCTATTTGTCACCTCTACAAAAACAACATATTCTTAGTTCTTTCAGAAGATCATAAGAATATCTTTACTATCGTCCAATAATCATCTTATGAATCATTTTGGTATATGCTCATAACATTTGGAGTATAGGTGTACATATCACATTATGATTGGAAAATACTCTTTGTGATTTCATTCATCAAGTATCAAAAATACTTGAATCTTTGTTTCACTTATAAAGTGTCGATACACTTGAATTTAGATTTAATCCTTTCTGTGTGGCAAGAACCTTTCTTGTAATTTCCATATTGAACTCATTCAATATCTCATCTATGTACATTTGGCACAACCATATTAGCGTCTCAATCTATCTATATAGATATTGATGCCAAATATTCAGGTTTTTCCTAAGTCTTTCATCGAGATGAAATTCTTAACATGTGTTAATAAAAGATACATCATTTCCAATCAACAATATGTCTTCCACATAATGTATTAGAAATATGTATTAGTGCTCCCACTTAATTTCTTGCAAATGCAAACATCTTCATCGTCTCTGATGAATTTAAACTCTTTTAACAGTTTCATCATGGTGAAGATTCCAACTCCGCGATGCTCACTTCAACCATTGTAGTTTGAATACGCTTTTAACATCCTTTGAATTAACAAAACCCTATGGACCATGTTATGCACACGTCCTAGGTAACAATTCTATTAGAAGAACTTGTTTTGTTTATTCAACTACCACATAACAAAATTATATGTAGTAGTTGCTACATTAATCCGTATAGACTAAACATCACTATGAAAGATCAAATCTTGTCATAGTCAACCTTTGAATATTGTTGTAAACTTTTTCCCAACATGTCGACTATTTCATAGATGTGAAACATCCATGTCTATTTGTTTATAGATCCAAACACGACTGTAAGGTTTTACACCTTTCCAGAGGGTCTTTTAAGTTCAAAGCTTGATTTATCGTGTATGGAACTATCACGGATTTTATGGCTCCAAGCCATTTGACGGAGTCAGGGCCCATTATCGCTTCTTTGCATGTAGTCGATTCATTATTGTCAAATCATGATTCAACCCTCAAATTTTGGTATTTGATTGTTTATCCGACCTACTTGGTTCAATAGGAACTTAGACTTCCGTGACCACAACCTTTGAGACTCGTGAGACATGAGCATTGTTGCTGCCTCTGGAACACTTTTCGGCGCTGCGCAACTTTTCACATATAGCTAAGGTTCTTTTAACCTTATCAAAGTTCTATTGTCCTCCCACTTAACTTTTCACGGAAAATTCCTTTCTCAAAGAAACTTGACGTTCTAAGCGACAAACATTTTTTTCTTTGGTGTTATGGAGGAATACTCAACGATTATTCGAAATAAAATACAAAGATATGTTCATCTGATTTTGGTTGCAAACATCTTTCTTATGCATAGCATACCAATGTTTAAGAAAGGACAACTTGGGTTTTATCCCAAACCATAACTTTATATGGTGTCATTTCAAAGTATTATGATGGAGCTCTTTTCAGTGGAAAACGGTAGTCTCTAAAGCTTTAATCTTTAAAATATAATGGCAGTTTTATAAATTACACCTTTGATCTTACCATGTCAAACAATGTTTCATTACATATCTTGAACGCTCCATACTCTTATGGTGTTTCAGTAAATGCAAATCCACAGAACGATTCCTCAAATCTAAGGTATTATGCTAAACTTGTAACTCAAATATCTTCCTTTATGATCCTATCATAAATTTTTTATTTTCTTGTTACATTGATTTTGCACTTCATCTTGAAAGTTTTTTGAACTTTTAAAATGTTTCACACTTCACCCTCATTAAGTAAATATTCATATATTCACTCAATTTTTTGGAGAAAGCATATGAAGTTGAAATACATCGCTCTTGACTACACGTAATAGACTTCATACATCAAATATGTACAAATTCCAATAATCTAGTCATTCGTTCCCTTTTGGCCTATGAACGGAGTTTTAATTATCTCTAGGAAAGTTTCATAAGTGTCATTTGATCAAAAATCAAAATACTCCAAAATTCCATCCACGTGGAGTTTCTTCATGTTTTCTTTCCAATATAATTTAAACGGCGATGTCACTTCCTAAGTGATCTTTCAATCAATTTGTCTTTCGAAATTTTTAGCACTAGTTTTAAGGATGTGATTTATCCAACGAGATTTGTAAATCATCCATATTTTATGGATTACGGCAATTATTTGAACAACCCTTTTGTTCTCATAATACCTGATAAAACAAATCTTGAAGGCAAGCTTTGATTTCAACGAGCAACACAATAACCCTTTATTTGTTCTCGATGAACATCATCAAATATTCTTTTGCTGGTTACTTAGGCCATTGTAGTTCATGAATTGTGTTGTTTTGTCCGACAATTCACACCAACAAATTCAGTATCTAATACTTAAGAACCACTTTATTTAACAAGCAAAGAATACATCCATAACACGTATATACTCTATATACCTAAGATGAACAATTCTGGTCTTTTCTTTTCTGTCATATATTTTTGAGATTCTCTTTCGGTATTTCCTTGTCTGTTTGAAAGAATCTATCAACATCAATAGTGGATCCATACACATGACACATATCCCAAAGCATGTATAGTTAAATACCAATGTCTTTGGACTTGCACTTTGAAGTAAATCACCATCATCAAATGTTTGGTGTTCTTTAAAATTCCATTATTTAGTAATCTTTTAGTGTAATAAACATTTTACCTACATCAAATATTCATCCTTATCATGGAACTATTCATGATCAAGCTACTTTAGATTATAATGGTGAATTGTGAGTATAATGTTGCTCTTTAAAACCTTTTGGAGGATTAGGACGACTAGCGTCTCCAACCTTTTGAAAATTCCCATCAAATATGAGAACATAAACTTTTCCATATTATACTCTATCATGTTATAATCAAAACATCGTTTCAGATATCGTAATATCTTCCACATATGATGTTCCTAGATAACCTTGATATTAAAACAATCTTTTAAATATCAAGAATCATGGAGATAAACATGATACTTATATACTAACACTGGAATTGTTACTCTTGATTTAATACCAATTATTAAACTTCAAAAGTTTGTGAAAGAGCATTTCCTATCCCTAGTGATTTTGGTGTTTTATAACAACACACATATCAGACTAATTATTTGCCAAGTGTATCGCAGGTGCATTGAAAAAGGTTTTGCAATGGTTAAACAACTGTCCAGAACTTTCTGCCAGGCGCGTTGCTACCGGACGCGGCAGTAGGTTTAGACCAGTTGTCAAAAAGCCACTGCCGGGATAGGTACTAAAAAGCGGTAGTACCGCATTTTAGTACCTAGCGCGACAGTAGCTTTTTGACCACTTGTCAAAAGCTACTGCTCGCCCCGGTACTAAAACGTGGTAGTACCGCATTTTAGTACCTGGCGTGGCAGTAGCCTTTTGTATGTTGGAAAAAGCCACTGGCTGCCTAGGTACCAAAATGCGGTAGTACCGCATTTTGCTACCTGGCGTGACAGAAAGTTTTTTTTCGACCAAGTTGCATATTCCATTGCCCGTCCGGTAGTACCGGTTCCCATAAGCGGTACTACCGCTTTACGGTAGCACCACGCTGTGATACCGCTGTGGCCAGGGCATATGAAGTTTGAAAGTTGCTCTTCCGGTACCAGGTCCGGTAGTACTGGAGTTTTCCGGTAGTGCCGCTTAAACTTTTAGTACTACTGCTGCATTAAAGGCTCCAACGGCTAGATCTCTTGGGACAAAGTGCTCATCCACATTAAAGTCAAGACCACCATTGGAGCCACCAAATCTTCAAGATCTCCTCAATCCACCATCCAAAGTCTTTGATCTTTGGGGAATCAAAGGAGGAGGACCCGATCTACTACTTCACCAAAAGAGATCTTCATTTCCCCCTCATTTCATTGAGGGACCCTTTGCTCTAGTGTTTTCTTGGAAACCCTAGTTCTTGTTTTGGTTCTTACAAGCTTGTCTTTGATTGCTTTGACAGCTTGCTTGTATTTGGGAGCCTCCGATTAAGTTGTGGATGTGTGCCCCAAACTTGTAAAGGTGTCGGCTTCCACCTTGAAGGTTGCCAATATAGTGGAAGGTGAATCGATCCCGTTGGGGTGAGATTCATCGGAGAACAAGGGAGGACTTTCGTGGTGTTGGTGGTTTGAAACCACCCCTCTCCAAACGTAGATGTACTTCCCCTCAAAAGGAAGGAACTACGGGAAACAAATCCTTGTGTCTCCGCATCCACCACTTTAGTTACTTCTATCCTTTACCGCACTTTACTTACTTGTTCTTACTTTGTGTTGTGGTAGCTCTTGCATAATTGTCATATAGGTAAATTCACCTTAGTTGCATTATCTAGAGAATTTACCTTATTGTCAAACCTTAATTTGAAAAATAAGAAAATTTGAAGTAGCACCTATTCACCACCACCCCCTCTTGGTGCCCATACGATCCTTTCAATTGGTATCAGAGCCTCGGCTCTTTATTTGGTCTTTACCGCCTAAGAGAATATGGGTAGCCAAGAAGGGGAAGGTGATGGTGAGCATACTACGGTGACCATGGAAGATCTCAAAAACTTGGAAACAAGATTGAGATCTTCCTTGGTCAACGAAGTCAAGAAGATACTTGCGCAACTTCTTAAAGACAAAGATGGCTCATCATCCCTTTCTCCTCAAGGGGATCCTCCATCCGTTTTACCTAAAGCGGATACTCCCATATCCCCCGAGGATAGAATGGTTAGGGGTAAACAAGACAACACTAATTCCTCCACACAAAATGATGGTGGGAAGGGTGAGCACCGTGATTCATGGTACTATCCCGACCCTCCAATCCCTCACCCTCATGTATACAATAGAGGTGACCCACCTAATCTTGAAGAATCCGCTACCTTTGCTCAATGTCAATCACTAATGAGAACTCATATGCGTAGCTCTTGCATTGAATTATGGAACATCATCGAGCATGGACTCTTTATTGGGGATCCAAACAACTTGACAAGAAGAGAGGTTGTCAATAATCAACTCAATATCACTGCTTTGCATATGATTCAACAAGGATTGGGGACAAAGGATTATCCACACATTGAGCACTTTAGCATTGCCAAGGAAGCTTGGGATGCCATCACTGTTTTGTTTATTGGAAATGAGAGTATGAGTAGGAATCGATATGATGCTCTAAGCAATGAAGCCGAAGGCTTCTACATGAAAGAAGGTGAAGATCACGAAGACATGTACCGAAGTCTCAAGACCACCGCCACCGCTTTTAGAAATGTGGGTGCCTCACATGTGGATGATGCATGGATAAAAAGGAAATATGTGAGTGCACTCATGCCTTTTGAGCCCACCGACTTGAAGAGCCTACAAGGAAGACACAACTACCATATCATGACCTCAAATGAAGTTATGCAAGATATGGTCGCCTTCAAAGTAGCCGCTAAGAATGCCAAAGATGCTCGTGCTCGTGCCCTTGGTATGAGCAATGTTGTCAATGTTGCGTTAAAGGCCAAAGTTGTGGACCATGGGGATGAAGATGATAGTGATGAAGGCCTCTCCATGGACCATCCCGGTGAAGTCAAGATTGCTCATGGTCAATATCTGGCCTTCTATGCAAAGAACTTTTGGAAGAACCCCGCCAAGGCCAAGATGGAAATGCAACGGAGAAGCAACCCAAATGGGAAAAGAGAGAATACCACTAGGTTGAGAACTTGCTTCAATTGTGGTGACCGCTATCACTTTGTGGCAAGTTGCCCCTATGAGAAGAGAGAAGATCATGGTGGTAAGCTTGTGTTGAAGAAGACTCTCAAAGGATCTCACAAGAAACCCTTCATCAAGAAGAATCACATCAACAAGAAGCCGGGAGAAATTGTCTTGATCACTCATAAAGAATACTCCTCCGACGATGAAGATGATGAGTAAGAAGAAACGTCTAATAATATGGCGGCCCTAGCCACTACTTCTACTCCGACTTTCTCACTCTTCGATTCTCCAAATGAGAATTCCCCCATCAAGAACGTCACTTGCCTTATGGAAAGAGGAATGGATGTATCCTCATCTTCTCACTCTACTCTCTTAGACAATGATGAAATTGATGATGAGATATCTCTTGATGTTAAAAAGGAATTAATTGCCTTTGATGAGTTTATGACTAACCTACAAGGAGATGCTAAGATACATTTTGTAAACATCTTAGATCAACTTTCTCATACACAAGAGCTTCTAGATGTAAGATGTAAACTTGGGCATGAACACATGATTGAGCTAGAGGCTTTAAACATTGCTCTAGAAGAAGAACAAGAAACTAGGTTGTCACTTGAATTAAAACTTGAAGGGCTTGATGAGGCCAATGACACTATTGTTAACAAACTCATCAAAGAGCGTGATCATGCTATTGCTAAATACAAAAGGGATAAAAAGGACAAGATTGAGTTTGGTGTGGTTCATGAAAAACTTGTCGAGGACTTTAGTTTGCTTAACAAGGCTCACAAGGCTTTGGAAAGTGAACTCTTGTCACTCACAAAGTCCCATGAAATGCTTCAAACTCAATTGGCCAATATTCCTTCACCTAGTAACTTCATTCCATCTAGGATTACAACTATTTTTGAAGAAAATTCTAGGTTGAAGGGGGAGCTTGCCAAGGCCACATTTCCACAAGGCAACAAGTCCATTGATGATCTCTTGAGTAAGAAAAGACCTTGTGGTGAAAAAGGGGGCATTGGTTTTGTTTCCAAAACCAAGAAGAAGAACAATAAGAAGAAGAAGGCCAAGCCCGCACAAGAGACCAACAAGACCATTGTGGATAGTAAGACCACAAGTGGTAAAACTATGTCTCATGATGACTTTGCGGGAAGTGCTAACCCTCACTATGTTCTAATGCGTGATTATTATGGTGATGTGTATGCATAATATGTTGGCCCTTATGATGGTTATATTGCTTGGTCTATTTGGGTTCCCAAGACCCTTGTTGCTAACAAAAGAGGACCCATTGAAAAATGGGTACCTAAAAATTAGCTTGATATTTTGTAGACTTATGCTTCCGGCGGGTCAAAGTGGGTGCTTGATAGTGGTTGCACAAATCATATGACCGGAAGCTCGTCTATTGTCAAGGAGTTAAAGCCAAATGATGATCAAATCTCCGTGACATATGCCGACAAATCAAAGTCTAAGGTAATGGGTTTTAGCAAGTAGTGGTTGCTCACGACATTACACTCGTGAACGTCATGCTTGTTGAGACCCTTGGATACAATTTACTTTAAGTCCTTGCTCTTGGAAAGATGGGCTTTGCCGTCTTTATTAATGTTGATATTGTGGTCCTCTTGTGGAGCAAGTCTCTCAAGGTCGCTTTCATTGGGTACGTCGAACATGACTTGTATGTGGTGGACTTTTCGGAGCAATCCTCTACAAGTATGATGTGCTTATTCGGAAAGGCCGATGTGGGTTGGCTATGGCATTGCCGACTAGCCCATGTCAATATGAGAACTTTGCAAAGTCTCCATAAGGAGGGCCATATTGTTGGACTAAAATAAAATGTTTCCTTTGCCAAAGATCGTGTTTGCAGGGCATGTGTTCTAGGGAAGATGCATAATGCTCCTCACAAGCCTAAGAACCGTATCAAGTCTACCAATATCTTGGAACTCCTCCATGTGGATCTCTTTGGTCCTCCATCTCATGCAAGTCTTGGTGGGAAGAAATATTGTTTGGTGATCGTTGATGACTTTTCAAGATACTCATGGGTATACTTCTTCAAGTTGAAGAGTGAGACCCAAAAGACCTTCATCGACTTCATCAATATGGTCCAACGACAATACAATCTTCCCGTGTTGATCATAAGAAGTGACAACGGCACCGAGTTCAATAACTACACCTTGAATGATTTTCTTAGTGATGAGGGGATAAAACATCAATATTCCGCTACATACACCCCTCAACAAAATGGTGTGGACGAAAGGAAGAACCGGACTCTTATTGAGATGGCTAGGACCATGTTGGCGGAGTTTAAATCTCCATCAACTTTTGGGACGAAGCCATCTCCACCGCTTGCCATGATTCAAACCGGCTCTACCTCCGCAAAGAAATCAACAAGACTCCATATGAAATTCTTACCGGTAACAAGCCCAACATATCTTACTTCCGGGTGTTCGGTTGTAAGTGTTTATATCTCATAAAAGGTGTCCGTTTGTCTAAATTCGAGTCTAAAGCATTAGAGGGTATTTTTTTGGCTATGGTCTCGAAACTCACACTTATAGAATCTATGATAAGCTCTCCGGAGCCGTCATAGAATCTTGTAGTGTGACCTTCGAAGAATATGATGGTCCCCAAGGGGGGCGTGTTGATGCTTGTGATGCAGATGATGAAATGCCTCAGGATGCCATAGGAAGAATGGGTGTGGGATATATCCGCCCCGTTGAGGAACCCCTTATGGAGGATCGAGAAGAACTATGCTCCACTCAAGTGGAGCCCTCATCTTCACAACCTCAACATTCTCCATCCACCGAAGAGGACATTGAATCAAGCCAAAGACAAGATGTGGACCCTCAACATGGTGATCAAAGTGATAACTCTAGTCAAGGAGAGCTTGATTCATTCGCCAGGATGTCAAGTGGTGCCAAGGCAATTACTCAAGTAAGATCCGTACAAACTGCTTTGAGACAAGCTCAAATTGATGCCAGAAGAGCACTTGATCAAGACCAAGGTCAATCTTTGCCTCCCAATGTAGAGGATGATTCCAATGATGATCAAGGTCAAGATGACGGTCAAGACGAGGATCAAAATGATGAAGAGGGTCCCCCAAGAAACAACACGGAGATCCACGCTCGTCGTGAAGCTATAAAGGAAAGAATGTTGGAATTAAGAGACCACACTCTACAAAATGCTGTTGGTGACCTAAGGAAAGGCATTTCCACAAGAGCACAATTGAAGAGCTTCAGTGAACATCAAGCTCACATATCCATGATTGAACCTAAGAAAGTGTGGGAGGCTCTTGAAGATTCGGATTGGTTGGAAGCTATGCACAAAGAGCTCAACAACTTTGAGAGAAACAAAGTATGGAAGTTAGTTGAGAAGCCAAAAGATTGCCGCAATGTTATTGGAACAAAGTGGATATTCAATAACAAGCAAGATGAGAATGGAATTATAGTAAGGAACAAGGCTAGATTGGTTGCACAAGGGTATTCTCAAATTGAAGGCATTGACTATGGAGAGACTTATGCACCCGTGGCTCGCCTTGAGTCCATCTGTATCCTTCTTGCTTATGCGGCACATCATAACTTCAAGTTGCAACAAATGGATGTAGTAAGTGCATTTCTTTATGGACCATTAAATGAATTAGTATATGTTAAGCAACCCTGGGATTTGAGGACCCCAACTTCCCAAACCATGTCTATAAACTTGATAAGGCGCTCTATGGGCTCAAGCAAGACCCACGCACGTGGTATGAGCACCTTAGAGAATTATTGTTTGACCGTGGATTTGAGGTTGGGAAAATCGATCCCACTATTTTTACTAAGAGGGTCAATGGGGAGATTTTTGTAAGCCAAATATATGTTGATGATATTATCTTTGGCTCATCTAACAAAGCTTTTAATGATGAATTCTCAAAGCTTATGTTCCGAATGTCTTTGATGGGAGAGTTGAGAGTATTTCTTGGCTTTGAGATCAAGCAAGTTAGAGGAGGGACATTCTTCAATCAAGCCAAGTATACTCAAGATATGCTCAAGAGATTCAAAATGCAAGATTTAAATGGAGCTCCTACTCCCATGGCTACAAAGACTCATCTAGAACAAAATCCAAATGGTAAAGATGTGGATCAAAAGGTATACCGTTCCATGATTGGTTCTTTGCTTTACCTTTGTGCATCTAGACCCGACATTGTGTTAAGTGTAAGTGTGTGTGCAAGATATCAAGAGGCTCCTAAGGAAAGCCATTTAATGGCGGTCAAGAGACTCTTTCGATATTTAGTTCATACCCCATTTTATGGTCTTTGGTATCCTCGAGGCTCAACATTTGCTCTTTGTGGATACACGGATTCGGATTGGGCGGGTGATAAGGATGATAGAAAATCAACATCCGGGGCTTGCCAATTTCTTGGTAGGTCCTTGGTATGTTGGTCTTCTAAGAAGCAAAATTGTATATCTCTCTACCGAAGTTTAGTATGTCGTTGCCGCTAGTGCTTGCACTCAATTGCTATGGATGAGGCAAACTTTAAAGGAATATGGTGTCCATTGTGACAAAGTGCCTCTTCTATGTGACAATGAAAGTGCCATCAAGATTGCATACAACCCGGTGGATCACACAAGGACAAAGCATATTGAGATTCGTCATCACTTCATTAGAGATCATGTTGCTCAAGGTGATATTGATCTATCCTATGTGTCAACCAAATATCAACTTGCCGATATCTTCACGAAGCCACTTGATGAAGCAAGGTTTTGCTACTTGAGGAATGAACTAAATATCATAGATTCAAGGAGCTTGACTTGATTATCTTGCACTCTCACCTAATATTCGACCCATATTTAGTTTAGGTGTAGGCATGGAAATAGGGGGAGTGCAGTCCTAATTGATTGGACCACCCCTCCCCCCATTATGCGCAAAGTAAACAAAACCATTCCTCTTAATATCATTTTTTGATATGTGAGCTTAATGATGAGTTTCGGTAATGGACCCAAGATATATCTTCGTGGTGCCAAGCCGAGTATACTCAAACATGGTGGCCTAGGACACCGCCCCCTCTCATTCGAGAGGTTGATGTGCTTACTCATGTTTGTCACTTTTGAATTGGTTCTTACTCGTGTTTTTCATCCTCTAGTTGGTTTTGTTCTTTTGGCCGTGCACTCACATTTGGCTCTTCATATGTTTTTAGTAATTTTTGAGTGCATTGGCCCATATCAGTGTGACTCTCTAAACCCAAGCCATTCTTATCCCTCGACAAAACTCATCTACTCTGCACAAGAACCTTATACTTTATGTATCCTGGCTCTCTGTTCTGGTGATTACGGTACTACCGGTGCTAACTAGCGGTACTACCGCCAAACGGTACTACCGTAAAAGGCTAGCGGTACTACCGCGTATCGATCAGTTTCCAGGATCTTGTCTGGAAACTTCCCAGGTGTGGTACTACCGGTAGCTTCCTACGGTACTACCGCCTAGCGGTACTACCGCTCGTGGCTCCGGTACTACCGCTCGTGCGTTTCGGTTAAGACTGGAGATGTGGGAGAGGCACCTCTTAGTGCCTCATTAGTCCCCCGTCGCCACTCCTCACCACCGCCACCGCCGGAGCAGGAGAACACCGCCGGAGCCCCGTCCCTCTTCTCCTTTTCCCGGATTCACATCGGATCCGGCCTCCTCGCGGGCTCCTCTTCATTCTCCACCGCCATGGACCCAGGTACTACCGCCCTCCTCCTCTTCTCACTTGTTTTATCCATTGAATCTAGGGTGACTTTGATTCTTGGCTAAAACACGTATTCTTGAGGTTGTACCGTGTGCTATCTACCAGATCTACCTCTTAGACGGATGGAATTCTTGTTTTACATCGATTTTACTGCCCGTACATGGATCTATGTCTCAGATATGCACTGTGGTCGCTGGCCGGTAGTACCGGGAATATTTTTCCCAGACTACCGCTAGTTATCTTGACTACCGTGCAGATCCGTACCGCCTGCATCGACAGCAAAAATTTTTAAACCAAGAGTTCCATCATCTGTTTGTCTCGGGTTCTTGTGCCCTTACCCCTATGTTATCTCCCTCGTTCTTTGACAGGTGCAGGGGGTTCCCAGGGATCTCACAAACGCTCCAAATCTCACTATGAGATTGAGGACTATAGTCAGAGTCAGAGACTGAGTCAGAAGAGGAGATCATGCCTCAACCTAGCGCCCGTTTAAAACTTTAAACAACTCGTGGTCGTCGGGGTGGGGGGTCAAGCAAAGTGCTGGTCGTGGTAAGGCTCCTCCACCTCCTCCTCCCTCCGGTCCTCGCAAGAGCCACAGTTCAGGGCCATCTGGGCCAAAGCTGCTATCTGATTTGTTTGAGACAGAATTTCATGAACTGTGGACTGTCAATCCATATGTGGCTGCTCAATATCAAGCTCGGCAAGGTAGCCTTTTCTATACGGATTTCCAGGAGCGGGTGTTCCATGAGATACTCGTGAAAGATGGCAAACTTGTGGTCCCTCAAAAGTGGATCGAGATGAATCATGTGAGGAAGAACCTGCAATACTTTGGTGAATCTCTTGAGATTTGCACCAACATTGGCTTGCTTCTCATTATGGAGTTCCGGTGCAACTATGACCCAATGCTCATTACTCAGTTCTATGCAACCGTTCACTTTGCCAAGAATCAGACTCGGACACTCACCTGGATGACCGAGGGTGTTGTCAAGCAAGCAACGTTGGCTGAGTTCGCGGCTATTCTCGGGTACAAAGACCTTGGCAAGGACACTCCCGTTGGCTTTCGGTGCCACAACAATGATCGCCCCAAGAAGAAGGATGCTCTTGCACCACTGTACATCCGGGGGCGCGGTATCCCTGGAAAGATCAAAGGGCTTCTACCTACATATGACATCTTGCATCGCATTTTCCGTGAGACTGTCGCCCCCCGAGCAAGGAATGTTGATGAGATACATGCCTTCATGGTGGATATCATGCTCGCCACCTTTCACCACCGTGACTCCGGTCAACCTATGGATGTGATGGATGTTATTTGGAATGAAATGGTTTGTGCCACTTTTCAAAGGAGGGTGCCTCCTTTTGATCCATATATCATGGCTCTCATTATTAGCAAGTGCCCCGTGATTGCCCGTGGCATGCCTTATCTTCGCCTTGTCACTCACCTCCACAAGAATCTATTGATCAAGACCCATCTCAAACCACGCAATGCCGATGGTCAGATTGTTGATGAGGATGGGAACCCTGTTGAGGAGGGATCCGATGATGCTGATGATGCCCAGAAGGATGCTGACTTTGTGGTCTCACGTCGCAAGCCTGCTCAGCCATCTTGGGCCAAGAGGATTGAGGCCAAACTCAAGAAGGTATTCTGCTTCCAAGTGGACAATCAGAAACGCATGTACGAGGCCCATGTCTATGCCAAGAAGTCATGTGCTCGTCAGAAGGAAATGATGGAGGCTCAAGGTTTGACCGTCTCCAAGGGCTCCGAGAACAACATTACCCCAGAAGACCAATGGATCTCCAAGCACACCCACTGGGATGATGATGCCACCTCCTCCTTCCGTGCCCTGCCAACTCATGATGATGCATGGGATGATTATGATGACGAGTGATCTCCGGGACGTTAGTGTTGCTCTTGTCCCCTTTTTGGCGTCTTGATGCCAAAGGGGGAGAAGTTGCACATTAGGTATGCGGGATTTGCGAGGGGAAAGTCACAAGCTCATTCTTGCCATTGATTCTTATTCGCTTGTGAACTTTATTTGCTTGCCTCTTATTATGTGTGACTTATTATGTGTGAACTAACTATTTGTGCTATGTATGGTGAGACTATGTGGTTATCGTATGGATCCATCTTGTGTGTAATATGGCTATTCTCATTTGGATCCATCTTATGTGGTGTATGTGACGACCTTCCCCATTCCTAATCAATATTGGTCATCACATGTTATTTAGCAAAGGTATGTGCTCTAAGTGCAACTTCTACTCCCAGTTAACTTGTTAGATAGAATGGGGCTTGATTCTACATATCCAGGGGGAGCCCCATCTCTATCTTGTCATCATTGGATTACCCTGCAAAATGTGGGTTGTCATCAAACACCAAAAAGGGGGAGATTGAAAGAGCATTTCCTATCCCTAGTGATTTTGGTGTTTTATAACAACACACATATCGGACTAATTATTTGCCAAGTGTATCACAGGTGCATTGAAAAAGGTTTTGCAATGGTTAAACAACTGTCCAGAACTTTCTGCCAGGCGCGGTACCAACTACCGGACGCGGCAGTAGGTTTAAAACAGTTGTCAAAAAGCCACTGCCGGGCTAGGTACTAAAAAGCGGTAGTACCGCATTTTAGTACCTAGCGCGACAGTAGCTTTTTGACCACTTGTCAAAAGCTACTGCCCGCTCCGGTACTAAAATGCGGTACGCGGAAGAGGCTTTTTCCAACCTATAAAAGGCCACTGCTCGCCCCGGTACTAAAACGTGGTAGTACCGCATTTTAGTACCTGGCGTGGCAGTAGCCTTTTGTATGTTGGCAAAAGCCACTGGCTGCCTAGGTAGAAAAATGCGGTACTACCGCATTTTGCTACCTAGCGTGACAGAAAGTTTTTTTTCGACCAAGTTGCATATTCCATTGCCCGTCCGGTAGTACCGGTTCCCATAAGCGGTACTACCGCTTTACGGTAGCACCACGATGTGATACCGTTGTGGCCAGGGCATATGAAGTTTGAAAGTTGCTCTTCCGGTACTAGGTCCGGCAGTACCGGAGTTTTCCGGTAGTACCGCTTAAACTTCCGGTACTACCGCTACATTAAAGGCTCCAACGACTAGATCTCTTGGAGGGGTATAAATACCCCTCCACCTACCTTGGGACAAAGTGCTCATCCACATTAAAGTCAAGACCACCATTGGATCCACCAAATCTTCAAGATCTCCTCAATCCACCACCCAAAGTCTTTGATCTTTGGGGAATCGAAGGAGGAGGACCCGATCTACTACTTCACCAAAATAGATCTTCATTTTCCCCTCATTTCATTGTGGGCCCCTTTGCTCTAGTGTTTTCTTGGAAATCCTAGTTCTTGTTTTGGTTCTTACAAGCTTGTCTTTGATTGCTTTGACAACTTGCTTGTATTTGGGAGCCTCCGATTAAGTTGTGGATGTGTGCCCCAAACTTGTAAAGGTGTCGGTTTCCACCTTGAAGGTTGCCGATATAGTGGAAGGTGAATGGATCCCGTTGGGGTGAGATTCATTGGAGAACAAGGGAGGCCTTTCGTGGCGTAACCACCAGCTCTCCAAACGTAGACGTACTTCCCCTCAAAAGGAAGGAACTACGGAAAACAAATCCTTGTGTCTCCGCGTCCACCACTTTGGTTACTTCTATCCTTTACCGCACTTTACTTACTTGTTCTTACTTTGTGTTGTGGTAGCTCTTGCATAATTATCATATAGGTAAATTCACCTTAGTTTCATTATCTAGAGAATTTACCTTATTGTCAAACCTTAATTTGAAAAAGAAGAAAATTTGAAGTAGCACCTATTCACCCCCCCCCCCTCTAGGTGCCCATACGATCCTTTCAGTTTGCAATAGGACTTTTAAACTTTAGATTAACACTTCAAAATAATACGATACTAGTTCGTAAAGTAACTAACCAGAATTCTATAGTTATATTATCTCAATTATAACTAAGCGCAAGGTGGTAAATGTATGCCAATGACTACAACAACTATGCAAATTCACTTTGATTTAATTTATGATAAATAGTGTTCAACTTTTAATTATATTTTTGTTGAACTCCCACTCAAAATAATATCCCTCACATTGTTTTAGTGATTACATGAACCAAATCCACTATACCAAGTCCGATCATCACGTGACATGATGTAGTTTCAAAGGCGAACAATCATCATGTTCATCATATCATCTATATGACTCATGCTTTACCTTTCGGTATTTTGTGTTCCGAGACCATGTCTGTACATGCTAGGCTCGTCAAGATCAAACCTTAGCTTCCGCATGAGCAAATCTGGCTTGCTCCCATTGTATACACTCACAGAATCTAACACACCCGATCATCACGTGGTGCTTCGAAACAACGAGCTTTAGCAATGGTGCCTAGTAAGGATGAACACTTTATAACTTGATATTTTCTGAGAGGGGTCATCTTATAATGCTACCGTCGCGAACTAAGCAATACAAGATGCATAAAAGGATCAACATCACATGCAATTCATAATATGTGATATGATATGGCCTTTCTTATTGTGCTTCCGATCTCCATCTTCAAGCACGAACATGATCTCCATCATAAACGGCATGGCGTCAAGGTCAATGGCGCCGCTCCATGGTTGTCGTCCACCAAAATCAACTATTACAACTACTTTGAATAATAGACACACAGGTCTTAACGAAATTAAAAGACAACCATATGGCTCCTTCCGGTTGTCGACTTACAATAAGGAACATTGCATACATCATATATAATCACAATCATGGACATATCACATCACAGCACATCCCTGCAAAACAAAGTTAGACGCCTCTAATTTTCTTTGCATGTTTTACGTGGTTTGGGGCTTTCAATAAGTGTCGTTCTAACTTACGAACAAGAACCACTTCGTTGATACTAGTATTGTCAATCACTTCGTTGATTCGCCTAAGCCAGAGCGAGTATGGTGGAGTAGAGGGATCCCTGGCGATCTAGGGTTTAGAGGTAGCTAGCAACTAGAGTTTAGCTAGTCGGTAGCGGTTTAGAGGAGATCTAGATTGGTCGCAACTAGAGAGGGGGGCGGCGGCCAACCTAGGGTTTCTTGGGCGCCTAGGGCAAGGGGGGTACCTTGGGGTGCACCCCCACCCCTCCTTATATAGGTGGGGGGAGTCCAAGGGTGTTCCCAACCCAGGTGGAATCCTTCCCTAACTTAGAAACCCTCCCTAACTCGGAAACCATGTTGGGATTTGACTTTTTCAAACTGCCATTTTGACTTTTAAATTAGAGTTTGATTTCTCTCTTCTAAGTGTCCAGCCAAGTGACCTAGGACATGATGCAACCATTACACTTTTTCATGACACATCCATGTACCCTTCCCCTTCCGGATCGGTGAACCTTCTAGACCCTTCTAGAACATTCCGGTGAAAACACCGGAATCATTCCCGAACTCAGAAATTTGACTTTCCTTATATGAATCTTATTCTTCGGACCATTACGGATCTCCTCGTGATATCCCGGATCCCATCCGAGACTCCGAACAACATTTGGTCTCTTTACTCACATTCCATATCTAATAAACAACATTGAATCCTTAAGTGTGTCTCCCTACGGTTCGTGAATTACGCGGACATGATCGAGACACTTCTCTGATCAATAACCAATAGAGGAATCTGGAAATTCATATGGCTCCCACATATTTTTACGATTACTTTGTGATCAAATGAACCACTTACGTACGATACCAATTTCCCTTTGTCTCGCGATAGTTTACTTATCCGAGGTTTGATCGTCGGTATCTCTGCATACCTAGTTCAACCTCGTTACCGATAAGTACTCTTTTTCTCGTTCTTGTGATATGTGATCCCTTGTGATCCAGTCACATGCTGGCAAGCTAATTGGATGACTTTCCACCGAGAGGGCCCAGAGTATATCTATTCGTCATATGGATGGACAAATCCCACTATTGATCCATGTGCCTCAACACATACTTTCTGAACACTCAATGCCACCTTTATATCCACCCAGTTACGGTGTGGTGTTTGATGTCATCAAAGCATCCATCCGGTGATGGTGATTAGCATGATCTCATGGTCGAAGGATTTAGGTTACTATGTATTTGAAAGCTTATAGCAACTGAACTATATTAAATGACATGATCTTTATGCTATGCTTAACTATAGGAGTATGTCCATCACACCATTCTCCTAATGATATGATCTTGTTGTTAATAACATCTCAATGTTCATGATTAGGAAACCATGATCATATATTAACCAACAAGCTAGTTTAACAAGAGGCTTTACTAGGGACTCTTTTATGTTTACAAATCACACAAGTATTAATGTTTCCGGTTAATACAATTATAGCATGGTATGTAAACATTTATCATAAGCATGAAGGTATGATAATAACCTCTTTATTATTGCCTCTTGGGCATATCTCCAACACGAGGCAGCGGCCAGGGGCTCCACACCCCTCCCAGGCGCGGGGCAGGGCCCACCCGCGCCTAGGGTGGGTCTGGCCGCCCTGGCCAGCCTCTCCGGCTCCCCTCTAGAATTTTTGTTCCCCACGGAAAGTAATTTACTTTGGCGTTTGTCCCGTCCAATTCCGAGAATATTTCTTTACTAACTTTTCTGAAACCAAAAACAGTAGAAAACCTGCATCTGGCACTGTTGCAACTTTTTAATAGGTTAGTACCAGAAAACATGTAAAAAGCACTTCAAAGTGTAGACAAGTAAAGCAAAGTATATACTAAACAAGCATGGAGAATCAAAAATTATAGATACGTTTCCAACGTATCAGCATCCCCAAGCTTAACTCCTGCTCGTCCTCGAGTAGGTAAGTGATAAAAGATTAATTTTTGAGGTGACATGCACCCTCACAATAAAGATCCAACCATTTGCAAGCATTGAAAGCTGGGATCAAAGAACTCTAAACATGTGCATGAAAGATGGAGTTCTAACAATAGGACATAGTAACTATGCATGCAACATGACAAGCTACAAACAAAGATCATGAATAACATGCATTGAAAAACATTTGTTTGTTTCATATACACAAAACATAGCATAGTGGCAATCATCTTGTCCCTCATAGAGTAGCAATATAGATGCATAGGACACCTTCAAAGTTCACAAGGATGACTAGAAACAAATAGCACAAGAACAAGTAATATCACAATATGCATCAGTTAATAAGCTTTGGAACACTGCACACAGAATGACAACTATGCTCTCTTAATGGTGCCTAAAGGTAGAAGGTGGAGACTCAATAATGGTGAAATAAAGGCCTTTTTTGTAAAGGAAGCAGGGATTACAAGTTTCAAAAAGAGCTTCCAAAAATTATGGTACTTGTTAGCTTTCAGCCCACATTGCCCCTATCATAAGCATCTTGAAGTGATTAAGGTTAAAGTGGCAAAGATGGAGTATATGTTTGACGAAGTATAAGTTGGAAATCTCAAGTCCCTTGAATACGAGGGCCACACCTCATGCATACTCAACTTTGGGTCCAGGTAAGTTCTTGTCATTGTAAGTATTTGCATATCATTGAGAACCGTCAATGGGGTACCCCTTGCACATGGTACAGGAGCTTTCCCATAACCAAAATGACAAGGCAAGCCGACAATGAGCATCTTAGCAATCTTCTTATTTACCATATGCATAGCTTTTTATTGAGGATGCTTCATAGATAGCTCACTATGGTGATGTTGCAAGTTTCCACCATGATTAGGCATGGCTTAGGCTAGAGGACCAGGCGTTTGTCTAACACAGAATACAAACTCCATGGACTTACAAGTTCCCTATTTATTTCACACCGGTGACATCCATAGACAAAAGAACATGATATCAACTGAGTACAAAGTAAAAGTGCAATGTTGAAAACGTTCCCCGTGACAGCACAATTCTGCTAATTCCAACTTATAAGTGCAAGCATATACAACAAAGTTGTCACAATGGTTCAAGTTTATTAGGGGCAAAGAATATAAAGTGTGTCATCAAGTTCGTGAGGGCTTTAATCACTAAGTTTTCACATAACAAAATAGTTTTTAATTGGAAGATAGTTGAAAACAAGAATATACTTGGAATGGTGTAACACACCATGCATAGGAGTTTGTAGTGGACACTTTGGAATAACTTGGTTTCTTGGAAGTTGGAAGCATGAGTAGAACTTACTCATACAAGTGGAGGCTAGCAAAATACTGGGAGCAACCAACTAAGAGGGCATAATGGCCATAATCATACAGTGCAACAAAGCATTACTAATCAAAGCAAAGAGTGGTACTACAAGTCAAGGACTAAATGATCATAGAGGCTAATGGTGACTTGTCATAGTCATAACATGGTATGATCATGTGCCAAGTCAACCCAAGCAAAGCATCAAAGGAGAATACCACAATACTATGCTTTTGCATGCTAAAACAACACATAATTTCTTCAAGGCACACTAAGCAATCCCAATTGTCTGGAACAAGACATGCTACAACAATAATCACTAAGCATAAGGTCAAAATGACACCTAGCATGCCATTCTAAAGTCTAAGTCACAGTCAATGCAAGCTCCTCTTGCACTTCAAGCAAGAACTTACTACTCTTTTCCAACACCAAGCAACTTATTTGCAAAACAACACAACGAGAACGGGGGTCCAAACTTCTTTATTCAAGCAAACTAAACAACCTAAGCAAAGCAAACGAAAACTAAGACGCTCCAAGAACAACACAACTGAGCATGAAACAATAAAAACGAAGTGTCTAGACAGACCTGAGCTTTTTATTGATGAAGAAGGGGATGCCTTGGGCATCCCCAAGCTTTGACGCTTGTACATCTTGGATATTTCTTGGGGTGACACCATGGTGGCAACCCCAAGCTTGAGATTTTGTCCATTCTTCATCTCATTGCATCATTCTCTCTTTACACCTGAATTTTTTTCCTTCATACAAAACTTCACACAATCTTCATTAGCAACATTAGTGTATTCAAAAGATATTAGACCCCTTGCAAAGCTTTGGAACAGCAAGGCTTTTCAATAAAAACACAAGCTACTGTAGTAACTCTTTCAAAAATCTCAATTCACCTAAAGAGAACTCAAAAAGGAATCGATGAGAAGCAAATGCAAATAATGACAGAAATCTGTCAAAACAGACCAGCAGGTAGAAACCGATTTTTTAGAACATCTTATGTTGCTCAAATTAAAAAGTGTTGAATTAACGAAAGTTATCTAACATACTGTGGGATTTATTCGTAAATTTTGAGCTCAATCCGAGTTATAGAGACTCCTCACGAATGTTTTTTGATGAAGGACAGAAATCTGTTTCGGGACAGCAACTCCCCAAATCTTACTTCCCTCTTATTAGAGGTCATTCTTGGCACAAAAAGCAAACAAAAAGGATAAGGAAAGGTCATTACTGAAGCAATAACTTCCAAGACTCAAGGAAACTCTTGGGTTATCTCCCAACAAGTACTTTTCTTTAACGCCTTTAAGTTAGGCACGAAAAGTTTGAGAAGATGCTCTCATGAGAAGTATGGATTGAAGTCAAACAGAGCATCAAAAAGAAAATTCAAAACACATTTAAGTCTAACCCTCTTCCTATGCATAGGAATCTTGTACACAAATAAATTTATGAAGAACAAAGTGACATGCATAGGAAGATAAGACAAGAGTAACTTCAAAACTTTCAGCACAAAGAGAGGTGTTTCAATACCATCAAAACTTCTACAACCAAATTTTCCTCTCTCATAATAATTTTCAGTAGCATCATCAATAAACTCAACAATATATCTAGCACATAAAGCATGCTTTTCATGATCTACAAACACATAATTTCTATCAAGCTCAAAAATAGTGGGATTAAAACCTTCACAGGTTTTACCCAAAGTAGATATTTCAAAAGAATCCACAGGAACATAACATTCATTCTCCTCTGGTAAGCATGGGGGACAATTAAATAATGTAAGGTATAAAGAGTTACTCTCATTAGAAGGTAGGCATGTGTAGATCCATTGTTCCTCCTTTTGTTCATCACTCTCCTCCTCTTTTTCATCTAATGAGCTTTCAGTTTCAGCAATTTCTTCTTTCATAGGCTACTGCAAGACATTAGTCTCTTCCATCTGTGAAAAGCATTTATTAAAATATTCAAGAATATAGCCATTTGCTTCCTTGTAATTATCAAAGTAGAATTTAAGTATCTCATAAACCTCATATTCATAAGGTGCATCATCAGTATTTTCAAGCAAACTAGCAAGTTCAAATGCACCTTGAAAGCAATAAATTCATAAATTTGTTCCACATCATAAAAGTCATAATTTCCCTTAACATAAGAAGATGTGGTAACATTATCATTATACTCCACTGAAAAGGAAGGTTTTATAACTCCTACAATAACAAGATTTATCAAATAAATAAGTAACATTATAAGTAGAGCACACGTCTCTAGCAATAGTATTCAACTTATCAATTTGTTCCCATAAGTGTTTCCCTTTTTGTGACAAACGGTGTTCTTTATAATAATACTTTTGTTCTTACGTGAACCCACCTTGCCAATAATAACTAGTTTCAAAGAAATCATCCATTGATAGAAAGCATGACCAAGCAACGCAAAGACAGACCAGCAACTAGAGTAGGAACTAATTTTTTTGTGTTTTTTAATAAAGCAAGCAAACCAAACTAGACTAATTTTTTTAGGTTTTTTGAAAAGAGTCAAACAAAACCAAGCAAAAGAAACAAAGCAAACTAAAAACAAAGTAAAGAGAAAGGAAGTGAAGGACTCCCCTTGTGAAGACGTCCTTAGCCTCCTCAGCAACGGCGCCAGAAAGTCTTGATGATGCTCGGCGTGGCACTTCGTTGGTAACCCCAAGCGTAGGGTGTGAAGAGCAAGCATCAAGTTTTCCCTCAGTTGAGACCGAGGTTATCGAACCATAAGGAGGAAGGAAACGTCACACAAGTGTTGCAAGCAATGTGGAGACCTGCACAACACAAACTCAAGACTTTACCCCAACAAATCAGTGAGGTTGCAAGCTCACCGGTTTGCTGTAACAAAGTATTAAACGTATGGTGTGGAAGGTAATGGTTTGTAGCAAGTAAACAAGTAACAGTGGAAGATGTATCAATGGTAAAGATTGGACCGGGGTCCATAGTTCACTAGAGGTGCTCTCCTTAGATAAACAACATGGCATAAAGGGTAAATAAGTTACAGCAGGGCAATTGACAGGAACTGGGCAAGGCATAACAATGCAATTACTAGTCATAAAGATCCTATGATATTCGATTGGGCAATACAACAAGATACACAGACCGCCATCCAACTGCATCTATGACTAGAAGTCCACCTTCAGGTTATCATCCGAATCCCCTCCAATATTAAGTTGCAAGCAACAGACAACTGTTTTAAGCAAAGTGTGTAAGGTAAACAGTCCACATGTTCCATGAACAAGAGACCATTGTTTTCTCCCTAGTAGAAACATCACATCTACAACCGAAGAGATTATTGTCACTTCCCTTGAAAACTAGAGGCATGAACCCACTATCGAGTATAAATACGCCCTCTTGGAGTCACTAGCAACTACTTGGCCAAGATAGCTACTAACAACGGAGAGCATGCAAGATCACAAACAACACAGACATGATAGAATCATAAAGACAAGACCATTAATCAAAACAACATAATAATCTCAATATCCATCGGATCTCCGCAAACACAACATGCATAATTACAAATAGATTAGATCTTGATCATGAACGGAGCTCACAAGATCTATACATGAAAGCACAAAGGAGGAGATACAACCATCTAGATACTACATGGACCCATAGTCCAAGGTGGAACTACTCACGCATCATACCGGTGAGAAGGCCTCCGGGATGATCTCCCCTCTGGCAGGGTGCCGGGAAGAACTTCAGACCCCCCCTGATCTAGGGACGATGGTAGCGGCGGCTATAGACGGTTTCGTGAAGATTTGATCGGGTGCTTAGGATTTCTGCATAGGGGGCTTCTTATAGGCAAAGGGGAAGGCCGAGGCGGCGGCCAGGGGCCCCACACCCTCCCAGGCGCGGGGCAGGGCCCATCCGCGCCTAGGGTGGGTCTGGCCGCCCTGGACGGCCTCTCCGGCTCCCCTATGGACTTCTTGTGCCCCACGGAAAGTAATTGACTTTGACGTTTGTCCCGTCCAATTCCAAGAATATTTCTTTACTAACTTTTCTGAAATAAAAAACAGCAGAAAACAGGCATCTGGTACTGTTGCAACTTGTTAATAGGTTAGTACCAGAAAACATGTAAAAAACACCTCAAAGCGTAGACAAGTAAAGCAAAGTAGATACTAAACAAGCATGAAGCATCAAAAATTATAGATACGTTTCCAACGTATCAAACACCACCGCCAAACCAGCCGGGACGGACGCCACCGCCTTCCCGCCAGATCGCGATCAGGGACGCCGCCACCACGCCCCTAGTTCTTTGCCTGGCGACGATCCGGGCGGCAGCGACAGGGAGGAGAGACCACGGGAGGGAGGGCTCGGCGGGGAGGGGAGGCCGCCGGCGCGGCGCGGCGCGGCGCCGCCGCTTGGGTGCGGGAGGAGGAGCCGGTGTGAACGAAATGGCGCCTTAGGATTTGTATTCATGGATGGTTTTCGTTTGCATTGTAATGAAATAATGTTTCATGTGGATTATTTTTGAAAGAAATGTCTAATGTGGATATTATCTGTTCCCAGCAAGATAAATGAGATATTTTGGTCTCTAAAAAAGAGAGATATTTTGTTTATTTTCTGTACATTAGAACATGCACCTCTAACTGCTGGATGTGGCTTCAAACCTGGGCAACATACATTTCTAATAGATCATATAACAAATAAAAACACAAACTTGCAGGAAGCCTTGAAAATTATGCTAGTACATCTTTTGGATTTTTGAAATGGAATAACTCATTTAGACATTGTGAAATATGTACCTGCATTTTTTCAACAAAGTGTGTTGAACATTTAATAATACTCCACTTGTTAAAAAAATGATGGTACTCCTAGCTAGACACAGCTTTGATACATCTTCTAGCTAGACACAGCTTAGATACATCTTTAAAATACTTGCGTGACAAAGTCTCACATGGATGCAACGAATTTAGGTGTTCTGGTGAGTTCCAATTTTATGGTAAAATCTCTGCCGAATCTTAAGCAGTATCATGAATCTGAATATGCTTGAACTTGCAAAGAATCCAATGATTTTGATTAGCGAGGGAATATGCTAATAAGATTTTGAAATAAATTTACAGAATCTGTTACGAATTTGATGGAAACTTTGTATGTTCTTGGTTACCAAATTCTAGTGTTTAATACGTTTCGTGTAGTGTTGCGCAAAATTTGCAATTCTGTATGATTATATGAATGTGCAAAAGTTCTTGTGAAGTCTTGTACAAAAAGTTTGATGAACATGTAGATTGAGTGTGTAATCAGTTTAGTAGATATGTTTTTGTATAGTTTCTACAAATCTCTTTGAAGGTTTTTTGCAATTGTGAAAGTTCCGTGTAATAATAAATAATGCGTGAAAAGCTCTTCCCACCTATGATTCTATATTATACATCCTCTCTCCGAAAATAAGTGACTCGAATCTGTCTAGATTCACGTATCTATTTGACGAGGGGTAATAGTTCTGCTGCACCACACTCAGTGGATCTGGAAAAGCTCTTGACAAGGAGATGAGACTATAGTTCATTTGTTTCGGAATTGTCCAGTTGCTGCCGCCAGATTGTGACTTTCTCCATGGAAATCATTATTTTGACAGCATGGGGCCTATGGATTGCCTGGAACAATTTTTACCCAACCTTTCAGAAGTGGGAAAGCAAATTATATGGATGAACTGGCCATGGTTGGTCATAGAGCTAGAGGATAGTATGCAAATAATTTCAGAGATTGTTTAAGTCGCCAATAATACTGTACTTCTTTTTTAATCCCTTCGTAACACTTGTGCATAATTATATGTTCATAAAATATTCACGTCGGGAAACTCTACCTTTCGCCTAAAAAACTTAGGGAAACAGGCTGAGGAACCTAGAACAATTTCTGGCTGAATCGGGCTTCACAGGTCTCGTCCCTGCATGAGCGATCGTCCTTCTCTCAGGAGTCAGAATGTAACCAGACTGTAATTTGCTGAAGCTATGGTCACTGGTTTTTGTTGTTGAAACAAAAGAACCATAGATAAAGTCTTGTTCATCTTTTATTCTTTCCATTTTCACATGCAAACAAAACACGTTTAGTTAACTACTAGAAGAACAATAGATTAATACTCCCTCCGTAATGAAAAGTATGTCGATATATTATATATCTAGGCAAATCTGTCATATCTTTTTCGGGACGGGGAGAGAGAGTACATGATTCCAGTTTCCATTCTCTAGACCATTCTCAACCGAGTTTAAAAGACCAGTATTACATCTTAGTGAAAGCAGAATTTTTTTCTTGAAAGTACCATATTTTTATAGAAATTAGAATTTTCATTAGTACAAGAAAACTATCACTCGGTGCAAGAAACATTACAGACAAAGATGCAAGCAACATTAAAGACAAAGCAGAATTTAAAGACATACGTAGAAAAGAGAGAGGAACAAATTAAGAAACAGTAAAATGGAACGGAACAAATTAAGAGACAATAAAATGGGACTACCTACAGCCTCGCAGAGTGATTTGAGTTCATCAGCCGTTCGATAATTTGTACAGACACATAGGATCGTTTACCTTTTTTAAGGGAATAGGATCGTTTACCTTGTTTCAGAACATTGCTTGGCCCGTTCACTACGTATTTTGGGCTGCTACTCTATGGATCTATCTGAGCGCCCTGAAATGAACTGGAATGACTATCCGTTAAACTTGTTAAATGGGCAAATGAATTAGGAACGCGAGGTTAGTCCTGTTCTTTTCTTGCCTCTCTCTCGTTCATTCGGGAAGGCAGAGTGGCGACACGAGGAGCTGGGGAGAGCCATCGTAGAGCTGCCACCATTTAATTGTGTGGTCAATAGCGTATATAATGAGTCACCTTCCGTTTCCATTTCTTCGGGTGGTGGTGGACTTACGTTTTATGCCTGCCTGACTCTTTTCTTTCATACCTGATTGCATAATATTTCTTCTCTTGTATATTTAACCATGTTCCTCACATAGACACGGGGTGAGCGCGAGGAGTGCGTCCATCCATGAAAGACTTTGTAAGAGGTGTGGGTGAAGGGAATATGTCCTGAGAGGCAATAATAAAGTGTTTATTATGTGTATTCCAAGTATATGATAGATGTTTATTTTGCATGCTATAATTGTATTAATACGGAAACATTAATACATGTGTGTTTAATAAACAAACAAAAAGTTCCTAGTTATGCCTCTCTCATGAACTAGCTCGTTGATTAACAAGATGATCAAAGTTT
This sequence comes from Avena longiglumis, assembly GCA_030063025.1. Taxonomy (NCBI): domain Eukaryota; kingdom Viridiplantae; phylum Streptophyta; class Magnoliopsida; order Poales; family Poaceae; genus Avena; species Avena longiglumis. The sequence goes on from CP125977.1 coordinate 448,005,192, forward strand.
TCTGATCATAGACATTGGATGTTGTTAATAACGAGATCACAATATTAGTGTAATGGTGTGATGAACATTCATCTGAAGTATAGCATTACGATCAAAGTCATTGAGTTTATATTGCTATAACAACTTACGAAGTGATCCTAATCCTTAGACCACGAGATCATGTCAATCACTAACACCGGAAGAATTTCTTGATAACATCAAACGTCACACTATAACTGGGTGATTATAAAGATGGATTCGGAACTACTAAAGTGTTATGTTGAGGCCCATGGATCGAGAGTAGAATTTTTTCATCCCGATGACAGATAGATATACTCTGGTCCCTCTCGGTGATATCATATTGGTTAGCTTGCAAGCAAGTGTTTGATCACTAGAATGTTATATCACGGGAACGAGAAAAGAGTGCATGTCAGTAACGAGATCAAACTAGGTATGGAGATACCGATGATAGAATCTCGGACATGTAATATATCGTGAAACAAATGTATTAAGATACTAGCATAAAAGGTTCCGACGATCACAAGAAAGTCATCGTTGAATGTGTGGGAGTCAGTATGGATCTCCATATCCCGCTTCTGATTATTGATCGGAGAAGGGTCTCGATCATGTCTGAATTATTCGCGAATCGTAGGGTGGCACACTTAAGAGACACCGACATCCAAATGGAGCAAAATTTTCATGCCAGAAAGAATAACAAGCGCGAGAATTTATTTCACTAGATACCAAAACAGGTTTTCGGGTGAAATTGCAGAAAGTGTTTTTGCATGTGAAATGAAATACTAGCAAGGGGTTATATGTGAATTTTTTCATTTAAGTAATTGACAAAATTCTGAATAAATAAAATGAGTTTTATTTAATGAGAGTTTGCATTAAATTTGGTGGAAATTTGAGTGGGATTTTGAGTGGAGGATATTGAAAGGATTTTTGTGAGTGGAGTGTCCACCCACATGAATGAGGGGAGGGCAAGGGGCAGCCCCATGCACCGGCCACACCCTTGCCCCCCCCTCTCATATAAAAGGCATCCCCCTCCTCACTTCTCACTCACACCTCCTCGTGAAGGATCTCTCCTGTAATGCCCGAAAAATATAAAAAATTATAAATTGATTGCTATCTTATTTTGTTCATCATTATGACATCATCATGCATATTTTATTCATAAAATTATTTTTGTCAAACCATATTTTGTTTTACTAAATATCCATGTGGTTTTATTAAACCCATCCCTCGTTCTTATTTTAATTAAAGCAAATAATATTTTCCACAGCAAAAGCTTTTTTTGTTTTATAAATAAAATTAGGTTAAAAGTCCGTCTAAAGTTTTGGCCCAAAACTAATCTCATATAGTCTATTTTAGACTAGATAAATATCTCAATCCCCTTTTTCTTTTCCCAAAACCTAAACCTAATCCCACAGCCACTCCCGTCCGCCGCCACCAGCTACACGCGCGCTCGACGTTCTCCGGCCACAACAACACACGCACACCACGCATATACTCGACACGGTCACGTACACACCACACAACCCACGCACACACTCAACGCATGACACACACATGACCCAGCTGGTCACGCACCCCACACCCAAGAAACGCACGCGACCCACGCCACGGGACACCGCGTGCCCTCGCTCGCACGACCCCGCGTCCCCAACCTCTCTCTCCCCGTCCTCCTTCATCCACAGCCGCCAGCGCCGCCGTCGACCTCCCTCTCTCCCCACTGCCTCTTCTCTCTGGCTCCCTCCCCATCAAGCTACGCCGCCGTGGGCGTCCTCGTCCTTGCTGCCCTCCTCCACCTCGTCGTTGATATCCCTCACCTTTGATTCTGCCCTGGCGTGCTCCTCCTCGGCCCGAGATTCCCCGCATCCCTCGCCGCATGCTGCATCGCCTCCGCCGGCCACTCTCTGCACGAGCGCGCCACCCCTCTTCGTCGTGCACCTCCTCGCCGGCCGCCGCCTGCGCCCTCTGCGGCCTGCCGTGCCGCCTGCAGACCCTGCCGCTGCCACGGCCCCCCTCTTTGTGCCTCGCTCGCCGCCACGCGGCTCTGCTTCGCTGGCCTTCCTCCACGCAGACGGCCATGCGTCTCCCTGCCGGCCGCTCACCTCCAGGGCCCCTGCAGCGCCGCCGTCGCCTTCACTGCAGCTGTTGGAATTATGCCCTAGAGGCAAAAATAAAGATGTTATTATTATAATTCTTGTTCATGATAAAGTTTATATTCCATGCTAGAATTGTATTAAGCGGAAACTTTAATACTTGTGTGGTTTGTGAACAACACCGTGTCCCTAGTACGCCTCTATGGACTAGCTCATTGATCAATGATGGTTAAGGTTTCCTAACCATAGACATGAGTTGTCAATTGATAATGAGATCATAACATTGGAGAATGATATGATGGACAGACCCAAACTAAGCGAAGCAATTAGATCGTATCATCGTGTTCATCTTTGCGAAGCTTTTCCTATGTCAAATATTGTATTCCTTAGACCATGAGATAATACAACTCCCTGGTATCGGAAGAAAGCTTTGAGGTCATCAAACGTCATCCTATGAGAGGGTGATCATAAAGGTGTCTCTCAGGTGATCGGAAAATATCTGTCTCGACGCTAGGATAGATTGGATAATTGGTTTATGAATTTTTGTTCAGAGTCTCGTATGGGATCCGGGATATCACGAGAGGTTCCGGAATGGTCTGGAGAATAAGATTCATATAAGGCAATGCAGTTTTTGGAGTTCGGAATTGTTCCGGGTTAATCGGTATTGTACCGGAAGCTTCTAGAACCTTCCAGAAGGGTACCAACGTGGCCCCACCTTCCGGGAGGGGGCATGGGCCTATGAGGGAGTGTCTTGGCCGCATTGGGCCAGGGGCACAAGGCCCCATAGGGCCCAGCCGATCCTAGAGAGTTTAAATCGTTTAAACTAGAGATAGGGTTTCTAGAAGAGAGAGTCCATGCCCCCACTCCTTATCCTTTGGGCTTGGGAGGGGCTAGGGCTGCGCCTCTATATAAAGAGGGTGGGGCGCACCAACCCCCACACCTCTCCTCCAAACCCTAGCCGCCTTGCTAGATTTCCTCTCCTCCCGACCGCTTGTAGGCGAAGCCTGCTGCAAATTCTCCACCATATACACCACGCCGTGTTGTAGATCCAATCTATCTCTTCACCATACTTGCTGGTCCGAGGAAGGAAGAGACGCCGAGGTCTTGCACGTGTGCATCTCACGAGGCACCGCCACTTGTGGTGCTAGATCGGATCGGATCGCGAGGAGGAGAAGCGAGTACGACTACATCACCCACGCTCATTTAACGCTCACTGCGGCTTGAATCTTCAAGGGTATGAAGATCTAATCCAATCTCTCTCGTTGATTGCATCTCCTAGATTAGATCTTGGCTTTCCTCCGCTCGCATCCGTAGAAAATTTTGATTTACTATGCCGAAACCCTTCAAAGTGGTATCGAGCTAGATCTATGCGTAGATGTGTTTCACGAGTAGAACGCAACATGGTTGTTGCGCGTTGATGTTTTCTGTTGCAAGCCTCTTGTTTGTGTTCTTCTTATGATGCGGATAGTGAGATCGGCGGTCCAGCCAACCTTACGCGACGCCGTCATGAGACCGGCTCCGCACTTGACGTGTGGCTTGTACCACACATGCGGCTGGTGGATGTCAGTTTCTCTCACTATAGTTGTCATGGTATTAACACCGGAGTTTGGCAACCATAATATCACCGTTGTGGCTTTCCGTAGGTAAGAATCGTTCTTAGCATCTACTCCCATAAAGCCACGTAAAACATGCAACAACAAAGTAGAGGCGTCTAACTTGTTTTTGCAGGGAGTGTTTTCTGTGATATGGTATGGCCCAAGATGTGATGTGTATATTGTATGCGATGATCATGTTTTGTAATGTTTCACGACTTGCATGTCGATGAGTACACAACCGGCAGGATCCATACGGTTGTCTTTATAATTGTGTATGACCTGTGTGTCAACTTCTTATACGCCATGTAATAGCTTTACTTTATCGCTAAGTAGTTAGCAATAGTTGTAGTTGCTATTCGTGGTGGAGGCAATCATGGTGGAGTGATGGAGATCATGCCGGAACACACAAGATGGAGATCATTGCGCGAGGATTGGCTATACCATGTCACATAAAGTTATATGCATGTGATGTTTATCCCTTTATGTATCTTATTATGCTTAGATCGCGACGGTAGCATTATAAGATGATTCCTCACTTAAAGATCAAGATAAAACTGTTCTCCCCAAGTATGCACCGCTATGAAAGTTCGTCGTGTCCAAGCATCACGTGATGATCGGGTGCTATAGACTCTACGCTCACATACAACGGGTGCAAGCCAGTTTTGCACACGCAGAAATACTTGGGTCTAGCTTGACGAGCCTAGCATGTACAGACATGGCCTCGGAACATAAGAACCGAAAGGTTAAGCATGAGTCATATGAGTGATATGATCGACACTTTGTTGTCCACCATTGAAACCACATCTCTTCTCGTGATGATCGGATTAGGTGTGGTGAATTTGGATCGTGTTCACTAAACAACTTGAGGGATGTTGAATTTAGTGGGAGTTCATCTAGTAATTTGATTAAGTTGAACTATTTATCATGAACATAGTCTAAATTGTACTTGCAAATACTGTAGATCACATGGCCAAGTCCAACTTCAACGTTTTTGCTGAGAAGGAAAAGCTTAGAAACAATGGGTCTAACTTCACCAATTGGTTCCGCAATCTAAGAATCATTCTGTCTGGCGGACAAAAGGACTATGTCCTTGGGAAAGCGTTAGGTGACAACCCTCAAGAATCAAGGCTTACCGATGAGAAAGCTATCATCACAAGAAAGATGATTATGGTGTGATTAAGAGCACCATGTTGTTTGCTATGGAACCGAGCTTCAAAATCATTTTGAAGAGTATCCCGGCCCTTCGAGATTCTCGAGGAGCCGAAACCATGTTTCAGACTCAGCCCATTCGAGAGATATGAGATCTCCAGAAGTTCTTTAATCGCAAGATGGAGGAAGGAGTTCCTAGTGAGCACGCCATAAAGATGTCGGGCTACACTCAACGTCTTGAGCAACTGGAATGCACGATTCCAGAGGAGCTCAAGATTGACGTGGTTCTGCAATCACTCCTCCCAGCTACAAAAGTTTTGTAGTGACTCATAATCGATTGGTTCCATCGATCGATCACCGAGCTCTTCGCAAAGTCAAGGCTGCGGAGGACATCAAGAAGGATAATCATGTGTTGATGGTCAACAAGCCCTCCTTTAAGAAAGGTAAGGAGCAAAGAAGCCCTTCAAGAAGGGCGGCAAGCTTAATGCTCCTGCCGAGAAGAAGCTCAAGTCTGGTCCTAATCGAAGAGTGCTTCTATTGCAAGGACAAGGGTCATCGAAGCGAATCGTCCAAGTACTTAGCGGACAAAAAGGCACCATCAAAGGTATATTTGATATACATGTTATTGATGTTTTCCTTACTAGCCCTCGTTGTAGTGCACGGGTATTTGATACCGGTTCGGTTGCTAATATTTGTAACTCAAAGCAGAGCTACGGAATAGAGCGGCTTGCGAGGATGAGGTGACGATGCGCTGCGTGGCAACGGATCAAGAGTTGATGTGATGGCCGTCGGCACGCTCTCCTTAGTTTTACCTTCGGGATTAGTTTTAAACCTTAATAAATGTTATTATGTGCCTGCGTTGAGCATGAACATTATTTCTGGATCGTGTTTATTGCAAGACGGTTATTCATTTAAATCGGAGAATAATGGTTGTTCTATTTATATGAGTAACATCGTTTATGGTCATGCACCTCTTGTGAATGGTTTATTTCTTCTAAATCTCTAAAGGGATGAAACACACATCCATAACATTGAGGCAAAGAGATGCAAAGTAGATAGTGATAATACTACATATTTGTGGCACTGTCGTCTAGGTCATATTGGAGTAAAGCGCATGAAGAAACTCCATTCTGATGGACTTCTGTAGTCTCTTGATTTTGAATCATTTGACACATGCGAACCATGCCTCATGGGCAATATGATCAAAACCCCGTTCTCCGGTATGATGGAGCGAGCAACGGACTTGTTGGAAATCATACATACCGATGTATGCGGACCGATGAGTGTTTCGACGCGCGGTGGATATCGCTATTTCCTCACTTTTACCGATGACTTAAGTAGATATGGGTATATCTATTTAATGAAACATAAATCTAAAACATTTGAAAAGTTCAAGGAATTTCAGAATGAAGTGGAGAACCATCGTAACAGAAAGATTAAATTTCTACGATCCGATCGTGGAGGTGAATATTTGAGTTATGATTTTCTCACGCATCTTAAAGCAAGTGGAATCGTTTCACAACTCACGCCACCCGGAACACCATAGCGCAATGGTGTGTCTGAACGCCGGAATCGAACCCTATTATATATGGTCCGATCAATGATGTCTCTTACTGATTTGCCGTTATCATTTTGGGGTTATGCATTAGAAACCGCTGCATTCACTTTAAATAGGGCTCCATCTAAATCCGTTGAGACGACACCGTATGAACTGTGGTTTGGTGCTAAACCTAAGTTGTCGTTTCTTAAAGTTTGGGGATGCAAAGCTTACGTCAAGAAGTTGATGCCGGACAAGCTCGAACCCAAAGCAAAGAAATGCGTCTTCATAGGATACCCTAAGGAAACTATTGGGTATACCTTCTATCACAGAACCGAAGGCAAAGTGTTTGTCTGAAACGGTTCCTTTCTTGAGAAGGAGTTTCTCTCGAAAGAAGTGAGTGGGAGGAAAGTAGAGCAGACGAGGTTATTGAACCTTCTCTTGAATTGGAGAGTAGCGCAAGACTGAAATTGTTCCAGGTCGCTGCACCAACAATAGAGGAAGCTAATGACAAGGATCATGAAGCTTGGATGATCTTGCTCTTGAACGTCGCGGTCGACAAGGTCGCGTGCCCCTCTGAGTGGTACGGCAACCTGTCTTGTTGGTAGAAGACGGTGAACCTACGAACTATGAGGAAGCGATGATGAGCCCAGACTCGAGAAATGGCTAGAAGCCATGAAATCCAATTGGGATCCATGAGCGAAAACCAAGTATGGACTTTGGTGGATCCTCCTTACGAAGAAAGGCCGTTGAGTGCAAATGGATATTCAAGAAGAAAAGCGGACGGATGGTAATGTTACCGTCTATAAAGCACGGCTTGTCGCAAAAGGTTTTCGACAAGTTCAAGGTGTTGACTACGATGAGACTTTCTCTCCGTAGCGATGTTTAAGTCCATTCGGATTTTATTAGCAATTGCGTTTCATGATTATGAAATATGGCGGATGGATGTCAAGATCGCATTCCTCAATGGCAACATTGATGAAGAGTTGTATATGATGCAACCCGAGGTTTTGTTGATCCTAAGGATGCGATAAAGGATGCAAACTTGCGTTCCATTTATGGATGAAGCAAGCATCTCGGAGATGGAACCTTCGTTTTGATCAAGTGATCAAGAGCTTTGGATTTGTTCCAAATTGCTCTGAAGCTTGTATCTACAATAAAGTGAGTGGGAGCTCGGTGGCGTTTCACATTATATGTGGATGACATATTGATTATTGGAAATGACATCAACATGCTTAACGATGTGAAGAGATATTTGAACAAGTGTTTTCAATGAAAGACCTAGGTGAAGCTGCTTATATATTGGGCATCAAAATCTATAGAGATAGACAAAGACGCTGATATCTTTAAGCCGAGTACATACCTAGACAAAGTTCAAAAGGTTCGTAATGGATAAGGCAAAGAAAGGTTCGATTGCCTATGTTGTCGGGTAAGATATTGAGCAAGGCTCGATGTCCACTCTGATAAATGATAGGGAAGCTATGAGCAAAGTGCCTTATGCCTCGTCCATAGGTTCCATCATGTATGCCATCTTGTGTACTAGACCGGATGTGTCCAATGCTCTTAGTTTGACGAACAGATATCAAAGTGATCCGAGTGGAACCTTTGGACACCGTGAAGAACATCCTAAAGTACCTAAATAGGACTAAAGAAATGTTCTTAGTCTATGGGGGTGATGAGCGACTTGTCGTAAAGGTTACGACGCTAGTTTTGACACCGACAAGGATGATTCCAAATCTCAGACAGGATACGTTTATATTTTGAATGGAGGAGCTGTGAGCTGGAGAAGCTGCAAGCAAAGCGTGATCGCGGGATCTACAATGGAAGCGGAATACATGGCTGCTGCAGAAGCGTCAAGTGAAGGAGTTTGGATCATAAACTTCATCACTGAGCTTGGCGTGGTTCCAAGTGCATTGGACCCACTGGAGATATTGTGTGACAACACTGGCGCCATAGCACTTGCTAAGGAACCAAGATATCATCCAAAGACCAAGCATATCAACCGCAAATTTCATATAATCCGAGATTATATTGCAGATGGAGATCTGAAGATTAGCAAAGTACATACAGATCTGAATGTCGCAGATCCATTGACTAAACCTCTTCCACGTGTAAAACATGATCAGCACCTCAGTGCCATGGGTGTGAGATTGTTGCCAAATGTAAACTAGATTATTGACTCTAGTGCAAGTGGGAGACTGTTGGAATTATGCCCTAGAGGCAATAATAAAGATGTTATTATTATAATTCTTGTTCATGATAAAGTTTATATTCCATGCTAGAATTGTATTAAGCGGAAACTTTAATACTTGTGTGGTTTGTGAACAACACCGTGTCCCTAGTGCGCCTCTATGGACTAGCTCATTGATCAATGATGGTTAAGGTTTCCTAACCATAGACATGAGTTGTCAATTGATAATGATATCATATCATTGGAGAATGATATGATGGACAGACCCAAACTAAGCGAAGCAATTAGATCGTATCATCGTGTTCATCTTTGAAGCTTTTCCTATGTCAAATATTGTATTCCTTAGACCATGAGATAATACGACTCCGGTATCGGAAGAAAGCTTTGAGGTCATCAAACGTCATCCTATGAGAGGGTGATCATAAAGGTGTCTCTCGGTGATCGGAAAGTATCATTGGGTTGTATGTATCGAGATGGGATTTGTCCCTCCCAAGTCGGAGAGATATACTTGGGCCCACTCGGTGTCGATATCAACACCGCTTGCAAGCATGTGGTTAAGGAGTTAATCACAAAGTGATATCGGATTACGAGTAAAGTACTTCGTGAGCGAGATTGAACTAGGTATGACTGATGACGATCGAATCTCGGGCAAGTAAAATATCGCGAGACAAAGGGAATATATATATGGGATTGATTGAATCCTGGTATCGTGGTTCATCCGATATGATCATCGATGAATGTGTGGAGTCAATATGGGTGCCTGGACCCATTGTTGATTATTGATAGAAGATCATGTCTGCATATTCTCGAACCCGCAGGGTCACACACTTAACGTGTCTCGACGCTAGGATAGATTGGATAATTGGTTTATGAATTTTTGTTTGGAGTCTCGGATGGGATCCGGGATATCACGAGAGGTTCCGGAATGGTCTGGAGAATAAGATTCATATAAGGCAATGCAGTTTTTGGAGTTCGGAATTGTTCCGGGTTAATCGGTATTGTACCGGAAGCTTCTAGAACCTTCCAGAAGGGTACCAACGTGGCCCCAACTTCCGGGAGGGGGCATGGGCCTATGAGGGAGTGTCTTGGCCGCATTGGGACAGGGGCACAAGGCCCCATAGGGCCCAGCCGATCCTAGAGAGTTTAAATCGTTTAAACTAGAGATAGGGTTTCTAGAAGAGGGGAGAGTCCATGCCCCCCACTCCTTATCCTTTGGGCTTGGGGGAGGGGCTAGGGCTGCGCCCCCCCCTCTATATAAAGAGGGGTGGGGGCGCACCAACCCCCCACACCTCTCCTCCAAACCCTAGCCGCCTTGCTAGCTTTCCTCTCTCCCTCCCGACTGTTTGTAGGCGAAGCCCTGCTGCAGAAATTCTCCACCATATACACCACGCCGTCGTGTTGTAGATCCAATCTATCTCTCCACCATACTTGCTGGTCCGAGGAAGGAGGAGACGCCGAGTCTTGCCGTGTGCATCTCACGGAGGCACCGCCACTTGTGGTGCTAGATCGGATCGGATCGCGAGGAGGAGAAGCGAGTACGACTACATCACCCACGCTCGAGCGTTCGCTCTTGAATCTTCAAGGGTATGAAGATCTAATCCAATCTCTCTCGTTGATTGCATCTCCTAGATTAGATCTTGGCTTTCCCTCTGTTCGCATCCGTAGAAAATTTTGATTTACTATGCCGCGAAACCCTTCAGCAGCGCCCTGCGCCACGCCTCCGTCGAGCGTGCCGCCGCCCCTCTGGCCGGGTCGTCGCCCTCCCTCGGCCCTTGCAGCGCCTGTCGCCTCGAGCCCCACGTCGCTCAGGCCCGTGTCACCCCGCTCTGCTCGCGCATGTCCCCGGGAAGCCTCCTCCTCCCTGGCCCTGTGCGGGACATCCGGTTATGCTCTCTGATGTTCTGTACGTGTGTGCTTCGTGTACTAGTGTGCCTCTGGGCTAGACAAACACTTGTACTGTTGCCGAACAAGACCTACAAGATCTTCTCAGAGCGGTTCAAATTCCGAGCCCCAAGACCAACAAGACCGGCGTGATGCCGAAGAATGTACAAGGTGCTCCTCGAAGACCACGGCATTATATCGCAAGATCGTTCCCGGGAACCGAAGACCGATCCGGGACGTCAAGGTCTTCTTCACGGATGCGAGACCGAACCGAACCCCTCGAACCCCCGAGGCCCAAGATCATCGATACCAATGTGTGACCCCTTTCCGATACCCTATTTTGATAAATATAATAGAACTTGTGCATATTAAATTGTCCATTCTTGCATACATATATTATTGTTCAGGGATATATGGTGATTCATCTACGAAATAAATATGGAATATATGGGAGTGCTATTTGTCATATTCCGGACTCCATTTAATATTGTGTAGTGAACTGATGCCATGTTATGTCTTGTTAAATTAACATTTAATATTCGGGGTAGCTAAATAACTTGAACCTAATAATAAATGTCGGGATCCCGATTCCGCTTAATATTGCTAAGTGGAACCGCATATTGCCATGCCATGCATCATATCATAAACATGCCGGATCTTCTGCCCTAGTATTAAATATTGCATCTGTTGCCTCTTCTAGTGTTTTGCTTCTTCGCGGACTAGGCCGATGAGTTGATGCGAGTGTCGACCCAATCTTCGGGTGAACCTTCGAAAATGTTTTCAGGCGAGCATTCTCCCCCTTCTACCTATTTTGCATTTATAGTCTTTACTTCCTTCCTTTGATCTATTGCTATCCTTATTGTCGATGCTTTAGTATTATCCTTTATTACCTGCTCCACTATATTGCCTTGGTTATCCTATTGCCTTGTTTGATTAGCTAGCCTCGTCCTTGCGAGTCGTAGGCATGCTTAGTATTGCTCTCATATAGGTGAAACATGATACTTGGATATGGATGGTGGTAAGATAAGTAAATTGATGGTGTTGGTTATGGTTATGGTTTCACCTAATGATAAGGCCCCGGCAGGGACCACCTTTGGGAACTGCTTGAGCCGACCTAGGACCCGTTCGTTCTACGATACCAGTTCTGAGTTGATCGCGCTAACCAAACGTGAGGGCCTCTGGGATCCCCCCCTCAACTACCGGCGCTATTCGTATATCCAGAGGGTTACAAAATTGGTTTTCCATTTGGTGCATACGCATAATATGTCCTCGGACATGGGTTGAGTTGTGATATGATTTTGGTGGACTGCCATGGCTTGCATTGCATAAAATCAGGATATCGTGCCGGAGGTGGGATGGAGCTCTATAAGTTATCTTCCGATCATCGCCTGGTCGTAGACTCAAACGCTGTGCCACCTGGAGAATCAGCTGTATCTCTTGTGTGGGTAAAAAAAAGTAGGTGATGCCTCTGGATATGCGCGTAGTTAAGGGACAGTTCTTGTTGTGAGATTCGGATGGCACGCGTAATATGTTGCCTGATGGGTTGAGCATGCGTTTGGGTACAGTAGTGCACCCCTGCAGGGTAAATCTTTTCGAGAAGCCATGTGTCCACGGTTATGGACGCCTCAGGAGTACAGTGTCATGATCATATACAATGCCACTAATGCTTTGCCTCTAATAACTTGACTAGTAATTAGCCTTATCAACTAAACACCTGCTTAACTAAAATTGCCACTGTGTGTTCCGCAAGGGGACTTCCTCGACTGGTCTTCGAGGGGGAAATCTTCGGATGGGTTATGTTTGGTGTTATATTATGCTATCGTATAGTTCTCTCTTATCTCGCTCTAATAGCCGAAGTTGTAGCGTGTCTCTATAAGTTAGATGGTGCAAGTTTTGCTGCCGCTGAGCCCACCATACCTCTGTAGGCGAGGACCACCGAATTCTAGTCTCGCCGTGTACTGGCCTCAGTACTGACCGCTATCTTTCTGTTTTCCTTTGCCCTTTGCCGGCACCCTTTTGGCTTTGACAGGTAAGTGATTGACGAAGTTAGCAAGGTGACCGTTCTCTTTCTGTTTTCCTTTGCCCTTTGTCGGCACCCCTTTGGCTTGACAAGTATGAGATTGAGGACGTTAGCAAGGTTATCCTTCCGGCTTGGCTTGGGCAGGGTTTATGGACACCGCTTGGTTATTCTTCAGGACTCTTAGTCCCATTTGGATCTTGTCCGTACTCGGATATTATCTTGCTTTCTTTATTATTTGTATCATTTGTATTCTTGACTCGTTGAGTCGTTTTTATATATATATAGTTTTTATGGACTCTGTTGTAAACTACTGTGATGTAACTACTTGTAATCAAATCCCACCCACACGAAAATGTCTGGTGGGCGTCTTTGAATCGCTTCTATGCGGTTTTTGGCGGGAAATGCTGAGATCTGCATAGACCTGATTCGGGGGCGTTACAAGTGGTATCAGAGCAAAGGTTTACGATACTCCACTAGTCCAGCCTGTAGGATAACCTAGCTAACGGCTGATGTCTAGTGTCAAAACTATTTTACTACAAATGCGTTGGATATACCTGATTAGCTCTGATTTTACTCCTTACCTCCATTCTTCCTCTTCTTATCTTCGCGTGTTTTAGTCTTCTCTCTTACCTTGTTCAAGTATAGGATTCTCCTGGATGGGTTTTCCGTCGTACCTTTAGGGTTTCGCTTTCCTCCTTTTGTAACGCTGGTGCTACATCTGGATTTCATCCTATATGATCTCTTTTCAAATGTTTCTTGATGTTCTGCAACTTCTGCGACAACGTCGTCTTCCTGAATCTTTGTTAATACCAACTGTTAAGACCCTCGGTCTAAAATTCTGAAATTTAGTTACATAATTCTCCTATTCTTATACAGGGTAATGCTTTGAGTGCGGGATGGAGTCATGACCATACCACTACTCTTATCATTCGCTCTTGTTACATTGAGTTGGTGGGTCCATGTGACTTCTACTTCTTCCATGGAAGTTAAAGGTGGCCTTATCTTTGATACCTCTACTTCCGCCTTTGCCTCTCCGGAGTGTTCTTTCGAAGAATGTGAGCGACCAAACCTCGTTGGTGGTGTCGACGAATTCAAGATGGAGCAAGAACTCTTGTTAGTGGTGTCGCTACCATCATCCTAACGCAAGAAGATTCGATCATCAAACCTCTCTCCCTTCTGGTGCCTTTGTTTGGATCTCGGGATGCGATCCTTGTTAGTGGTGTCGAGTTGTAATGCCCGAAAAATATAAAAAATTATAAATTGATTGCTATCTTATTTTGTGCATCATTATGACATCATCATGCATATTTTATTCATAAAATTATTTTTGTCAAACCATATTTTGTTTTACTAAATATCCATGTGGTTTTATTAAACCCATCTCTCGTTCTTATTTTAATTAAAGCAAATAATATTTTCCGCAGCAAAAGCTTTTCTTGTTTTATAAATAAAATTAGGTTAAAAGGCCGTCTAAAGTTTTGTCCCAAAACTAATCTCATCTAGTCTATTTTAGACTAGATAAATATCTCAATCCCCTTTTTCTTTTCCCAAACCCTAAACCTAATCCCACAGCCACTCCCGTCCGACGTTCTCCGGCCATAACAACACACGCACACCACGCATATACTCGACACGGTCACGTACACACCACACAACCCACGCACACACTCAACGCATGACACACACACGACCCAGCTGGTCACGCACCCCACACCCAAGAAACGCACGCGACCCACGCCACGGGACACCGCGTGCCCTCGCTCGCACGACCCCGCGTCCCCAACCTCTCTCTCCCCGTCCTCCTTCATCCACAGCCGCCAGCGTCGTCGTCGGCCTCCCTCTCTCCCCGCGGCCTCTTCTCTCTGGCTCCCTCCCCATCAAGCTACGCCGCCGTGGGCGTCCTCGTCCTCGCTGCCCTCCTCTACCTCGTCGCTGATCTCCCTCACCTTCGGTTCTGCCCCGGCGTGCTCCTTCTCGGCCCGAGATTCCCCGCATCCCTCGCTGCATGCTGCATCGCCTCCGCCAGCCACTCTTTGCACGAGCGCGCCACCCCTCTTCGTCGTGCACCTCCTCGCCGGCCGCCGCCTGCGCCCTCTGCGGCCTGCCGTGCCGCCTGCAGACCCTGCCGCTACCACGGCCCCCCTCTCGGTGCCTCGCTCACCGCCACGCGGCTCTGCTTCGTTGGCCTTCCTCCACGCAGCCGGCCCTGCGTCTCCCTGCCGGCCGCTCACCTCCAGGGCCCCTGCAGCGCCGCCGTCGCCTTCACTGCAGCGCCATGTCGCCACGCCTCCGTCGAGCGTGTCGCCGCCCCTCTGGCCGAGTCGTCGCCCTCCCTCGGCCCTTGCAGTGCCTGCCGCCTCGAGCCCCACGTCACTCAGGCCCGTGTCGCCCCGCTCTGCCCGCGCATGTCCCCGGGAAGCCTCCTCCTCCCTGGCCCTGTGCAGGACATCCGGTTATGCTCTCTGATGTTCACCGTGTGTGTTTCGTAAGGGGACTTCCTCGATTGGTCTTCGAGGGGGGAATTCTTCGGATGGGTTATATTTGGTGTTATAAATAGTTATCGCGTAGTGCTCTCTTATCTCGCTCTAATAGCCGAAGTTGTAGCGTGTCTCTATAAGTTAGATAGTGCAAGCTTTGCTGCCGCTGAGCCCACCATACCTATGTAGACGAGGACCGCCGAATTCTAGTCTCGCCGTGTATTGGCCTCAGTACTGACCGTTCTCTTTCTGTTTTCCTTTGCCCTTTGTCGGCACCCCTTTGGCTTGACAGGTATGAGATTGACGACGTTAGCAAGATTATCCTTCCGGCTTGGCCTGGGCAGGGTTTATGGACACCGCTTGGTTATTATTCAGGACTCTTAGTCCCATTTGGATCTTGTCCGTACTCGGATATTATCTTGCTTTCTTTATTATTTGTATCATTTGTATTCTTGACTCGTTGAGTCGTTATTGTATATATAGTTCTTGTGGACTCTGTTGTAAACTAATGTGATGTAACTACTTGTAATCAAATCCCACCCACCCGAAAGTGTCTGGTGGGCGTCTTTGAATCGCTTCTATGCGGTTTTTGGCGGGAAATGCTGAGATCTGCATAGACCCGATTCGGGGGCGTTACATCTCCCCCCTCTAGAATTTATCCCCCATGGTCTCGGACTAGCGAGATACATCTTCCCGGTGGCTATTTGGTAAGAAAGAGTTATGCTTCCGCTGCATCGCTGGAGCGATCAAGGCGGAGGTTGCTCGGTGTCTTGTACGTGTGTGCGAGCACGGATGTGCTGCTGATTTGTGGCGCTAGAACTTCCTCTCGATCTTGAGATCGGCAAGAGATCGTCTACATCAACCACGAGTTTAACTCGTTAAGCTTTGTCGGTCTTCAAGGGTATGTTCTCTACGGATATACATCTGTCCGTTGTTTGTATCTAGTAGATAGGTCTTGGTACATAGTTCCCATCGTAGGAAATTTTTTGTTTTCTATGCTGCGAACCCTACAGTGGTACCAGAGCCGGATCTATGCGTAGATGCTTTACACAGGTAGTATACATATGAGTATGTGGGCGATGATGATCATGTTATTGCTTTTTAGTTGTATTTTGGATATTGGTGGAATAGTGGGATGAAGCGGCCCGGACAAACTTTACATGTCCTCGCACATGAGAATTGTTCCACGCTTGACATGCAACTAGTTTTGCATAAGTGGCTAGCGGGTGTCTGTCTCTCCTACTATAGTCAATATCTAATTTGCAACGAGTTGTCAACAATTTGGTTATCCTCGTTGTGGTTCATGTTCGTAGGTATGAATGGTTCTATCTTCGAAAGCCCTAAGTCACGTAAAACTTGCAATGGATAAATTAGAGACGTCTAGTTTAGATTGTTGCTGGGCTAGTGTTATGATATGGTGATGTTGTAAGTAGAAGTATGAGATGATACTCTTACAACACACATAACGTGTAAGTTCTATAGACCTTGGCCTTACACATAGAGGTATGATAGTGATCATACCAAGGAGCACATGATGGAGATCATATGCGGGAACCATATCATTTCACTTATAAACATGTGATGTTTGATTGCATCTTATATTGCTTGTTTGGCGTTTTATTAGCATAATAATATGATCCCTCATTTAAATATCAAGATAAGAATGTGTTCTTCCTTAAGTATGCACCGATTATGTTTCATTGCTCCAAGACATCACGTGATGATCGGGTGTTCTTGGATCCACGGCCATATTACGGGTGTAAGACAGTTACACACGCGAATACTAAGGTTCTCACTTGGCGAGCCTAGCATGTACATACATGGCCTTGGAACACGGACCGAAAGGTTAGCATGAGTCATATGGTAGATATGATGCCCATTTGATGCTCGCCTTTGAAGCTACACCGACTCACGTGATGATCGGACTTGGTGTAGTGGATTTGGTTCATGTAATCACCAAAAAGGCACGAGGGATGTCATTTTGAGTGGGAGTTCACTCGTAATGTGGATTAGTTGAACTCAATCTATCATAAACTTAGTCTAAACTTTACAAATTCTGTTGTAGATGGCACCACCTGCTTTTAATTTCAATGTGTTCATGGAGAAAGATAAACTTGCAACGAACGGTAGCAAATTTACCGAATGGGCCATGAGTTTGAGGATTCTCCTCTCTGCTGCACAAAAGCAATATGTGCTAGAAGCGCCGCTAGGCCCCCCACCTTTCGATGATGCCCCTGACGAGGAGAAGAATGTCTATCAGACTCGTCAGGAGGACCACAACTTAGTTCATTGCGGCATATTGTATGGGCTAGAGCCAGAACTTCAAAAGCATTTCGAAAACGGCAATGCATTTGATACAATGGGTGAGTTGAAAATGATTTTTGACACACATGCTGCTGTAGAGAGCTACAATGCTTCAGAAAAGTTCTTTAGCTGCATGATTGATGACCCACAAGTGTAGGGGATCACAACAGTCTTCGCGGGTAGTATTACCCAATTTATTGTTTCGACACAAGGGGAGCCAAAGAATACTTGCAAGCCTTAACAACTGAGTTGTCAGTTCAGCTGCACCTGGAAATAGTTCTTGCTCACAGAAGTTTATCAAGAGTAACAAGTTTGTAGTAGCAACAACGAATAAAGCTTGAAATGATAATGTGATAACAGTAAGTCGGTATGATGGGATTCGAGTGTGGTAGGCATAGGGATGGATGGACGGGCGTTGAATGGACAAGTCTAAACATGTAACTTCAAAGAACTAGGGAATTGCAGATAAATAATAACAAGCATCCAAGTACTAAACAATCCTAGGCATGTGCTCCAAATATAGTCATACGTGCTCGCAATAAGAACTTGCACAACATCTTCTGTCCAGCCAGCCCGTGGCAGCGGGGCCTCCAGGGAACTATTGGCAATTAAAGTGCTCCTTTTAATAGAGCACCGGAGCAAAGCATTAACACTCCGTGAACACATGTGATCCTCACACCACAGCCATCCCTCTGGTTGTCCCAATTATTGTCACTTTGGGGCCTTTGGATCCGGACAATGATATGTGTACACAACTTGCAGATAAGATCATAAACAATACTATCATAATGATTTAATAATAAGTTCAGATCTAAGATCATGGCACTCGGGCCCCAGTGACAAGCATTAAGCACAACAAGTTGCAACAAAGTCAAATAGCACTAATAGAGATACTAGGCATCGTGCCCTAACAATCTTATTCGATTACACGATAGAACTCATCCAATCCCTACCATCCCCATAGCCTACCTTGGGGGATTACTCATGGATGGGGGAAACATCGGTGGTTGATGGAGATGCGTTGGTGATGACGATGGCGATGATCCTCTCCAAATTCCCCATCCCGGCAGGGTGCCAGAACGGAGTTTCTGGATCCGAATCTTGGTTTCTGGTGGCGGCGGCAGAGCGGAACACTTTCTAGAAAATATCGACCCTCCCCAGAGTTTTTAGGTCAGAAGGCAACTTATAGGCGCGGAAGGAGGCCGAGGAGCTGCCTGGGGTGGCCAAACCTCCCCCAGTCGCGGAGTCAGTGGGCCCGTGCCTAGGGTGGGTCTAGGCCCCCCAGGCCTCCTCTCTATCTCCCCTTCTGGCTCCGTGGATCTTCTGGTGAGAAATAGTTTTTGGCATATTTTTCGGGATTTTTCCTAATAGTTCATTTTCTGCACAAAAACAAGACACCAAGGTAATTATGCTGAAAACAACGTTAGTCCGTGTTAGTTGTATCCAAATCACACAAGTTTAGAGAAGAAACAATAGCAAAGTGTTCGAGAAAGTAGATATGTTTTGGACGTATCAACTCCCCCAAGCTTAGCTTATTGCTTGTCCTTAAGCAATTCAGTTGAAAACTGAGTGCGATAAAAGAACTTTCACGAACACTTTGCTTCATATGATGTAAATATTCTCAACACAAGAGTAGATGCTTAGACAATTCATAATAAGGAGTATGCAACTAAGTCTACTCAATAGTCATTGCAAGCTATGAAGAGAAACCAACTCAATAATAATAAGTAGCATGAAACATAAACATAAGCAACATTGCAATGCTCATAATAAGGTATGATAGAGTGGTATCTCGCTTGCCTTTGTTTGAAGAGCACAATATAAATGCCAAGGCACCTCTGAAGTTCACATGAAGACTAGAGATAAATATATCAGAGACACAAGCATCAAAGTCATGACATAATTAACCAAGTTTTGGAAAAAACACAAGAATGACAACTATGCTCTCAAGAAAGTGCTCATAGAATAAGTGGTGACTCAACAAAATTGTGAAAACAGTTTTGTGAAAGTTTGAAATGCTTCCCAATGCTGAAAGGAAGATACTCATTAGCTTTGAGCTCTCATTGCCCGTATCATAGGCATCTTCATGTGGTTAAGGTGAAAGTGAGGTCCACTCTGAATCATATGCTTGACAAACCATAGACTAGAAATCCCAAGTCCCTTGAGTATGAGGGCCGCTCCGCATGCTACTCAACTTTGGTCACCTGAAAGTTCTTGTCATTGTAAATACATGCATATCATCGAGAACCGCCAACACGGTACCCCTCGCATATGGTACATGAGCTTTCCCATAACCAAAATCACAAGGCAAGCAGACAATGAGCATCTCAGCAATCTTTTTATTACCATATGCATAGATTTTTATTGAGGACGCTTCATAGATGCTCATTATAGTGATGTTGCAAGTTTCCACCATGATTAAGCATGGCTTAGGCTAGCGGCCCAGGCGTTTCTCTAACACAATGTATAAACTCCATGAACTAACAACTTCCCCTTTTATTTCACATCGTCGACATCTGTAAACAAAAGAGCAAAGTATCAACTGGATAGAATTATCCAAAAGTGTTGAAAGCGTTCCTCGTGACAGCACGGTTCTGCTGACTCCCAGTATATAGTAAGCAAGCATATAACTTTCATGGACTAGTCACAATGGTTCAGAATTATTAACCGCAAGGAATAAAGTGTGCCATCAAGTTCGTGAGAGCTTTACTAACTAACTTTCTCAAAATAGACAAACATTTTATTTTGGAAGAAAACAAGGCATATGGAATATGCACTGAAATAGGAAATGATGCTAATAGGTAGGTATGGTGGACACAGCTGGCAATATTGGTTTTGGGGAGTTATAAGCACAGGTAGAGCACATACTCAGTGTAAGTGAAGGCTAGTAATAGAGAGGGAGCGACAAACGAGAGAGCAATAGCTGTCATAATCATGCTTGCAACAATACAAGACTAATTATGGCATGAAAGTGATACAAGAGCTCTGAGGCAAAATAAATCATCGAGGCTTACTGACTATTGATTAGTCATATGCATGCGTGAGCATGTGCCAAGTCGATTCACATGAACAGTCAGAGGAGGATACCACAATATCATACCAAAGTATGAATAAAACAATGCAAGAAAACATTCATATGACATGCTACAAACTATTAGAAAGCTGGAGCTAATCATAGACAAGCAAGAACTACTAAGCATCCATAATGACATACACCTTACACAAACAGGCTAAGCATGCTCACAATGATGAGTATATGTACAAAAAAGAAACAAATAGAGTTCGTTACCAGCCTCTTACCACACCTCGAGTTGTCTTAATCTTCATTATTGCCCTTCACTTGTGTGATTTGAATAATTAACATGAAACCAAAAACCACTGAGGACTGCTGAACCCTGCAAAGAACTCACAAAACCAAAGAACAAAAACAAATATTTTTGGTGTTTTTGATTTTTAGAAACAAGCAAACAAAGAAAAACCAAACAAAAACAAAGCAAACCAAACAAAGAAAAATCATTTTGGATTTTTATTTTAAGGCAAACCAAAGCAAAGAAATAGAGAAACAAACCAAGAGAAACAACGGAAATATTTTTGGTATTTTTGGGTTTTTAGAAAGAAGCAACAAGAACCAAAAGAAAGCGAAACAATGGATATACAAAGAACCGACCGAACATGATATATATATATGAGTGTGATGTCGGTGTACCTCCCCCCCCCCAAGCTTAGGCTTTTGGCCTAAGTGGGGCTCAATAACGCGGATAGTAACCCCATGCTGGTGGGTCATCATAGGAATGATTATAGTCAGGCACCTGCGATGAAGAAGACAACGCGCTCCAATCAAATGAGGGTTGCTGGTATGAAGACTCTCCCAAGTTGGAGGGCTGAACCGAATTGTCTTCAGCATCCTCTTCAACATTCTCCTCTTGCTGGGAGAGTTCCCCCTCATAAGTGTCAACCTCCTCCTCCGTAAGTGACCATCCTTGCCTATTATCAAAGTTAAACAAAGCAGGTGCAGGCAAATAAACTATTTTCTCACTCCTACCCTTTCTCTGACCTTGCTTGGCAAAAGATAGTTCAAATGGCAAACTTCTCACATTAGCCCCCAAATAAACAAAACCTTGCTGAATCATGGATTCAATATCAAGCCTCTCTATGGGAAACTGAAAATCTAAAAAGTGAGGCTCTAAACCATGGAAATCTAGCAACCTAGAAGCAATGAGACCTCCACAAATTCCACCCTTCTGACGGTTGGTGGTGAGACGGTGAGCTATCAAAGCACCCAAACTATAAGAACTATTCCTACTAAGAGCAGCTGCAATAAAAGCTAGATCAAAAGAAGACAACTTTCTAGCAGTCTTTCTAGCAAGAACGCACTTGGTAATGAAATAGGCAAAGTATCTAATAGCTGGGAGCTGAATGTTCTGAATTTTACCACTTTCCTTTGAGAAGTCGAAACCTTGGCAAATCTCAGTATACAAATCCACAAGTGACTTAGGCCTCTCCTTGATCTTCTCACAATACCCCCACTAAGGTACTCTAATTGCTGCACGGAAATTAGCAAAAGGCAGGTCGACAGGTATATTATATATTTTGTAATGGACCATGGGATTATAGGTAGACCAAGTGAACCGGAAGTCCTGCACAAAAGCCATGGTTAGCTTAACATATTGGATTGGTTCACCTTCAAAAAAGTCCCCCAACCCTGCATTTGTAACCAATGTTTGGAAATTTTGGAGGATCCCCGCATCTCTCATAAATTCATGGCATGGATATATGGAAGGAAAAACTGCCTCCTCACGATGAACCTCCATTGGCTCATGCACCATCAAGTCATATTGATTTAGTGGATAAGCACTCATCTTCTTTGCTGAAATTTTAGACAACCATCAAACCAAGTGATTTCTAAGTTGATAAATGATGAGCAACTACTATAGGAACTTGCTAGAGGACTACACATGCATTAAAACAAAGTTTCTAAACATAGAACAAGCATGCAAGCTCAAACAACCTATCACCTACAGTAGAAAAATACTCAAGATACAATCTACCAACCACAAATCTAATTGGACAAGTGGAGGAGGCACATACCAAGGAACAATCCCTCCAAAAATCAGCACTTGAGATGGGCTGAACAAGGAGATCAAAAATCGCGAGCAAGAACAGCAAGAACTCGAGCTTGAGCAAGTTTTCTGGTGTTTTTCGGGAGAGAGAAAGAAGGTGGCTTTGAGGAGGCAGCCTGGAGGGGCCCAGGTGGGCCAGACCCCCCCCCTCCCAGGCGCCACCTCCTGGTAGGTCGCACCTACCAGGGTATGGGGCCCTGGGGTGGCCCCCTGGGTCATCTCAGGTGCCACTCTGCCCCTTTTTCGAGGAAAATTTTATTTTGAATTTTCTGGGATTTTTCGGGAAACTTTTTTTTGGCCAATTTTCAGGGTATGAAAATTGATTTTCTCGTAGAAACAGTTCTTCAGAAGAAGCAAAAGCAAACCAAAAGCCAAACTACAGGAGCTCTAAGAAACTCAAACAAGCAAACAACTAGCAAAACTAAAGCTAAAGCAAAGACTAGGAAGGAGAAAGGAAAAAGAAAGCAAGTATAATCACAGTGGAAACATTATTTTGTTCATAAAAATCCTTTTGTTAACAAGGTTGATCAAGTCTTGTTACCAAAACAATCTTATATGAAACA
The DNA here is from genome assembly GCA_030063025.1 of Avena longiglumis. Classification (NCBI taxonomy): domain Eukaryota; kingdom Viridiplantae; phylum Streptophyta; class Magnoliopsida; order Poales; family Poaceae; genus Avena; species Avena longiglumis. Next base: position 448,028,116 of record CP125977.1, read on the forward strand.
AAACTTTGCCTTCCACAAGGTGATTATGTTACCTCATAATTGATAGCAATGATCCAATCATAATAGTTTCAATATTTTCTTGTGGAATGGGACAATATCTTTCTCCAACCTTGATGCCTTCAATATTTTCAATAGAATTCAGGCAATAGCTTCTAACAACCTTCTTGGGGAAATAGACAGTGTGCTCTTTCTCATTAATATTGAATGTTACTTTTCCTTGATTGCAATTGATGACAACACCTACAGTATTAAGAAAAGTTCTCCCAAGAATAATAGACATATTATCATCTTCAGGCATTTCAAGCACAACAAAATCAGTTAAGACCATTATCAGCCATTTGCAAAGAAATATCAGTTGGTATCAACTTTTCTAGCTGGAGTCTCTTATAGAGAGAAAAAGGCATAACACTAACTCCATCTCCCAAGTCACATAAAGCAGTTCTAACATAATTATTCTTAATGGAGCAAGGAATAGTTGGTATACCTGGATCACCAAGTTTCTTTGGAACCTTACCATTGAAGGAGAAATTAGCAAGCAAAGTAGAAATCTCCTTATTAGGAATCTTCCTTTTATTAGAGACAAAACCTTCATATACTTTTAATAAGGGGGCAACTTAATAGCATCAGTCAAAGGAATTTGCAAAAATAAAGGTTTCATCCACTCACAAAACTTATTGTAGTGTTCTTCCTCCTTTGACTTGTGTTACTTACCTGGAAAAGGCATAGGTTTCTGCACCCAAGGTTCTCTCTCTTTACCATGTTTATTATAAATAAAATATTCCTTTGTGTACCTAGTGTTCTTAGTGTGTTTCTCAGGTTCTTCCTCAACTTCCTCCTTATCAGGAGACTCATCAATATTGCCACTATCAGTTTCAACATCAGAGACAGATATACTATTAGGATCTACAGCAGGTTCAAGTGGTTCCTCAACTTTCTTATGTTTCTTTTTCTTCCTCTTACAAGGACTACCACTATCCTCACCTTGTTGGGAATCTTGCTCTATTATTTTAGGGTGTCCTTCAGGATATAAAGGATCTTGAGTAGCTGCACCACTCCTAGTTCTAATTCCATAAGCATGCTTATTTCCTGAAGCATTAACTAGCATATTCTTTTGCACCTTAGCAAGTTGATCAAGTTGGGATTGAACCATTTGAAAGTGTTTACAAAGCATTTTAATATCATTAGAAGTTCTTTCCATAATATCTTTCAACTCATGGATAGCTCTAGAGTTTTCCAATAAATGATTCTGAACTTGTTTATTAAAATTACCTTGTTTAACAATAAATGTGTCAAGTTCCTCTAAGCATTGGTCAGGAGGCTTACCATAAGGAATATCACCTTCATTAAATTGGAGAGAGTATACCTCAATAGTAGATGAGTGGGGAATTGGCTTACATAATTCTTCTATAGGAGGTGGATTCTTCACATCTTCAGATCTAATACCTTTCTCCTTTAGAAACTTTTTAGCTTCCTTCATCACTTCATCATTTAATGCAATAACTCCCCTCTTCTTTGTTGTTGGTGTTGGAACTGGTTCAGGAACAACTGGTTCAGGAGTAATAGGCTCAGGTGTATTCAGCTCAGTTGAAGTCCAATCATCATAATTCTTGCTTATCTTGTTCATTAATTCTTCAGCATCTGTAGGAGTCCTTTTCCTGAAGACACAATCAACAAAGCTATCTAGGTAGGTCCTAGAATCATCAGTTAGTCCATTATAATAAATATCAAGAAGCTCATTCTGAGGTAATGGACATCCAGTATATGCATGAAGTCTCTCCAAAGCAGCATGTTTTCTCTTCTTCTCCCTGTTTAAAATCAGGCAATTTCTCTTCTTCTCCCTGTTTAAAATCAAAAAGTCTCTCCAAAGCAGCATGTCTAGCACTGGGAGGAAAATATTTATGGAAGAAAGAAGCAATCAAGCAATCAGGGCTATCAATGGAACCATGAGGTAATCTATTAAACCAAGCCCTAGCTTCTCCTTTTAGTGAAAAAGGGAAGATCTTAGCAACAAAGTACTTGTGCATTTTAAAATCATCAGAGAACAAAGCAATCATAGTAGAAATCTCATTCATATGAGCCACAACACTCTCATTTTCAGTACCACAAAAAGGTTCTTTCTCAACAATATCTAAATAAGATAAATCAAGAGAGAAATCATAATCTTTATCTTTAATATCTATGGGAGAGGTGGAAAACTTGGGATCATATGACTTCTTAGGCATAATAGTACGTCTAGCAAGGAAACTCTTAATAGCACTAGCACCATGTGTGTTTCAGCACTCTTCAACAAATTCATCAATGAGCTCTATGTAACCATCATTAATATCATAACTCTCGCTAGACTCAGGTGAGCTAACAGGTGTAATAGTGTATTCACTAGGAGTTTCGGTATTATCTAGACTAGCCATAGTAGCATCTAGAAAAGGACCTAATGAACCACTCACATCAAGCACAGTAGAAGTAACATCATGAGTATCAAAAGCAGTTTCAGATTCAGCAGTAGTAGCAGTGTGTGTAGCATGAACATGTGGTGGTGGTGTGACAAGCTTACTTATAACAGACGGTGAATCAAGAGCAGCAGAGGTGTTTAGGACTGTACCTCTTCTCGTAGTGGATGGTAAAATAGGAAACTTTCCATCACGAGACTTCCCCGTGATGAAAGGAGTAGCAGTGAAAAATAATAGATCCAAGTGAACTTATAAATAAAGCTATGCTCCCCGGCAACGGCGCCAGAAAATAGTCTCGATGACCCACAAGTGTAGGGGATCGCAACAGTCTTCGCGGGTAGTATTACCCAATTTATTGATTCGACACAAAGGGGAGCCAAAGAATACTTGCAAGCCTTAACAACTCAGTTGTCAGTTCAGCTACACCAGGAAATAGTTCTTGCTCACAAAAGTTTATCAGTAGCAACAACAAAGCAACAGCAACAACAATAGCAATAGTGAAACAACAGCAGTAGTAACAGTAACGGTAACGGTAGGATTCGAGTGCGATAGGCATAGGGATGGATGGACGGGCGTTGCATGGACAAGTCTAAACATGTAACTTCAAAGAACTAGGGCATTGCAGATAAATAATAACAAGCATCCAAGTACTAAACAATCCTAGGCATGTGCTCCAAATATAGTCATACGTGCTCGCAATGAGAACTTGCACAACATCTTCTGTCCAGCCAGCCCGTGGCAACGAGGCCTCTAGGGAACTACTGGAAATTAAGGTGCCCCTTTTAATAGAGCACCGGAGCAAAGCATTAACACTCCGTGAACACATGTGATCCTCACACCATAGCCATCCCTTCCAGTTGTCCCAATTATTGTCACTTTGGGGCCTTTGGATCCGGACAATGATATGTGTACACAACTTGCAGATAAGATCATAAACAATACTATCATAATGATTCAATAATAAGTTCAGATCTAAGATCATGGCACTCGGGCCCTAGTGACAAGCATTAAGCACAACAAGTTGCAACAAAGTAAAATAGCACTAATAGAGATACTAGGCACTATGCCCTAACAGATCTTATTCGATTACATGATAGAACTCATCCAATCCCTACCATCCCCAAGCCTACAGCGGGGGATTACTCACTCATGGATGAGGGAAACATCGGTGGTTGATGGAGATGCGTTGGTGATGACGATGGCGATGATCCTCTCCAAATTCCCTGTCCCGGCAGGGTGCCAGAACGGAGTTTCTAGATCCGAATCTTGGTTTCTGGTGGCGGCGGCGGAGCGGAACACTTTCTAGAAAACTATCGAACCTCCCTGAGTTGTTAGGTCAAAAGGCAACTTATAGGCGCGGAGGGAGGCCGAGGAGCTGCCTGGGGTGGCCAAACCTCCCCCAAGCGCAGGGTCAGCGGGCCCGTGCCTGGGGTGGGTCTGGCCCCCCAGGCCTCCTCTCTATCTCCCCTTCTGGCTCCGTGGATCTTCTGGTGAGAAATAGTTTTTGGCATATTTTCCGGGATTTTTCCTGATAGTTCATTTTCTGCACAAAAACAAGACACCAAGGTAATTCTGCTGAAAACAGCGTTAGTCTGTGTAAGTTGTATCCAAGTCATACAAGTTTAGATAAGAAACAATAGCAAAGTGTTTGAGAAAGTAGATACGTTTTAGACGTATCAATGATGGAAGAGCACAACTCCGTAAGTGAGCATGTACTCAAGATGTCGGGTTACGCTAATAAGCTTGTGTCCTTGGGAATATTGATTCCCATTGACTTAGGCATCCATCGTGTTCTGCAGTCTCTGCCACCTAGCTATAAGATCTTCGTTATGAACTATAATATGCAAGGCATGAAGAAGTCTCTCCCCGAGCTTCTGTCAATGCTTAAAATTGCAGAAGTGGAAATCAAGAAGGAACATCAAGTGTTGATGATCAATAAGAACACTGGTTTCAAGAAAGACAAGAAGGGAAAACGGAAGGGAAGTAAGGGCGGCAAGTCGGTTGCTGTGCCTGAAAAAACCCGAGTTGGACCTAAGTCTGATACCGAGTGCTATTATTGTAAGGGGACTGGCCACTGGAAGCGCAACTGCCCCAAGTACTTGGCAGACAATAAGGCCGGCAAGGCAAACAAAGGTATATATGATATACATGTTATTGATGTGTACTTGACTAGTACTCGCAGTAGCACCTGGGTATTTGATACTGGTTTAGTTGCTAATATTTGTAACTCGAATCAGGGGCTACGAAACAAGCGACGGCTAGCAAGGGGTGAGGTCAAGATGCGTGTTAGAAATGGATCAAGTGTTGATGCGATCGTCGTCGGAACGCTACCTCTCCACTTACCGGCAGGGTTAGTAATAAACTTGAATAATTGTTATCTGGTGCCTGCACTGAGCATGAACATTGTATCTGGATCGTGTTTGATGCGAAGTGGCTATTCATTTAAATCCGAGAATAATGGTTGTTCTGTTTATATGAATGAAATCTTTTATGGTCATGCACCGATGATGAATGGTTTATTTCTGTTGGATCTCGATAATAGTGATACATGTATTCATAATGTTGATGCTAAAAGAATTAAACTTAATGATGATATATCCGCATATATGTGGCATTGCCGTCTAGGTCATATTGGCGTTAAACACATGAAGAAGCTCCATTCAGATGGACTTTTGGAATCACTTGATTTTGAATCATTTGATACATGTGAGCCATGCCTTATGGGCAAGATGACTAGAATGTTGTTTTCCGGTTCAATGGAACGGGCGACATATTTATTGGAAATCATACATTCTAATGTATGTGCTCCAATCAGTGTGTCGGCATGAGGTGGATATCGTTATTTTGTTACTTTCACGGATGATTTGAGTAGATACAGTTATATCTACTTGATGAAACACAAGTCTGAAACCTTTGAAAAGTTCAAGGAATTTCAGAGTGAAGTAGAAAATCATCGTAATAGAAAGATCAAATTTCTACGGTCCGACTGTGGATGTGAGTATCTAAGTTACGAGTTTAGCACTCATATGAAAGAGTGTGGAATTTTTTCACAACTCACACCTGTCGGAACACCATAGCGAAATGGTGTGTCAGAACGTCGTAATCGTACTTTATTGGATATGGTTCGATCTATGATGTCTCTGACGGACTTGCCATTGTCATTTTGGGGTTATGCACTAGAAACTGCTGCATTCACTTTAAATCGGGCACCATCTAAATCCATTGAAAAGACACCGTATGAATTGTGGTTTGGAAACAAGCCTAAGCTGTCATTTCTTAAAGTTTGGGGATGCGATGTTTATGTGAAGAAACTTCAACCGGATAAACTCGAACCCAAAGCGGAAAAATGCGTCTTCATAGGATACCCTAAGGAAACAATTGGGTATTCCTTCTATCACAGATCCGAGGGCAAGGTTTTTATTGCCAAGAATGGATCCTTTCCAGAGAAAGAGTTTCTCGCGAAAGACATGAGTAATCGGAAGGTAGAACTCGAAGAGGTTATTGAACCTTCTCTTCAAAGTATGGCGAGTAGCACAACACCAAAAGTTGTTTCGGAGTTGGCTTCACCAATTGAAGAAGGAACTAATGATAATGATCATGAAACTCCAAAAGAGAGTACAACCGGACCTCGCAGGTCTAGCAGGACGCGTGCAGCTCCCGAGCTGTACGGAAACCCTGTCATGAATTTCATGGTTGATGAAAATGATGACCCTGCGACGTATGAAGAAGCGATCATGATCCCGGATTTCGACAAATGTTTAGAAGCCATGAAATCCGAGATGGAATCCATGTATGAAAATCAAGTTTGGAACTTGGTGGACTTACCTCACGACCGAAAGGCCGTGGAGAATGAATGGATTTTCAAAAGAAAAACTGATGTTGATGATAATGTGACCATCTATAAAGCTCGACTTATCGCAAAGGGATTTCGACAAATTCAAGGAGTTGACTACGATGAGACATTATCTCCCGTATCGATGCTAAAATCAGTTAGGATTATGTTAGCAATTGCTACATATTTCGATTATGAGATATGGCAGATGGATGTCAAAACCGCATTCCTCAATGGCAATATTGAAGAAGAGTTGTTTATGATACAACCAAAGGGTTTTGTTGATCCTAAGGATGCTAACAAGGTGTGCAAGCTTCAGCGATCCATCTATGGACTGAAGCAAGCATCACGAAGTTGGAATCTCTGCTTTGATGAGGTGATCAAAGAGTTTGGACTTGTCCAAACTTATGGAGAAGCTTGTATTTACAAGAAAGTGAGTGAGAGAAGTGTGGCATTTCTGATATTATATGTGGATGATATATTATTGATCGGAAATGATATAGATCTTTTAAACAGTGTTAAAAGTTATCTAAACAGCAAATTTTCAATGAAGGACCTAGGTCAAGCGTCATACATATTAGGCATAAAGATCTATATAGATAGATCTAGGCGCCTAATAGGGCTATCACAAAGTACATACCTTGATAAGATTTTAAAGAAGTTTAAAATGGATGGAAGTAATAAGGGGTTCTTACCTATGTTGCAAGGCAAGACATTGAGTAAGACTCAAAGTCTGGCTACGGCGGAAGAAAGAGAGATAATGGACAAAGTCCCCTATGCTTCAGCCATAGGATCTATAATGTACGACATGCTATGTACAAGACCGGATGTGGCACATGCTATTAGTTTGACTAGTAGGTACCAATCGGATCCAGGTTTGGAACACTGAATAACGGTCAAGAATATCCTTAAGTACTTGCGAAGAACTAAGGATATGTTTCTTGTATACGGAGGTGAAGAAGAGCTCATCGCTAAGTGTTATGTCGACGCTAGCTTTGACGCCGATCCGGATGACTCTAAGTCTCAATCCGGATACGTATTTCTCATGAATGGTGGAGCGGTTAGTTGGAGGAGTTCCAAACTACCCGTGGTGGCGGGATCAACAACGAGGTGAATATGTTCTTTGCCAGCGGCTCGAAGCGATTTGGATGAAGGAGTTCATATCCGAACTAGGTGTGGTTGCAAGCGCGTTGGACCCAATGGTGATCTATTGTGACAACAATGGTGCCATTGCCAATGCCAAAGAACCAAGGTCTCACAAGTATTCCAAGCATATTAAGCGCCGGTTTCACTCCATCCGTGAACATGTCAAGGATGGAGATATAAAGATTTAGAAGTACATACGGATCTCAATGTAGCAGATCCGTTGACTAAAACTCTCCCTAGAGCAAAACATGATCAACACCAGAACTCCATGGGTGTTAGATTCATCACTATGTAACTAGATTATTGTCTCTAGTGCAAGTGGGAGACTGAAGGGAATATGCCCTGAGAGGCAATAATAAAGTGTTTATTATGTGTATTCCAAGTATATGATAGATGTTTATTTTGCATGCTGTAATCATATTAATACGGAAACATTAATACATGTGTGTTTAATAAACAAACAGAAAGTTCCTAGTTATGCCTCTCTCATGAACTAGCGCGTTGATTAACAAGATGATCAAAGTTTCTTGATCATAGACATTGGATGTTGTTAATAACGAGATCACAACATTAGTGTAATGGTGTGATGAACATTCATCCGAAGTATAGCATTACGATCAAAGTCATTGAGTTTATATTGCTATAACAACTTACGAAGTGATCCTAATCCTTAGACCACGAGATCATGGCAATCACTAACACCGGAAGAGTTTCTTGATAACATCAACGTCACACCGTAACTGGGTGATTATAAAGATGGATTCAGAACTACTAAAATGTTATGTTGATGCCCATGGACCGAGAGTGGAATTTGTTCATCCCTATGACGGATAGATATACTCTGGGCCCTCTCGGTGATATCACATTAGTTAGCTTGCAAGCAAGTGATTTGATCACTAGAATATTATATCACGGGAACGAGAAAAGAATGCATGTCATTAACAAGATCAAACTAGGTATGGAGATACCAATGATCGAATCTCGAACATGTAATATATCGTGAAACAAAGGGATTAAGATACTAGCGTAAAAGGTTCCGACGATCACAAGAAAGTCATCGTTGGATGTGTGGGAGTCAATATGGGTCTCAAGACCCCGCTTCTGATTATTGATCGGAGAGGGGTATCGATCATGTCTGCATTATTCGCGAACCATAGGGTGTCACACTTAAGAGACAACGACATCCAAATGGAGAAAAAGTTTCATGCTAGAAAGAATAACAAGCGCAGGAATTTATTTCACTAGATATCGAAACAGGTTTTCAGGTGAAATTGCAGAAAGTGTTTTTGCATGTGAAATGAAATACTAGCAAGGGGTTATATGTGAATGTTTGTCATTAAAGTAATTGACAAAATTCTGAATAAATAAAAGGAGTTTTATTTAATGAGAGTTTGCATTAAATTTGGTGGAAATTTAATGGGAATTTGAGTGGGATTTTGAGTGGAGGGAATTGAAAGGATTTTTGTGAGTTGAGTGTCCACCCACATGAATGAGGGGAGGGCATCCCCATGTGTCGGCCACCCCCTTGGGGTTCCCCCTCTCCTATAAAAGGCACCCCCTCCTCACTTCCCACTCACACCTCCTCGTGAAGGATCTCTCTCCCCCTCTAGAATTTATCTCCCATGGTCTCGGACTAGCGAGATACATGTTCTCGGTGGCTATTTGACAAGAAAGAGTTGTGTTTCCGCTGCATCACTGGAGCAAGGAGGCAGAGGTTGCTCGGTGTCTTGTACGTGTGTGCGAACACGGATGCGCTGCTGATTTGGTGCGCTATGACTTCCTCTCGATCTTGAGATCGGCAAGAGATCGTCTACATCAACCACGAGTTTAACTCGTTAAGCTTTGTCGGTCTTCAAGGGTATGTTCTCTACGGATATACATTCGCCCGTTGTTTGTATCTAGTAGATAGGTCTTGGTACATAGTTCCCATCGTAGGAAATTTTTTGTTTTCTATGTTGCGAACCCTACAGTGGGACCCGCCTATACACCACAGTCGGTGGCCAATGTGTTAGAGGGAGGACGACCTGGTCGACGTTGGGGCGGCGACCTAACTATATTTCCAACTTCGTCCTATTCAGCGGTGCAAGATATGTGTCTGCTTGGGCCTACCATTGGGATTGGAGTAACAACATGTGTTCATGTTCATCTTTTATTTTCTTTAGCTTGGATTAATTTTCATTGTAAATTCTAGACTATATACTAAAGCTCTCAACTCAAGCTGTAATGCATAATATATTAGTGCCCTATTTTATGCTCAGAGGACTTTCATGTTTTCTATTCCGATAAATCAAGTCAAATAATAAAAAGGCTACTATTTCTTTAGATGAAGCACTCAGGTGATTCTCTTTGAAGACTGATGATTATGTGGACTCTGAACACACATAGTGCATCTTCGCCTTCCCATGGTGCCAGGCAACCTCAGACGGCCTCTTTCTCTCCCTTCCATGGTGAGAGCCGCCGGTGAGTTCATTCTAGTTAATCTAGAATTTCACAAAAATGAATGAAGATCAATATCACAATATACAGGTAAACGATTTGACATCATGAATTTTGAGAGATAACATATTTCCATAGCTTTGTACAAAATCATGGTAAATTTTGGGCAATGAGAGTGAAATTTGGTGATTAGAACCTCTACAGTGTATTGTACAGAATTATTTACAAATATTATCTCTAACTTTATTTTTCCCAACATTTTTATGCGGATACGGTTTTGGAGCTTGCTATTCAAATCATTTAGTACTTGGAGGCTATCGATGTTGTTGCCTTGAGCAAAGCAAACTTGCCAGACTCGATGCATCATGAGAGTTACTGAAGCTTGTTTGTTGATCTCATTGTTGGTTTACTTCGTTGCATATATTTCTTATTTTCATCGCTGCTAGGTATTAGAGCTTTTTTTGCGAATGTGGGTATTAGAGCTTTTGACATGGTAGTTTTTTTCCTTCCTAACTATCTCAAGCATAGGGTTGCAATGTCTATGTTGTGTTCTGTACCTATTACCAGTATTACTATTGTACATTTTCATTACTTTATTTTTATCCATGAAGATACATATATATGCTTTAATCCTGGAGCTGAATAACATACAAAAAATTCTAGAACTGAATTCCCCCTCACTGTCGGCAACTGTAGGAGTTCCCTTTTCTGCATCTTTAGTGATCAATTTAATAAAAATGAGAGGCCTATTCCAAAAATAGTGACATAATGCACGCTTGCACTATATTGTTGCAATATTCAGATGAATACGGCTTGTTCCGAAGCAAGTAAAACAAAATTTATGTATGAGCTTTAGTGCTATTTATAATGCATAAAAATATTTGTATCATTCTAGAACGTTACAATGATTTGTATAAATATGTATAGTTCTTTTTTTTCACATATGGGGATTGAGAATGTGGATGAGTGTTTAAAAGTAAGAAAAATAAAACAAGTGAAAAATACATTAAGTTCTTTCATTGGATTATGTATTTTAAACATTAAAGAATTTTCATTTTGAGTTTAGATAGAGTAAAGTAATGCAATTAAATGTCTACTTTGTTGGAACTATGAATGTGTTTTATTATCACTATTTCATATGGCAATATCAACAAAATTATATTTATATGGCATTACCCAATTTGATATTTATGTTGTCAACATGTACTACTTCAAGTCAGAAATATCTAGAGTTGATGGTAAATATAAATTTGGTAGCTTGAATTTGTAAGAAAATATGCCCACCATTACATCTAGGAGCTTAAACATGCAAATTCTATGATGCATCTTAATTATTCTCAAGTTTATATCATTATATTGGTATATAGACGGACGCGGTAATGCTGTCTTTTATGATCTACATGTTCCAATTAAGCTTATCGCTACGATGAAGTCATTTCCTTATCAAACTTCCCTTTGTCATCTTCCAAACGGCCCAGAACTTGTCCACATCTCCACGCTCCCATCCACAGAAAAGGCCCAAACCCAAACCGCCCTGTCCCCACCTGTCAGCCGACCCACCCCAACCCTAGCACACCGGCATTCCGTTCTCTCCAGCCTGACCCCACACGTCATCCACCCATCAACCTCCGGAGGTATATATAGCTAGCTGGGCCTAAGCCCACCACGCGCCTCCTCCCCTCGCCAACCTCCAAAAGAAAAGGAGAAAAAAGAAGAGAGACAGAGAAACGCGAAACCCCAAATCGATGGCCGCCGCCGCCCTCCTCCGCCGCTCGCCGGCGGCGCGCGCCCTCCTGTCGCCGGCCCTCTCCTCCCGCCTCGTCGCCTCCAAGCCCCACTCCTCGTCCCCCGCCCCGCCGCCGCCCTCCTCCAAGCCCGCCAGCACCAAGGTCTTCTCGATCTACCGATGGGATCCCGATTCCCCGTCGACCAAGCCGCACCTCAAGGACTACAAGTTGGACATCTCCGACTGCGGCCCCATGGTGCTCGATGCCCTCATCAAGATCAAGAACGAGCAGGACCCGTCGCTCACCTTCCGCAGGAGCTGCCGCGAGGGCATCTGCGGCAGCTGTGCCATGAACATCGACGGCGACAACGGGCTCGCCTGCCTCACCAAGATCAAGTCGGAGGCGTCGGGGGCATCCACGATCTCGCCGCTCCCGCACATGTTCGTCGTCAAGGATCTCGTCGTCGACATGACCAACTTCTACAACCAGTACAAGAGCGTCGAGCCGTGGCTGAAACGCAAGGACCCGCCACAGCCGGATAAGAAGGAGATCCCCCAGACCAAGGCCGACCGCGCCAAGCTCGACGGCATGTACGAGTGTATCCTTTGCGCCTGCTGCTCTACATCCTGCCCGTCCTACTGGTGGAACCCCGAGGAGTATCTTGGCCCCGCCGCGCTGCTCCATGCCAACAGGTATACCTTCCCCTCCCCGGTAGGCTCTCGGTATTGTGAATTGTGATGATATGCTAGGTATGTTGTGTCTGTGTGCTAGATCTGTTTGATTACTGAATGATGGTTTCTGATTGATCAGTTGCTGCGTCGTGCCATGATTGTTGCCAAATGGTTGTGCGGTGATACATAGCTTTGTTTGTTTCGCTTAGGTAGTTAGGTGTACAACTGTGGATGTTTGTGATTTTGGAGAATTTTTTGTTGGTTCCACGTGGAGATGAATCATCAAGTCCAGTTAGGTGATGACCCTCTTTTACTTATTTGGTAGCTCCCTTGCAAAATGGTTTAGATGATCATTGGGTGGATACTAGGAAATGTCCGTTTGGTTGCAGGAATGCCTAGACATTTTTAGGGCATTGCTGAGTGTTGGAATTTTCCTTTGTATCGTGTTTGGCCGATTGATTTGGAAATTGATGCTACAGATTGTCGTTTTGGTGGTCTGTTGATGACACCACTTGTCTTGGTTTGGTTAATTTGTTCCTTAGTCCGATTGATTTGGAAGTTGTTTACATTAGTGATGGCCTATCCTTCAGTATAGAGCATGCTAGTTTCAACCTTAACCACCAAATAATGGTTGATGATCTACTAACTTAAGATGCTAAAGATTTTGGTGCCTTTCCTCGAATGATAGCTTTTCTAATATGTTCATTGATTTCCTGTAAACTTTAGGATGTTGCTAAGTCCATGACACGTTCACCCGTTCACCCTTTTTAGGCTTCCGCTGTGGGGGACGCTAATCAAACCAAAACCCAACATGTTCATGCACGTCCAAGCTCGAGGATATCATGGGGCGCTAATCAAACCAAAACCCAACATGTCCATGCATGTCCAAGCTCGAGGATATAGTGGGATGATATCAGAGAAGAGAAACTTGCGGGATCACAAACGTAGATTGCTTGCAGCAAAATATGAGCTGAGAGGAAAGCTTTATAAGTCTATCTGTAGGGACCCTGATCTACCATCAGATATGCGGGATAAGTTTCGCGATAAGTTGTCCAAGCTGCCAAGAAATAGTAACATGACACGTCTTAGGAACCGCTGTATTTTTACGGGCCGCTCTCGTGGTGTCTACAAGAAGTTCCGCATGTCTCGTATTGTGTTCCGCACCTTGGCAAATAAGGGTGAAGTGATGGGTGTTAAGAAGGCGTCTTGGTAGATGTGAACAGGACAGTAGAACAAGAACTAGCTCTGCGTAGTCCAGGAAAATAAGGTTGCCTCTGCAATCTTTCAGTGTTTGATCCCTGAAACCATCTGTCAAGTTTTTTTTTTGGGCCAGCAACGGATTTCTTTTTTCTTTATCTTGAACTGATGTACTGTTTTCATTCAGCATTATGAAGCTAAAGATTTGATTGTTGAAGTATTCTGTGAGCTGGTTGTTTGTTTGATCTGGCTTTATTTTGTTGATTTGATGAGGGTACTGAGATATATACCTGATTCTCTGATTTAGTAGTGGTAATTAAACTTGTGTGTGACTCTAGGATAAGCAGTAGTATATTCTAATTTGTGCTATACTATACTGCTGTAGTGATGATATTAATTGGACAGTTGGAAATGAGTTCAGTAGCCATCATGTGCCTACCTTAATAACTTCAAATCTAAACAGGATCTGGTATAACTGCTCACTCAGTTGACGTTGTGGCACATTTACATTATTTTCTGACGACAATTTAATCACATGAAACTGGAAACAAAAAAAAAAGTACTAGATGTATTAGGTTTGTTGCTTTTACATGCATCTCATTTCCATGTCTGCAAATGGAGTTGTTCAAGTGCCTTGAACCCTTTTGCAATAAACGCGTTGGTCCTTCCAGGTGGATCCAGGATAGCCGTGACCAGTACACGAAGGAGCGCCTTGACTCCATCAACGACGAGTTCAAGCTGTACCGCTGCCACACCATCAAGAACTGCACGCATGCCTGCCCCAAGGGGCTGAACCCGGCAAAGCAGATTGACACGATAAAGAAGCTGCAGCTTGGGCAGTGAGTGAGAGAGCAGAGCAGGCCTTGTTCCTGTGGAGATGCCGAAAGTTTGTAATCACTCTGCTCCGTGGTTTCTACCCTGATGACAAATAATGGCTGGAAATGCAGGATGTTTCCTGTCTGACATTTCTGCGTAGGAAGTGAATAATTGCTACCGAATGGTTATTTTCTATTTCGTGCTGTATCTAGTTTGGTTGTTAATTCATCGTATTGTTATTTTTCATACTACTCCACATGAAGTGATTCATGAACTTGTGAATTGTTTATCATGTCTACCTGATTGAATTCTGCAATAGTAAAATGCGTCGTGCTCACCCTCTACCACGCGGCATCACACATACCTCCATGCCTGGAAGGCGGCTGATGAGTAGGTGCTGCGGAGACTGCAAGAAGAATGTGAACGTGGACTTCAGCTGAAATGCGCAAATCCACATAATACCATGGGACATATTCTAGAGGACCGCAACCGCATCAAAGTTCCCGTGTAAATCGTGTGGTGCCCACCTTGTTGCTCCCAGCCAATGGCATTGCAGGTTGCAAGCCGCGAGATAAGCTTTCAAATCTCGATCGCACACTCGACTCACAAGATAAGCTAGCCACATCGTTCCTTCTAGAAACGTAGGTGCATTACACGCTCGCGCACCTCACAGCACTCACTCCTCCATCTACTATCACATTTCCCAGTGTCTTGCGAGGAGGAAGAAAAGGTTGCTAGCAAACCAGGGAGCTAGGCGCGCGTACATCAATGGCGACCATAGCCACCATGGCCATGCTCAAGCCCGCCACCAAGATCCAGGCAAGGCCAGCATCGTCCACGACGCCTTCGTCGCCGAGCGGCATCTCGCTGCGCAGCCTGCAGAAGGGCGCGGCCAAGAAGGGAGCCCTGGCAGTGTCCCCCGCGGCCGCGGCCATGGCGGGCGCCTTCTTCTCCTCGCTGGCCTCGTCGGACGCGGCGATGGCGGCGCAGAGGATCGCCGACGTCGCGGCGGCCACGCCGGCCGACGACAACCGGGGCCTCCTGCTGCTCATCGTGGTGTCGCCCGCCCTCGGCTGGGTGCTCTTCAACATCCTGCAGCCGGCGCTCAACCAGCTCAACAAGATGCGGTCCGAGAAGGCGCTCGTCGCAGGGCTCGGCATCGGCGCCGCCGCGGCAGCTGGCCTGGCCGCCGCGCCCGAGCCTGCCTCCGCCGCCGTGCAGGAGCTCGCCGCGCTGGCGGCGGCGTCGCCGGCGGACGACAACCGGGGCCTGCTGCTGCTCATCGTGGTGGCGCCTGCCATCGGGTGGGTGCTCTTCAACATCCTGCAGCCGGCGCTCAACCAGCTCAACAAGATGCGCTCCAACTGAGCGCGCGCGCACGCACGTTCGTCCTTGGTAGTGTGCGATCGTCTATTATAAGAGTGGTGGTGATAGTAGCGTGGAACCTGGTGTGAGTACCTGTTTGCATACTCTCTAATCTTGTTCCTTTGATTGATCAAAATGCAGTACAGCTCTCTTCTTTTTCCCTCAGCTCAGCTTGATTATTCAGGGTTTCGTACCAAAGTAGTAATTAGGGTTGAGCTCGTAATTGGGCTTACATAGGTCTTTGGAGCCTGAGAGAGGGCAAAGCTCCATACCTAACTTGGATTTGCTCATTATCAGTCCACTTAGATTACCAAAATCTTAGTCGATCGACCCATACCATTTTGTCGATGGCCCCTATCGATGTATGATTAGGCTTTGGTCATCGCCTCCTCTCACCGCTAACCCTTGAACTTTAAGATGGGGAGGGGGTCGAGCCGGCGGCAGTGGCAGTGAGGAAGACATGAGAATAATAGATAGAGCAAACGGTGATAAGGAGACTTAAGCGACGACGGGTGAGCGGTAAGGTCGACATGAGTAGAGTGTGGAAATGGTGCGGGAATGAAATTGGGGACTTGATTCACCTTATATGTTTGCTTGGATCCTAAGAGGCTCTTCAGTTGAAAAGATGTTCATATAAATTTCGGGGGATTCAAATTCTTAAGATTATATCTGTGGTGGTTAATTTATTTGCATGATTGAATTTTGTAGGAATTTTTTCTAAGGAGACTTCTGCATTGTATTTCATTGGAATTCTGACATCACTACGAACCTCTTTGTAAAAACTAAGAATCATGTGTCTTTGGTACAATAGAATCAATCAAATTTTGGCGCGTATGAAATTATGTAGGATTAGAATGCACATAGCACTGCAATCCTGCAGATTTCCTAATCCTGCATTTTTTATAATCCTTGGAATCAAAGATGCCATACACTATTGAACTTTCATCAAAAGTTTAACAACTTCTTTATAAATTTTAATTCTCAAAATTCCAATGGCCATCTTCTATATCAAAGAGGCCCTAGAGTTGAGGAAGTGCATTATGCATGTTCTTGATCAAGGCAATCGATATTCGCGCGATGCTTGGCATGGTTGACTTACTTATTTGTAAGGAAACAAACCTTTCTTAAGAACCCATTCCTTTCACTTCTCAACTAGGCCACATTGGCTAGATTGTATCTCATCATGATTATTTTCTAGTCTTTATGAAAATATGTAGTTTTTTTTAAGTTAATGAAGTTAGTATCTATGTCTTTCCCTCCTACCCACCTCACATTTATATCATTTACTCTCTTCAATTTCACGAGTTGATTCATGGTGAAGTATCTTCGAATTATCACCCTGTTGGGCATTACACTATCAAAGCATGATCATTTAAAAAAAATCTGCCGACTTTAATGTTAGCATGTATTTTCTTTTGTTGACCTTAATGTTGCCATTGAACGAGATACATCTTCTATCTTGAAAATGCGAAAGTCAGTGCATGAGAAAATTAGAATGTCATTCATGTGACATTGAAATAAAACCTAGATGGAATAGTATTCTTGCACGTGCCTATAACTTGTGTCCCCAGATTGAAGACCATGTCATAAGCTTCGGGTGATGACGTTCCAACATATGATATACCAGTGTCAAATGCCAACACAACAATGGCAGAATTTAGGCTTTCTCGCAAAGAAGAGGGGAACGACTAAAACTAGATAGCCAAATGCCATTATATGTGTAAAAACAAATCTTATGCCCTTACCCTAAAAGGTTAGGTAAAACATTTAAATATGATATTTATGTTTGACATTCTTCGAAAGCAACTCTCTCTACACTAGTCTTCTTCTTCTAGCCTTAACCTCCTGCCCAACCGAATAAGTAAAATAAAACCGACCAACGGCGAGACAACTATAACAATAGATGAATATAGACTCTCCTAAGGCTAATTAGAGGAGGAAAATATCGGATAGTGCCCTACACACTCATGTGAACCACATACATGCCAAAATGGGTACACCTACACATTGAAAAGCATCTAAATACACGTGTTTTGGAAAAAAAGCTAAAACATCTTATAATTATGAATGGAATTAAGTACCATAATGCATAATATTACCTTCGTTCCAAAAGACATAAGCCTTTAAATTTAGTCAAAAAACAAACCTAAATAAATTTCTAGGTTTAAACACATAAAAATACATATGACCACATATTATGTTGGATAATTTGCATACAAGACTTGTTTGCAGAAGTAATTTATTTGAACACAAATGTGTTCACTCATAAGATTATGCAAATTGTTATGCCCGTTGTCATCTACCACCGGTAAGAAGCCATTGAATAGTGAGTGGGCGTGGTAAGAGCATTTCTAGTATATTTGGCAAAATTGACAAAATATATAGAATAACTGTAATTTTGTGGTTTTGGAATAAAAATCCCATATAGATTATGCAAACCGGGACGATCCATTTTTTTGAGGGGTGTACCTTAAAACGAGCAATAAAATGGTACAAATTTCACGGGACTTGTTCCGGAGGACACGAAGTGTTAGGGCTGTCCTATGACCCTGAAGCTGCTCAGTCTTAGTTCCACCTTGTTTATGGGAAGAGGTTGCGATCAACCGAGAGTTTATTTTCTCCCTTTAGTTCGGGCTTTTGGGATAGAATAAGCCATCTACTTATACTTTGGCCGTATGTGCATAAACGTCGAACATAGTCTGAATGCTACTCGCTTATGGGAAGAGGCTGTGACTAACTTATAAGGGAGAGTTTCTTTTCTCCCTTTAGTCCGGACTTTTGGGATAGGATAGTCTCTTTGCTTATACTTTGGTTGTATGTGTATAAACATCAAACGATAGTCTGAATCATGGGATAGGCTTAAGTGGATGCTAACGTCAGGTATGGGAGAGATGTTAGAGATGTTGTAGGCGGGTGAGACTGCCCAGGGATGAGTTGGAACAAAAAAACATTTTTTTTGTTAGAGCATCACTAGTAGGACCCTTAAACCCTCGTAAATAACCGTTTTCTACGGGTTGAAATAAAAAAAAAAAATTAGAACCCCTAAACCCTCAAAAAAATTTAAGGGTCCAACCCTCAAACCCAATTCCAACCCGTAGAAGTAAGGGTTGGGAGAAAAATTTAAGGGTCCAACCCTCATAAATAATCGTTTTTAAGGGTTTGAGGGTTCTAGTCGGTGGCTCTGTTTTTTAATCCTTAAAATTGCCAAAAAAAATGCCAATTCTCAACTTTTAAACTGCTTTGAAGATCTAAGAATTTGAGGGTACTACTAGTGATGCTCTTAGAGATATTGTAGGCGGTGAGACTACCCAGTCTTCAGTTCCACCTTGCTTACGTAAAGAGATTGTGATAAACTTATAAGGAGTTTTCATACTCACGTCAGCTCTGTTTTTTTGGAATAGAGTGGGCTCTCTGCTTTTAGCTATGTCGTATGCACATAAACAAGACTGTGTGCTAGTTAGACCTGAGTAAAAGCCATACCATAAAAATAGACTGTGTGCTAGCTAGACTTGAGTAAAAAGTCATGCCACGGGATAGTTTGCGGTCTACGGCAAACAACTTCCATTCTTTTTTCAGAATATGCTATATATGCTCTAATAGGTTGAATATTGGACGGCATAATTGAGAGACAAGCCAAAGGACAACATGTTGTTAGTAATTGATGCCTAAACACTGAAAACACATGTTTCCAGATATATATTGATGTAGGGGTACCAGTTCTTTTTTAGAATCTATGGGTGTATTAGCCGGTTCGTTTGGTGGATTTGATATTAAACTCTATATTTGAAATATGGCAGATAACTTCATGGACTTTGGTTGTCGAATATGGAGCGGCCTAAGAAAAATATAAAACTGCTTTTCTTTAAGAATTGGTGAATTTAGCAAAAGACAATCTATATCCTATTTTGATAGGAGGATGTTGGAGGGTGCAGATGAAGAGAGAAAATAGGGACAAATGAGTATTGAAATGAAGGAAAATGAGATTGGAGAGGGAGTAGCCTAGCCTGTGTGGAGAGAGAGGAGGGGGGATATCCAATGTGTCTTGCTATGTCGACGCTCTCAACCCTTACGGGTTGGGTCTTGTGTGAGTGTGTGCCATCTATTTTATTAGGCTCCAAAATATATCAATGAGTTACCGTGCATGCCGGTGTGAGTTTATTTTCAGAACACACCCTAAGGACATCTTCATCCGGCCGACACATCCCGTTTGAGCGTGCCCGAACTCGTCCGCGCGAACGCGCAGGACTCCCCAGCGGCTCGACCCACCCAGACAAACGCCCGGATCGACCCATTCATGCACAAATCTGGGACTCGGTTGGGTTAGCCGGACAACACGCTTTTCCTCGCGCGTCCTCGCGCGTCCTCCCACTAGTTCTCCCGGGCCTCTCGCCAGTGGTACAACAGACACTCTCCTCCCCCCAAACCTTGCCCTCCATATCTCGCGACCAGAACAGGCGCAACATTTGCCTCCACCACCGCTCGCTAGCACCTATGCCCCGCGATTTCGAGCAGCACCGCAGGTCACGCGCGTTGCCAGAGTTGTCTGGAGGCGCTGTAGGCAATCCCGCCACCCCGGTCTCCGCCTGTGGACTAGACGTGTGACACCCTCTGCGTGGTGCACAACCTGCTCGATCATTTGCTTTGGTATGTTCGTTGGTCCTTTCTAGGTTAGCCGGCCTGCTGCGGGAGTTGGCATCACCATTGACGGTCGTATACTTTGCAGATGGGCAGCAGTCGAAGAGCAATGGAGTTCTTCTACAAGAATTTCGTGGAGTCATCGTCCGAGGAGGTGTTTGACGGTGAGACCAAGATTCTGCTGGCAGCTGCACAGATGGTGCACGACCACTACCTCCTGTCGTCGCGCAGAGGTGGCTCGTCCAAGCGGCGCAAAGCCAACCAGGAGCGCGACCGAGAAGAAGGCCACATACGCCTTTACAAGTACTACTTCAATCCAACTGATCTAGTCTTCAAAGAGAAGGCACTCCGTCCCCGCTATCGGATGTCAAGGGACCTGTTCTTGCATATTCTCAATGGGGTGACGGGATACGATAAGTACTTCGAGGCCAAGTACGATTATACCGGTAAGATTGGCTTCTCCTCTTACCAAAAATGTTCTATTGCCATTCGACAACTTGCACATGGAGTGACTGGTGACCTTCTCGACAACTACATGCGCATGAGCGAGTCCACATGACATGAGGCTATGTACCTGTTTTGTAGCGCGGTTATTGCGGTGTTTCGCCAAGTTTATCTAAGAGAGCCAAACACCAAAGACACCGCCTGCCCTTTGTCCATCAACGAGAGAAGAGGGTTTCCTGGAATTCTTGGTAGCATTGACTGCATGCATTGGCAGTGGAAGAACTATCCCTTTGGTTGGCAAGGGCAGTTCAAAGGGAATACAGAGGGGTGCACCGTCATACTAGAGGCTGTTGCATCACAGGATCTCTAGATTTGGCACTCTTTTTTTGGCATGGCCGTATCATACAATGACATTAATGTGCTGCAGTGGTCTCCGGTGTTTGCTAGGCTGGCAGAAGACAATGCCCACAGGTTTCTTATCAAATCAATGACAATCCATATGATATGGGTTACTATCTAGTTGACGGTATCTACCCCTTCTATGCTACCTTTGTGAAGACAATCTGCAACCTGCAAATAAGAAGTGCAATATGTTTGCAAAAGAGCAAGAGTCCGCTAGGAAGGATGTAGAGCGAGCATTCGGTGTGCTGCAGTCAAGGTGGACTATTGTTCGATACCCTGCTAGAACTTGGAGCATAGAGAGGATGTGGGATGTGATGATTGCTTGTGTGATCATGCACAACATGATCGTCGAGGACGAGCGAGATGACGGCATCTTGGACCAATGCTGGGACTTTCAGGATCAGTTGGTTGAGCCAAAGCCAGGTCTAGCGTCATGGGAAGATTTCTGCGAGTGCATAAAAATTTGCGTCACAGACAGACCCATGAACGGCTTCAACTAGATTTTGTTGAGCATATATGGGCTCGTGCAGAAAACCTTAATGTTTAATTCCTCGGTTGTTTCTTGTAATTTGAATGACGGTTTAGTTATTTTCTATCGAACCATGTGAGCTTAAACTAATTATATGTAAGCACTATTTTAATTAGATTATCTAATTTAATTTACTTTTTTTTGACAAAACCTATAAACACGTGAAATTCCAGGCCAACGCGCGGTCGGCCGATCAGGCCGAACCCCGATCCAAAAACGAGCGTGGACCGACCCAAACAGAAACAAACCGTTTAGATCGATTGGATAGGTCGGCCAGTAAAAATACCATAAGGCTAGTCATAGTGGGGATAACTTTACTAGTAACTAAGAGTTTAAGTCAGCAATTTTTGCTTATATGGCAGTGAATTAATGAAGAGAGATAGATAGAATAACTAGCTATGTTACTATTCCCCCTGTCCCAAATTACTCTTCGTTGTAGGTTTAGTCAAAGTCAAACTTCATAAACTTTGACTACGAATATAATAAAAAATATCAATATCTAAATATGTAATAAATATAGTTAGACTCGTCATACAACATATTTTTATATTATATACAATTGATATTATAAATATTATTATTCTATCAAAGATGTTTAGCCAAGTTTGACTTTGACCAAATCTAAAACGCAGACTAATTTGGGACGAAGGAAGTATAACATCACACATATCAAGTCAAAATAAATCTATAATCTAATTAATAATTAATATAACATTGCATCATATAAGTTATTTCCCACTATGAAGATAGTAACATAGACTATATTACTTTGCACTATAACCAGCCTAATAAACTTATTTTCGACGAAAAGGCCGCTCCGAGCATGCGGGCTAGTGGATAGCATATAGCCGCGAGCTAATGTGAGAAAAGGTAGGAGAGCCTAGAGGTCCCACCTTTAAGGTGCACACAAGTTGGTGAAATTTGTCACACGAGTATAACTGGGCATGGGCAGCCTGGCCCGATGGGCCAGGCTTTTTAGGCCCGCGAGCCGGGCCTAGGTAGCAGATTTGATTCCTGACACACTCACGGGACGGGCTTAGGCCAAAAAATGGTAAAATAGGGAATGGCCTAGCCCGAGACCCGACAGCCCTGACGTAATATGTGCATGGCCGGCCAGGATTGGGCCTAGGATTTACACGGACAGGCTTTGTTAGGCCCAGCCAGGCCCAGAAAATGTCCAGATATATACACGAGGTTCTCCTTTTTTTTTTTACTTTCGAGAGAAATCCGCCACCAAAATTGATTGACGCCGAGTCTCCGAGTGACCAGCGTAGATCACAGTCAACTCTATACCGATCTTTCGCGTCAAACTCGCCAGGACACAGACTACCGAGCAGTTCCGTAGTTTATGGCGTCTTTTGAGAGGATCGATACCGGAGTAAGTACTCATTCACTAGTAAGCTAATCACATTGGCGGTCAGGGTCAAAAGACTCCTGCGTTGCGTTGCGGGCGTCTCGACTCCCGCGCATCGCTCGCGCTCGGACGAGTGTCAGCTCCGCCCCACTATCTCTATCTCCTCGAAACTGTCAGGCCTGGTTTGACGCATGCGGAGCTGTTCCCGTGAACGAGACGGAGGTCAGACCTTCACCCTTTCCTTCTTTCCCTTCCCGGGGCTGAAATGCTACTAGTGTAGTGGGGGTGTCGTCAAGCTTTTTTGTGTTGGCGTGGCCGTGATGTAGTATGCCGCTTGTCAGCTTGTGTAGGTTAGCCTGTTGTAGGTTGGATACGTGCATCGTGTTGTGTTGGACAGGCCCACCACGCTCGATGCAGCATACTTATGCAACTCAGCACAGAGTTGTTTGCTGGAAGCCTGGAACAATTACTGCCGAAACAGTGCATTTGATGATTCCAATAGTACGAGTTTAGCAAACGGCGCCATATTAATGCTCTCAATTTTGTCTAAAATACGCATACATCTACTCTAAATATCTAAACCTCCGATTTTTATTACATATATACGCAAAAGTATATATGTAATATGACGAGCAAAAGTATCTAAACTTCATAAACCTCCAAATAGTAGATGTATGTCTAAATATCTAAATGTCTAAATACGCAAAAGTATCTTTCTTGAATACGTTCTTGAGCACTCGGTAGACCGCTTAGCGAGAGTAAATTATCCACCGATTCCGACGACCGCTGTTCTCGAGCACGGGGCTGACCTCCGATTTGCCAGAGTAGTTCGTCGAATTCGCGCCGAACTTGTTGAAGGCGGCCTGGCCGAACACCGCTTCTCGAGGGTTGCTCCCACGTCTAAAGCCATCACGAAGAAGAAACCGATAATAAGCATGTAGTCATAAAAATGCAATCACAAACAACAACGGCCACGTTAGCTATTTTGATCTACTCCCTCCGTTTAAAAATATAAGATGTTTTAGGTTTGTGAATGATATGTATTTAAACATTTTTTAGTGTATAGATTTATTTAAACCTAAAGACTAAAAGGTGGCTAGATACAACTTCTTCACAAACCTAAAATATCTTATATTTCTAAACGGAGGGAATACAACGAACGTAAAGCTCTCTCACCATATCTTGAGGTTTCTCGACCAGAAACGCTAAAAAGATGGGAGATTGACGACGGGACGCTGAAACGATACGAACACAAAAGTATAAGTTAGTAGGAGTAATTCGACTGGCCGGTAATGGAGAATTGGAGATTGAAGGGACATGATCGCGTCTGGTAGTACCTCGAATCTACAAGGATGCAAGCTCTGTCGCTTAGTCGCTCGCTCTTGTAGGTAGGTCGCAATGTCGATCGGAATCTCACCTTCACGATTGATTGATTGAAATAGCAGATAGACGGAAGGCTATATATATATGTAGGCAATCGTATCGGTCCGAGTCGGTAACGATGTCCTCTTCTTGTTTGAATGAGGAAATAGCATATCACACCACATGTTGGTGACTTTGTTTCATAAAACTACAGGTTGCATTTTTTTTGCACAAAACACCAGATTTTCATATAATCTTTGCGCAAAACATGCAAACCCTTATTAGCTTTCTTAATAGCCAATTAAATAAGAGGGCTCACGGCAAGAACCTGGATCAAACTTCTGTAGTTTTGCAAGGCTACACATATCCCGTCAATGGTTATTATTATGTACAATTCAAGCACGTATAGTATATAAAAAATTCAACTGAAATTGTATCAGGCTAGAACCAAAATAAACCAACTCCAACTCACACTTTGTTTCACACTTTCACCCCCAATTTTAGACATCAAATTTTAGAAAAAAAATACATTTCTACGTCGAACAGAGTCAAAATTTTCCGCCGCTAATTTACGAATTTCTCTCTTGGTAAAACCCCTCACCAAAAGGATAAAAAATCGATAAGTAGGGTATTGCTGACGGAGCTTAGCCACTGAATTTGCCTGGACCATTGGAATCCATGGCCGGCGTCTTCTGGGTAGGCGCGCCGCCGCCGCCGGCACTGGGTCGCGTGGAGGCCGCCTATGCTACAGCCATGTCACCGGGTCCTCAGTCTTGAACTCTTCCATCTCCCCTATCCACGCCGCCGTCGCTGGTCTCCAGGTCACCGCCTCCGACCGTTTGGCCTCCTCGCTCTGAGGACAGGTTCGAACCGACCAGTTCGAGTTTGGTCGAGGATGGGAATGAGCGTATCAAGCTGGGCTTGACGGCACTGGGCATGCTCTCTAATCTGCTATCAATTAGGCTAATCATTTGTTGTGTGTTCTGCGCAAAGGTTATAGGAAATCATGCTGTTTTGTGCAAAAAAAAAGTATAACATGTGGTTTTGTGCAACAAAGTCACCAACATCTAGTGTTACGTGCTATTTTCTCTATTTAATTGGCTATTAAGGAAGCTAATAAGGGTTTGCGTGTTTTGCACAAAGATTATATGAAAATATGGTGTTTTGTGCAAAAGAAAGTGCAACATGTGGTTTTGTGTAACAGAGTCACCAACATGTGGTATGATGTGCTATTTTCTCTGTTTGAATCGACCGGAGTAACTCCTTCAGAGCTTGTTGCAGCTCAGCACGATCCAACTCGTAACCCCTTTGGATATGTCATGTTCCCATTGTGTATGGTTAGCCTTCCTAACTTATCGCACGTGTGCACTCCAGGTCCTCCTCTCTTTGCTATGGAGTGGCAGAATAGAGCTAATAATAACAAGGACACTGTTGGGCGTCCCGGGATAATTCCTCCCAATCCTCCAGTTACCCAGCCCGACACATAATCAGTAAATACTGCTTTTGCAACAAACAAAACATCCAGTTTTGCTACAAATTATCCCGTTTTTGCTACATGTAGCAAAAATAGTTTATTTATAGGACGAAAATCAAAAGATATTTTGTCGGAGACTTTACCAGAGACCTCGTCGGAGTTATTATAGCAAAAAAAAAAATGCTAATGTAGCAAAACCATAAAACGAATGTAGCAGAAAATTTATTCTAACATAGCAAAACCGACATCCCAGCAACTCGTCGGAGACCTTGTAGCAAAACTAGAGAGCGGTTGTAGAAAAATCGCCGCCGGTAGCAGAGCACCCAACTGCTCACAACAAATGCGTTGTCACCGGAGAAGATGTCGTCGCCAGAGAAGACGTCCCAATTGTCGTTGTAGTAGCGTCGTCCTGCTGTTGTAGCAACGCTCATAGCAAATGCCTACTGACCACCTTGTAGCAAGACCGGCAACCCATTCTAGCGACACCTCCCTGCTATGTACCAGCGCCATCGTGCTCCCCTCCACCCCGCACGCTGCATACGCTACTATAACATCCCAGCATTAGAGCTTAGAAATAAGCTGAACCTAGATGTGTGTATTGCATTCATGCATAGAAAATTCGAATAATTTTCGTGCTTTTGAATAAAACTTGTCAAAGTGATTGAAGCTTCTCTTAAATTGATGGAATTAAAGTAGATCCTCAAGTTGACTATGATAAGTTTCAATATAACCTTTGCTAAAACCTTATTTTGGGTAAAAGCGATTTGATCTAAGGGTAGATCAAATGTAATAAAATTAAACTCTAATACAATGCTTAACGATTAACATCAGATCCTTAATTGATCATATCATAGTGTTTATTACAATAATCCATGAATACCAAGCTATGACTATAATCCAAATAACAAGAAGGTAACAACTAAATCTTGACCTATATTAATCTTATCTACTTATACCATGAGTATCATGGTGATACCTAACCTTAACTCTTTAGTGAGATTGAGTAGGAAAGAAACCAAGTCAAGATCATTCACCATATAACTTTCTTTCCATATCAATCCTTATCATCTCTATTAAATCTTATTTTAATATATGTTGTTCATCAATGTTGAGTAATCAACTATTGATTCACCAATTCTTAACCTATCAAATCTTGATCTATTAACCCCTGTCCTTATCATAGCATTCACTTAAGTCCTTTAGAGAAAGAAGTAAGAAGAGATAGGTGGTAATGCTAGATTTAAATATCATCTATAGGATGGGAGTGTTGGAAGAGAATTAAATCAATATGATATTTGATGGGTTAACTGACTCCTGAAATGATAGAAGAGTTATCTGAAATATATATTTGTATGGTAATAAAGAAGACTACAAGGATGAATATTGAAGATAGTTACCAAGGAGTAATCCTATTGGATTAAGTAGACATAGTCAATGAATAATATCTCTTAGTAAGATAGATACACTGAGAAGATAATTATAATACAACTGTAATGTTGTATTGATGAAGGCCTTGATTAGCCAACTGTAAACCTTAGCCATAAATGATCAAAGGATTGTAATGATCATGCTCAAGTCACTAAGAGTGAATGATTATATCATGTATAAGTGACATTGGTGGATAGAACATGATTAAACCCTAGTATAGATATATCATCCTAGATTAGTCATGACAAGTCATATTAATATAATGTGAGGTTGGAGTATGAGTTACTGGAGATAAGTAGAGACAAGATAGTATAACCAAGCTCATATTAAAGAAGCATTAAGTTAGAGAAGTAGAATATTCCTCTTAGGAAATACTAAACACTTGAGGAGAGTATAATTTTATATATACATCTACTGGAGTAATATTAGTGCAGGATGATAAAGGAAGTATATGAAAGGAGTTAGAAGTGACTACTTAATGGATTAGAGGTTATCATTAGTGGAGTAGATGATATAACCAAGTACATATATGCGAAGATTATGAAAAGCTTCAGTGACAAGATTTTGAGATCTATAAGTGAGATTACAAAGTAATATGAGAAGTAAGAAGGTAATCATTCAAGTGGAATTAGATTCAGAAGAAGTACTCTAAAGGTGAGAGTTATCTTTATGAGAAGATCATATGGAGCTCTAGTGTCAAGCTCATTAGATTCACAAATGGATTTAGGAGGAGAAATTGTTGATAAGAATATTCTTGTGCAGTAAAACTCATCGTGTTAACACATAATGATGGATATGAAGAAGTAGTATATCTAGGAAAGGAATTCTTTAAGTAGAAGTCAAGAATTATGAATTATGAAAGATAGGAACTCTTGGTAAAACATTCAACCTTAAATCTGTAATCAAACTTATTTATCTATTTCATCTATTGGATCAATCATCTTATTTCCACAATGGTTTATAAGAATATTTTCCTATATTAAATCACCTAAGCATATCTTTGTCACTTTCAAACATTAAAATCATATATGCCTAGAAACTTTAATTATCAATTATTTCTCATAAGTCATTCTAGAGAATAACTTTATTATTTTCTCTTGGATGATGATATTATCCCTGACCACAAACACAAAAGCAATATGCTTTATCTCTTAATCTTCATTTCTACATCTATGATTATTACTCATGCATAAAGATTTAACCAAGATAGTGCTAAGGAAAAGTTAATAGTTAAATCATCCTATATGATTGTTATAAGATAATAAATATGAAAATATACCATGAACATCAATCACCCACTTAAATCTTTACCTATATAATTATTATGATGAAAACAAAATCACCATTCTTAGAGTTTGATATAATAAACAAATCCCTAAAACCCTAATTCTCATTTATTCTACTCAATATATAATTTCTAATATAATTATGAGTATTAAAAAAATACCAACATGATTAGGGCAATCAATTAGTATAGTTATCTTTGGAATATTTAAAATATTATACAAAAATTATGGTATTTAAATCCTTGAGGAAATTTTAATTGAAAACAAATTATTAAAAACAGAAAACAGAAAATATAAGAAAAAGAAGTAGCAGTCAGCATTGCCCCACGGCCCATCTCTTCTCTCGCTTAACTGTCGCTCGTGTGTAGCAGCAGCAGCTCGCTCGCTCACCTCAAGGCAGCCCACGTCGGCCCAGCAATAGCCCAACTCAGCCCATACCGATTCGTCGTCTTTCTCGCGTCGTCGACCTTCCAATGCTGCAAGTAGCTTGGTGGTCACGCCCTCGTCGGCGACGAGAGCCAAGATCTGTGCCACCGCACTGGCCGTCTATAAGAAGCCCGGGACGCTGCCGAAAAACCCTAGCACACCACTCTGCTTATCTTTCTTCCTCTTTAGCCCCGACCATCAAACCCTAGCCGCAAAGGTCTGAGCTTCTCGTCTACTCCGACCACCCCTTGATATGCGGAGGTGACCATCAAATGCGCCGTGCTCTTCTTCGTCATTTGCCCCTACTCACGGAAGCCGGGAAGCCCTCTGTCGAGCCAATCGATACCTCATTTCCATCCCTAGTCACCGCAGTTCATCGTCAATCGCCGCCACCACAGACTTCCTCCGACCATGCCTTCGCCACCAATCGCACCAGGGTGAGTCCTCCATCCTCGTGAACCGTCTCCCTTGCTCTATTTTTCTCTGTTTGCTTCCTGCTGCGTTAGCTCGCAAGCTCCCCCGTCAGTCACCGTCGTACACAGTGCTCCGGTAACCAAAATAGAGCAGCGCCGCCACTATATGGTTCCTTGCGACGCCTTCTTTTCGATAAACACAATCACAACCACGCGCGCGTACGGGATCACTCGATCGACAATCGATCTAAGAGGAACAGTCTCAGATGATGTCAGCATGACATCGTGCTGATGTCATAACACCTCTTACTGGTTTATTTAATTGTTCTGGAAATGACATGGCATAGGCCCCACTAGTCAGTGACTGGGGGTAAGAATAGACCTGGTGATAAAAACCCTTCATCCCATGCCGACATCAGCATTACATCATAAACCATTTAGTTATTTATTTTAATTTTAGAAAATGACTAAATCTTATAAATTCAATATCTCTTGTTTTATAATTTATAAAAATATGTTTAATATATGAAAATTTTCAGAAAAATAAAATCTACAGCTTAAAACCATTATCAAACATTACTATGTTAATTATTTAAATTATTATTATTTAATAAAGGTTTTATAAGTAATAATACTTTGATAATTCATATTTTAATATTGGTAAATGTTAAAAATATAAATAATATACCAAAAATATTAGAAAAATAGGAACTATAGTTTAAAACTATAAACACAAAACATTATATCACTTAACTAAATATTTATTATTTATTAAGTGTTTATATAGTAAGAAATCTTATAAAAATCATATCTTATTATTTATAAATCACAAAAATAAATGTAATATACCAAAATGATCACAAAAATAATACCTACATGTTGAAAATTTAATATTACATTTTTGAGCTAAATAAAAATTTAAACACTTTAATAACTTGAATTTAAACATATTTCCTTAGCTGATAATTCATACAAGGGTAAATAAAATTTGCTAATATTTCTAAAATTAGCCAATTGAGTCTAATAAATAGTATTAGTCTTGAATATTGATAATATGAAGTCAAAATGGTTCAACACATTTTAAATACAATCCTATTGAATTATCATTCAACTATAAGTGTAGATTATTTTCTAAAAAGATTCTTATCAATTATAAAATCTTCAAGAATGATATTTTCAACCAAATAAAACCTTTTACCATTGTTTCAATCACAACTTTATAATTGACTAAATCCAAAGATAATCCATAAGTATTAAATAATATTGTTTACTTATTCACAAACCATAACCACACCCTTATAAGGAGATAAATCCTTTTATACAATTATAATATTAAGAAACCACTACACCAAATAAAAGTAATACCATTACTAATTAACTTTAAAGAAACCATATGAAGTGAACAAAGTACATTTATCATAAGCATTACATCTTAATTCCACCTATGTCCTTAAAGTTAAACTTTAGTCTGCAAGACTATAAACATTATAATAAACACTTTGTTATGTGTTTTATATTTTACTTTGGTTTGTTTTAATTAAGACCTAATGTGTCTCAAGACCAAACTAACCAAGTTAAAAACCAAGATAGATAAGTCTTAAATACTAATGATGTCATTATTCAAATGGAGTAATTCTTTCTTACTTAAGGACTATAACTGGTAAGAACACTTAATAATATTAAATTAAAGTTTAAATACTTTTGCTCAGTTAAGTAAGATTTTCTTCAAAAGTTATTCCTTTAAGATACATTATAAAGCAAGACATAAGCATTCTTATGAAGGCTCTAAATAATAAGCAACCCTTGTATACACAGTCTTTAGATACCCTTCCGCACTTTCATGTTTTATTATGGTATGCTACTTATTATGTTTACATGTTGTTTCACACACACTCACAAGCCTTAATAAGAAGCATAAGTGTGAAACTAATCTAAAAGAACAACACATTCTAAATAAACCGTTTCCAATTCCCAAACCCTAGATCAACGCTTATTCCGGGGATTCGAGTTTATCAATTTGTATTACATTACTATGCATAATAGCATCTTGCTTCTTTAAACATTAGTCCTTACCGGACCGATGATGCTGATTTCAGATATTGGATCTTATATTGTCTTGAAGACCGTGAGTGCATAATCTTGCAATCACAAAAGGCAAGTTCACACTTGCTCATGTCCTTTGATTATTTTCTGTAAAGTATTTTGCAAATCTAGTGTTGTCATCACCTGCATTTCAAAAAGGTCAGAAAATAACTATTTTCATAATAATATGATTATAGGTTAATTATCATGAGGTAATAACCTAATATGAAAGTTCCGGTGGTAAAGGAACATATTATCTAGGACTCGACAACCAATGTCACCAGTGATTCTTGCACCGTATATTACGCGTTAACCATGAGATTTGGAATGGAACGGAGAAGTCAGCTGCATCCTTTTCCTTTCGTATGGAGGCAGGACTATCTTAATGTGATGTTGTGATTCCTTGTGTGGATCCAACATATGGGTGGGCACCCTTAGGCCCCATGTTTTTAGTGTCTAGATTATCTATGAGTGCCTGCCGGAGGTTTAGCCGGACCTATAAGGTACTTACCTAGGCATCAACAACTCATAGAGTATTCGGGAACTTATCAGGGTTTTAGCCTGCCCGGAAGGGGGCTTAACGGAGGTGAGCCAGCCCCGAAGGATCGTGCAGACATATGGGGTCGCGAAAAGGGCAGTGATTGGCTTGGATCATCTACTGGGCCCACACCATAGGAAGTGTGTACGGGAAAGATCGCCCAACTGTGCAACAAGGATTTGATCTCCCATGGGTAAAGTAATGCACCTCTGCAGAGTGTAAGAACTGTAACTTGTTACTCCCTGTTCCGGGAAGGAGCTGCGAACGCGGCGGGAAAGTAACTCCATGAAAGTTCTGGTAAACCCGTGAAGGCTAACAGACATAGCTTTTCAGAATAAAAGCAACCTTTAAAGAAATGTTTACAAAAACCTGCATTTCCTATGACCTATGATCTGTGGCTGTAGATATAGTGCATCAAACACTCCTTTTTAGTGAACTTGCTGAGTATGCTCGTACTCAACATATCTTCTTAACCCTTCCTAGATTCTGAAGCCATTAAGACGATGTCTACATCAACTTATGCTCCAGGGATCATCATCAAAAGCTAAAGCTCTTCAATGAAGTCAAGAAAATCAACATATACATCAACTCAAGTGAAGACGAAGTTGCTGATTATATAGGAATATAATCTCTAGCCATAGAATCTACTTATGTAGAGTATTGCAATGGCAACAATGCAAGCCTCAATAGTTCAGATACTAGTCTATTAGTATATTAGATTTGAGTTGTTTATTTCTGATTCTTCTTTGTAAGAAGTTTCTTTCTCTCTCTTTAAATCTAGAGTATTATCTGGATCTTTTGTAAAGAGTCGAGTTGTGACCTATAGTCATGTCTTGGACCTGCTGTGTTTCTGTTGTACCACTCTGAGGGATGTAATACTAGTGAACGGTATTTCATTGGTGTTATGTCAATGACTATAGTCTACTACATCATGCAGTGGTATGTTGGGTCACCACAGCTACCCACCTCTAGTAGCAGCACCAGCCGCCTGTTGTAGCAGCGCCTCCCTATGATACGTCGGAAACGTATCTATAATTTTTGATGCTCCATGCTTGTTTTGTATCTACTTTGCTTTGCTTTGCTTTATCTACACTTTGAGGTGTTTTTATATCTTTTCTAGAACTAACCTATTAACAAGTTGCCACAGTGCTAGTTGCCTGTTTTCTTCTGTTTTTGGTTCCAGAAAGGCAGAAAATCAATATTCTCGGAATTGGACGGGACAAAAGCCAAAGTTATTATTTTCCCCGGAGCAACACGGAACCACGAAGCAGAGCCGAAGGAGGGCCACAGGGGGCCAAAACCCCTAGGCACGGGCAAAGCCCTGGAGGCCCTTGGAGGGGGTGTGGGCCCCCTAGACCCCCACCGACCTTGATTCCTGCGCCTATAAGAAGCCTCTGATGGGAAAACCCTAAGGGATCCAGAAGAAATCCACGAAAACCTCCATAGCGCCACCGCCACCGAAAGGGAGATTCGGGGGACAGAAAGTCTCTATTCCGGCACCCTGCCGAGACGGGGAAATGCCCCCGGAGCCATCTCCATCGATCTCCATCGCCATTTTCATCACTGTTGCTGATTCCCATGATGAGGAGGGAGTAGTTCTTCCTCGAGGCTAAGGGCTCTGCCGGTAGCTATGTGTTCATCTCTCTCTATGCATGATCTTGTGGTCATGAGCTTTGTAATCAAGTAGATCTACCTTGCTACTCAAGTGCTTTAATAGATCTCTGCTCTCCCCATGTGTGTGAAAGTGACAGCGTTAACGCCATGGTGGCACTTAGGTTTGAGTCTACATAAATACTCTTTGTGCTTTAATAGATCTATGATTTTCCCCACGTGTGTGAAAGTGACAGTATGCATACCGTGTGTGGCACTTTGGCTAGATTGAATATTTGTTATGAGTTATATTTGGAGTTGGATGTCTCTATGAAATTGTGGTGTTTATTGGAACCATCTAGCGCTCAAGGTGACAGTGTGGGGTTATCTAGATTGGAGAAGGTAGACTTTGAGGTGTGCTGTTATAGCCCTACCGATGATTAGAGTGTCCAACCGGAGAGTAGTTAAGAGTAGTATCATGAAGAGAGGATATTTATATGAGAGAATGTTCACTAGTGAAAGTATGATTCCTAGGCCTTGTTTCTAAACATTGAAACACCGTTTGCATCTAGATCTGTTGCATGTTTGCTTGCTTTAGTCTTTACCTCACTCACACACGTTACCCCACGTCAACAACAAGTCAGAAGCTCTTTTCTAGCACTGTTACCACTTGTATTTCACTATCTCTTTGCCGAACTAGTGCACCTATACACCTGACAAGTGTATTGGGTGTGTTGGGGACACAAGAGACTTCTTGTATCCTGATTGCAGGGTTGCTTGAGAGGGAATACCTTTGACCACTTCCTCCCTGAGTTCGATAAACCTTGGGTAATCCACTTAAGGGAAACTTGCTGCTGTTCTAAAAACCTCTGCACTTGGAGTCCCAACAACTGTCTACAAGAATAGAAGTGCGTAGACATCAAGATCTTTTCTGGCGCCGTTGCCGGGGAATAAAGAAAGAAGCTCCCTCGACAACAAAGCGCCATCAAAAGTTTTTCTAGCGTCGTTGCCCGGGAGGTAAGGTAAAAGGTACTCACATCCTCTGGTGTGAGTGCTCAAAGTTGTTTCCTTTAGATTCTGCAATCTTGACTTTTTGTTTCTTGTTTTCACTAGTTAGGCTTAATGGAAAACAACAAAAAAATTAGAGAGCTTTTTAGTATTTTTCCTAAGTTAGAACTTGAGTGGTTTGAAAAGAAAATTAAAAAACCTACTTGCTAATAGCAATGTTATTAGTATGAATTTTTTGAACACCATTGTTACTAATGGTATGGAAACGTCTAAGCTTGGGGATTATGAGAAAGATCTTTTTAGTTCGCCAGCTTTAGGGAAGAAAATTTTCTCTTATGATACTTTATCTCCCATATGTGGTAATTTTAAGGATACTTGTGATATTTTAAATCCACATACTGAAAGTGTCCCTTTTAAAATACCTATTGGAATTGTTGAACGTGTTATGAACAACTGCTATTTTGGAGATGGGACTGTCCATCCTAGTGATAATTTTTTATTTATACATGAATTATGCGAGTTGTTCAAGTGTGTAGGTATTTCAATGGACCAAGCTAATAGGAAGCTATTCCCTTTCTCACTTAGGGACAAATCAAGGGATTGGTATGAGCTACTAGATGATCCTCATCATTTGGAGTGGAAGGAACTTGAATCTCTCTTTTATTATAAATTTTATCCTCCTCATGAAATTCATAAAGATAAGAATTATATTTATAATTTTCACCATCACGAGGGAGAAAGTATTGCCCAAACTTGGGGGAGATTGAAGTCACTAATGCTCAAATGTCCCATTCATGGGCTCCCCAGTAATATTGTTATTAATAATTTTTATGCAAGGCTTTCAGGACAT
Source organism: Avena longiglumis (assembly GCA_030063025.1). Taxonomy (NCBI): domain Eukaryota; kingdom Viridiplantae; phylum Streptophyta; class Magnoliopsida; order Poales; family Poaceae; genus Avena; species Avena longiglumis. The sequence continues at coordinate 448,063,574 of CP125977.1, forward strand.
TACAAGGACTATCTAGATACCTGTTTGGAGGGATCCTTCACAAGTAAGGAGGTCAAAGATAAGTGGGATCTTCTTGAAACAATTCAAAGCAATACTGAAGATTGGGATAATGACAAAGGTAAAGAACCAGGTATAAACTATGAGTATGATGGCATTAAGTCTTTCGCTGAAACTGCTGATTTTCAAGAGCTTAGTGCTAAATATGCTCTTGATCTTAAAATTCTTGTTAGATGTTATAGAGCCTTTTCTTCCATATTAATGCTCCTAAAGAAAAATTGGACATGTATCATGAACCTTTTAAAGACACTTGCATGGAAAATGAAAATGTTATTAATGATTGCAATAAACATGCTCAAACGTCTGAAAGTACTATTTCGTATAAGCATGTTAATTTTTGTGGTATGCATAAACCTTGTGAGAAGAATCAAACAGAAGAAGAATATTGTATCACCCACTGGAATGAAAAAACTAGAAAGTGGTATAAGGCTCTAGATGATCTTGGTAAAAAAGTTTGTGCCCTCTATCCTTTTATTTGTGAACTTTGCTTTGAAGTGGGTCATTTCAATTTTCAACGCCCAGGCCATAATAATCCTGCAAGTTTGTATTATGATAACGTGATCACTGATAATTAACATGATGAACTTACATTGTTTTTGGGGTGTGAAGATTTATCTAGAAAAACTTCTTTGGTAGACATGAGTACTTTTGATATGAATAGTGTCCTGCATGGTTGTCATCTTTATTGTGTTGAAAACTGCCACACAAATACTTACATACAAAATCTCATAAAAGATGATATTTTACCAAATTATGATAGGACTGATATGTGTTTTGATCTTATTAATGAAAAGGAGGAATCCTCCAAAGTTTCTTCTATTGTCTCTAACAATAAGCCAGGGTATGTGGAGAAGCTTCCTTTCAAGCCTCTCCCTCCTAAAGAGGAGAAGAAGAAGAAAAAGAGTAAAAGGAGAGAGGAAACGGTATCTTCCTCTAATCATGTTGCTCCTATCATAGTTTTTCTGATGAGTCTGAACTAGATGATGTTCCTATGCCTGTTACACATAGTAGTGATCAAGATTGGGAAAGGCACACCACTTTTGATATTGAAAATCTCTTTGGTACCAATTCTGAAAATGATGATATTAATAGTTGTTGTGCTATTAGTGCTATCCATGTTCCTTCCAATGATGATATGTTTACAAATGAACACACCTGGGAAGATAGCTATTCTATTGCTTATGATGATACTATACCTCCAATATATGATGATTATGATATTTTCAGTCCACCTACTATTGAGGAGAAAATTTATTGTGATTACAATATGCCTCCTATATTTGATGATTATGGTGATGAGAATAACAATGATAGCTATTTTGTTGAATTTGCTCCCACTACAACTAATAAGAATGACTATGCTTATGTGGAGAGTAATAATTATTTTATGCATGTGGCTCATGATAAGAATGCTTTATGTGATAGTTATATTGTTAATTTTGTTCATGTTGCTACTGAAAGTTATTATGAGAGAGGGAAACATGGTTTTATGCATCTCAACAATATTAAGTTTCCCCTCTTTATGTTGAAAGTCTTGAAGTTGCACTTGTTTTGCTTTCCTATGCTTGGTGCTTTGTGCTTTCATGAATTGTTTCTTTACAATATTTATATGCATAGGAAGTGGGTTAGACTTAAATGTTCTTTGAATTTGCTTGTTGATGCTCTCTTTTAAATCAATTCATATTTCTTATGTGAGCATCTTCTCAATCTGTCAAGTCGAACTTAAAGGCATTAAAGAAAAGTACTTGCTGGGAGATAACCCAAGAGTTTTCTTGAGTCTTAGAAGTTATTACTTCTATAATGACCTCTCCTTATCCTATTTTTTTGCTTTTTTTGTGCCAAGAATGACCTCTAGTGAGAGGGAAGTAATATTTGAGGAGTTGCTGTCCCGAAACAGATTGCTGTCCTCCACCATAAAAATTCGTGAGGAGTCTCTGTAAGTCGGATTGAGCTGAAAATTTACGAATAAATCCCCAGTATGTTAGCTAACTTTCGTTAGTTCAACACTTTTTTATTTGAGCAACAGAAGATCTTATAAAAAACCGGTTTCTACCTGCTGGTCTGTTTTGACAGATTTCTGCCATTATTTGCATTTGCTTCTTATTGATTTTTTTTTAGTTCTCTTTTGGGAAATTGAGCTTTTTGAGGGAGTTTCTACAGTATCTTGTGTTTTTAGTGAAAAAAATTCTGTTCTAAAGCTAAACCCAGAGGTCTAATATCTTTTGAATACACTAATGTTGCTAATAAAGATTGTGTGAAGTTTTGTATGAAGGAAAAAATTCACGTGTAGAGAGAGAATGATGCAATGAGATGAAGAATGGACAAAAGCTCAAGCTTGGGTATGCCATCCCATGTCACCCCAAGAAATATTCAAGAGGTACAAGCGTCAAAGCTTGGGGATGCCCAAGGCATCCCCTTCTTCATCAATAAAAATCTCAGGTATTTCTAGACACTTTGTTTTTATTGTTTCATGCAAAGTTGTGTTGTTCTTGGAGCATCTTAGTTTTCGTTTGCTTAGTTGGCTTGAGTAAGTTGGTTGGTTACACCATACTTCTTTTGGAGAGAGACACACTCTGTTTCCATTGCCTAGAACACTCTAGTTTTCACTCTTATTGTTTTGTGAGTGTTCACTTTTGCTAGCACTGCGTTCAGCCTTAGTTTTCTTGTGCTTTCAGCTTAAAATTTTTAGTTCTTCTTTGTGGATTTGTGAGACAAGCTCACTGATCTTTATTGATTATTATCTTTGTGAGTTGTTTCAAATAAGTTGTTTGGTGTTGGAGAAGAGTAGAAAACTTCATGCTTAAGTGGTACAAAAGGGAGCTTGTTTGACTATGACTTGGACTAGGTGTTGTTTTGAACTTATGCTTAGTGATTATTTCTGTAGCATGTCTTGTTCCAAACAATTGATATTGCTTAGTGTGCCCTAAAAAAAATTATGCGTTGTTTTAGCATACAAAAGCATAGTATTATGGTATTCTCCTTTGATGCTTTGTTTGGGTTGACTTGGCACATGCTCACACCATGTTATGACTACGACAAGTCACCATTAGCCTCTATGATAATTTAGTCCTTGACTTGTAGTACCACTCTATTCTTTGATTAGTAATGTTTTGTTGCTCTGCATGATTATGGCCATTATTGCTCTCTTAGTTGGTTGCTCCCAGTCTTTTGCTAGCCTCTACTTGTATGAGTAAGCTCTACTCATGCTTCCAACTCCCAAGAAACCAAGTTATTCCAAAGTATCCACTATAAACTCCTATGCATGGTGTGTTACACCATTCCAAGTATATTCGTGTTTTCAGCTATCTTCCAATTAAAAACTATTTTGTTATGTGAAAACTTAGTGATTAAAGCCCTCACAAACTTGATGGCACACTTTATATTCCTCGCCCCTAATAAACTTGAACCATTGTGACAACTTTGTTGTATATGCTTGCACTTATAAGTTGGAATTAGCAGAATTGTGCTGTCACGGGGAACATTTTCAACATTGCATTTGTACTTTGTACTCAGTTGATATCATGCTCTTTTGTCTATGTATGTCACCGGTGTGAAATAAAGAGGGAACTTGTAAGTCCATGGAGTACGTATTTTGTGTTAGAGAAACGTCTGGGCCGCTAGCCTATGCCATGCCTAATCATGGTGGAAACTTGCAGCATCACCATAGTGAGCTATCTATGAAGCATTCTTCTTATAAAAAAAGAGTCACCTTGAAGAGGAAAGAGATAAAAAAGAACCATATTCCCATGGTAGAAGATTGCTGAGATCTCATTGTCTGCTTGCCTTGTCATTTTGGTTATGGGATAGCTCCTGTACCATGTGCAAGGGGTACCCCGTTGGCGGTTCTCAATGATATGCAAATACTTACAATGACAAGAACTTACCTGGACCCAAAGTTGAGTATGCATGAGGTGTGGCCCTCGTATTCAAGGGACTTGAGATTGTCAACTTATACTTCGTCAAGCATATACTCCATCTTTGCCACTTTAACCTTAACCACTTCAAGATGCTTATGATAGGGTAAATGAGGGCTGAAAGCTAACAAGTACCATAATTTTTTGAAGCTCTTTTTGAAACTTGAAATCCATGTTTCCTTTATAAAAGGCCTTTCTCCCACCACTATTGAGTCTTCACCTTCTACCTTTAGGCACCATTAAGAGAGCATAGTTATCATTTTGTGTGCACTATTCCAAAGCTTATTGATTGATGCATATTGTGATATTACTTGTTCTTGTGCTATTTGTTTCTAGTCACCCTTGTGAATTTTGAAGGTGTCCTATGCATCTATATTGCTACTCTATGAGGGACAAGCTGAATGCCACTATGCTATGTTTTCTGTATGTGAAATAAACAAACGTTTTTCAATGCATGTTATTCATTATCTTTGTTTGTAGCCTTTCATGTTGCATGCATAGTTACTATGTCCTATTGCTAGAATTCCATCTTTCATGCACATGTTTAGAATTCTTTGTTCCCAGCTTTCAATGCTTGCAAATGTTTTCATCTTGGTTTTGATGGTGCATGTCACCTCAAAAATTATTCTTTTTATCACTTACCTACTAAAGGACGAGCAGGAGTTAAGCTTGGGGATGCTTGATACGTCGGAAACATATCTATAATTTTTGATGCTCCATGCTTATTTTGTATCTACTTTGCTTTGCTTTGTCTACACTTTGAGGTATTTTTATATCTTTTCTGGAACTAACCTATTAACAAGTTGCCACAGTGCCAGTTGCATGTTTTCTTCTGTTTTTGGTTCCAAAAAGGCAGAAAATCAATATTCTCGGAATTGAACGGGACAAAAGCCAAAGTTATTATTTTCACGAAGCAGAGCCGGAGGGGGGCCACAGGGTGGCCAAACCCCCTAGGCGCGGGCAAGACCTGGAGGCACCTGGAGGGGGTGTGGGCCCCCTGGACCCCCACCGACCTTGATTCCTGCGCCTATAAGAAGCCTATGATGGGAAAACCCTAAGGGATCCAGAAGAAATCCACGAAAACCTCCGTAGCGCTACCGCCACCGAAAGGGAGATTCGAGGGATAGAAATTCTCTTTCCGGCACCCTGCCGGGACGGGGAAGTGCCCCCGGATCCATCTCCATCGATCTCCATCGCCATCTTCATCATCGTTGCTGATTCCCATGATGAGGAGGGAGTAGTTCTTCCTCGAGGCTAAGGGATCTACCGGTAGCTATGTGTTCATCTCTATCTCTATGCATGATCTTGTGGTCATGAGCTTTGTAATCAAGTAGATCTACCTTGCTACTCAAGTGCTTTAATAGATCTCTGCTCTCCCCATGTGTGTGAAAGTGACAGCGTGCACGCCATGGTGGCACTTAGGTTTGAGTCTACATAAATACTCTTTGTGATTTAATAGATCTATGATTTTCCCCACGTGTGTGAAAGTGACAGCGTGCATACCGTGTGTGGCACTTTGGCTAGATTGAATATTTGTTATGAGTTATATTTGGAGTTGGATGTCTCTATGAAATTGTGGTGTTTGTTGGAACCATCTAGCGCTCAAGGTGATAGTGTGAGGTTATCTAGATTGGGGAAGGTAGACTTTGAGGTGTGCTGTTGACATGGTTATACCCTACGGGTACGTAACTTCAGCATACCTAGTCCAGCCCAAGGAAGGCCCACGGCAGACATACGCTGGCCCATGAAGATTTTTGGGTGGCCAAGGCCCATGACGTCTTCGGATCCTTGGAGAGCAAGACTAGAGGAGATAGGAAATTCAAAGGGGTAAAACCCTAGAACTTGTAACCGACTAGGACTACGCCCGGGACCTGCCTAAGTCTATATAAAGGCCAGGAGGGCACGTCCTAGGGCAACTCGACTCATACTTCGACACGCATCCACGCCAGATCGACCACAAGACCAGAACCTTCGTTCCGCCAGAATCAAAGAGCGCATACTGAGTAGGATTTTTCCCGGCCTGAACACAGGTAAATCTCATGTCCCCGTTGCTTGTCATAACTGTACACGATCTCCAAAGATCCCCATCTTCTCCAAAAGCCAAGTCCATAACAATGGGCATTTACGAGATTAAACCTCGTCAATTGGCGCCGTCTGTGGGAATTGGGGCTGCTGATTGTGCGGTCGTGACGGTTTCGACCCGATCGATCTACAACTCTGCGGCGACGGAGAATCACCTCCTCTTCGGTGCTTTCGACTTCACCGCCCACTCGCCGGATACCATGAAGGATTTCGAGCCCGTAGGCGACGGACTCGAAATCTTGTTCGGGAGCTTCTGCTTCAGTGGGACAACCGCACCTCCGCCTCGAAGGGTGCCCGTGGCCAATCAGGCCCGCCAGGTTCCACACCCGTGCTACGACGTCACCATCAACAGATGAGTTCTACAAAGCAGCAGTGCAACTCCGATCAGGCGATCCACCTTCGGATGAAGGGACCTACGGTTCCGGATCCAAAGTGGCGCAAGCCAACCAATCTGCATGCGCTATCAGGCGCCGCATCATCCAAACCGACGAGGAACGCCTAACCCGCCGCCCAACCCCAACCCGCAGGAGTAAACGGCGAAACGGTGGAAACGGGCGAAACGGGAAAATAAGGGCCACCTCATCCAACTTAGCAAAGAAGGATGGGTCAAGCACGCCGCTACCGTCAGCGAAATAGTCCTACCTCTGGACTCCCACGTGATCTGCCGAGGGCATACCACTACCTCCTCATCGAGGAGCACAAGAAGCAAGTCAAGATGCAGGAGACGCCGACAACGCAAGCAAGCAGCCTCGAGTCCGTCTTGACGAGCCGCGCTCCGCCATGGGACCCGGCTCTAGCACAAACGGAAATCAGGGAAACAAGCACCGCTCTCGGGTGGAAAACATGGACCCCAAGGAGCGGCGTGACATGACCCGAACTCTCCATACATCGTTCATGGATATGGACTCTGATGGCAACATCATCCCGAAGACGCCACAAGCTGCGATCATGGCAGCCACTGCGTATCTCGCAGCTCACACACCTCCGGAAGGGGACCCGAAAAGGGCCATGCATAGGTCCGCACTCACCGGACTAGGACTAATTGGATCTGCGCTCCACGAAGACGCTCCTGCGGAACCGAAGAAGAAAGCTCCGGCCAGGCGCGACCGGAGTCCCACCCCCTCGTCCGAAGACAAGCTTACAGAAGGGATAAAGCACGCGCCAGAGACAAGCTTACACAGCGCAAGATCGATAAAGCACGCGCTAAACGCGCATGCTCGTCTGAATCTGAGATGGATGAAGACGAAGGAGAACTCTGCGGGGCTCGATGCTTCAGAAGATCCGTCCGGCGAACACAGATGCCACGCAACTTCAAGCTTCCTTCGGATACTCTGAAGTTCAACGGCACGCAAGATCCAAAGTCCTGGCTCAGTGACCATCTGTCATCCGTCAAGATTCACGGAGGCAACAAAGAAACCGCCATGCAATGCCTTCAGCTGCAGCTAACAGCGAACGCTGGTCCGCTTAGCAGCCTATCATCGATCCATCCAAAGCCGGGAGGAGCTCACTTACGCCTTCATCCGAAACTTCAAAGGCACCAGCAAGAGGCCCGCCTCAATTGAAGAATTGCGAGCCGCACTCGAGAACGGTGAATCTATTCGCAGACATACTACGCCGGTCTACAACCAAGAACTCCACAAAGACACATCTCAAGAGCGGGCCATCGACGCCTTTCAGGACAGGCCAAACGCCCAGAATTCAAGGAGAAACTTGGACGTGTAAAGCCCAAGACACTCGACCAGCTCATGGAAATCGCCAACAGTTGGGCAGACGGCGAAGATTGCATCCAGCGGGCGCAATCAGATGAAGAGGATGACTACGGCCGAAGACACGAACGCCGCAGCAAGAGGAGATCGCGCGTCTACGAGGACCGCGACGGACCCGACATGGTCGCAGCCGGCTACGCCGACCGCCGCAATGACAACAGCCGCAACAACGGAGGATACCACAGCGGAAACTTCCGCGACAACGGACGACCAACGCAGTCGTGGCAACGCCGCGACCGCGAGAACGGACCCTCATCATTCGACAAACTTTCGGGTCCATGCACCATCCACTTCTACATCGATAAACAAGCTGGCAAAAAGAAAGCTAGCCACATGCTCAAGGACTGCCGCGAGTTCCAGAAACTTAGCGAAGGCATGGTGCAGATGAGGCAACAAGCTTCAATCCCTGCGTTCGGAAACACACCTGCGCCAGGTGAAATAGAACACGGAGCTCCTCCACCGCCGCCTATTGGAGGCCCAAATCAACCCGATCGCACAAGAAACAACGCCGGGGTCGCATACCCCCCACCAAAAGGAGCACTCAATATGATACAGAAGGGATGCCCCGCAAATAGGGTGCAGAAGAAAATCACCCGACAAATCAACTTGGCCGTGGCAACTCCGCCTGCAATCCGTGAGTACCTCAGCGGATCGGAGCCCTGCATCACATTCACTCGCGGATCACCCTTGCGATCCTCGCCCATGTCATGCTGCCTGTGCCGAGGCGCAGATCGGAGGCTTCAGATGAGTCGCGTCTTCATGGATGGCGGCACGCATCAACCTAATGTTCGCAAGCACTCTAGCAGCTATGCGGATCCCGTAATGCAGCTGGAACAATCGACACAACGTTCCACGCATTGTCCTGTGGAAGGGCATCTTCCCCGGAAAATAGGGCTCGACGTCATCTTCGAAGCCGGACAAGTTTCGGCAGAGCGCCTAGAATTGAAGTGGTGGACTGCCGCAATACCATGCCATCTGGACGTAGCATTCGCAAGGTTCTGGCCGTCCCACCACGCATACCTACTACTCAAAATTCCAGGACCAAGGGCGTCATCATACCACGGAGCTTCACCGATCGGACCAATGCGACAGGGATTTCAACAAAATCTCCAGTCCTTCGGCATGCAAGACGAGATCGTAAGGCTCTGAGGTGACGGACAATGGCTACCCCACACAAGGCGTAACACACCCGACATGTCCTTCGACTCCACCGCAACACCAAGAAAGTGCAGGTCCATCCGACAGACGCCTCCAAGACGGCGCTGATCGCCAACGACCTCAAGATCCGCATAGGAAGGCGCGCCAGAGAATTCCTCCGTGAGCGCTGGAAATATTCACTGGTGTCCTGCGACATGCCAGAGTTCCTGTGGAATTCGCCGAGCACGCACTCAATGTCTTCCGCACACCAAGCCGCCAAGCGTCTATCCAAGACTGCTTGAGCCACGAGCCGAAGCTATCGGCAAGGAGATCAACAGATTACTCGCAGCAGACTTCATCCGGGAAATCAAGGAAAGCGAGTGGCTGGCAAATACGGTGATGGTCCCGAAGAAGGACATGGACATCCTGCGGATGTGCGTGGAATTCACGTCACTAAATAAACACTGCCCAAAGGACCACTTCCCTCTACCTCGGATTGACCAGATCATCGATTTGACTGCAGGTTGTGAGAAGCTCTCCTTCCTCGACGTCTACTCAGGCTATAACCAGATTCGACTCAAGGTCGAAGATCAAGAGAAACGCGCTCATCACACGCGGAGTATTCGCATAACACAATGCCCTTCGCTAAAGAACGCGGGTGCCACGCATCAGCGATGCATGCAGGCTCGCCTCAAGGACCAGATCGGTCAACGTCCAAATCTATGTTTACATAGTCATAAAACCAAGGAGGCAAGAACACTTATCGACGATCTCCGCGAGACGCTCGACAACCTTGATCGCTACAGATCAAGCTCAACCTGTAAAAGTGCGCCTTGCGCCCTCGGTCACCTGCTCGGTACTTCATCTCTCAACGAGGATCGCGAACCCAAGAAAATAAAAGCTATCATGACAATGGAGAAGCCGAAAACCTCAAGGAGTTCAGGCTCGCAGGCGAGTAGCGGCACTAAGCAGGTTCATCAGCCGCATGGGCGATAAGGCCCTACCATTTTACCAGCTGCTGCACAAGGCAGACAAGTTCGAGTGGACACCAGAAGCCAACAACGCATTCGAAAGCCTCAAGCGGCTCCTCTCTACCTCGCATGTTTTGGTCACGCCAAAAGAGCGCGAGCCCCTTGTCAGACATAGTAGCCACACACCGTGGTCAAGACAAGACTGTGGGTCGAACGACCCAAAGAAGGCAAGACCCATGGGGTACAATGCCCAATTTACTACCTCAGCGAGGTTCTCACTCCAACAAAACAGCGGTACGCGACTACTGTGGTCGGCCACGCGTGTTCATGACGGCTCGACGATCGAGCCACTACTTCCAGGAGCATCGTGATGGTCGCCAACGAGGCACCCTAAACAAAGATCCCGAATACTGAGGCCACAGACGCGGCCCTGGGGCATTGAACTATCACCGGACATCATCTACGAAGCGACACTAATCAAATCTCAAGTCCTTCCAGACTTCTGGTACATCGATGGAGCTGCAGCTGCTCGTAACACCTCAGAATCGGCCCTATGCAAGTTTTAGCGAAACTCCAAACCCGCATAGAACGATTCAAAGGTGCTCACCAGCACTTTCGCGGGTGGAAAGCAAAGTAATAACATTACACAACGTCCTCGATGGGACCCATAATGAGATATATATATACAAATGACTCAAAGAGTCAAGAATACGATATAATGTACAAAGATCCAAATCACCTTGAAAATGATACGTCGTCCGACTACGGACAAGATGCAAATGGGGCTAAGAGCCCAAGAATAACCAATGGCGTCCATAACCCCGCCGTGGCCAAGGGTAACCTCGCTAACGACGCCGATCTCAAAACCTACTTAAACAAAAGGTGCCGACAAAGGGCAAAGGAAAAAGAGGAGCGTCGATCGAGGCCAAGACACGGCGAGGCTAGAATTCGCGGTCCTCGCCACATAGGTATAGTGGATCAAGCGGCAGCAAAGATGCACTAACAACTGTAGAGACTCGGAGAACCGGGCTATCGAGAGGGGTAAGGAAGACCTATTCGGATCCAACCCGATACTAGCATCAAACAAACCCATCTGGCGTTTCCCCTCGAGACCAAACGAGGAAGTCAACCGAGGAACTCACACGGTTGGCGCTTTTATTCCGTTATAGTTGCGGCACTTTACTAGTCGGTTTAGATAATCGTCCCGATAAAGTAAGCGAGGGCACTTTTAATTAACCATTCCGTTATAGTGGCGACACTTACTAGTCAGATACATTTAGCATGAGATAACCCCAAAACCCAGCAGTTGTTGGTACTTTTACTTAGCCATTCCGTTGTGGTGAAGCTGATTACTAGTCAAATCGGATACAAGTCAAGTTATAACAGTAAACTTTAGTTATAGTTGTCTATGATCAAGCACTGTGCTCCAAGTCGTCCATAACCGCGGACACGGCTTCTCGAAAAGATTTAACCCTGCAGGGGTGCACCAGTATCCACAGCACTTGACCCTTTTGCCGATCGGTTAACATACACCCATCGGTATGTCGGGCCTAAGTCACGACGTTCGCACTCCAAAGCAAGCCTGGGGCCACCCCACTAAGTACACCAACGAAGTCGGCCGGTCTCGAGACGGACTTAGGGTTTGGGTGACGGTCATGAACGACAAAGAAATCCCCAAACGGGACCGCGACACCGCCAAAACGTGTCCCGATCCTAAATGCAAGGTGCTCCTCGCGTAAATACATAAATAGCATGGCATAAGTACAGGATAGTAAAAACACCTCAAACTAGTTGTGGCCCCCAGTACAATACTTTGAAATAAGGTAATTATCAATGGGGGGCCCATATCTCCCCACCTGTGGTTAGCGTGCTCGATCTCTAACAGTGTCAAGAACTGGGTCCACGGACACAAGTGGGCGGTCGGAAACCAAATCTTACCTATCACCCACCGATGCCTCTGCTTAATTCAATTTTAGTTGTTAAACAGGAATTAAAGTGAACAATAAGTAAACCGTGATCATCTCCAACGTCAACATGCGGCAATCCTCCAACAATTGTGGTACTTGACGACAAGAAAACACTTGAGCAAGCTCACGACACGCGGGTCCAACTATCTACCAAACAACAGGTAATAGGATGTGTCCAGGGCTATATATGGCTGCAAGGGATATCACGGGTACGAAACTAGAGCATCGCAACACAGATAGCAAAGATCAACAGGAGGGGAATAAATACTATTAAAGTAAGATAGGTAGAAAAAGGGGAGATGCTCGCCTGAAAACATGTCGAAGGGTTCAACCGAAGATCGGGGCGAAGCTCACATCAACTCAACGGCCCAATCCGCGAAGAAGCAAAACACTAGAAGGAACACCGGATGCAATATTTAATACAACGGCAGAAGATCGGCATGATGCATGTATGGTGTATGACATGGCAAGGTGCGATGCAATTAGGTCATATTAAGCGGAACCGGGGTCCCGACATTTAATTAGATGGTTCAAGTTGTTTAAATCCCCCGCAATTTAAATGTTGTATTATCAGGACAAAAGATAGTACCGGTTCGCCACACAAATTTAAATGAGGCCAATATAAGGCTAGATTTGCCCGCATATGGGCCCCATATTTAATTATGAGGTGAATCGGCATAAGGCCCCCAAGCCAATGATATGCATGCGAGATGACAATTAAGTATGAAACAAGTTGATATCATTTATGAAAATAGGGTATCGAGGGAAAAGGGTCACACATTAGGGTTCGGCGATCTTGGGGTTCCGGGGTTCGGGGTCGGTCTCAGGGTCCAGGGTTCGACGGAACGGTCTCGACGGAAGCGTTCTTGGATTACTGGGGTCGATCTTGTTGTTCGGGATGAAGCACTTGTCGCACCGGGGTCTCGGTGTACGGGATGAAGTACTCGGCGTCTCCGCGTCGGTGGCCTTGGCGGTATCGGGTTCGGACTCCGGATCCGGGCACGGTCTTAGCGCTCCGTCTTCAGTGTCGTTGGCGAACTCGGGCTCGATACCGGGATCCTTCGGATCCTTGAGGCGATCTTGGCGTTCCGGGCATCTTCGGTCCTCGGGTCCGAGAGGGGTACTTGTTGTATTCGTGTCGTGCTCGGTCGTTCAGGTTCCGTGTCGAAGGCCTTGGCGCCGCCTCGTGATGGTCTCGGGCCGAATCCGGGAAGGAGATCTTGGTGGTCTTCATGTTCGACTTACCCGGGAATGGGCCTTGGCGTTATCGTGAGTTCTCGCGTCGGCAGATCTTGGGCGGGGTCGATGCACTGCCACGGGTCGGTCTGCGGTTCAATGGGTCCACGGACGAACTTGGCGGGCTCCGGAGCAGCGGTGGACGCGGTCGGGACGCGGGCCGCGACGAGGTTGGGGAGCGGCGGCGAGGTCGGCGGAGCGCTGGCGGGCGGACCGGCACGGGCGGCGCGAGCTGTGGCCGGGCGGACGTGGTGCGGCAGCAGCCGGGCGACGGGAGGACGATCGCGGGCGAGAGGTGGAGATCATGCGGGCGGCTCGCCGGAGGACGACGCACGCTGGCTGGTGGTCGAGCGGCCGCGACGGGCGACGAGGGAGGGCGTGAGGCGGGCAGAGCGTGGTGGCGGGCGGTTGATGCGGGGTCGGGGCGGAGCCGGAGGGGCGGTCAAGGCCGGGCGCACGAAGGAGAGGAGACGGGGAGGGCGCCGCGACACGAGGGGAAGCGATCGCGGAGGGAGGCGAGTGGCGACGGAGGAGCTGGGCAGGCCGAGAGCGGCATGGAGCTGCTGAGGCGGGCAGCGAGGGGAGGCGCGTGGAAGGCGGTCGGCGACGGCGAGGCGACCGACGAGGGGCGGCGTACGCCGGAGAGGGGTGAGGGAGAGGCGAGGGGCACGGATGGTAGCGGAGGCGGGAGCGGTGGCCGGCGAGCGGCGAGGGAGGCCGCCGGCTGCTGCGCGCAGAGGAAAGCGAGCGTGCGGGGGGGTCGGGGAAGGGAGGATGGAGAGGGAGAGTGCGTGCGGCCGTGGGGACAGGAGGTGGGGCCGGTGGGGACAGGAGGTGGGATCGGCTGTGTGGCCAGGTGTGTTGCGTGTGGTGTTGTCAGTGGGGAGAGAGAGGAGGGAGAGAGAGGCCACGTGGCGGGTTGGGGTTGGTGGGATCTGGGGTGGCTGATGTGGCGTGTGATTGGAGGTGAGGTGGCGGGGGTGTGGGTAGGTTTCCTGTAGCCTTAGGATTTAGAGGTTGGACCGATCTGTTTATACTGGGGTGGTCGTTCGGGTGGGTTGGCCTGCTCGACGCCTCTACTAAAAAAATAATATAATTTTTATTTGTTTTATTAACACCGCTTGCAAACCGATAGCGGACAACAAAAAAACCGTGACCTGGTTTTGATATTTGAATTAAGATGAGGCGTTTGGAAAACAAATCGGGCGTTGCGAAAATAGTTTTATGCAAACAATGCATGATGATGACGATGCAATGCACAAATTCAACGCGATTTTCTAGTAGTGGTTTTGCGGGATGCCACACTGACACCCTAGATATGTCACAGTCCTGAACAATGCATTTCGACGGCTCCAAGCGCGAAGAAGGAGCAGGGGCAGGAGTCATACTGACCTCCCCGCAAGGTGACAAAATGAAGTACATTCTTCGGATGAAATTCAGAGCCTCCAACAATGAGGCCGAATACGAAGCCCTCATCCATGGCATGAAGATGGCAAAAATATGTGGCGCAACGCGCCTGGTCATCTACGGTGACTCCAACCTTGTCGTACAGCAGACGATAAATGAGTGCGACGCACACGCCGAAAACATGATCGCGTACCGCGCGCTATACAACACACTCGAAGGAGAATTCGACGGCTGCGAACTTCGGCACGTTGGAAGAGAGAGCAACGAGGAGGCCAATAGGCTCGTCAACATTGGCTCCACTTGTGCAAAGGTGCCACCAGGTGTGTTCCTCGAACAGATCTGCGTCCCATCCATCAAGCGAAAATTCCCCAAAGGATCACCCGAAGAAGCAAAACACTCGGGGGCTACGCTACCCGAAGGTCATGAAGGACCCGAAAAGTTGGATACCGAAGTTGCCATGGTCAACCTGATGCAGGTCATGGCAGTTGAAGAAATTTGGACACGTCCATACCTCCAGTTCCTGACAAACGGAGAATTGCTTGACAGCCCGACAGATGCCCGACGCATATCTCGTCGATCAAAAGCCTTCACCATCATCAACGGCGAGCTGTACAATCGTAGCATTACGGGTGTATTGCAACGGTGCGTCACCATCAACGACGGCAAGGCCATACTCCAAGATATCCATGAAGGCATCTGCGGCCACCATGCAGGCAGTCGCTCCCTCGTCGCCAAAGCTCTGCGAGCAGGATTCTACTGGCCAACAGCCATGAGCGACGCGAAGGACATCGTCCGAAGATGCAACGGGTGCCAACGGTCGCCGACAAACCGCACGCACCTGGGTCCGAACTTCGACCCATACCCATAGCCTGGCCTTTTTCCCAATGGGGCCTTGACATGATCGGCAAACTGCCAAAATCCTCGAAGGGAGGACACGTCTTCCTCCTGGTCGCAGTCGACAAATTCACCAAGTGGATCGAAGCCATGCCAGTCACCAACCAGAAGGGCAAAACCGCCGTCAAGTTCTTCGAATCCATTGTCTACAGGTTTGGCGTACCGCACAACATCATCACCGACAACGGATCAAACTTCATCTCCGAAGAATTCCAGGACTTCTGCGAAGGCCTCAAGATCAATATCACGTATGCCTCAGTGGCACACCCGCAAACAAACGGGCAAGTGGAAAAGGCCAACGGCCTAATCGGCGCCGGCATCAAGAAGCGCCTCATGAGCTCACTCGAGCACAAAGATGGAACGGACGAAGAGCTACCGCCCCGTGGAGCTTACGGACTACGCCAAACAGCTCCACCGGCTACACACCGTTCTTCATGGTACACGGAGCCGAGGCAGTGCTACTAGCCGAAGTACGCCATCAGGCTCCACGAGTCGTCGCGTACAGCGAAGCCAAATCCACGGCTGCACTCGAAGACGCCGTCGACACACTCGATGAAGCGCGGGATATAGCAGCCGCTCGATCAGCGGTGTACCAGCAGAGTCTCCGCAACTATCACAGCCGCCGGCTGCGCCCAAGGTCCTTCATCGAAGGAGACCTCGTCTTGCGACTCAAGCAAAAGCGACCGAACAAACTCGATTCACCATGGGAAGGACCCTATGTCATCACCGAAGTCATCCCAGGTGGCGCCTATCGCCTCAAGCACGTGGAGTCTGGAGTCGCATACTCCAACCCGTGGAACGTGTCGCACCTGCGACGATTCTACCCGTAGCAACCTACCCCCTTTTTACTTTCAATAAGGCTTTCAGCCAAGGCTACTCAGCCGAACCATGTACATCCTCCATTCCGATATAAATAAAGCTAAGTACCTCGCCCCCAACCCTCGGTTGACTATTTTCTGCAACTTTACTACATGCTACATACGCACTCGAGGTCTCCCCCCACCTCACGATTTCATCGACTGGGGACAAAACGTGTACACCTGAGTAGCTGACCACGTCAGGCAAACGAAAAGGACACGTACTAAATCAAAGCACTGCGTGCTCGCAAACAAGCAAACCTTTACAACAAAGGGCACATACACGCCCAGCCGCAATATACAAATTTTACATCTATCTGTTTATTTTCAGGTCCTACCTATTCTGAAGAATAACCTGAGCACGCTGCTCAAACAAATCTACAATTTGTTCGCATATCGCCTTTACCTGCGTAATGCGGACGCATATTCCACTCGCCACCATCTGGTCGAGGAGGTGGCCCATCGCCACAGAGCCAAATTCACGCTGTATGTGCACCACAAGAGACAAGGCAGCCTTCACTGTGAATAGTCGCTGCCGCATCAGCCTCCTTGACATTGCCGCACTTCAAACTTCGCCGAAGACACGCAAGGGTCGTTGGCACGACATCCAACGGAAACATGACGGCAAAGACCGAGGAAAGTGATGTCTGCACCTGGCGGAGCACCCGCAAAACCTGGTAGACACGATCCTGCACCGTCGCCAGAACTATGGCGCGATCACGATGCATCCAGAAGAAGCCGCCGGCCTCCATGTCCTGTTGACTCAAGCAATTGACTCGAACAGCAATACGCTCCTTTTCTTCCCTCGGAGCAAGATTGGCACCTGCGACAACCGCACAAAACAAGAGTAAGGCCAGCAGGCTCACCCGAAGAACTGAGCTACAGCCCGAAAGAAGGATCAACTTACATTGCAGCTGCTCGGACAGCCGACCCAGCTCTGCCTTCAAATAATCCTCTCTGGTTGCACCACGGTCTGCTTTGGATTTCCAAACGTCAGCGCGACCGCGTAACCCAAGCAAATCTCTCTCCAAGCTGCGCACGCGATCTCGAAGAAAAGCGAGCTGCGAGGAATCATCCAATGATGCTCGCAAGGGCCTTTCGGATGAAGTGTCAACTGGGTCAGCACCCGAAGGAACCTATAGCAGCAGAAAAAAGAAGGCACACAGACATTCAGCCAAGGATAGAGCACAACTCGGAGGAATTCATTAAAATATATAAGGCCACTACGTGGCATAAGGATGGTACTACAACAGATATTTACAACAAAAGTAGACTACAAACTACCCTACGTCTACTATGCCTAAGGCGGAGGACACTGAGTCGCCTCAGAACCAGACTGCCTAGCTTTGGCCTCGCCCTGCTGCTGCAATGCATACTCAGACAGCAAGTCAATGAGCTTGGGCCCATATCGTCTGCAGCGAGCGGAGTAGGAGGTGAAGGCTACCTCGGATCCATCCGCAGCCGTAGGCATCCGAGAAGTAATATGGGGAAGGTCCAGCTCCGCCCCAGCCGCCATGGCCATCGCCAGCCCGACGGACGCGCCGATGCCCTTCTGCTTGCGCTTATATGCTGCAGCGCACCGACAGAGCCGCCAGGGCATCCACATCTTCAAGGGATGCGCCCTTCGGGAAGAGCTCCTGGTAGAAGCGACCAAGGACCTCTTTCGCCTTGGCAAGGGAGTTGACGACGGTGCTGCAGCGGTCTTCGACCGCTACAGTGGCATCATCTAGAGCACCGCGGTCGAACTCGATGCCTGCGACATCTGAGACAAAAAAGAAGAAAACATGAAGAAAGGCAACATAGAAGAAGATCCGTAGAAAAAGAAGCAAGTACAAAAGCTAACGCTCACCTGAAATAGCCTTGGCAGCAGCCATGAGCTTCTCCGCCACCCCTTTTTCATGAGCAGCCGCAACGGTGGCCAGCTGCTCCTCACGATCTGCGGCCTCCTGCTGCAGACGCTCTTCGCTTCACGCCTTCGCTGGCCTCCAAGGCGCTCTCGCTGATGGCAGCTTCGACCTTCTGCTCCGATTGGCCAAGGCTCTTCTTCAGAGCATCGACCTCACGGAGAGAGTCGTTATGCTCCTCTGCATTTACAACAAGCAAGTGTCAAAGAACAAGACCAGGATAAGCAAGAGAAGTACTACAAGGCAGACTAATACCTTGAAGCTGCCGCAGTTTCGCCCAGCCAGGCGTTTCCTCCACCGCTTGGCCTCTTGGACAAAAGGTCTGAAGAACAGCAATAGTAGTAAGAGCGGGACTTGGGGGCTACGCCCAACACAAAGAAGCATAAACAACATCAGCATACGAAGACACTCGGGGGATCCCCCCGTAACATCAAGCGGAAAAACTTACGTGCTCCGAAGACGAACCCGCAGGCCCGCCTGCGAAATTCTGAGGCGCAACCACCAGCCTCTCCTGCACAGGAGGAACTGGCGCAACGTCACCAGAAGTCGCCACCGTCTGAGGAGGAGGCGACGCAATGTTCGACTCCCCCATCATCTCGCGCGCACAATCACTAGAGCCATCGGAGGATTTCCTGCATACGAACCAATCAACACAGGTGCAAAAATAACAAGGGAACAAAGGAC
Organism: Avena longiglumis; assembly: GCA_030063025.1. Taxonomy (NCBI): domain Eukaryota; kingdom Viridiplantae; phylum Streptophyta; class Magnoliopsida; order Poales; family Poaceae; genus Avena; species Avena longiglumis. The sequence continues at coordinate 448,082,450 of CP125977.1, forward strand.
AACAGTGGCAACAAGAAAACTTACGAGCCCAACACGCTCAGGTCGAAGATAGGAGAAGCCCTTCGGGCCCTCTTCTCTTCCTTCTTTTCTTCTTTCTTCTCCTCCTTCTTTTCTTCCTTCTTCCACTTTGTTGGCGGGTGCGGAGCAACAACCCGCACAGGAATGGCAGGAAGGGGAGAGGAAGAACCCCCATGAACATCATCATGACTCTCAAGGCCTAGAGGATTTCTGGGAGTCGGAGGAGTCGAGGCATCTGACGACTCGCTAGAGCTCCGTGATCGCTTGCGCGAATGGTCCTCACTCGATTCGTCGGCATCCTCCGCCGGGGATCGCGCTGATGGTAGCTCGGACACGGAATCCACCACTTCATTATCCGGGGCATTCGGATACCTTTCGGGCAACGGTGGTGCCATGCCCGGCACTTTGAAGCTCTGCAAAAGGAAATGGAACTTTGTTAGCAAACAAAGGAAAAAGTACATAGCTGACAAAAACAAAAGGGGAGCACTACGCAAGAAATCTACACCTTGACGACCAACGTCGAAGAAAAGGGAGAAGTCGACTTCCGGATTTCTTCGTCGGCCTTGAACTTCAACAAGGCGAAGAGCCTTGTCAAGTTCCACCTCGAGATTTTCTCACCAAACCCTCGTCGGATCACGGCGCCTGGAGTAAAGAAACATCGGATGCGCCTCGCTTGGAGAGGCTGCACCCGACTCAAGAAACGTCCGGATGATGTCGACACCGCTCACCTCCTTCTCAGAATCGCTTGGAGATCCTCCACCCGACGACAGGCCTCTATCTCCGCCACTTCACCGCCTAAGATTTGGTTTTTCCAGGATCTTTTCTTCTCAATCAATTGGGAGGGTCAAAGGAACGAGACCAAAATCTTGCCCGGCAAGACGGAGTCACGGATGTAAAACCATTTCTCCGCCAAGATCGGATGATTCAGACATGGAAAAGGAAAATAATTGCACATTGGGACTGAGGGAGATGATGAAACCCCCAATGGGATACACACCATCCAAACCAGACTGCCTCTTCACGGAATAAAGCTTCCGGAAGAGGCCAAAGTGCGGCTCAATGCCAAGCCAACACTCGCAAAGCGTGATAAAACACGCAATGTGGAGAAGGGAGTTGGGAGACAGATGATGGAGTTGAACCCCATAGAGAAAGAGCAGTCCACGAAGGAAGTCATGGACCATAAAAAAAAACCCGCGAATCATGAAGGCAACAAACATAACCCGATACCCAGATGGGGGACGGGGGATTACCTCATTGCCGGGGAGTCTCACGGCCGTCGTGCCTTGCGGGATCAGGCTCCGCTCGCGCAGTTTGCGGAGATCGCTCTCCCACGTTTCTGATCGCCGCCAGCCACCGTCGGTGACGCGAGCAGTGGCGGTGCCCTTCTTGCCTCCGGCGGCGCTGGTCCCAACTGCAGATGAGGACTTCTTTGTTTTCCCCATGGCGCTACGGCGGTGGTGGCGTTGCCAACGAATAAAGACAAAGGAAATATGGAGGAAACTCTCAGCGCGCAGCCAGAATAGCTCAAGAACGAGGAGGCAGTGAATAAATGAACTGCTGCGGTGAAAAACAAACCACGATTTCACCAGGGATTATAACAGCGAAGACGACGCACGCTGGCCGTCCATCAAGAAGACCTAACGCCAACGGTAGATCTGGCCGTACACGTGTCAGCACCAAAATGAACCGTCGATACCACGCCGTCCACTACGTGCGGAAATCAAGGAGACGCCGTAATCATCTCCACGCCGCGCGTGACTGGTCAATTCAAAGTCAGCAAGTGGGACCCATGCTTCAAATCAAGTCATCTTCGGCGTGACGCTTGAGGTCATCGATCGAAGCACCGATGTCATCAAAAGCTATACTAGCACCACTGGCTCCACGACTAAAGTACTCACCGAATCTACGATTCGACTAAATACTGGGGCTACTCCTATCGGGATACCGGCCGCCAAGCAGATAAAATGAGGACAAAATTATTTTTCTGGGTCCTACGTCGAGTTTACGACTCCACTACGGACTCGAGGGCTACTCCCATAGGGAGGATGGATTTAAGCATCCGAAAATTTTCGAGTCCTGCGAACCTAATGATTGAAACAATGCTTGAACTAAAAGTCTCCGTTCGAGTCTACGACTCGAACAGACACTTGGGGGCTACTCCCATAGGGAGCGCTGGTCGCGCACCCTATGAAATCTTCGACTACGATCTTTCGGATCAGCACGCAAAAACTTTTTGGCAACTCTGCCCCAACAAAACACCGAGTGAGCGATAATCTCCTTGGCCACCCGAAGCACCTCCGAGGTGATAAATGTTCGGATGCTGCGTCTGCGACGCAAAGATAAGACCTACAAATATCATCTGATGGCCTGGCAACGACCGATCAAGGCTCGCTAGTATGAACTGCCAGCAGTGCGATGAAAAATCCCAACGGACGCGTTGGGTACACCAATTAAAATCACTGGAATTCCACTCCTATAAGTCCTCCGCCCGAGTTGAATTACGCCAAAGATATGTTCCAGGCCGTTAAGGGACCAACTCAAGAAGATCGTATTGTTTCGTCCTAAGATAGTTAATTGACCTCGATCCGGGGTGAGTCGTGCACACGCATCAACAATCCCTACACACATATACTATTAACATATAGCTGCCCGAAGGATGGAAGAGTCTCACCAATCTACGATTCGACCGATCACCGGGCTATCGACATGGTTATACCCTACGGCACGAATCTCAAAGATACCTAGTCCAGCCCAAGGAAGGCCCACGGCGCATATACGGCCCATGAAGATTTTCGGTGGCCAAGGCCCATGACGTCTTCGGATCCTTGGAGAGCAAGACTAGAGGAGATAGGAAATTCAAAGGGTAAAACCCTAGAACTTGTAACCGACTAGGACTACGCCCGGACCTGCCTAAGTCTATATAAAGGCCGGAGGGCACGCCCTAGGGCAACTCGACTCATACTTTCGACACGCATCCACGCCAGATCGAATCACAAGACCTCAGAACCTTCGGTTCCGCCGTAAACAAAGAGCAGACAAGAAGGAGTAGGATTTTCCCTTCGGGTGCCTGAACCTGGGTAAATCTCGTGTCCCCTGGTTGCTTGTCTGTTAACCGTGCCACGATCTCCAGCATCCCCATCTTCTCCAAAACCCAAGTCCATAACAATGGGCATTGACGAGATTAAACCTCGTCGGCTGTTAAAGCCCTACCGATGATTAGAGTGTCCAACCAAAGAGTAGTTAATAGCAGTATAATGAAGAGAGGATATTTATATGAGAGAATGTTCACTAGTGAAAGTATGATTCTTAGGCCTTGTTTCTAAACATTGAAACACCGTTTGCATCTAGATCTGTTGCATGTTTGCTTGCTTTAGTCTGTACCTCACTCACACACGTTACCCCACGTCAACAACAAGTCAGAAGCTCTTTTCTGGCACCGTTACCACTTGTATTTCACTATCTCTTCGCCGAACTAGTGCACCTACACACCTGACAAGTGTATTGGGTGTGTTGGGGACACAAGAGACTTCTTGTATCTTGATTGCAGGGTTGCTTGAGAGGGAATACCTTCGACCACTTCCTCCCTGAGTTCGATAAACCTTGGGTAATCCACTTAAGGGAAACTTGCTGCTGTTCTACAAACCTCTACACTTGGAGGCCCAAAAACTGTCTACAAGAATAGAAGTGTGTAGACATCACCCTGCTATGTAGCAGCGCCATCGTGCTCGCCTCCACCACCGCTCGTAGCAAATGCCACCCACCTCTGGTAGCAACGCTAGCCTCCCGTTGTAGCAGCACCTCCCCGCTATGGCAGCAAACACCACCGACCACCGGTAGCAAAGCCGCCCGTACGTTGTAGTAAAGTTGACCACCTATTTAGCACCGCCGCCCTGTTGTTGTAGTAAGGCTGGCCACCTATTTAGCAGCGCCTCCATGTCGTTGTAGTAAGGCTGGCCACCTATTTAGCAGCGCCGCCATGTCATTGTAGTAAGGCTGGCCACCTATTTAGCGCTGCCGCCCTATCATTGTAGCAGTGCGCAGACCCATCGTGCCATGGTAGCAACACCGTTGCCACAGTGCTACGATAGCACAAGGGCATCCATACGTGGGAATGAGTGGCCGAGGGCCGGTGGTCGAGCTGCGACGACCTCGTGCTTGCCGGTGATTGCGGACTCGTGTCCTCTTCCTCCTCCTCAAGGCCACCGAGCTACATGAGGGAGAAGATCTCCGACCGCTACAGGAGACGGCGCCGCTCGGGTAGGGCAGCAAGGCAGCGCGCCGGGGAAAGGTAGCGTAGGCCCGCCGGCGAGAGCAGAGGGAGGAGATGCAACAACGCCACCCACCGGAGTTAGAACCACAGCCACCTCCTCGCCGGTTGAACATCGAAGGTGTGCCGTCATGATTTCAAATTGAGCAGCCGCAGAGACAACAATGGATGGGGGAAGGGAGGATGGAGAAAGAGGGGAGGAGGTGGCCGCTACCACACTTTTTTTTCGGTGGTGAAATGGTAAAGTTTAACCCTGTAGTGTGGTCAAGCTTTTTTGTGTTGGCGTGATGTATACCGCTTGTCAGCTTGTGTATGTTAGCCTGTAGGTTGCATATGTGCATGAGTGCATCGTGGTGTGTTGGACAGGCCCACCACGCTCGATCCAGCATGTGCGCCCCAAGGATCTGAATCAGTTGTACACAAATAGAACTCAGCATAAAGTTGACACTTTTTTTTGAAACAACAAAGTGGACACGTTGTTGTTTTGCTGGACTTAACCGTCTTGTCTTGAGCGTGACTTTTTTTAAGATAACACACAGGAAACTGCCCGCTTTTTAAATTAATAAAGCCAGCGGTTCACAAACAACTAACGAATACGACAGTTGCTACGAAAGACAAGTTTACAGAGCAGTTTCAGTTTCAGGCAACACATGCCAACAGCAGCCACAAACAAAAAGAACAAACGGAACTACACCATCCGTTTTAAAATATAAGATGTTTTAGTTTTGTGAAGCAAATATATCAAGACTTGTTTTAGTACGATAGGTTCACTAAGGTTTAAAATAAATCTATACGCTAAAACAAGTCTAGATATTTTTTTTTACAAACCTAAAACATCTTATATTTTAAAAAAGGGGGAGTAGATAGCTAGGGTAGCAGGAGAGCTGGAGGAAGATGATCATGGAGAATGTGTGTCTCGATGCAACTTGCGCATCATCCCTAGGAGTAGGTCCACCGCAGCTAAACCTGTGCACAGTTGGTTTCAACCCGGCTAAACCGCCGACCCAACCTGCACCGCACCGCTCGTCTGTTTAGGACGGTGTCATCAGTTTTGCCGGGTTAAAACTATTGAAACCGTGTGTGCCAGGACGAGAGTTCTTCCCCCAAGCTCTGGAGCTCGTGGTGGCCACCTCCACCGGTGCCAACACTGGTTCTGCGCATGCCCAGCGTGGCAACACTGGCGCCGTGTTGGTGGCCGGCTGACTAAACCATCGAGCTTTTCTTCTTCTTGTTCCGCTTAACAAGATGCAGTCTCCGGCCACACAAGTTCTCGCTGACTCCGACCTCCGGCGAGCAGGCCTGACTGCTATGCCGGCGCCCTCTGCCCGGCTACCTTCGACGAACAGTCCTGGAAGGTGGCCTACACCACGACAGCAAACTCAAATCGACACTCATGTCTTCGCAGAACGGGACCAGCTTGCTCGCTGATCGGACCTAGAATCACATGGACATGGGAACGTGCATGAAACTGGAGGCCTCCAGACATTCGCTCAAGCACCTGGTGGTCGCTACAACCACAACGAGTATACCAGTGCTCACCGGTGTAGGTACATGAGAGAGATGAGTTGGAGAGGGCACATGCAGAAACAAATTAGATGGCGCCTTGCCGGGGGATGTATATTGCTGCTCATTACTCCTCCAAACCGTGTAACCCGTTTAAACTGTGTACACCAACCCGGCTAAAACCGTGTCTGACGGGCCGGTTTCAGTAACCCGTCCAAACCCAGCAAAACCGGCGATGCATAGGCTTAACCCCAGCTAGGTCTTTACTCATGAATAGAGGCCACCATAGCTGCAAAAAGATTAAAGATTTAAGAATACAATTCACGAGTTGTTTAGAAAAAATCTTTTCAATAGATAACTTATTTCTAACATGCCAAAACGCCTAGCTTTGGGCAGCAAACAGAGACCAAGTCAAACGTCTAGCCTTGGTTTGAAGGAAGAGCAAAATCAAGAGAAAATCCCCCAACAAAGGGTGGATTCCACTATACCTTAGGAATAGCTCCAATACCACTCGAACAAAATCATGCGGGTGAAGAAAATATGAGAGATTGATTTTGTGTTTCCACGGAGGCAACACTTGCCATCTCTGGAGCCTTGCCGAGAGCGTATTCGTTTATTGACAGGAAGACGTCCTCTGGCCAACTGCAAGTAAAGATCTTGATTTTCAAAGGCAATTTCGCTTTCCCAAATGATCTTGTAGTGAGGTGGGTTTTGGATCTAAATTATTTTCCTATGTAAGGATGAAAGTGAGTATGTTCCAGCTGCCTCCAAAGCCCAACTAGTTTTGTCTCTTCATTCAAAGAGATTGATGGATAGAGTTCATGAACCAGCTGGTTCCATGCCCGGTTTTTGTTGGACCAAAATATCTTCTAAAACAAGTGTTCCATCTATCTGGGAATCTGATAAGGGGGTCAACATGTATCTCAAAGAGTTTCGGGAATCCGATTTCCAGTGGTACCTCAAAAGCCACCAATCAGTCGAGAAGCAAACCCTAGTGTCTTCCCCAAGGATAAACCTAGCTCCCAACTTAAATAAGTGTTTGATCTTGTTCAAGCTACGTTAGAATTATGAGCCGCCCTGGGAATGCACATTCAGCGCGTTTTCTGCACTTTGGTACTTTGTAGTAAGTAATATATGATAAAGATTTTGACCTTCTTCTAATTTCAAAAGCGGAAAATCCACTTCAACATGCGCGCCACATTCAGAATTCTTGAATTTTAAATCCCAAGACTAGGTCATTAGGTTTACAAATACAAATCTCAGGCCAGTAAACCTAGTGATATCTTTTTGTCCACTACCCCCTGCCAGAAGAAACATGCCAAATGTTTGTCAAATTGTGCATGGTGCTGTTGGCTAGAAGAAACAGTCCCATACAGAAGATAGACTAGTTAAGACGCAGAGGAATTCGTTAGAATGAGCCTAGTTGTCGAGGACATGAACCTCTCATGTCAAATCGACCGTGATTTAATCTTATGTTAGAGGATGCACTAATAATGTGCTCGACTTAATCATTATCATTGACAGACTCCTCAACCCAACTCTAGGCGGACCAACTAGTCTTAGAACTTTAGGATCAGTTTGTTTGGGCTGCAGCTGTTGAGAAGCATAGAAGTAAGAGTGTTTTTTATGGCGGCAGCTGCTGCTGTTTTAAGAATAAAATGTTCAAAATATCCCTGAAAGCTAAAGAAGTTGTATAAATGATGATTCACGTCGAATTAGCTAATTCTGACTTTTTTAAATATAACTTGCATGCTTAAGAGCTAAATTACTAAAGTAATTGTAAAGTGCTTTTTATCAAAATCATTTTGGTCTCGCTTTTTAGGCTTTGAGCTTTTGTCTTTTGACTTGTAAGTCAAAAATTTGGCTCTGTAGTGCATCAACGCGAGCCCTTCTTCCTAGCGCTTTTCTATTATGCGTTGTTTGATTGGGCTTCTGTTTTTGACCCAAAAACAGAAGTGGAATCCCAAACAAACAGAGCCTTAAGCTTGTTCTCTTGTCGAGTGATGGCAAATTGGTTACATGCCCATGGACACCACCACCCACTAGTATACCGGAGGTTATTGCGAAATGAATAGGGCTACCTCTAGGAAACGGAAACACAAAAAATAATTCATTATTATTTTTAAATAGGGAGCAAAGCCTCGGCCTCTACATCGAGAAGCCTTTATTTATTATTGAAACATCAAAGCCTAGAAAAATTAATTACAAAGATCATACAAATAAAATACCGCCAAAATAAAACCACTGAGCATGACGATGGCAGTCCATTGCCAGCTCCCCGACAAAATCCAAAAAACCCAACCGCCCATACAAACTAAGAGCCCATATTCGTCCACCATATCTGCGAAACGGTGCCAACGCACTCGCTCCGGATGTCGATGCCTCCGCTATCTTCTGCCAACACATCTCCAGTGTGTAGATCGATATGCAGACTCTCGCCACACTAGCCACTGACACCACCGCGGTGCCAAGTAGCACCGCCTCCCTATGCGCTAACTCCGAAGCACGTCATGGTTTCCGCCATCACTCCGCAACACCATGTTGCCAAATATCACCAGCCAACATAGCTTGAAGTCTCTAGAGGATCCATCGTACGTAGCACCTGTCGTTCAGGCATGACTTAACATCACTACCGAAGCTCCGTGCAAGAAAAAGCCGCTCCACCTTCGGCCTATGCTCCCAAGAGAGAATATATTACACCTTGTAAGGTGTATCACATAGCATAGTAGAAGTTCTAAGAGGAAAAGTTTACAACGCAGTTTGACGACCAAGTTGCTGCCCAATGGGGCATCTCCCCACTGAATCCTACTCTCCCTCTAGCAACCATTGTGGTATTGGCGGTGGGAAGCCAAATGCCTCACCACAAAAGAGTCCCGCTATCTTCCACGACTCGTATTCTGTTATGATCGATTGGATGATCACTTGGGAAGTCGACCTCATAGCGTTGAAAACCACATTGTTACGATGCCGCCAAATGCACCAAAATACGAGCGCGATTGCCATCCAAAGACCTCTCCTATCACTCCCACGAGCCCTCTTATCCACCCAATATTCTATCAGAGGCGAATTAGCTTCTGGGACCCAAATCGGGTCTGCCCCAGAAGGTGATGTGCGAGCCCATGCCTCACGAGAAACCACGCAACCTAGCAACAAGTGTTGGGGGAATTCTTGTAGATGGCCACAAAGGGGCGGGCCGCCGGGCGTGGGAGTCTTCGCCTTGCAAGCCTTTCCGAAGTCCAACAGCGGCGTTTTGCCACTCGCCAAGCAAAGAAGCGGCATCCTTGTGGTTCGGGAGTTCCGTACCTAATCCACGTCCTCCAACATTGTTGTAGCAGCGAAGAAGGCTCTATTGGCCGAGGGTGAGGAGTAAACCCCATCCTTCTCCCATCTCCAAATCATGACGTCATATTCATCGTCGACTAGTTGTATCATCGATATTCAGTCCCACACAAGGAAGAACTCGCTAAGTGTCTGCACATTGAGGTTGGGTCCATAGTTCTAAGCTACACGCTTTCCCACGGTCCATCTCTGACAGTCCGCGACCGCACTAAGCGCCTTCGACATTATTCTTTTCGTAGGATGACACATGCGTCTTGCTTGGGCCAAATGTTGCTGTCTATTCGATCAAGTGATTAAGATGTTCTACTAGTATTAAAGATGCAATGGCGACGATGTGAACGCCCACCTCATCACAAACCCCCCGTGAAGCCGTTAAAACCCCACCACCGTTCCTGATCCCGTAGGACCCCAAGCAAAAGGCGACACCGCAATCTAGCCAACCAATGGCGTATCTACATGTCAGCAGAACCTCGCCACGTCAGCGCAGGATCAGGGGAAAAGTGCCTCGCCTTTGCTGGACTCGCGCCACCCTTCTCGCATCCGCGGGAGATCCCCTCACTTTCCCTCCAAATAGCTTCCCCCGTGCCAATGTGCCTACGCTTCTCGTCCACTTTACACAGACCACCCTGAGGTAGTGGACTATTTCGGAGGCAATGGCGAACGGCGGCGGCAGCCGGCGGCGCAAGGGGTCACGCCGGTCCAAGGTGAAGAAGAAGACCAAGTACCTCAGCCTCAGCCGCCACCTCGCCCAGGCGGCGGAGGTCGTCGACAGGTCTGAATCTCTGTCGGCGGAGGACCCTTTGTTGCCACCCTCGGCGCCGGTGGCCTCGCCGTCGACGGAGGAAGCGGTGCAAACACTTGAGGAGGACGGTGGGGACGGAGGCGGGGATGAGCAGCAGCAGCTCGACCCGTTCGCGCTGCATCCTGAGGCGCCGTCCATGCTGTTCGCGGCGGCGCCGTCGCTCAACGACATCCTCGGCGCCTCCTCCCCATCCTCCTTCTCCGGCGGCTGCGGCGGCTCATCGTCGTGCGCCCCCTCTCCGGACGCCTCCGGTGGGACTGGCCGATTTGACGGCGAGGAGGAGGACCTTGCGCGGCGCGCGCTCCGGGGGAGGGAGCGGTGGGTGTACTGCAGGAGCAGCTCCTCCTCGCCGAGCGCGGCGACGGCGGCCACCACGTCGTCCTCGTGCTCGTCGGCCGCGAGCACGGGCGCCGCCTCGGTGCGGTCCCCACTGCTGAAGCTGGACTACGACGAGATCCTGGCCGCCTGGGCGGGCCGCGGGTCCCTCTACATCGGCGCCGCCCCGGACCTCGCCGCGCCGAAACTGGAGCCCGAATCGGTAAGCTTGAGATCCCTTTTTTTTGTCTTCCCGGGGACGGTGGCACGACACGAGCTCTCCCCCTGAATCGTGACGCGCCCCTGTGCAGGTGTTGGTGGAGGTCCCGCCGTCGCATCAGGCGGTGGCGTGGATTGCGCCGGATACGGCGGGGAGGGCGGAGAGGGTGAGGCGGTACAAGGAGAAGCGACATGCACGGCTGTTCTCGAAGCGGATCCGGTACGAGGTTCGCCGGATCAATGCCGTCAGGCGGCCGCGCTTGAAGGTACTCGGCCTCTGCACCCGTGCTGTATACCTGAACTTGCTGCAACTCCCTTATTCTGGCTGTGATCTGCAAATGTGTTGATACATCAGTATTCAGTAGTTACCCGAACTGCAAAATTACATTGGGAATCTGTCTGGGGATATAGTAGGATTAGATTCTAGTACATCTCAAGGAATTCGTGTGCAAGTCGGTGATTAAAGAGATTAAACTTCTGGTCCCAGGAAGAATTGAATGAACTGATCATATAGAACTGAAGATCTCGATAGGACTATGTAAAGAGGATGTAAAGATAGCCTCAAAATTATGGTCCCGTGCTGATTGCTGTTGTTTTCTGACGACTGCAAAGAATGCACACACATGCCCACATCTCCTACACAGAAATGAAGTCTCCAAATCTTTTTTGCTGTTTTACTTTATTTCTACTACTAGCAAACAGGAGGCAGTGCACCTTATGATTCTTGCTGACGCATTCAATACTTTAGTATGCAGACTAGTAGTAATTCTGCGCATGAACCAGTCTGTTACTCCATTTTGTTACCCAAATAATTCACCTTGCTTCACTGAACTGCAGGGCCGTTTCATCAAGGAAAATGAAGGCGTTGCAATGGCCACCTGAAGCGATCTCCCGACTTTATCACGGTCCTTGCTTCATTCAGTTACGAGAATGGGTGATACATGCATCCATCCGTGTTTCACCCCATCCCATCTGTAGAATGTAAATGATCAGGTTAGGCTGCGATAACCAAATCCAATCTGTTGGATCAATCCGCCAGTGCAGTGTGGATCTTGTTGTTCTTTGGCAGCTTTGTAGGATGAAAATAATACAACTTGATTTGGTCGTAAGTTCGGTGCTGCGTTTATTCTCTTCAATTTATGCGAAGGTGCTGCAGTTCGGTGAATGTTCAGAACTTCGGATGATTAGCTGCAATTTGTAGGTGATGTTTGTTTATGTTTTTACACGAACTTGTGATTACCTTTCAGAATCTTACGGTGTCTGAAAGTAGGGTGTCAGGTGGAATCCCGTCCAAATCTCACTTCTAGTTCATTTCTTAAAATCTAGTGAATTTGGCAAATGAACTAGAAGTGGGATTTATGTGGGATCCCACTTGACACCCTATCTGAAAGGGCAATACGGTCAGATCATACTAAATACGTCGACAGTTTTCTTCTACTGCTGGGTGAGATGATTTGTTTCGTTGTGCCGCTCTGCGTTTCTGTTATGTCAGTCTCGTGATCGTTCGTCCGCCTGCTCAAACCCCATCTGTCAGACACTTTGTCTCCACCTGCATAGTTGTTTTCTTGATACTCGCTGTCCTCTCTTACTTACCATACCAATTGTTATCCCGTATCTTCATGATCTGTTTGAAGACGGGAGGTCTAATTACTTTTCTCGAGAGAGAAGACAGCAAAAGTAAGACTCTTCTACATGTCATGAACATCATGGCAGGAGGAACACAACCACTAGAAAGAAAACTAGTACTACAAGGCTACTCTCTCCTACAATGGGTATCAACACCTACTACTCACTCTCTCTTAAAATAGATATCAAAAATTTATAAATTTAAATGTACCTAAATACTATTTAGTACTCCCTCCGGCCCGAATTACTGTTCGCGCTGGTCATTTTGCAAATAAGTCCTCGCGAAATCCTCGACAAACCCCGAAGTCCATGGGCTCGTCTTCCTCACTCGTTGCTTGCTCCGCTCCCGTCAACGGCTCGCCCGCCGACGTCACCCCGCGCCCCACGCCGCTGCACCCTCCCAGACCCTCGCTGCTGCACTCCCGAGCTTCTCTCTCTCCAACTCCCATCCAGATCTACCAGCGCCGTGGCCCCTCCCCCTCCTCCACTCGTTCTTCCCGGACATCAGCCACGAGGGGAGGCGCGAGAGGATCCCCTCCTCCTCCTCGTGCTCGTGGTGGTGGACGGACAAGGCACGACGAGCGATCTGAGGGAAGGGGCGAGCCGAGGGCAGGGGAAGCGGCGGAGCTCCTGTCTCGACCCCTGGCGTCCGTACGAACTGCTGTCACCGGCGGGTGGAGCTGCTTCTACTGGCGTCCACCCGGAGAAAAAGGCGACGCCTTCCTCGAGCAGAAGCTTCCGACCACCACTCCAGGGGGCCTCTGCAAGTGGGGCACCTCTCCTTGGTTGGTCAGCACCACCTCCCCCTCTCAATTTCATGCATTTATCAGTCAGTCCAAGAATCAAAATTTATGAGTGTAAGGTGGGAGAATTACCGTGTTCAATCTCTGATGGAATCTGCTGAAATCTGATGTAAGGTGGGAGAATTACCGTGTTTAGATCATTGTCTTTTGCCTCTAGATGTTTAAATGTTTTGTCATTGTTAGATGCTAATTAAGCTGTTTTACATTGAAATGGATCAGTGAGCTTGCTAATTTTCCTCCCGTTAAATAATCTGTTGGATAGATAGCTAGTCACAATCATAGTTGAGAAAATGCTCCAGAGCGCAGTTCCTCAATCCTTGAGTTGGATGAATCATGTTTCATGTTTTCCTAGTATTTCAGGACATCAGTGAGAACAAAAAGCAAATAGATTGAACTAGCCAAGTAGAAAAAAGGAAGAAAACCCAGAAGAGAATAACCTCAACATCGATGGTGTATCTCTAGTACATACAGATAGTCCTTATCTAGAAGGCCACCTTCTTGACCTCTTGAATACATATCACCGAATATCTGCAAACAACACTATTAAGACTTCAGCCACCGGATCTGAATATAATCCGTGCTTCCCTAGATAGGCGATACACATATCCTATTTACTGCCATTGTGTGAGATTAAATTCAAAGTACAGATCCTAGTAAATAAAATCATAGTATTTTGCTTCGAGGAGTATGTACAACCATTGTGCCGACCGCCAGCATGTTGTAGGTTTTTGATTGGTACTTCTGAACATCAATAGATGAGTCAAACCAGAGCAGTGGAGCAAACAAGTGCATAGTAGCAGTAGAGCATGACAAATTGCTAGTTTGATAAAGTGCACAATAGCATCTAAACATCAAATTACTGTAATCTAAACATCTGTAATCTAAACATCAAATTACTGTAATATAAACATCAAATTACTGTAATCACAGTAGTTTGATAAAGTGATAGCCTTAAAAAGGACCTGCATATTCAGTCAAATTTGGTTACTATTTTAGCAATGGATGGCAGGAGAAGATGGTTAGATATTAAAAAGCTGGTAGGTGAAATTGTCTTACTAGTGCTTGATCAGTGTAGCTTTTTCAAAGTTCTGCTTATTATTCGGACACCTTATTATAAATTCTGCACAACCACCTAATTGAATAAACTTTGACCGCTTAACTGTTCTCATGTTGAAGGGTTCAAGTGGAAAAGGAACTTTATTTTTTTTACAAATCTTGCTCCATGTTCTGGAGTGAGGATTCACCTGTGGCCAGAAAAGCATCATTCGTCCATCCAAAATGAAATACCTGCACCAAAGCAGGAGTAATATTTCTAACTGCTCACTTCTCATGTTTCTACATGCTACCATTCTCCATCTTTTGTAGTCTGCATGAACAAGATCTTCCTTTTGTAGTATGCATGAAGTTTTATATTCCTTTGCAAGTAACTGTATGTGCTACTATTCCTCGTTTTGTGCATCATATTCTTGATGAGACAAATACTATGGACTATAAATTATGTCTTTTTTTCCTGGTATTTATATACTCCAAACATAAGACATGATAATAAAGGAACATGGACAAGATAATAAAGGTACTATAACCTAATAAGCCTAGAATCTTCGCAAAGAGATGGAAATACCAGTTCAGTTCCTGATGACTAAGCTGTAGCACTATTTACTTGATAAGGTACTATAACCTAATAAGCCTGAGATGGAAATACCAGTTCAGTTCCTGATGACTAAGCTGTAGCACTATTTCCTGATAAGGTACTATAACCTGATAAGCCTGAAACCTCGCAAAGAGATGGAAATACCAGTTCAGTTCCTGATGACTAAGTTGTAGCACTATTTCCTGATGCAACGAGATGGAAAGTCTAGTTCTGGTAATGCCTAAAAGAAAAGAATGATGTTGAATTGCTACTAAATTTAAATTCACTGGTTGTGCTACTGTTTCCACTATTGTTGTATTGTTGTATACTAGTCATTGTCAAACATAATACTCCTTGAGTCATCTGATGTTTCAATCGTCTCTGAATTTTACCTGATATGTCCCTATTTGGCCATTGCCAATCTTCTCTGATGTCTTGTAGGCTCGTAGGGGAGCTTGTCTATAGCGGGATCCCTCCGCCAGCAGAAAAGTGCCACTACATGAGGGAGCTTGGAGCCGGCCGACCGGCCGGAGCTTGGACCTGGCACCCGCGGTAGGACGGCGAATTGGCGCCCGCGGGAGGACGGCGGGGTCTACGGAGATGGAGATGGCGAGGGACCTCACAGCGGCAGCGACTCTCCCCGAGGACGACGACGGGGACGGGAATTTGAGCTCGCGACTGTCTTCCTCCCAGCCTCCGCCTCTCCCAGAGAAGACGCTGGGGATCGCTGGAGGACGCCGGGGATCGCGGGCGGGTGATCGCGGGAGGACGCCGGGGATTCCGGGCCGGGATTTCCAAGATTGAATTTTGAATTTAAACCAAATTTGAGATATTCGAGTAATTGTGGGGTTTTTTGTAAATTCGGAATTGTACTGTGCCCGCGGCCGTTAATTCGGGCCGGAGGGAGTATATAGATTCATTAGAATGTGAAAAAATTATGACATCTATTTTGAGACGGAAGGAGTACTATCTTCCAGAGTTTGAACTCCTCCATGACTCTATCACTCTGTCACTTAACATGTGAACCTGTAACTGCTGTCTTGGGTTGTTGAACGCCCATGCATTACGGTGCTTCCACAGAGACCATGCTGTGAGCACAACGAAGGCGTCAAACGACCTCTTCATTCCTCGATCGACCTGTCGACGTTGTCTCTCCCACAGTTAATACTCTTCTCAAGCGGATTGGAGTGGAATGAGATGGATTAGAGGGGATTTTGACTTGCTTGGGATTTAATCCACCCTAATCCCTTTCAATCCTCTTCCAACCCGGACAAACCGAACAAGCCCGTAGTGTGTCTGTGGGTTCAGGAATAAGCACCTCAAAGTGCAGCCTCCAGGAACATGTGTACAAGATCTGTCCCGCAGGAAATTGCACTAGAATCTGGTCAGTGGTATCTACTTCCCCGTCCTAAAATATAAGATATTTTAGTATTTTCTAAAATACATATAACGTGTACACTAAAAAACATTTAGATACATGCGTTTAAAAAAAACTACTCCCTATGTTCACTAATGTAAGATATTTTAGATATTTCAAAATAAATTAGATACGGCCAAAATGAGTAAACCTACACACTAAAACACGTCTGGATACATATTTTTTTTTAAAAAGATGTAGCATATTTTACATCAGTGAATGGAACGAGTAAAATATTTTATATTTTTGAACAGAGGGTACTTGAACATAGACATATCATGGAAAAAGGTTATCTTGTAATCCATGTCGATGTCATCTATCATAAGTCTAGATTGTGTGCTGAAAATTTTGCGTTTGAGTGGAGCATTACATTTCCAAATCATGTCTGCTGGTGCAAATCTGATTGAGCCTTGACAGAGTAGTTTGCAAGAGTATCTCCACCGGTGATCCCCATAGCGTTCTCAAAGTCTATTTTGAATCCCGGCCCAAAAGAGGCTCACACCAGCGTCCCTCAAAATCCGCCGATACATTTTTGAGCCCAGTAAAATAGTCCGCACGCCCACGTCGCCCTCTTGGCACAAGGGCTGGATTGGGAGCGTCGGCACATGACATCACGTTGGATTTCGTACACGAGTCCCAACTGGTTGTTATATTGTGATCCACATTCAATAAGAAGGCTAAGGACAGAGCGGAGTGAGGCCCGTCGCCGATAGACTTGGGATGTCAAGAGAAAGGAATGTTTGTCGCGTAATGAGCCTTCGAGGTATAAGGCAAGGTTAGTAGCTAAGGGCTACATTCGGATTTTAGGTATTGATTATAACGATGTGTTCTCTCTAGTTGTAAAGCATAGTACCATTCGTATTTTTTTTTGAGTATTTTGGCTATGTGTGATCTTGAGCTTGAGTAGTTAGATGTAAAGACTGCTTTTCTGCATAGAGAACTTGAGGAGGAGATATATATGAACCAATATGAAGGGTTCATAGTTCATGGTAAGGAAATTTTTGTGTCCAAGTTGAAGAGATCGCTTTATGCTTTGAAGCAATCTCCAAGACAGTGGTAGAAAAGGATTGGTTCATTTATGATCTCACATGGTTTTAGGAGGTCACAATATGATAGCTATGTCTGCATTAAATTTGTTGACGGATCACCTACATACTTGTTGTTATATATTGATTGCTGCCAAGAGAAAAGATAAAATCACTACTTTAGAGGCACACCTAAGTAGTGAGTTTGAGACGAAGGATCTTGGTGCTGCTATGAATATCTTAGGTATGGATATTACCCGAGATAGAAAATCTGATTTATAATTTCTTAGTCAACAAAGTTACATTGAGAAAGTTTTTCATCATTTCAGTATGCATGATGCAAAGTAAGTTATACTCCTATTGCTCCTCGTTTTAAGTTATCAGTTTCTTAATGTCCTACTACTCATGAAAAGTTTAAATACATATCAAAGGTTCCATATCCTAGTGTTGTTGGTTCCTTTATGTATACCATGGTTTGTTCTCGTCCTGATTTATCTTAATCCTGGTAATGAATATTGGAAGGCTGTTCAGTGGGTTTTCAGGTACCTTCATGGCGCTTCAAATGCTTGTTTGAAGTTTTGCAGGACCGGTGAAGGACTGGTTGGCTACATAGATTTTGATTTTGCTACTGATTTGGATATGAGAAGATTCCTCACAGGTTATGTGTTTAATATTGGTGTTAGCGTTGTTAGCTAGAAGGAAACATTGCAGGTTGTTGTTGCCCAATCTACCACTGAAGCCGACTACATAGTTATTTCCGAAGCTTGCAAAGAATATGTTTGGTTGAAAGGTTTGTTTGTTGCGCTTTGTGGAGATGATTCTTGCATTGCTTTGTTTTGTGACAGTCAAAGTGTCATATACCTTACAAAGGATCACATGTTCCATGAGAGAACAAAGCAGATTGATGTCGAGTACCATTTTGTTTGAGACATTGTTGTTTCAAGATAAATTAAAGGTATAAAAGATCAGTACTCATGATAATCCCGCTGATATGATGAATAAACTTGTTTTTGTTGTCAAGTTTGAGATATGCTCAAAATTGTTTGGTTTAACTGATTAGCCCAAGTGGCTATCGACACTAAAAGTGTTTTCTTTGTTGTTTAAGGATATGTTATTGTTGATTCTATAAGAAGGAATTTTTCTCAAGGTAGAGTTTGTTATATTATGATCCAAATTCAATAAGCAGGCTAACGATGAGCGGAGCAAGGCCCGTCGGCGGTAGGCTTGAGCCGAAGGGAGGTGGAGGCGTTAGCCCATAACATGCCCAATAGGATCATTGATGACCTAGATTTCCACCGTTATATATACCTCTTGTAAACCATCGATTGTGGTAAGTTGCATCTGAGAAATTCCTCAACGTTGTGTAAACACTCCCTATATAGTGAAGTTTTTCTGGTTGGAGCCCGTGATTTTACTTCACTTTGTTGGAGAGGTTTTCCTCGTTAAATTTGGTGTCCCCCTATGTGTGGTTTATTCATTTTTAGTTTTATTTGCTTGTCGTGTTTATAACACTAGCAACCAAACATACACATTTCACACCCCTCCTACTCTCCCCATCTGCCTCTCGATCACCAGAATCACCATCACTGCCGACACTGCCACCTCCCTATGCATTCCTCCCTAAACCCACCTACCACCAGAATCGCCATAGTTGACGCCGCCGACGTTGCCGCTGCCTAGGATCTGTTTGTCGTCGAGCGCCACACCTTATGTCGACACCACTAGCACATGCTCCTCCATCTCCATCCTCGTGTCTTCCTACCCCCGTCGACATGCCAAGTTGGGACGACAGAGAGACGACCAATATTTCTTGGCTAGGCGATGTGAGTGCTTCTTCCCTGCCATCGTTCCCCCATCACCGTTTCTTTGTGCAATTTAGGATTTAGGGTTTTAATTTCTCCATGTTTTTTATGCATTGTGATTATCTTGTTCGCCAATTCATAGTACCTCGACATAGATTATGCTCCTAAAACCAACAGCAAACCTGCAAGTTCGCATTTCTCACCTAGTGGATGTTAGTTCAGACAAGCTATGCCGTGTCCACCAGCATGCACTAGAGTAAGTCGTTGCTTTCGAGGGGACGCACACAGGCTGGTGCTTCTATGCTTGTCCATAACACGATGTAAGTATCGTGTGTTATTGATTCAATTATACATGCATTGGTAGGATGGCCGGCGCTTCTACAATTTTTTCATTTTTGTTGCATATTAGAATTTGTAGGATGCCATAATAAACCATGTATTTGTGGGTTGGGATGATCCTCAGTGGCCTTTTCTACTATAACATGCACTATCCGCTTTGTAGAATATGTATGCCAAGAGCAACAAATCAAGGATTGAGGAGAAGATTTAAAATGCTTAGTTGGTCAAGAAATAGTTTGAAGAGAAGAACAAGTTGGATGCCAAATATACTTTTTTGTTGGCAGATGTGAACAAGTGGATAGATGGCACTGAGAGGCAGGTGTTGCAAGAAAATATGGAAAAATTAAAATAGAATTATGATTACACTGATTTGGGAAAGATGGAAGGGAGAGAGACCAATTGATAAAGGAGAAGAAAAAATGTGATGAAGAAAAGATAGCAATGAGAGAGGAGAAAAAAGTTTGGAATACATGTTGTTCGATCTTCTCAAACTAGGTGATGAAAACAAATAGAAGGCGAAGAAGATCAAGCAAATTTGACAGGAATAAAAATTTATGTAATAATTAGTGTCAAATTGTTGTATGAAACTACTTGCATGTGTTTGAATTGTTCTATGAGACATGATTTAGAGTTCGACTATGTTTGCATGTACTAGAATTTGCATTTGAAAAAGTAGTCATCACAAATACAAATGACCGTTGATTCCTGAAGCTATCTTCTCGCTTCCCATGCGGTTGCTTCACCACTGCTTGGCCCTTCCCAAGATTGATGACGAAGCCTTCTTAATGCCCGTGGATGCCGATGTCCCCACCACCTGCGCCCTTCACACTCACTTCTCTCCGTTCCTCACCATGGACAGGCTCTCCTTGAACTAATATGATGCCGACGAGTATTCCTAGTATGACATTCTAGTGCCTCCGCACGCGATGCTGCCTATGGGCTTCAATGTCAGCTTAGGTGGGGTGCATGTCGCCCGGTCCCGCTTGGCAGCGGGTTGGCCATCAAGTTCACGAACGCCAAAAACCGCCGAAGTGGAAGAGGGCAATGGCCCGACACTCGTCCAACAACGAGTGCTGGCCAGAATGCTTTGACAAGGAGCGGAAGGCGGGCCTAGCCATGTGCAACACTCACCGAAGGGAGATCCCTCCGCAACTGCGCAACGTTGAGGGTGGGCGACGCTTTTGGTTTGTGCCCGGCTGCGGGATGTACAATGTCATCGCCACAGTATGTCATGAGGCATTCATGAGGGAGGCAAACATCGTCGGGATCATGGACATCGACTCCGATGAGGACATGGAGGAAGCTGGGAGACGCGTTGGAGACCGCCGAGGACCATGTCAACGATGATGATGAAGATGACAACAACAATATAGTCTACTAGATTTAGGGTTGGTTTGAATTTCTATGTATGTTCAATTTATTTTTAGATAGAATCTATATTTAGGCCGACGTATTGGGTAACGTCAAAGTGGGAAATCCCTCCCTATTTGCAAGTACCCCGTGCCAGCTGAAAAGTACACTGATGCCGCCTAGAGGGGGGTGAATAGGCGGTTTAAAACTTTTACGAGATGGGCTTAACAAAGGCGGAATAAAAATAGCGTTTATTTTGTAAATCACAAAACCTATATAAACTATGGTTCACCTATTGATAAAGTTTTAGCTAGATGGTCCCCAACCATGTTGGGTCCTAAGAAGTTAGTCACAATAAGCTTGGCTACCCAAATGGTTCTTTTCTTGACACCACGTTGGGCACCAACATATTTGGCAAACACATTGCCAACCTCATCCTTACGAAGAGAATAAGCATCATCAATCATGATAGGGGTTGACGAGGAGTTACCAATAGTGCATGAAGAAGAGAGGTGACCCTTCTCACGACATATGTAGCAAGTTCTTCTCTTTCCTTTCTTCTCACTTGATTTCTCCACCATGGGAGTATTATCTTGATTCTTCTTGGGAAGTGGTCTTTCTTCAAATTGAGGTAGAATGTGAACTTGAACTTTAGGCTGCTTCTCTTTTTGCCTCTAACCAAGAGGCTTCTTCTTCAAAGGGCAAGACCTAACATGCTGCCCTTCAATTTTGCACTTGAAGGAAACAATGTTGGTTGAATTCTTGACTTGTTCTTGGCCCTTCTTCTTGTTTCTCTTGAACTTTTTATTGTTAGTGGACTTGTTCTTGACATTGGATTTAAATCCAAGCCCACTATTTTCATTGGGGGACTTTTGCATACTCAATATTTTGTCAATTTTGGACTTCCCTTCATGACTCTTTTTCAAGTCATTCTTCAAAGAAGTGACTTGGGCCTTGATCTCATTGATTTCCTCTACATGGTTACTATCAAAAAAATACTAGGGAAAGTAGATGCTTCATTGTTAGAGCAACAAGGCAATGAATGTAATTCATCACAAGATATATCAATAGCATGAGTGGATGAATTATAAGGACTAGCACATGCCAATATGCCATTTGTAGTGGATATAGTGCTAATGTCCACATGAGGATCATTAGATGTTACCTTTGACATAATATCATCATGAGCTAATTTTATCCTATCATGCGAGGCTAGAAGATCCTTATGTGAGCTTGATAGCTTACCATGACTTTCTTGCAATATCCCATACTTGCTAGTTAGAAAATCAAGTTGAGTCTTTAGCTCAACATTATCCTTCAAAATAGATGCTTCACACGAAATGGAGTTAATAGCACAAGCATCATAATTAATTGCAAGAGGTTAGGGAAACTTCAAAAACTCTTTTGAGTATGAAGCTTTAAGTTGCTCATGTGACTTAGTGACTTTGATGAGCTCACCCTTGATTACCCTAGATCCATTTTTGAGGTGCTACAAATCCTCGAGGAGTTTAGCATAAGAACCTTGAAGTTCATCATTTTTACTTTTGAGATCAATTGCCATCTCAAGATCTATATCATGAGATTTCTTCACTCTAGACATCTCTAGAGCAAAACCCTCCTCAAGAGATTCTTTAGTGGTTTGTTCCTCTTAAAGAGCTTCTAAATTATCAATACGTTCCGTGCTCTTAATAGCAAAACCCAAGATTTCAACAAAGTTAGAGCAAGCAATATTATTCTTAACAAGAGCACGATAAAAAATCTCACCCTTTTCATGTAATGAGTCAACATTAATCTATTATAAGATGAGAAATTAAGATGAGAAATCATCATGGAAGGAAGTGGAAGCAATACCATCATCCTTAATAATATTGGACACATCATATTTATCTTCAAGTTTTGTCCATAACTCATAAGCACTCCAAAAAGGTATGACTGAAGAAGTAACTACATGGCTCAAAGCATTAACAAGCATATTAGAAGCTTGAGCATCGAGATATAAATTTTCTCATCATCACAAGATAGATTTAGGAAATCCATTGGAGGAGAAAAACCTATATCTACAATTCGCTCCAAATTTGGGTCCATGTCCCGAAAATGATTAAGCATACGAATTTCCCAAATCTCATAATATGTGCCATCAAATATGAAAACATCATCGTGCACTAATACCCTAGCTGACATCTTTACTCTCAAGGCAGTGAAGCCCAAAAAGAGAGACCACACTCTGATACCAATTGAAAAGGACACAAATGTCACCTAGAGGAGGGTTAATAGGAGGTTTAAAACTTTTACGAGATGGGCTTAACAAAGGTGGAATAAAACTAGCATTTACTTTGTCAAGCACAAAACCTATATAAACTACGGTTAACCTATGTGCACCAATAACTTATGCTAAACAAAACAAGCAACTAGGTGATAGCTAAAGGAATGACTTCAAGCACGAAGGCTATCACAAAATAAAGTGCATAAGTAAATAGCTCAGGTATAGAGATAACCGAGGCACATGGGGACGGTGATGTATTACCGAGTTCCTCCCATAAAGGGAGTACATATCGTAGGAGGGGTGGGCGGTACTAAGACCACCATGCAAAAAATGCCTCACCCTATTCTCCTGTGAACCTCGCCAGAAGAGGCCTGATTCACTTCTCCACTATCGGTGCACTTGTCGGTGGCAATACGTAACCTCTCACAAAGCTTGGGGCCCTACTCCATAACTCAATTGGAGGATCCCAACAAACAAGCTTGGAGAAAGCTCCACAACTTAATTGGAGGTCCTAAGTAATCCAAAAACCTGCAAAATAACTAAACCGTCTAGGGTTCCAAGAACCCAAGAGTAAAAATCTTCTCACCTTTCACCCAACTAAATCCTCAACGAGAACTCAAACTGATGCACCAAATGCAATGGCAAGAACACAAGTAGTTCTCAAGTACTTATCTCCCAAATCCCACCACAACAACAAAAGCTATGGAGAAATAAGAGAGGAATAACACAAGAGGAAATCCACAAAAAAACCCCAAGATCTATATCCCAAAATGTTCTTCTCACATAGAGAAGAGATGGATTGGTGGAGTTATAGATCTAGATCCCCTTTAAAATCCCCCCAAAAAGATTCAAGAACTATGAGAGGGATTGAGAGTATTTGTAAAACTCTTTAAGATAGAAACAATGGAGGAGAGAGGGAGAGCACGCAACTTATCCAAGGAGAAAGAAGAGGGCCTTTTATAGCCCTCTCCAATGGAATATGACCGTTTGAGACCTCCCATGCCGGATAATCCGCCCCTTCCCTGAATATTTCGGGTTCCCCGGGATAAAACATGTTTAAGGACTTCGCGGTGCATCCCATAGTATAGGGGGCAGATATCTGGGCTGGATAATCCGCCCCTCTAAAAAATGGCAGAAACAGCAAAACTGAAACCATCATAACTTTTGCATCCGAACTCCGATTTTGATGATCTTGGGCTTGTTTCGAAGAAAGTAAAAATCTATACAAGATCATGTAGGAAAACATCATATTCCAGTAAGGTAGGATAGAACCAAATGATGAAAGGTTTAATCTATCTATAAAATACAAACCGGTAAAACCTCCAATATAAAAACACAATAGAGAATGCATATGAAATCCGTTTTCGATGAAATTGAGCTTGTCATGGAGATTGACACAAGATCTAAATCCTCGCATGGATAATAACCAAATAAGAACCAAGAAAGATGGTGCCAAGTACGCAAAGGTTTGAGCTCTCACAGAGGGATATGATCAAGTTACTCACTCGAGAGCCCCCTCTTGATAGTACAGTTATCTATCCTATAAACCGTTCTCCCCAACTAACACCATGATACCAGTAAGAAAGAAGAACTATCAATATCATACCCTTTGCCTTGTGCACATTCCACATAATCTTGATGATGACGATCTTATACACCTCAAGATGGAGGACTTTCTTGATTGCACTAGCTTGGTGAAGAATTTGAATTTTCTCCCCATACTCCACTATGGAAGAGACTCTCTTTTAGGTATATCTTCACATATCCATGATCACCATAAGGATGGAAAGCTTCAAGCATATGATCTCTTAGAGATGGCACATCTTGAACTTGTACTTCATTTCTTCTTTCTTTATTATGTTGGTGTTTTGAAGGTACGCATGAGATATCACACCATCTTGTTACTCAAGACACACTTGCCATAGACTCAACTTATACTTTACCAATCTCCGGATCATTCCTTGAAACCTTGATAAACACTTGATCTTCTTCACTTTCTTCTTCTTCCAACCTTGAAGCCAACATATGGTTCAAGCATTGCCTATGGACAAATCCTACAAGTAAAAATCAATGCAAACATAAGTCCATAAAACATTGTCATTAATTACCAAAACCACACATGGTAGCACACATGTTCTTTAAATATCCCCTATTTTGGTAATTGTTGACAATCCTTTGAGAGGGTTTATATAATCAATTTAACACAAAAATGGTTGTGCCAACAACAAATACTACACAAGTATGTGATGTTGGTACACCCATAATATATAGAGAAAGCACCCCCACAATATATGCACGTGTGATGAACTTGAATTTCATTACATATATTGCCAACCATTACCGTTTGTGGAGTTTCCTCTATATATTCAACATGCAAAGAAACAACAACAATGCTAGAGCATGAGAGGAAAATGCTTAAGAACAAATTCAAAACATAAAACTAACTTTCCTTAAACCCTCCAAAACTTCTCCCCATTGGCATCGATTGCCCAAATGGGTGAAAAGCTCTAGACGGCCAATAGAGTGAGAATTCCTCCAAAATGTGTACACTTTTCATAGTGTAAGTGGAATAAAATGCATGTATTCAATGACGAATAATTGGAGGGAATCAGACTATATTGAGGATCAAAATATAACAAGGTAAAGAAGCATCAGCGAATGAGTCAAGCAATCAAAAATCCAAAGAACCACTTGATACAAGTAAGATACCAAATGAAAGATAGATATTATGATAAGATCGAAAAGAGAGCATTCTAAATAATATGAGGATGCTCCCGAAGGTTTGTGCACAAATTGGGTTTTTTGTATTTGAATACAATGTGCACAAGATGGAATACCCTCTTCCTCTATTTTACTTAAAACGCACAACTATGTGCAAGAGCATATACCAAGGCATAAAACTTACAATAAAAAAATGGTTGATCAACAAGTAAGAGACCATAAGGATGTGTCAGAGGCATGACAAAGCTGAAGGGTTTTGCGGCATAGTAAATCAAAATTTTCTACGGATGCGAACAGAGGGAAAACCAAGATCTAATCTAGGAGATGCAAACAACGAGAGAGATTGGATTAGATCTTCATACCCTTGAATATTCAAGACAGTGAACGCTCGTTTAACGTGGGTGATGTAGTCATACTCGCTTCTCCTCCTTGCGATCCGATCCGATCTAGCACCACAAGTGGCGGTGCCTACGTGAGATGCACACGTGCAGCACCTCGACGTCTCCTCCTTCCTTGGTCCAGCAAGTATGGTGGAGAGATGGGTTGGATCTACAACACGACGGCGTGGTGTATATGGTGGAGAATTTCTGCAGCAGGGCTTCGCCTACAAACAGTCGGGAGGGAGAGAGGAAGGCAGCAGGGCGGCTAGGGTTGGAGGGGAAGGTGTGGAGGGGTTGGTGCGCCCCCACCCCTCTTTATATAGAGGGGGGGGGGGCGCAGCCCTAGCCCCTACCCCAAGCCCAAACCGGCGACCCCAAAGGATAAGGAGTGGGGGGCAAGGAAACCCCCCCTTCTAGAAGGTCTATCTCGAGTTTAAACCTTTCTTGGATGGCTGGGCCCTATGGGGCCTTGTGCCCCTGGCCCAATGTGGCCAGGGCACTCCCTCATAGGCCCATGCCCCCTCCCGGAAGGTGTGGCCACGTTGGTACCCTTCCGGAAGGTTCTAGAAGCTTCCGGTACAATACCGATTAACCCGGAACAATTTCGAACTCCAAAAACTGCACTGCCTTATATGAATCTTATTCTCCGAACCACTCCGGAACCTCTCGTGATATCCCAGATCCCATCGGAGACTCCGAACAAAAACTCATAAACCAATTATCCAATCTATCCTAGCGTCGAGACACGTTAAGTGTGTGACCCTGCGGGTTCGAGAATATGCAGACATGATCTTCTATCAATAATCAACAGCGGGTGAAACCCATATTGACTCCCACATTCATCGATGATCATATCGGATGAACCACGATGCCAGATTCAATCAATCCCATATATATATTCCCTTGTCTCGCGATATTTTACTTTCCGAGATTTGATCGCTTGATCAAATCATACCTAGTTCAATCTCGTTCACGCAAGTACTTTACTGTTCGTAATCCGATATCACTTTGTGATTAACTCCTTAACCACATGCTTGCAAGCGGTGTTGATATCGACACCGAGTGGGCCCAAGTATATCTCTCCGACTTGGGAGGGACAAATCCCATCTCGATACATACAACCCAATGATACTTTCCGATCACCTGAGAGACACCTTTATGATCACCCTCTCATAGGATGACGTTTTATGACCTCAAAGCTTTCTTCCGATACCAGGGAGTTGTATTATCTCATGGTCTAAGGAATACAATATTTGACATAAGAAAAGATTCGCAAAGACGAACACGATGACACGATCTAATTGCTTCGCTTAGTTTGGGTCTGTCCACCATATCATTCCCCAATGATATGATCTCATTATTAATTGACAACTCATGTCCATGGTTAGGAAACATTAACCATCATTAATCAATGAGCTAGTCCATAGAGGCGTACTAGGGACACAGTGTTGTTCACAAACCACACAAGTATTAAAGTTTCCGCTTAATACAATTCTAGCATGGAATATAAACATTATCATGAACAAGAATTATAATAATAACATCTTTATTATTGCCTCTAGGGCATAATTCCAACAGTCTCCCACTTGCACTAGAGTCAATAATCTAGTTTACATTTGGAAAAAATCTCACACCCATGGAATTGTGGTGTTGATCATTTTTTACACGTGGAAGAGGTTTAGTCAATGGATCTGCGACATTCAGATCTGTATGTACTTTGCTAATCTTCAGATCTCCATCTGCTATATAATCTCGGATTATATGAAACTTGCGGTTGATATGCTTGGTCTTTGGATGATATCTTGGTTCCTTAGCGAGTGCTATGGCGCCATTGTTGTCACACAATATCTCCAGTGGGCCCAATGCACTTGGAACCACGCCAAGCTCAGTGATGAAGTTTTTGATCCAAACTCCTTCACTTGACGCTTCTGCAGCAGCCATGTATTCCGCTTCTACTGTAGATCCCGCGATCACGCTTTGCTTGCAGCTTGTAACATCCCTAAATTCATATTCCAAAACTCATTCATATCATCCATGCATCCATCATCATTTAGGGTTTCAAAATCAAAACCATTTCAGAAAAACAGAAACTTGGTGCTATGATTTCATGTGAACAAATTTAATTCAAATGGCCATCACCCTTTGAAACTTGAATGTATAGGAACTTGTTTGCTTGCCTCCATTGTTGGAAAGTTTAGGTGTAAAAGTTTGACCAAAGTTTTCAACTTGGAAATAAATTCAAAACCCTATTTTTAAACATTTGCAAACCAGAGACAAAGTCTCTGATTGTTTTAAGTCCAAGCTTGACCAAGCCTTGCAGGGTAACCACATGGTTAAATAACTGATTTTTGAAACCACAGTACCCTGTAAAAATCCCCAGAATTGTTTGAATTCAAAAAGGATTTGAATTCATATCTAAATCATTCGTGAAAACCAAAATAGAAAAAGGAAAAGGAATAAACAAAATAAAAAGGCCGCGCGCCAGGTTTCTGGCCCAGCATCGAAACGAGCCCAACTAGCCCACCCGGGGGTTTTCTTTTCCTCTCTCACCTTGGCGACGCACTCGATCGTGGCACCATACCCACCTCCACCTCGCGCCCTTCGCTGACGAGCGGGCCTTCTCCACGTCAGCATCGTCTTCCCCCTGATTCCGTGCACGACCTCGCCGTTGCCCGTTGCAGCGCTGATCTCGCGAGCTTAATGGGCATTGATTCAGCGAGCGTTACCTGTCGAGCCTCGGGCTATAATATCCCCACCTCCCCACGACCATTTCCCCCAGTCAATTTTGCCTTCACGCCACCAGGCTGTCCACGACTCGCACGACTCCGCCGCTGCTCCGACGACTGCGCCGGAAAATTCCGGTGAGCCTCGTGTTCCCCTCTACCTCTCATTCATGCTATCTTGTTCAGTAAGTCACGGCGCATCTACTGACACACCCCACTTACCTTCGCATGACCCGTAGCTCCGTCAAAGTCGACGACTGGCCGCCACCGTCTTCGGCTTCAACTCCGACGACCTCCAGTGGTAAGTCCAGACCGCCCCAAGCCTTGTATTTCACACACGCGTGTTCTCCGTGATCTCCTGCATCTGACCACGCCCTTTTTTTGCCTCCTAGTGATCGACAACCTCGCCAACGACGACGATCGACCGTCGACGATCGTCTCTACTCCGACGAGCAATCATCGCCGTATCTGCGCGCCCTTGACAAACCAGAGCCACCTCGAGCTTCAAAGACGCCACATGTCTGGTAAGCGCCTTCTTGCTTCCCGGACGACCTAGGCGCCAGACCACCGTAGTCGACGCGCCCGATCAACGCCGCTAGCGCCGCCAGTTTTTGGCTTGATGGTTGTGTCCGTTGGATCCAGATCGTAAGGCTAGGATAGATTGTAAACGAAGGGGTAAGCGCGCATCTGAGCCGCCAGTGAGGCTGCGACACGTGGCTAGGGATAATTCAAAAACAGAAATTCGAATCAGATTTAGATCCAAACTTCAAACAGCTATAACTTTTGAATGCCACGTTGGAATTTTGCAAATTTTATACCGTTGGATTCAGTGAATCAAGGCCTTTCTGATTATGCAAAGTGTTTAACAAATAGTAACCATTAAAATGACTTTTTATACAGAAACATGTTTAAAGCTATTTTGAGTATATATTTAGTTTTGCAATTTGTTTTAGTGCTAAATAAGTTTGATTAGCAAACTTTATGTCTTGTTATGCTTCTGTATTATGCATTTGCTTGATGGGGTTTTCAAAAAAAAATCACCACTTAGTAAATTCTTGCATGCATGCATTCATATTTTTGATTGTATAAAATTGTGTGTAATTGTATGCTATAATTTTGTGTAGATTTTGCTAGTGATTGTGACTGTGAAGAGTGCTACTCTCCCCATTACCAAGGCAAGTGATATTTCATTCCTATATTTTGTACTAGCATTAGATATTTTTCTAAGTCTTGCATGCTACTCTTGCCAAATAAAAGATTGGGGAAATCCTATGTAGTTAGAATGGTAGAATTGCTAGGAATTTTCCTAAGTTAAGTTACCATGCCATGCTTAGCCTAGCTACTAGCAAACAAGGGTTGGTATAATCTATTCATGCTATATTGACTATAGTTCTAAGTCATGAGACTTATGTTTTCTTAATAAAACCACTAAGTCAATAAACCTCCTGGGTGGAATGGGAAGATTGGTTTATGTTGAGTGGTTACACAAGGCCATGGACTTGGCTTGTGTATCTCACTTGTGGTATGCCACCCAGGCACAAAGGGATTTGGAGGCCAAGTGTTGAGAAAGCTTACAGTGCAACCACTTGGCAATATGGGCTCTACCATGATCATATAGGTTGCTAGAACTTAGTCACTTGGACAGTTGGTGGTAGTGGGAATGATAGGTTGGAGCGCGTCCATTTGACTAAGGAAAGGCTTCTGAAAGGTCCTGTCTTGGGAAACCAAGTCTGGTGGGGAAAGTGCACAACCTCTGCAGATGGAAAATCTAAGTACTTAGCCAAGTCCTTGGCAATGGACAATTTGAGCATCAAGACATGGAAGCTACAAGAATCTCATCACTCCAACTTCTAAGTAAAACTTGTGGGTGAACAAGGGTGAAGGACCCCAATGTCTATTGGTGGTTTCTTGGGAAGTTTTTGACAAAGAAAAACTTAGTGATTTCAACTAATAGGAAAAACCTATTTTCAAGCAAAGCAAGCCAAGCTACACTTAGCCAAAATGCATATAGTAATATAGTCCACTTAAAATATACTAAGGTATCACTTGCCAATACTATTCCAAAGTATTGACCCACTGTGGCTGTAACTTGTGATGTTGCAGGTTACTCCGATGATGAGTAAGAGTCATGAGTCTACACTCAACATGCTTGCCTGTGGCACATGAAGATGAAGACTTACGTTTATTTACTTATTCCAAAACTCTTGTATTAGGCCTTTGGACCTGAGTTGTAAAAGACTATGTTGTATCTCTGGAATGAATGTAATAAACGACCTTTGTATCTGTGTACCTCATCTTAAACTGTGGATGCTAGCAATGATCCAGGGACTAGCATTGCAATCACAGGGATCCTTTTCCTTTACAAAGGAGGGGTCTAACACAGCTTCTCCAGCTCACAGCTCCTCCATTCAAAATATAAATGTATCCTGTCTGAGATTTAGAATCATCCTTGTCGGTGTCAAAACTAGCGTCGACGTAACCTTTTACGACGAGCTGTTCATCACCCCCATAGACTAAGAACATTTCTTTAGTTCTATTTAGGTACTTTAGGATGTTCTTCACGGCTGTCCAGTGTTCCACTCCTGGATCACTTTGATATCTGCTCGTCAAACTAAGAGCATTGGACACATCCGGTCTAGTACACAACAAGGCATACATGATCGAACCTATGGCCGAGGCATAAGGCACTTTGCTCATAGCTTCCCTATCATTTACCGTAGCTGGACACTGAGCCTTGCTCAATATCTTAACTGACAACATAGGCACTGAACCTTTCTTTGCCTTATCCATTCTGAACCTTTTCAGAACTTTGTCTAGATATGTACTCTGGCTTAACGCTATCAGGCGTCTTTGTCTATCTCTATAGATTTTGATGCCCAATATATAAGCAGCTTCACCTAGGTCTTTCATTGAAAAACACTTGTTCAAATAACTCTTCACATCGTTAAGCATGTTAATGTCATTTCCAATAATCAATATGTCATCCACATATAGTACCAGAATTGTCACCGAGCTCCCACTCACTTTCTTGTAGATACAAGCTCAGAGAAATTTGGAACAAATCCAAAGCTCTTGATCACTTGATCAAAGCGAAGGTTCCACTCGAGATGCTTGCTTTAGTCCATAAATGGAACGCTCAAGCTTGCATACTTTATCGGCATCCTTAGGATCGACAAAACCTTCGGGTTGCATCATATACAACTCTTCATCAATGTTGCCATTGAGGAACGCAGATCTTGACATCCATCGCCATATTTCATAATCATGAAATGCAGCAATTGCTAATAAAATCCGAATGGACTTAAAAATCGCTACGGAGAGAAAGTCTCATCGTAGTCAACACCTTGAACTTGTCGAAAACCTTCGCGACAAAGTGCTTTATAGACGGTAACATTACCATCCGCGTCCGTTTTCTTCTTGAAGATCCATTTGCACTCAACGGCCTTTCGGTCGCTAGGAGGGTCCACCAAAGTCCATACTTGGTTTTCGCTCATGGATCCCAATTCGGATTTCATGGCCTCTAGCCATTTCTCAGAGTCTGGAATCATCATCGCTTCCTCATAGTTCGAAGGCTCACTGTCATCAACTAACAAGACAGTTAAGACAGGGTTGCCGTACCACTCAAGAGGGGCACGCGACCTTATCGACCTGCGATGTTCAGTAGCAGCATCGTCCGAAGCTTCATGATCCTTATCATTAGCTTCCTCTATTGTTGGTGCAGGTGGCACTGGAACAATTTCAGGTGCTGCGCTACTCTCCAACTCAAGAGAAGGTTCAACAACCTCGTCTAGCTCTACTTTCCTCCCACTCACTTCTTTCGAGAGAAACTCCTTCTCAAGAAAGGAACCGTTCTTTCTGACAAACACTTTGCCTTCGGTTCTGTGATAGAAGGTATACCCAATAGTTTCCTTAGGGTATCCTATGAAGACGCATTTCTCCGCTTTGGGTTCGAGCTTGTCCGACATCAACTTCTTGACGTAAGCTTCGCATCCCCAAACTTTAAGAAACGACAACTTAGGTTTAGCACCAAACCACAGTTCATACGGTGTCGTGTCAACGGATTTAGATGGTGCCCTATTTAAAGTGAATGCAGCGGTTTCTAATGTATAACCCCAAAATGATAACGGCAAATCAGTAAGAGACATCATCGATCGGACCATATCTAATAAGGTTCGATTCCGGCGTTCAGACACACCATTGCGCTGTGGTGTTCCGGGTGGCGTGAGTTGCGAAACAATTACGCTTGCTTTAAGATGCGTGAGAAAATCATAACTCAAATATTCACCTCCACGATCGGATCGTAGAAACTTAATCTTTCTGTTACGATGGTTCTCCACTTCATTCTGAAATTCTTTGAACTTTTCAAACGTTTCAGATTTATGTTTCATTAAATAGATATACCCATATCTACTTAAGTCATCGGTAAAAGTGAGAAAATAGCGATATCCACCACGCGTCGAAACACTCATCGGTCCGCATACATCAGTATGTATGATTTCCAACAAGTCCGTTGCTCGCTCCATCATACCGGAGAATGGGGTTTTGATCATCTTTCCCATGAGGCATGGTTCGCATGTGTCAAATGATTCAAAATCAAGAGACTCCAAAAGTCCATCAGCATGGAGTTTCTTCATGCGCTTTACACCAATATGACCTGAGCAGCGATTACCACAAATAAGTAGTATTATCACTATCTACTTTGCATCTCTTAGCCTCAATGCTATGGATGTGTGTTTCATCCCTTTCGAGATTTAGAAGAAATAAACCATTCACAATAGGTTCATGACCATAAAAGATGTTACTCATATAAATAGAACAACCATTATTCTCCGATTTAAATGAATAACCGTCTTGCAATAAACACGATCCATAAATAATGTTCATGCTCAACGCAGGCACATAATAACATTTATTAAGGTTTAAAACTAATCCCGAAGGTAAAACTAAGGAGAGCGTGCCGACGGCCATCACATCAACTCTTGATCCGTTGCCAACGCATCACCTCATCCCTATAAGCCGTCTATTCCGTAGCTCCTGTTTCGAGTTACAAATATTAGCAACCGAACCAGTATCAAATACCCAGGCACTACAACGAGGGATAGTAAGGAAAACATCAATAACATGTATATCAAATATACCTTTGATGGTGCCAGCCTTCTTGTCCTCTAAGTACTTCCAGTGACCCTTGTCCTTGCAATAGAAGTACTCAGTGTCCGGCTTAGGACCAGACTTGAGCTTCTTCTCAGCAGGGGCAGTGCGTTTGCCGCCGCCCTTCTTGAAGGGCTTCTTTGCTCCCTTACCTTTCTTAAAGGAGGGTTGTTGACCATCAACACATGATTATCCTTCTTGATGTCCACCTCCGTAGCCTTCAGCTTTGCGAAGAGCTCGGTGATCATATCAGTGGAACCAATCTGATTATGAGTCACTACAAAACTTTTGTAGCTGGGCGGGAGTGATTGCAGAACCCTGTCAATCTTGAGCTCCTCTAGAATCGTGCATTCCAGTTGCTCAAGGCTTTGAGTGTAGCCCGTCATCTTAATGGCGTGCTCACTGACGGAACTCCCTTCCTCCATCTTGCAGTTAAAGAACTTCTCAGAGATCTCATATCTCTCGAGCGGGCTGAGTCTCAAACATGGTTTTCAGCTCTTGAGAATCTCAAAGGGCCGGATACTCTTCAAAACGATTTTGAAGTTCGGTTCCATAGCAAACAACATGGTGCTCTTAATCACACCATAATCATCTTTGCACGGTGATAGCAGCTTTCTCATCGGTAGCGTAGTTGCATCAGGGGGTCACCTAACGCTTTCCCAAGGACATAGTCCTTTTGACCGCCAGAGAGAATGATTCTCAGATTGCGGAACAAATTGGTGAAGTTAGACCCATTGTTTCTAAGCTTTTCCTTCTCAGCAAAAACGTTGAAGTTGAAGTTGGACTTAGCCATGTGATCTACAGTATTTGCAAGTACAAATTAGACTATGTTCATGATAACTAGTTCAACTTAATCAAATTACTAGATGAACTCCCACTAAATTCAACATCCATCAAGTTGTTTAGTGAACACGATCCAAATTCACCACACCTAATCCGATCATCACGAGAAGAGATGTGGTTTCAATGGTGGACAATGAAGTGTCGATCATATCATTCATATGACTCATGCTTAACCTTTCGGTTCATGTGTTCCGAGGCCATGTCTGTACATGCTAGGCTCGTCAAGTTAGACCCAAGTATTTCCGCGTGTGCAAAACTGGCTTGCACCCGTTGTATGTGAGCGTAGAGTCTATAGCACCCGATCATCACGTGATGCTTGGACACTAAGAACTTTCGCAACAGTTCATACTTGGGGAGAACACAGGTTTTATCTTGATCTTTAAGTGAGGAATCATCTTATAATGCTACCGTCGTGATCTAAGCATAATAAGATACATAAAAGGATGAACATCACATGCATATAACTTTATGTGACATGGTATAGCCAATCTTCGCGCAATGATCTCCATCTTGTGCGTTAAAGATGATCTCCATCACTCCACCATGATTGCCTCCACCACGAATAGCAACTACAACTATTGCTAACTACTTAGAGATAAAGTGAAACTATTACATGGCGCATAAGAAGTTGACACACAGGTCATACACAATTATAAAGACAACCATATGGCTCCTGCCGGTTGTGTACTCATCGACATGCAAGTCGTGAAACATTACAAAACATGATCATCGCATACATTATACACATCACATCTTGGGCCATACCATATCACAGAAAACACTCCCTGCAAAAACAAGTTAGACGCCTCTACTTTGTTGTTGCATGTTTTACGTGGCTTATGGGAGTAGATGCTAAGAACTATTCTTACCTACGGAAAGCCACAACGGTGATATTATGGTTGCCAAACTCCGGTGTTAATCCCATGACAACTATAGTGAGAGAAACTGACATCCACCAGCCGCATGTGTGGAACAAGCCACCGCGTCAAGTCGGACCCGTCTCATGACGACGTTGCGTAAGGTTGGCCTGGACCGCTTCAATCTCACTATCCCGCGTCATAAGAAGAACACAAACAAGAGGCTTGCAACAGAAAACATCAACGCCCGCAACAACCATGTTGCGTTCTACTAGTGAAACACATCTAAATTTTCTACGGATGCGAACAGAGGGAAAGCCAAGATCTAATCTAGGAGATGCAAACAACAGGAGAGATTGGATTAGATCTTCATACCCTTGAAGATTCGCACAGCGGAACGTTCGTCGGAACGTGGGTGATGTAGTCATACTCGCTTCTCCTCCTCGCGATCCGATCTGATCTAGCACCACAAGTGGCGGTGCCTCTGTGAGATGCACACGTGCAGAACCTCGACGTCTCCTCCTTCCTTGGTCCAGCAAGTATGGTGGAGATATGGGTTGGATCTACAACACGACGGCGTGGTGTATATGGTGGAGAATTTCTGCAGCAGGGCTTCGCCTACAAACAGTCGGGAGGGAGAGAGGAAGGAAGCAGGGCGGCTAGGGTTAGAGGGGAAGGTGTGTGGGGGGGGGGGTTGGTGCGCCCCCACCCCTATTTATATAGAGGGGGGGCGCAGCCCTAGCCCCTCCCCTAAGCCCAAACCGGCGGCCCCAAAGGATAAGGAGTGGGGGGCAAGGAACCCCCCCTTCTAGAAGGTCTATCTCGAGTTTAAACCTCTCTTGGCATTTGGGCCCTATGGGGCCTTGTGCCTGGCCCAATGTGTCCAGGCACTCCCTCATAGGCCCATGCCCCTCCCGGAAGGTGTGGCCACGTTGGTCCCCTTAGGAAGGTTCTAGAAGCTTCGTACAATACCGATTAACCCGGAACAATTCGAACTCCAAAACTGCCTCGCCTTATATGAATCTTATTCTCGGACCACTCCGGAACCTCTTGTGATGTCCGGATCCCATCCGAGACTCGGACAAAAACTCATAAACCAATTATCCAATCTATCCTAGCGTCAAGACACGTTAAGTGTGTGACCTGAGTTCGAGAATATGCGGACATGATCTTCTATCAATAATCAATGGGTGCTGGAAACCCATATTGACTCCACACATTCATCGATGATCATATCGGATGAACCACGATGCCGGATTCAATCAATCCCATATATATATTCCCTTCGTCTCGCGATATTTTACTTGCGAGATTTGATCGCTGATGCCGTCATACCTAGTTCAATCTCGTTCACAGCAAGTACTTTACTCGTTCCGTAATCCGATATCACTTTGTGATTAACTCCTTAACCACATGCTTGCAAGCGGTGTTGATATCGATTACCGAGTGGGCCCGAAGTATATCTCTCCGACTTGGGAGGGACAAATCCCATCTCGATACATACAACCCAACAGATACTTTCCGATCACCTGAGAGACACCTTTATGATCACCGTCTCATAGGATGACGTTTGATGACCTCAAAGCTTTCTTCCGATACCAGGGAGTTGTATTATCTCATGGTCTAAGGAATACAATATTTGACACAAGAAAAGCTTTGCAAAGACGAACACGGTGACACGATCTAATTGCTTCGCTTAGTTTGGGTCTGTCCACCATATCATTCCCCAATGATATGATCTCATTATTAATTGACAACTCATGTACATGGTTAGGAAACCTTAACCATCATTAATCAATGAGCTAGTCCATAGAGGCGTACTAGGGACACGGTGTTGTTCACAAACCACACAAGTATTAAAGTTTCCGCTTAATACAATTCTAGCATGGAATATAAACATTATCATGAACAAGAATTATAATAATAACATCTTTATTATTGCCTCTAGGGCATAATTCCAACAAAAGCATAGTATAATACTAATACAAGTAGATCATTGAGCATCAACATAGTCTTCAATGAATGATATTTCTTAGTATGACCATACAACACACATGAAACAAATAATATATCAAAAATAGAGAAGTAACATCTCTGATGCGTATAAGTTTCTAAGTAGACAATCTCACAAAGATATTGATCCACAAAGAAACATGTACACACAAAATAGATATTAAAATAAATCGAGCAAGATATCCAAAACAAATTCATGACAATACACCACTAAGATTATTGCTTGATAGCATGGCCAAAAGGCTCAATTTTCTCTTATTGTATGTTGATGAACTTAAACCATAAACATATCAAATACATCACAACTATCACTAAGGGAAGAAGAGATAGTTGTAATATATTGTGAAATGAAACAAGTATCACAAATAAAGAATCAACTTTGCAAATTCATCAATATGGCACATGAGAGTACTTTGAAGAAACGACAGTCAATATAATTGCTAGATTGACATATTTGGGATTGGTGAATCATGAGCATGATTTTGTTTAGTCCCAATTATATTCAATCATCTCAACTTACTAACATATGCAATAGACACTTTCTTTAAGGACAAATAAAGAACCACAACAATTCCAAATACAAAAAATCATGCCAAGATGGAACCTACCATAGGTTGGAAGACGATATGTATGCATGAGTAAGAGATACTTGTTACCGATATATCATTGGTGTGATGAAGTAGATATGATTTTGTTGACCATCCTAGCTTGTCTCTAATTTTCATTGAGTCATCACTTCTTCCTTATGAAATAGACAAGCATCCAATGCATCTCTAATGATGGGCGTGTTGTCAACGCCTCGTTGGCAGACCCTAAGAGCAAGGTGTGATGAGCACAACAACAAGTTTTCCCTCAGTAAGAAACCAAGGTTATCGAACCAGTAGGAGGAAGGAAACGACTCAAAGGTGTTGCTAGCAACTTGGAGACCTGCACAACACAAACTCAAGGCTTTGCCCCAATGAACAGTGAGGTTGTCAATCTCACTGGTTTGCTATAACAAAGGATTAACTGTACCGTGTGGAAGGTAATGGTGGTTTGCAACAAGTAAACAGGAACAGTGGAAGATGTATCAATGATAAAGATTGGACTGGGGTCCATAGTTCACTAGAGATGTTATCCTTAGATAAACAAACATGGCATGCTGGGTAAACAAATTACAACATGGCAATTGACAAGACTGAGCAAGGCATAACAATGCAATACTAGACATTCATGATCCTATGACATTCGATTGGGAAATACAATAAGATACATAAACCGCCATCCAACTGCATCTATGACTAGAAATCCACCTTCTGGTTATCATATGAACCCCCTCTAGTATTAAGTTGCAAGCAACAGATAACTGCTTTAAGCAAAGTGTGTAAGGTAAACAATCCACTTATTCCATGAACAAGAGACCATTGTTTTCTCCCTAGTTGAAACAACACATCTATAACCTTAGATATTTATGTCACTTCCCTTAGATTAAATAGAGGCATGAACCCACTATCGAGCATAAATACCCCCTCTTGGTGTCACTAACATCTACTTGGCCAAGATAGCTACTAGAAACGGAGAGCATGCAAGATCACAAACAACACATACATAATAGAATCAATAAGACAAAACCATTAATAAATCTGACATAGTAATCTCAATATCCATCGGATCCCCGCAAACACAACATGCATGATTACAAATAGATGAGATCTTGATCATGACCGGAGCTCACAAGATCTAAACATGATAGCACAAAGGAGGAGATACAACCATCTAGCTACTACATGGACCCGTAGTCCAAGGTGGAACTACTCACGCTTCATACCGAAGGCTGGCATGATGAAGAAGAAGGCCTCCGGTATGATCTACCCTCTGGCAGAGTGCCGGGAAGAGCTTCAGATCGCCCCGATCTAGGGACGATGGTGGCGGCGACTACAGACGGTTTCGTGGAATATTTGTCGGGTACTTAGGGTTTAGGCATCGGGGGGTATTTATAAGCGAAGAGGCGAGGCAGGGGGGGTCGCCAGGGAGGCTGCACCCCCCAGGTACGGGCCCACCTTAGCCGCACGGCCAGGGGGTGCGGCCCCCTGGTGGCCGTCCTCCGTCTCGTATTCAGGCTTCGTGTTCCCCACGGTTAAATATTGACTTTGGATTTTGTCCCGTCCAATTCCGAGAATATTGATTTTCTGCCTTTCTGGAACCAAAAACAGAAGAAAACAGGCAACTGGCACTGTGGCCTCTTGTAAATAGGTTAGTACCAGAAAACATGTAAAAACACCTCAAAGTGTAGACAAAGCAAAGAAAAGTAGATACTAAACAAGCATGGAACATAAAAAATTATAGATACGTTTCCGACATGTCAAGCATCCCCAAGATTAACTCCTACTCGTCCTCGAGTAGGTAAGTGATAAAAAGAATAGTTTTTGAGGTGACATGCACCATCAAAATAAAGATCAAACCATTTGCAAGCATTTAAAGCTGGGATCAAAGTACTCTAAACATGAGCATGAAAGATGGAGTTCCAACAGTAAGACAAAGTAACTATGCATGCAACATGAAATGTTACAAATAAAGATCATGAATAACATGCATTGAAAAATGTTTGTTTGATTCACATACAGAAAACATGACATAGTGGCATTCAGCTTGTCCCTCATGGAGTAGAAAATACATGCATTGGACACCTTCAAAGTTCAAAAGAGTGACTAGATACAAATAGCACAAGAACAAGTAATATCTGAAGGGTTTCGCAACATAGTAAATTAAAAAATTTCTACAGATGCGAACAGGAAAGCCAAGATCTAATCTAGGAGATGCAAACAACGAGGGGGGATAGATGAGATCTTCATACCCTTGAAGATTCGCACAGCGGAACGTTCGACGGAACGTGGGTGATGTAGTCGTACTCGCTTCTCCTCCTCGCGATCCGATCCGATCTAACACCGCAAGTGGCGATGCCTCCGAGAGATGCACACGTGCGGCACCTCGACGTCTCCTCCTTCCTCGGTCCATCAAGTATGGTGGAGAGATGGATTGGATCTACAACGCAACGGCGCGGTGCAAGTGGTGGAGAGTTTCTGCAGGCTTCGCCACACGCAATGAGGGGAGGGAGAGAGAGGAGGGGCAGCAGGGCGGCTAGGGTTGAGGAGGAGGTGTGGGGCAGGGGTGTGCCCCCAGCCCTCTTTATATAGAGGGGTGGGCGGCCAGCCCTATACCCTCCCCCAAGCCCTAGGCCGGTGGCCAAGGAGGGAGGAGTGGGGGGCAAGTTTCCCCCCTTCTAGAAGCTCCCCTAGGGTTTTGCCCTAGGCTTGGCCGGCTGGGCCCTATGGGGCTTGTTCCCTTGGCCCAATGCGGCCAGTACACTCCCTCATAGGCCCATGCACCCTCCCGGCAGGTGGGGCCACGTTGGTTCCCCTTCGGAAGGTTCTAGAAGCTTCCGGTACAATACCGATTAACCCGAAACAATTCCGAACTCCAAAAACTGCATTGCCTTATATGAATCTTATTCTCCGGACCATTCCGGAACCTCTCGTGACGTCCTGGATCTTATCCGAGACTCCAAACAAAAACTCATAAACCAATTCATCTATCCTAGCGTCGAGACACGTTGAGTGTGTGACCCTTCGGGTTCGAGAATATGCAGACATGATCTTATATCAATAATCAACATCGGGGTCTGGAAACCCATATTGACTCCCACACATTCATCGATGATCATATCGGATGAACCACGATGTCAGGATTCAATCAATCCCATATATATATTCCCTTTGTCTCGCGATATTTTACTTGCCCGAGATTTGATCGTCGGTACCGTCATACCTAGTTCAATCTCGTACACAACAAGTACTTTACTCGTTCCGTAATCCGATATCACTTTGTGATTAACTCCTTAACCACATGCTTGCAAGCGGTGTTGATATCGATTACCGAGAGGGCCCGAAGTATATCTCTCCGACTTGGGAGGGACAAATCCCATCTCGATACATGCAACCCAACAGGTACTTTCCGATCACCCGAGAGACACCTTTATGATCACCCTC
This sequence comes from Avena longiglumis, assembly GCA_030063025.1. Lineage (NCBI taxonomy): Eukaryota > Viridiplantae > Streptophyta > Magnoliopsida > Poales > Poaceae > Avena > Avena longiglumis. The sequence continues at coordinate 448,123,878 of CP125977.1, forward strand.
TCATAGGATGATGTTTGATGACCTCAAAGCTTTCTTCCGATACCAGGGAGTTGTATTATCTCATGGTCTAAGGAATACAATATTTGACATAAGAAAAGCTTCACAAAGATGAACACGATGACACGATCTAATTGCTCCGCTTAGTTTGGGTCTGTCCATCATGTCATTATCCCAATGATATGATATCATTATTAATCGACAACTCATGTCTATGGTTAGGAAATCTTAACCATCATTAATCAATGAGCTAGTCCATAGAGGCATACTAGGGACACGGTGTTGTTCACAAACCACACAAGTATTAAAGTTTCCGCTTAATACAATTCTAGCATGGAATATAAACTTTATCATGAACAAGAATTATAATAATAACATGTTTATTATTGCCTCTAAGGCATAAGTCCAATAGTCTCCCACTTGCACTAGAGTCAATAATCTAGTTTACATCTGGTAACAATCTAACACCCATGGCACTAAGGTGTTGATCATGATTTGCACGTGGAAGAGGTTTAGTCAATGGATCTGTGACATTCAGATTTGTATGTACTTTGCTAATCTTCAGATCTCCATCTGCTATATAATCTCGGATTATATGAAACTTGCGGTTGATATGCTTGGTCTTTGGATGATATCTTGGTTCCTTAGCGAGTGATATGGCGCCAGTGTTGTCACACAATATCTCTAGTGGGTCCAAGGCACTTGGAACCACGCCAAGCTCAGTGATGAAGTTCCTGATCCAAACTCCTTCAATTGACGCTTCTGCAGCAGCCATGTATTCCGCTTCTACTGTAGATCCCGCGATCACGCTTTGCTTGCAGCTTCTCCAGCTCACAGCTCCTCCATTCAAAATATAAACGTATCCTGTCTGAGATTTAGAATCATCCTTGTTGGTGTTGAAGCTAGCGTCGACGTAACCTTTTACGACGAGTTGTTCATCACCTCCATAGACTAAGAACATTTCTTTAGTCCTATTTAGGTACTTTAGGATGTTCTTCACGGCTGTCCAGTGTTCCACTCCTGGATCACTTTGGTATCTGCCCGTCAAACTAAGAGCATTGGACACATCCGGTCTAGTACACAACATGTCATACATGATAGAACCTATGGCCGAGGCATAAGGCACCTTGCTCATAGATTCTCTATCATTTCATCAGTGGACACGAGCCTTGCTCAATATCTTACCTGACAACATAGGCACTGAACCTTTCTTTGCCTTATCCATTCTGAACCTTTTCAGAACTTTGTCTAGGTATGTACTCTGGCTTAAAGCTATCAGGCGTCTTTGTCTATCTCTATAGATTTTGATGCCCAATATATAAGCAGCTTCCCCTAGGTCTTTCATTGAAAAATATTTATTCAAATAACTCTTCACATCGTTAAGCATGTTAATGTCATTTCCAATAATCAATATGTCATCCACATATAGTACCAGAAATGTCACTGAGCTCCCACTCACTTTCTTGTAGATACAAGCTTCGTAGCAATTTGGAACAAATCCAAAGCTCTTGATCACTTGATCAAAACGAAGGTTCCAACTCCGAGATGCTTGCTTCAGTCCATAAATGGAACGCTGAAGTTTGCACACTTTATCAGCATCCCTAGGATCGACAAAACCTTCGGGTTGCATCATATACAACTCTTCATAAATGTTGCCATTGAGGAACGCGGTCTTGACATCCATCTGCCATATTTCATAATCATGAAACGCAGCAATTGCTAATAAAATCTGAATGGACGTAAACATCGCTACGGGAGAGAAAGTCTCATCGTAGTCAACACCTTGAACTTGTCGAAAACCTTTCGCGACAAGTCGTGCATTATAGACGGTAACATTACCATCCGCGTCAGTTTTCTTCTTGAAGATCCATTTGCACTCAACGGCCTTTCGGTCGCTAGGAGGGTCCACCAAAGTCCATACTTGGTTTTCGATCATGGATCCCAATTCGGATTTCATGGCCTCTAGCCATTTCCCAGAATCTGGGCTCATCATCGCTTCCTCATAGTTCCCAGGTTCACTTCCATCTACTAACAAGAAAGTTAAGACAGGGTTGCCGTACCACTCAGGAGGGGTACGCGACCTTGTCGACCTGCGACGTTCAGTAGCAGCATCGTCCGAAGCTTCATGATCCTTATCATTAGCTTCCTCTATTGTTGGTGCAGGCGGCACTGGAACAATTTCAGGTGCTGCGCTACTCTCCAACTCAAGAGAAGGTTCAGCAACCTCGTCTAGATCTACTTTCCTCCCACTCACTTCTTTCGAGAGAAACTCCTTCTCAATAAAGGATCCGTTCTTTGAGACAAACACTTTGCCTTCGGTTCTGTGATAGAAGGTATACCCAATAGTTTCCTTAGGGTATCCTATGAAGATGCATTTCTTTGCTTTGGGTTCGAGCTTGTCCGACATCAACTTCTTGACGTAAGCTTCGCATCCCCAAACTTTACGAAACGACAACTTAGGTTTAGCACCAAACCACAGTTCATACGGTGTCGTTTCAATGGATTTAGATGGTGCCCTATTTAAAGTGAATGCAGCGGTTTCTAATGCATAACCCCAAAATGATAACGACAAATCAGTAAGAGACATCATTGATCGGACCATATCTAATAGAGTTCGATTCCGACGTCCAGACACACCATTGCGCTGTGGTGTTCCGGGTGGCGTGAGTTGCGAAACAATTACGCTTGCTTTAAGATGCGTGAGAAAATCATAACTCAAATATTCACCTCCACGATCGGATCGTAGAAACTTAATCTTTCTGTTACGATGGTTCTCCACTTCATTCTGAAATTCCTTGAACTTTTCAAATGTTTCAGATTTATGTTTCATCAAATATATATACCCATATCTACTTAAGTCATCGGTAAAAGTGAGAAAATAGCGATATCCACCGCGTGTCGAAACACTCATCGGTCCGCATACATCGGTATGCATGATTTCCAACAAGTCCGTTGCTCGCTCCATCATTTCGGAGAACGGGGTTTTGATCATCTTGCCCATGAGGCATGGTTCGCATGTGTCAAATGATTCAAAATCAAGAGACTCCAAAAGTCCATCAGAATGGAGTTTCTTCATGCGTTTTACACCAATATGACCTGACAGCATGCCACAAATAAGTAGTATTATCACTATCTACCTTGCATCTCTTAGCCTCAATGTTATGGATGTGTGTTTCATCCCTTTCGAGATTCAGAAGAAATAAACCATTCACAGCAGGTGCATGACCATAAAAGATGTTACTCATATAAATAGAACAACCATTATTCTCAGATTTAAATGAATAACCGTCTTGCAATAAACACGATCCAAATATGATGTTCATGCTCAACGCAGGCACATAATAACATTTATTAAGGTTTAAAACTAATCCCGAAGGTAAAACTAAGGAGAGCGTGCCGACAGCCATCACATCAACTCTTGATCCGTTGCCAACGCGCATTGTCACCTCATCCCTCGTAAGCTGCCGTCTATTCCGTAGCTCCTGTTTCGAGTTACAAATATTAGCAACTGAACCAATATCAAATACCCAGGCACTAAAACGAGGGCTAGTAAGGAAAACATCAATAACATGTATATCAAATATACCTTTGATGGTGCCAGCCTTCTTGTCCGCTAAGTACTTCAGACAGTTGCGCTTCTAGTGACCCTTGTCCTTGCAATAGAAGCACTCAGTGTCCGGCTTAGGTCCAGACTTGAGCTTCTTCTCAGTAGGGGCAACGCGCTTGCCGCTGCCTTTCTTGAAGGGCTTCTTTGCACCCTTACCTTTCTTAAAGTTGGGGGGCTTGTTGACCATCAACACATGATTATCCTTTTTGATGTCCACCTCCGCAGCTTTGATCTCAGCGAAGAGCTCGGTGATCGTATCAATGAAACCAATCTGATTATGAGTCACTACAAAACTTTTGTAGCTGGGAGGGAGTGATTGCAGAACCCTGTCAATCTTGAGCTCCTCTGGAATCTTGCAGTCCAGTTGCTCATGGCGTTGAGTGTAGCCCGACATCTTTATGGCGTGCTCACTAACGGAACTCCCTTACTCCATCTTGCAGTTAAAGAATTTCTCAGAGATCTCATATCTCTCAGAATGGGCCTGAGTATGAAACATAGTTTTCAGCTCCTCAAGAATCTCAAAGGGCCCGGGATAATCTTCAAAATGATTTTGAAGGTCCGATTCCATAGCAAACAACATGGTGCTCTTAATCACACCATAATCATATTTGCGCGACTGATAAACAGCTTTCTCATCAGCCGGCGCATCTACAGCAGGGGCGTCACCTAGCGCATTCTCAAGGAGATAGTCCTTTTGTCTGCCAAAGAGAATGATTCTCAGATTGTGGAACCAGTTGGTGAAGTTAGACCCATTGTTCTTAAGCTTTTCTTTCTCAGCAAAAATGTTGAAGTTGAAGTTGGACTTAGCCATTTGATCTACAATATTTGCAAGTACAAATTATACTATGTTCATGATAACTAGTTCAACTTAATCAAATTACTAGATGAACTCCCACTAAATTCAACATCCCTCAAGTCGTTTAGTGAACATGATCCAAATTCACCACACCTAATCCGATCTTCACGAGAAGAGATGTGGTTTCAATGGTGGACAACGAAGTGTCGATCATATCATTCATATGACTCATGTTTAACCTTTCGGTTCATGTGTTCCGAGGCCATGTATGTACATGCTAGGCTCGTCAAGTTAAACCCAAGTATTTCTGCGTGTGCAAAACTGGCTTGCACCCGTTGTATGTGAACGTAGAGTTTATAGCACCCGATCATCACGTGATGCTTGAACACGACGAACTTTCGCAACGGTGCATACATGGGGAGAACACAGTTTTATCTTGATCTTTAAGTGAGGAATCATCTTATAATGCTACCATCGCGATCTAAGCATAATAAGATACATAAAAGGATAAACATCACATGCATATAACTTTATGTGACATGGTATTGCCAATCTTCGCGCAATGATCTCCATCTTGTGCGTGCCGGCATGATCTCCATCACTCCACCATGATTGCCTCCACCACGAATAGCAACTACAACTATTGCTAACTACTTAGCGATAAAGTAAAGCTATTTCATGGCGTATAAGAAGTTGACACACGGGTCATACACAATTATAAAGACAACCATATGGCTCCTGCCGGTTGTGTACTCATCGACATGCAAGTCATGAAACATTACAAAACATGATCATCGCATACAACATACACATCACATCTTGGGCCATACCATATCGCAGAAAACACTCCCTGCAAAAATAAGTTAGACGCCTCTACTTTGTTGTTGCATGTTTTACGTGGCTTATGGGAGTAGCAAGCTAAGAACGATTCTTATCTACGGAAAGCCACAACGGTGATATTATGGTTGCCAAACTCCGGTGTAAATCCCATGACAACATTAGTGATAGAAACTGACATCCACCAGCCGCATGTGTGTAACAAGCCACACGTCAAGTGCGGATCCGGTCTCGCGAACGAGGTCGCGTAAGGTTGGCCTGGACTGCTTAGATCTCACTTTCCTGCGTCATAAGAAGTACACAAACAAGAGGCTTGCAACAGAAAACATCAACGCCCGCAACAACCATGTTGCGTTCTACTCGTGAAACACATCTACGCATAGATCTAGCTCTGATACCACTGAAGGGTTTCGCAGCATAGTAAATCAAAATTTTTCTACAGATGCGAACGGGAAAGCCAAGATCTAATCTAGGAGATGCAAACAACGAGGGGGGATAGATGAGATCTTCATACCCTTGAAGATTCGCACAGCGGAACGTTCGACGGAACGTGGGTGATGTAGTCGTACTCGCTTCTCCTCCTCGCGATCCGATCCGATCTAACACCGCAAGTGGCGATGCCTCCGAGAGATGCACACGTGCGGCACCTCAACGTCTCCTCCTCCCTCGGTACAACAAGTATGGTGGAGATATGGATTGGATCTACAACGCGACGGCGCAATGCAAGTGGTGGAGAGTTTCTGCAGCAGGGCTTCGCCTACACGCAGTCGGGAGGAAGAGAGAGAGAGGAGGGGCAGCAGGGCGACTAGGGTTGAGGAGGAGGTGTGGGGGAGGGGTGCGCCCCCAGCCCTCTTATATAGAGGGGTGGGCGGCCAGCCCTATCCCCTCCCCCAAGCCCTAGGCCGGCGGCCAAGGAGGGAGGAGTGGGAGGCAAGTTTCCCCCCTTCTAGAAGCTCCCCTAGGGTTTTGCCCTATGCTTGGCCGGCTGGGCCCTATGGGGCTTGTGCCCTTGGCCCAATGCGTCCAGGACACTCCCTCATAGGCCCATGCCCCCTCCCGGCAGGTGGGGCCACGTTGGTTCCCCTCCAGAAGGTTCTAGAAGCTTCCGGTACAATACTGATTAACCCGAAACAATTCCGAACTCCAAAAACTGCATTGCCTTATATGAATCTTATTCTCCGGACCATTCCGGAACCTCTCATGACGTCCTGGATCTTATCCGAGACTCCAAATAAAAACTCATAAACCAATTATCCAATATATCCTAGCGTCGAGACACGTTAAGTGTGTGACCCTTCGGGTTCGAGAATATTCAGACATGATCTTATATCAATAATCAACAGCGGTGTCTGGAAACCCATATTGACTCCCACACATTCATCTATGATCATATCGGATGAACCACGATGCCAGGATTCAATCAATCCCATATATATATTCCCTTCGTCTCGCGATATTTTACTTGCCCGAGATTTGATCGTCGGTACCGTCATACCTAGTTCAATCTCGTTCACAGGAAGTACTTTACTCGTTCGTAATCCGATATCACTTTGTGATTAACTACTTAACCACATGCTTGCAAGCGGTGTTGATATCGATTACCGAGTGGGCCCGAAGTATATCTCTCCGACTTGGGAGGGACAAATCCCATCTCGATACATGCAACCCAACAGGTACTTTCCGATCACCTGAGAGAAACCTTTATGATCACCCTCTCATAGGATGACGTTTGATGACCTCAAAGCTTTCTTCCGATACCAGGGAGTTGTATTATCTCATGGTCTAAGTAATACAATATTTGACATAAGAAAAGCTTCGCAAAGATGAACACGATGACACGATCTAATTGCTCCGCTTAGTTTGGGTCTGTCCATCATGTCATTCTCCCAATGATATGATCTCATTATTAATCGACAACTCATGTCTATGGTTAGGAAACCTTAACCATCATTAATCAATGAGCTAGTCCATAGAGGCATACTAGGGACACGGTGTTGTTCACAAACCACACAAGTATTAAAGTTTCCTCTTGATACAATTCTAGCATGGAATATAAACTTTATCATGAACAAGAATTATAATAACTACATCTTTATTATTGGCTCTAGGGCATAATTCCAACAATATCAACAATATGCACCAATCAATAAGTTTTGGGACAATGCACATAGAACTAAGAATGGCAACTATGCTCTCTTAACTGATGCCTAAAGGATAGAATGTGGAGACTCAATATAAATGGTGGAAGAAAGTCCCTTCATAAGGGAAGAAGGGATTCAAGTTTCAAAAAGAGTTTCCAAAAATTATGGTACTTGTTAGCTTTTAGCCCTCATTGCCCCTATCATAAGCATCTTGAAGTGATTAAGGTTAAAGTGAACAAACTATGGAGTATATGCTTGACAAAGTATAAGTTGGCAATCTCATGTCCCTTGAATATGAGGGCCGCACCTCATGCTACTCAACTTTAGTCACCTGTAAGTTTTTGTCATAGTAAGTACATGTGTATCATAGAGAACCGCCAACGGGGTACCCCTTGCACATGATATAGGATCTATCTCATAATCAAAATGACAAGGCAAGCAGACAATGAGCATCTCAGCAATCTTCTTATTTACCATGGGAATATGGTGCTTTTTTCTCTCTTTCCTCTTTTCAATACATCTCTATTTTTTTATAAGAAGAAAGCTTCATAGATGTCATTATGGTGATGCTGCAAGTTTCCACCATGATTAGGAATGTCTTAGGCTAGCGGCCCAGACGTTTGTCTAACACACATACATAAATCCATGGACTTATAAGCTCCCCTTTTATTTCACACCGGCGACATCCATAGACAAAAGAGCATGATATCAATTGTGTACAAAGTACAAGTGCAGCGTTGAAAGCGTTCACTGTGACAGCAGGGTTCTGGTAATTCCAATGTATAAGTGCAAGCATATACAACATAGATTACACAATGGTTCAATTTTAATAGGGGCAAGAAAAATAAAGTGTGCCATCAAGTTCACGAGACCTTTAATCACTAAGTTTTCACATAACAAAATACTTTTTAATTTGGAAGATAGATGAAAACGAGAATATACTTGGAATGGTGTAACACACCGTGCATAGGAATTTATAATGGAAAATTTGGAATAACTTGGTTTATGGGGAGTTGGATGAATGAGTAGAGCTTACTCATACAAGTGGAGGCTAGCAAAAGACTAAGAGCAACCAACTAAGAGAGAAATAATGGCCATAATCATGCAGAGCGACAAAACATTACTAATCAAAGCATAAAGTGGTACTACAAGTCCAGGACTAAATGATCATAGAGGCTATGGTGACTTCTTCATAGTCATAACATGGTGTAAGCATGTGCCAAGTCTACCCAAAAAAAGCATGAAAGGAGAATACCACAATACTATGCTTTTGTATGCTAAAACAACACATGATTCTTTCAAGGAACACTAAGAAATCCCAATTGTTTGGAACAATTCATGCTACAGCAATAATCACTAAGTATAAGTTCAAAACAACACCTAGCATGACATGCTAAATTCCAAGTCACAGTCAAATCAAGCTCCTCTTGTACTACTCAAGCAAGAACTTTCTACTCCTTTCCAACACCAATCAACTTATTTGAAACAACACAGCGAGAACGGGGGTCCAAACTACTTTATTCAAGAAAACTAAGAAAACTAAGCAAACCAAACAAAAACTAAGACTCTCCAAGAACAACACAATAGTGCATAAAACAATAAAAACGAAGTGTCTAGAAAGACCTGAGATTTTTATTGATGAAGAAGGGGATGCCTTGGGCATCCCCAAGATTTGAAGCTTGCACCTCTTGAATATTTATTGGGGTGACACGGTGTGTCATCCCCAATCTTGAGCTTTTGTCCATTCTTCATCAAATTACATCATTCTCTCTCTGCACCTAAAAATTCTCCTTCATACAAAACTTCACACAATCTTCATTAGCAACATTAGTGTATTCAAAAGATAATAGACCTTTAGGCTTAGATTTGGAACATCAAAACTTTCACTAAAAACACAAGCTACTGTAGCAATTCCCTCAAAAAATATCAATTTCCCAAAAAGAACCCAAAAAGGAATCAATAAGAAGCAAATGCAAATAATGGCAGAAATCTGTCAAAAGAGACCAGCAGGTATAAACCTATTTTTTCGAAGACCTTATGGTGATCAAATCAAAAAGTGTTGAACTAAAGAAAGTTATCTAACGTACTGGGGGATTTATTCATAAAATATCAGCTCAATCCTACTTACCTATATTCCTCACGAATTTTTACGGTGGAGCACAAAAATCTGTTTCAGGACAGCAACTCCCCAAATCTTACTTCCCTCTCATTAGAGGTTATTCTTGGCACAAAAGGCAAACAAAAAGTATAAGGAGAGGTCATTACTAAAGTAATAACTTATAAGACTCAATAAAACTCTTGGGTTATCTCCCAACAAGTACTTTTCTTTAACACCTTTAAGTTAGGCATAAGAAGCAAGAATCTAGTGTTTTCAAATGAAGAAGCATTAACATCAAACCTTGCTTTCAAAGGAGGAGCAATAAGCAACTTATCTCTACTTATAGGGACGTGTTCAATACCTTTATTGAATGGACATTAATATTTAATGGTGCCTTCTTTCATATCAATGATGACACCAATAGTTCTAAGAAAAGGACTTCCCAAAGAAATAGGACAAGAAGCATTGTATTCAACATCCAAAACATAGAAATAAACAGGGACATAAAAATTGTTAACCATAATAATAACATCATTAACACTCTCCATGAGTTTATTTTTAGCATTATCATTAAGCGGGACATCCAAATAGCGATCTTTCAAAGGTGGCAAATCAAGCATTTCATAAATATTTCTAGGCATAATAGAGACACTAGAACCAAGGTCACATGAAGCTTTGAGATCAAAGTCATTCACTTGCATATTAACGATGCGTTCCCAACTATCTTCTACTTTTCTAGGAATAGAGTCTTTGTGTTTCAACTTTTCTTTCTTAATTTTAACGAGAGCTTCTGTAATGTGTTTGGTGAAAGCTACATTCATATCACTAGCATAAGGACTTCTAGCAAGCTTTTGTAGAAACATAATCACTTCATAAATATTGCAACCATCAAGATCAAAATCAAACTTAGCATCACTAGTAGTAGACTCATTGGGTTTAGGCATTATAGGAGGAGGAATAGGGACTTCCTGTGGTTTAGTGGCATCCATATTTGTAGTGGTGATAGTGCACACACTATTGTTTCTAGCAATTCCAGCTTCTCTTTCCCACTTAGCATGAAGTTGGGCTAACAGTCTAACATTTTCATCAATAGTAACTTGTATGGCATGAGTAGTAGGAAAGTTACTTTCCAAAGTTTCAGGTTTAGCAGCCATTTTATTAATCAAAGAGGACTGTGCTTTAGACAAAGAGGAAATATTTTTCTCAACATTCAAAAGCTTTTCCTCCACAGTCTTGTTGAAAGTGGTTTGTTTACTAATAAAGTCTTTGAGCACGACTTCAAGTTCAGAGGGGGCACTTCTAGTATTGTTGTAGGAGTTTCCATAGGTATTGCTATTATTAGGAGGATAAGGCATATAATTGTTGTTACTACCAAAATTATTCCTATAGGCATTGTTGTTAAAATTGTTGTTTCTAATGAAGTTCACTTCAATTTGCTCTTCTTGAGAAACCAACGAGGCTAAGGCAACTTCATTGGGATCTAAAGGAGCTTTCCCATTAACAAGCATAACCATGATAATATCAATCTTATCACTCAAAGAGGAGGTTTCTTCAACATAATTTACCTTCTTACCATGTGGAGCTCTCTCAGTGTGCCATTCAGAATAATTAACCATCATATTATCAAGGAGTTTTGTTGCAGCACCCAAGGTAATGGTCATAAAGGTACCTCCAGTAGCTGAATCCAACAGGTTTCTTGAGAAGTTCAAAACTGCATAAAAAGTCTGGATAATCATCCAAGTAGTAAGTCCATGAGTGGGACAATTCTTGACCAAAGATTTCATTCTTTCCCAATCTTGAGCAACATGTTCATTATCAAGTTGTTTAAATTTCATAATATCACTTCTCATAGATATAATCTTAGCAGGAGGGTAGTACTTTCCAATAAAATCATCTTTGCACTTAATCCAAGAATCAATACTATTTCTAGGCAAGGATAGCAACCATTCTTTAGCTTTTCCTCTCAAGGAGAAAGGAAACAACTTGAGCTTAATCTACATCTACATCCTTATACTTTTGCATCTCACAAAGTTCAACAAAGTTATTGAGGTGGGCAGCAACATCATTAGAACTAGCACCAGAGAATTGCTCTCTGATCACAAGATTCAACAATGCAGGCTTAATTTCATAAAAGGTAGCATCAGGAGCAGGTGGAGAAATAGGAGTACTTAGGAAATCATTGTTGTTTGTGCTAGTGAAGTCACACAACTTGGTGTTCTCAGTGGAGTTCATTTTGGGAAAAGTGGAGCAAGCCAAAAGCAGCAGCTAGAGCAGGAACTAATTTTTTGTGTGTTTTTTAATAAGGGAAAGCAAACCAAACTAAACTAATTTTTTTGGAGTTTTTGATAAAAAGAGGAAAACAAAACCAAGAAAAAGAAACTAAGAAAAACAAAAACAAAGTAAATAGAAAGGTTGAGAAGGACTCCCCTTGTGAACACGTCCTTAGCCTCCCTGGCAACGGCGCCAGAAAAGCTTGATGATGGACGTGTTGGCAACGCCTCGTTGGGAGACTCCAAGAGCAAGGTGTGATGAGCACAACAACAAGTTTTACCTTAGTAAAACACCAAGTTTATCGAACCAGTAGGAGTAAGGAAATGACTCAAAGGTGTTGCTAGCAACTTGGAGACCTGCACAACAAAAACTCAAGGCTTTGCCCCAATGAACAGTGAGGTTGTCAATCTCACTGGTTTGCTGTAAGAAAGGATTAACTGTATCGTGTGGAAGGTAATGGTGGTTTTCAGCAAGTAAACAAGAATAGTGGAAGATGTATCAATGATAAAGATTGGACCGGGGTTCATAGTTCACTGGAGGTGTTCTCCTTAGATAAAAAAACATGGCATGCTAGGTAAACAAATTACAGCAGGGCAATTGACATGACCGAGCAAGGCATAACAATGCAATACTAGAAATTCATGATCCTATGACATTCGATTAGGCAATACAACAAGATACATAGACCGCCATCCAACTGCATCTATGACTAGAAATCCACCTTCTGGTTATCATATGAAACCCCTCTAGTATTAAGTTGCAAGCAACATATAACTGCTTTAAGCAAAGTGTGTAAGGTAAACAATCCAATTGTTCCATGAACAAGAGACCGTTGTTTTCTCCCTAGTGGCAACAACACATCTACAACCTTAGATATTTATGTCACTTCCCTTAGATTAAATAGAGGCATGAACCCACTATCGAGCATAAATACCCCCTCTTGGAGTCACTAGCATCTACTTGGCCAAGATAGCTACTAGAAACGGAGAGCATGCAAGATCACAAACAACAGAGACATGATAGAATAAATAAGACAAAACCATTAATCAATCTGACATAGTAATCTCAATATCCATCGGATCCCCGCAAACACAACATGCATGATTACAAATAGATGAGATCTTGATCATGAACGGAGCTCACAAGATCTAAACACGATAGCACAAAGGAGGAGATACAACCATCTAGCTACTACATGGACCCATAGTCCAAGGTGGAACTACTCAAGCTTCATACCGGAGGCTGGCATGATGAAGAAGAAGGCCTCCAAGATGATCTCCCCTCCGACAAGGTGCCGGGAAGAGCTTCAGACCCCCCACCCCGATCTAGGGATGATGTTGGCGGCGACTGCAGACGGTTTCATGGAATATTGATCGGGTACTTAGGGTTTAGGCATCAGGGGGTATTTATAGGCGAAGAGACGAGGCAGGGGGGGGGGTCGCCAGGGCGGCTGCACCCCCTAGGAACAGGCCCACCTTGGCCGCGCGGCCAGGGGTTCGGCCCCCTGGTGGCCCTCCTCCGTCTCGTATTCAGGCTTCGTGTTCCCCACGGTAATATATTGACTTTGGCATTTGTCCCATCCAATTCCGAGAATATTGATTTTCTGCCTTTCTGGAACCAAAAACAGAAGAAAAGAGGCAACTGACACTGTGGTATCTTGTTAATAGGTTAGTACCAGAAAACATGTAAAAACACCTCAAAGTGTAGACACAGCAAAGCAAAGTAGATACTAAATAAGCATGGAACATCAAAAATTATAGATACGTTTCTGATGTATCAATCTCCAATGTATCTAAAACAAAATTCAAGTACAATATGGTCCCCAAACTTATTGGGTCCAAAGTAGTTACACAACTACAATACACAGGAGAGACTCCACATAAATATGTACATATTGATATGAAATTTAATTTCATGCACATCTTATCCAATTAGGATTTGGTGGAGTTCCCCCTACATATTGCATCAAGAAAAGTAAGCATGCTATAATATATATTTAATTAGTACATATGCATGCACACAATTTTCAAGAACCAAACGATATATAATTTGAACAAAATACCAATTAAACCAAGAAGGGACACCAAAGTGTGACAAGACTAACGGTTTTCCAAATTATATCAAAGACCAAATCAACAAGTGAAAAACCACAAGTTCAACAAATGAACTAGGGAAAAGCCAAAGAGCAAGAGATAGACAAAACACAAATCCTCAAGGATTTATCTCATTCTAAAAGGTCAAAATAATTAGCAAGGAATAAGACAAATCCAACTCCCCAAAATACCAAGGTTCCAATAACCAAAGCAAACTCTTCACAATTTTCATGATGGCACAAAGTACCAAAACAAAAAGGTCTATCTTCCAAAGACATAAAATACGATATGGATTAAAACATGTTATGAAGAAGCATAAAAGGAGTGTTCGAAATAATATAGGAGAACTCCCCCATGATTAGTGCCTTATTTGAGATTTTGCATTTGAATACAAAATGCACACACATGGGATCATCATCTATGCCTAAATCAAATAGAGCACTAAGCGATTTCAAGTTAAAGAAATATCCATAAGAGGCAAGGAAGACATGGGAGTCAACATAAAATGTTTTCTTGGCAAAATATAGGGCAAATATAAACAAAGGCCAATGTGAAAATGATTAAAAATACATACCACACCTAATATAGTACCGATTGTCCAAGGACAAGGTATATGCAATTATTTCCACGTGGTAGTTTGCAAAGATATCCAATATCATATTCACAATAAGAGTAAAAAGATCCAATACAAGACAACTAATGGACATTATAAATTTTGAATTTCCCATGAGTATGGCATACCACATAGAGACTAGATAATCTTGCAATATCAATAGTAACTGGAATTCCTCATGTACACACATTTTTGGGATAGTGGAATGCCCAAAGCACACCACTCTCCAAAAATGGGATAGTCCATTAATTTCTCACAAGAGCCAAATAAGATAAAAAAAATACATTCAATAATAGCTCAACGCAACAAAACAAGTACATGGTGTGCAATCCAACATACACAAATAAACTTGATAACTGAATATAGGTAAGTGGTAAGCACAACAAATACAAACACATGCAAGGTACAAAACCAACACATGCAAAGGGGCGAGTAACTTTAAATGTAAATGTGTTGAGAACATGTTCCCGCAAGGAGGAGAAATGGATATATGATAGAGATATGATAATCCACATGACTTGGCTTGAGAAAATATAATTGATGAAGTCCCTGAATTCATCATGATGTAGCCAAGTCTCCAATCACCTCCAACAAACACCCATTGATCAAGTTTTAGCTAGATGGTCCACAACCAAGTTGAGTCCTAAGAAGTTAGTCACAATAGGCTTGTCTACCCAAATGGTTCTTTTCTTAACACCACGTTGGGCACCAACATATTTGGAAAATACATTGCCAAGCTCATCCTTACGAAGAGAATAAGCATCATCAATCATGATAGGGTTTGACGAGGAGTTACCAGTAGTGCATGAAGAAGAGAGGTGACCCTTCTCATGACATATGTAGCAAGTTATTATCTTACCTTTCTTCTCACTTGATTTCTCCACCACGGGAGTATTATCTTGATTCTTCTTGGAAAGTTGTCTTTCTTCAAATTGAGGTAGACCATGAACTTTAACTTTAGGCTACTTCCCTCTTTGGATCTCACCAAGAGGCTTCTTTTTCAAAGGGCAAGATCTAACATGGTGCCCTTCAATTTTGCACTTGAAGCAAACAATGCCGGTTGGATTCTTGACTTGTTCTTGTCCCTTCTTCTTGTTGCTCTTGAACTTATTATTGTTAGTGGACTTGTTCTTGACATTGTATTTGAATCCACGCCCAATCTTGTCATTGGGGGAATTTTGCATACTAAACATTTTGTCAATTTTGGACTTCCCTTCATGACTCTTTTTCAATTCATTCTTCAAAGAAGTGACTTGAGCCTTGAGCTCATAAATTTCCTCTACATGGTTATTATCAACAAAATTACTATAGGAAGTAGATGCTTCATTGTTAGAGCAACAAGGCAACGAATGTAATTCATCATAATATATAGAAATATCATGAGTGGAAGAATTATAAGGACTAGCACATGGAAATATGACATTTGTAGTGGATATAGTGCTAATGTTAGGGTTGACCCCTTAGGGTTGCCTGATCTTTCACGAATCTTCATGGAAATCTATGGGGAAGCGAGGGGAAAGGGAGAGGGTAGCGGAAGCGAACAAACACCTCACGAAGAACACGATGAACACACGCAAAACTCACACGATACAAGGTCGATTCCCCCTCCAGTGGCCACGAGTCTGATAGAATCCTTGCAAGGAAAGTCGGTCAACGTGCTCCCGGAAAATCCACATTGGAGAGGGAAGAAAATCTTGGAGAGTATCTTGATAACTTTACTAGAGCCAACTCAAAGTAAAGACCTTCTACACCTAAGGATGCTCAATGGAACAATCCATAGAGGTGTGTGATGATAGGGTTCCCTCATGAAGGGAAGGATACATAACTAGAAGTGGTCTATATTAGGGTTTCTAGTCTATCATCTATGTCTTTGGGATACATGAAGGGGTGGGGGATCTATTTATAGCATAGAAACTAAACAAGGGTAGTTTGGGGTATAAAACTAGGGTTTGGGACGGAATAAGAGGGTACATGGTCCAAGGGCCCAACTGCTGGCACGCAGGTCCATCACTTAGGCTGGAGAATCCGGTGTAGTCAGGTCAGAGACCCAGGGGTAGCAGGAGGAGACTCTGGACGGAGTCTAGGAGTTTGTAGACGTGGGAAGTTGGGGCCTGAATCAGAGACTCCGGGCGCTAATGGCTGACATGGAGCCTGTTGGGAACCCCAAGAGCAGGGTGTGAACCAGCACATCAGCAAGTTTTCCCACAGTAAGAAACCGAGGTTATCGAACCAGAAGGAGGAAGGAAACATCACACAGGTGTTGCAAGCAACGCGGAGACCTGCAACACAAACTCAAGACTTTGCCCCAACGAACAGTGAGGTTGTCAAGGTCACCGGTTTGCTGTAACAAAGGATTAAACATATGGTGTGGAAGGTAATGGTTTGCAGCAAGTAAACAAGTAACAATGGAAGATGTATCAATGATAAAGATTGGACCGGGGTCCATAGTTTACTAGAGGTGCTCTCCTTAGATAAACAACATGGCATGAAGGGTAAACAAATGACAGAAGGCAATTAACAGGAACTGAGAAAGGCATAACAATGCAATACCAGACAAAAAGATCCTATGAGATTCGATTGGGAAATACAACAATACACATAGACCGCCATCCAACTGCATCTATGACTAGAAGTCCACCTTCAGGTTATCATCCGAACCCCCTCCAATATTAAGTTGCAAGCAACATACAACTTCTTTAAGTAAAGCGTGTAAGGTAAACAATCCACTTGTTCCATGAACAAGAGACCGTTGTTTTCTCCCTAGTAGCAACAACACATCTACAGCCGAAGAGATTCCTGCCACTTACCTTGGAAACTAGAGGCATGAACCCACTATCGAGCATAAATACCCCCTCTTGGAGTCACTAGCAACTACTCGGCCAAGATAGCTACTAACAACGGAGAGCATGCAAGATCACAAACAACACAGACATGATAGAATCATAAAGACAAAACCATTAATCAATCTGACATAGTAATCTCAATATCCATCGGATCCCCACAAACACAACATGCATGATTACAAATAGATTAGATCTTGATCATGAACAGAGCTCACAAGATCTATACATGAAAGCACAAGGAGGAGATACAACCATCTAGCTACTACATGGACCTATAGTCCAAGGTGGAACTACTCACGCATCATACCGGAGAGAAGGCCTCCAGGATGATGTCCCCTGCGGCAGGGTGCCGAGAAGAACTTCAGATCCCCCGATCTAGGGACGATGGTAGCAGCGGCTACAGAAGGTTTCGTGGAATATTGATTGGGTACTTAGGGTTTCTGCATCACGGGCTTCTTATAGGCGAAGAGGCGAGGCTGGGAGGCGGCCAGGGGCCCCACACCCTACCCAGGCGCAGGGCAGGGCCCACCCGCGCCTAGGGGGGTCTGGGCGCCCTGGATTGCGTATCCGTCTCACCTTTTGGATTCTTGTCCCCCACGAAAAGTTATTGACTTTGGCTTTTGTCCCGTCCAATTCCGAGAATATTGATTTTCTGCTTTTCTGGAACCAAAAACAGAAGAAAACAGGCAACATGCACTGTGGCAACTTGTTAATAGGTTAGTTCCAGAAAAGATATAAAACATCTCAAAGAAAGACAAATCAAAGCAAAGTAGATACTAAACAAGGATGGAGCATCAAAAATTATAGATACATTTCTGACATATCAAGCATCCCCAAGATGAACTCATGCTCGTCCCCGAGTAGGTAAGAGATAAAAAGAATAATTTTTGAGGATACATGCACCATCAAAACCAAGATCAAACGATTTGCAAGCATTGAAAGCTGGGATCAAAGAACTCTAAACATGTGCATGAAATATGGAGTTCTAACAATAGGACATAGTAACTATGCATGCAACATGAAAGGCTACAAGCCAAGATCATGAATAAAATGTGACATGGTTATACCCCACGGGTACACAATATTAGCATACCTAATCCAGCCCGAAGTAAGTCCCACTGCAAGATATGTGGCCTACAGAGACTCCGGGTGGCCCAGGCCCATGACGCCTTTGGATCCTTGGAGAACAAGGCTAGTGTAGATAGATTTTCAAAAGGCAAACCCTAATCTGTAATCGACTCGACCTATGCTCGGGACCTTCCTATCTATATAAGGGCTAGGAGGGCACAATGAGGAGGGCACCTTCTCATTGCATGCACACCTTCACGCCAGATTGCATCTGTGCACCCCTGTAACTTTCGGTTTCGCCGTAATCAAGAGCAACAAGCAGGAGTAGGGTTTTCCCTCCGGGAGCCTGAACCTGGGTAAACCTCGTGTCCCCGCGTTGCTTTTTTAACCATTCCACAATCTCCAGCATCCCCACCTTCTCTAAAACCCAAGCTCATAACAATGAGCATTGACGAGATCGAACCTCGTCAATTGGCGCCGTCTGTGGGAATCGGGGGCGCTGATTGTGCGATCATGACGGTCCCATCCAAAGCGATATACAACTCCTCGGCGACGGAGAGTCACCTCCTCTTCAGTGCTTTCGACTTCACCTCCCACTCGCCATCTACCATGAAGAATTTCGAGCCCATAGGCGACGGGTTCGAGATTCTGTTCGGGAGCTTCTGCTTCCAGGTGGGGCAGACCGACACTCTCCGCCTCCCAGAGCGGGTGCCACCACCATCCATTAGGCCCGCTTTGTGGGTCCCACCCATCGGCGTGTTGCGCACGTCAACGCTGACATATGAGTCCTATGACAGCAGGTGCTGCAACTCAGATCTGTGCGGCCCTCCATCAGACGAAGGAACCTACGGTTCCGGATCCGAAAGTTGTGGCAACAGTGATCCAATCTGCAGGCAATACCAATGCGCCGTAGCCATCCATGGCGAAACAGAAGGGCAGCCAAATTCGACTGAGCCCAACCCACCACCAAAACCATCGCCCAACCCGCAGGCTGGGAACGAAGGAAACGGAGGGCAACCGCCCCTCCAACCCAACGAGGGAGACACTGCCACCTATCAGCGGATCAACCCCAACGAGGACGGCTGGCGCTAGGCACGCGAAGCAGTGGCGGGCAACAAGATACTACCCGTGAATTCCTCATGGGACCTGCTAATGGCATACCACCTCCTTCTCATCGACGAGCACAACAGGCAGGTGAAGCTACAGGAGGAGCTCGACAAACGCAAGCAAGCAGCTTCAGAGTCTAGCGCGCGGCAAGCTGCGCTCTTCGTCGCTGGCGGCTCCAGCTCGCACGGCAATCATTCCAACAAGCATCGCTCTCGCACGGATAACATGGACCCCACCGCGCGACGTGAGGTCACCAAAACCCTCAACACGTCCTTCATGGAGATGGACGTCAACAACAACATCACCTCAGGCTGCGATCATGGCAGCTACCACGTACCTCGTGTCCCATCCACCTCCGGTGGGGGACCCAAAGAGTGCCATGCAAAAGTCCGCACTAGCCGGACTCGGACTTGTTGGAGCTGCGCTCCACGAAGAAACTCCTACAGAGCCGAAGAAAAAGTCTACGGTCAGATTCAACCGTAGCCCCACACCCTCATCTGACGAGGAAGAGGATGAGCACGATCTACCTCGACGACGCAAGATCCCAAGACGTCGCAGCCGTGACTACGATGCTCGAAACGACCTTGCCCAGCGCAAGGTTGACAAGGCAAGCACCAAACGCGCGTTCTCAACCAAATCCGAAGAGGATGACGACAGAGAACTGTGCGGAGCTTGATGCTTCAGCAGATCTGTTTGGCGCACGTGGATGCCGAAAAATTTCAAGCTTCCTTCGGACACTTCGTAGTTCGACGGCACACAGGATCCGAAGGCATGGCTCAGCGACCACCTCTCGTCCCGTCAAGCTGCATGGTGGCAACAAAAACACCGCCCTGCAATGCCTTCAACTTCAGCTGACAGGCGCAACCCGGATCTGGCTCAGCAGCCTGTCTTCAGGCTCCATCCGAAGCTGGGAGGAACTGGCGTACAGTTTCATCCAAAATTTTAAATGCACCAGCAAGAGGCCAGCCTCGATCGAGGAGCTGCGGGCCTGCATTCAGCGTACGGGCGAATCCATTCGCTCATACATCTTGCGCTGGTCCAACATCAAGAACTCTGCGGCACGCATCTCCGAGGATAGAACGATCGACGCCTTCAAGGATGGCGTCAAGCGCTCGGACTTCAAGGAAGAACTTGGGCGCGTCAAGCCCAAGACATTCTACCACCTCATGGACTTCGCCAATAGGTGGGCAGATGGCGAGGATTCCCTACACCGAGCGCATTCAGATGAGGAGGATGAATACGGCCACAGGCGCAAGTGCCATAGCAAGCGAAGATCATGCGTCTATGCGATCGTGACAGACCCGACATGGTTGCGGCTGGATACGCCGAATGCTGCAACCAAAACAACTGCAGCAGCAGAGGATACCGCGGAAGCAACTTCCGCAACGGAGGAAACCAAACACAAACGTGGCAGCGCCGCGGCCGTGACGATGAACCTTCGGCATATGTCGGGGGGTTGACCTCGGGTAGGTCAGAGACGGGGAAAGACAGAGGTACAATCCCCGTATAGTTTCCGAGTTACGGTCCAAGTCGGCCGAATCATGAATATGTCGGCCGAATCATGAATACGTCGGATGTACGGAGGCGAGAAGCCCGTATATATGTATCAAGTAGTTACCCGGCCGAGTTACTAAGAGGGTCGGCCGGATTAGCCCAAGTGATCTTGATGCAGGTGAAGAACGAGCCGAGTTACCCAAGGTAAGGTAAGGCCGAGTGATCTGGCTTGCGGAGAAGGAGAAGCCCAAGGTCAAACTATAGCTGCAGACTAGAAGGAATCGAGGGAGCCAAGCACAAGAGACAAGGATGCACAGCGTCGGAGGGCGAAGGAGGTCACGGAGGTGACAGTCCTGAGCCCGAGGCAGGAGGGGGCCACTGGAGCCTTGCCGTCGTTAGAAGGGCGACAGGGAAAGGAGGCCGCCGAAATACTATTTTGGGACAAGCATATTCCACGAATATGCTTGCCTTGTCAGCCCTAAGGGCACCCAAGGCACTCCTTTATAAGGAGAGGCTTGGACCCTGAGGAAGGGATCGACTCTTTGAGCACCGTTAGGCTGGGGAGATTCATCTTGTCCCCCTGTATACAGCTCGAGGAGCACTTGTAGCCCATCAAGAGAGAAATAAAGATCATAACTTTGGCAGCTTGAGTGTAGATAAAGTTGCATCTTCCCTCCCCAGATCCCACTAGCATCCATTGGCCCCAAACTTTAGCCTACCCATGGCATCTGCCGTGCCACCACCACGACAGTTGGCGCCCACCGTGGGGCCAGCAGCGGTGCTAGCTGGAGTTGTGATCCGGACGGGAAACTTCATCAACACCGGCGAGCGCGTTGACTCTGGCTTGGTCCAGAGATTTGGTCTCTGCGACTATGTCGGCGACAATGCAAGAAGCTTTAGGGGGAAAACTCCCCCACGCAATGGGGTCTTCATCAGCCTGGGCGAGCACAGGGTCTACGTCGGCGTCGACATCACCGGCATTTATCCTCACCAGGTTGTTATTGCAGGGGAGCCACCTCGAAGCGCGACAAGCCATCCATCAAGAGAGCATCCTGCAGGCAGCGTCGAGGTGATGGTCGCAGCAGGAGCTCAAGTTGGAACAGCGATGGCGGTCAAGCGAGAACTCGCCGTGCGCCAAAGCGCGCAAGCAGACCACGCTGCAAACCACTGAGGTAATTCCGCCAGTGACAAACCCGACCGAGCTACATGACACCACCCCAAAGGCACCACGAGTGAGAGGGCCACCTCTGGAAAGGCCAGAGAACATTCTTCAGGCGACTATAGAAAACTTAACCACACCTGTAGCGCCGATACTTGATCCGGCAAATGCTCAGGCAGAGTTAGAAGAAACCAGGCAAAAGGTGCTGGTAGAGGCCAAAAAAGTATCAGCCTTGCGGGAATCCTTGAACAGGACCCTGAGAGAATATGCAAAAGCTAATAAGCTTGATATCGCACCCGAGCGGGTGGACGAACTAAGATTAAGAGGGAAGAACCTCATGGATGACATTAACAAAGAGCATGAAGCTCACAGAGCAGAATCAGGTGATTTGGGTTTGCCGAGGTACAGTACCCCGGCGAAGAACCTGAGAGCGGCAAATGCCGCAGCATTGGAGTTAGAGGGGTTGACCGGAGAAGCTCGGCAGAAACAACAAGAAAGAGTGAATGAGCTGGTGCGCATCGCGAACCAGCAAAATGAGGAAATACTCAGAACTAACCCTGCAAGACCAGGGGCTTCACGGATGGTTCATTCGGCAGGGGCAGCGCCTGCCTTATCCGCGGCAGCAGCATCTTCACCCGGAAACAACGCCCGAAGAGACAAGGCAGTAACCTCAGGGAAGAGGAACAAGCAAATTGTTCCATATGATCCGGCAGTGGCTGGAAAGGCGAATGAGAACAGAGGCAATGCAAGCCGAGGTAACAGTGGGGAGAGAAACCACGGCCGTGTGGAAAAAGACGACGGGGGCCGAGACAATGGGGATCTTGGCAGGAGAGAACCCGCGAGAGGCAATCATGAAAACCAAACCCCGGCCGAAGTAAGGAGAGAGATGCCGCCCAACCCGCAACCAAGACAAGAGCCTCGGCAGGAAAGAGAAGTAAGGCCAACTCGCCAGAATCAGAGGAATGAAAGGTACAATGATGGTTATTCCGAAGTGGAATACGTAATCCAGGGTGGAAACAATCACTATGGGATGCAGGACAGAATCCTGTACAGGGGTTTGCCAGCGAGCGATGCGAGAGAAAAGTTGGATCGGCTATACCGATCCAAGTTGTTGGAAGAACAAGGTCCACCAGGCCCGGCATGTTTTGGACCACGGATCATGGGCGAACCACCAGTGCCGAATTTTCAGTTAGCAAGAGGCACAAAAACATACAATGGAAGTACCAAGCCACAAGACTGGTTGATTGATTATGCCACTGCTGTGAAGATAGCGGGTGGCAACTTAAGATGGGCAGTGCGGTATGTCCCACAGATGTTGGAAGGACCAGCCAGGGTATGGTTGAATAATCTACCAGCCGGTATCAAGCTGTTAGATTTCGAGAAATGTTCACGACAACTTTACCAGCACGTACAAGAGGCCGAATAGGCCACAACAATTAGCCATGTGCAAGCAGAGGCCGAATGAAACAGATAGAGAGTTTTTAACTCGATGGTGCAACCTGAGAAACTCATGTGAGGGAATTATCGAATCACAAGCAATCACTTGGTTCGCGCAAGGCTGCCGTTACGCCAGCGTGTTATGGCAGCGCCTGCAAAGAGATATGCCAACCACACTGGCAGAAACTATCAGAATAGCAGACTCCTATGCATTGGGCGACCCAACCCAACCGGAATTAATGTCGGCAGATCATCATGAGCAACAGGACCATTATGCGAGAGAATTGGCCGGGTCGTCCAGGCGTGATTTCAGAGGAAGAAGAAGAGAGGAGAGGCCGGATTATAGATATAATTCGGCCCAGGTGGCGGCAGTAGCACAAGATCAGCCGAGTCACGGAGCAACTCAACGACAGAAGAATGGACCTCAGCAGTGGACATCAAGAAATGAGGGAAAAAGGCAATGGACCCCAGAGCAAAAGAAGCAATGGCAAGAGAGGCCGAAATACACGTTCGAATCCATGTTAGATCAGGTGCAAATTTCACACATCAAACCCATCCGGACCAATCACACGACCCGCCAAGTTGCCTGGATGAAAAATGCGATGGGGAACCCAGCAGGAGTTCAGGCTCCCCATCAAGTGCAACAACAGCATCAGCCGCAATTAACCGGAGCAAATACACAGCAACTGATGCTACCGCCCCCACCCCCTAGGTACGATAACTCGGATCGGAGATGCAAATGCATCAAGTAATGAACCAGGTCCGGGGCGGAAGGATGAATCCGGCAAATGCGGACGTAATGATTACAGGAACATCACGTCTTATTGTGTGTTCTAGCGGAACAACAGGACAAGCGAGTGTGCGGCGCGGCATATGGAAGTGAATGCGATTATGGCGGTACCAAGATACCAGCCATGGTCTGATCAGGAGGTGACCTGGAGCATGAAAGACCACCCCAGAATAATGCCGAGTCCAGGATCATATGCACTTGTGTTGGATCCGACATTTGTTGGACCAAGCATCAACGTGAAGTTTTCAAAAGTACTTATTGACAATGGGAGCAGTATCAACATCATGTAAAAAGATACCATGCATAAGCTCGGAATATCGCAGAATATGCTGCAGTCCACGAGGACAACTTTCCATGGGATAGTGCCAGGGCTTTCATGTGAGCCCATCGGTAAAGTCCGAGTGGACGTGTTATTCGGTACAAGAGATAACTGCAGAGCAGAAAATTTAGAATTTGAAGTGGTGGATCTGGAAAGTTGTTATCATGCCCTACTCGGACGGCCAAGACCGCCAAATTCATGAGCATTTGTCATATAAGTTATCTAAAGATGAAGTTACCGGACCACGTGGGTGATAGATTCTGGGATTACAAGAAGTCAATGGAGTGTGCTTCACCGGATCAAATTTGGCCGAGTCATTGGTTATAGCAAGAGAAAAGAAAAGGATTCAAGAGGTAGCAGCCCTCGCTCAGTCGGCACAACTGAACATGCCGGCACTGGCCAACCCTCATGGCAGTGTCTCTTTTCAGCCGACTAAAGAGACGAAGAAGTTTCAGATTGATGAGCAATTCCCAGAGCGTACTGTTACTATTGGTGCAGGCCTTGACGCTAAATAGGAAGGCGAGCTCACCAACTTCCTCCGTGAGAATCGGGACATATTTGCATGGTCAACTCAAGATCTGCAAGGTGTGCCGAGGGAGTTGGCTGAGCACTCTTTAAACGTCAGGCAAGGAGCAAGGCCGGTGAAGCAACCTCTCCGCCGCTTCGCCGAAGACAGGAGAAAAGTAATAGGGGATGAAATAGCTCGGCTCCTCGCAGCCGGGTTCATCATGGAGGTGCTATATCCGGATTGGTTATCAAATCCGGTGCTAGTAGAGAAGAAGAAAGATGACCCCAATGTAGCCATTGTATGGCGAATGTGTATTGACTACACCAACCTGAACAAGGCATGTCCGAAAGATCCTTTTCCATTACCTAGAATAGACCAAGTCATTGACTCGACCGCTGGTTGTGAGCTGTTATCATTTGTAGACGCGTATTCTGGTTTCCACCAGATACCGTTAAATCCGGCCGATCAAATATAGACTGCATTTATCACCCCGTACGGGGCTTATTGTTATCGCACAATGCCATTTGGCCTGCGAAATGCAGGAGCAACATATAAAAGATGCATGCAAAAATGCCTACATGATCAGATAGGGAAAATGTACAAGTGTATGTGGATGACGTGGTCATCAAAACTAAAGAGAGCAAAACTTTGCTAGAAGATATACGGCAAACTTTTGCGAACCTGAGAAGGTTCCGAATGAAGCTTAATCCAGAAAAATGCACATTTGGCGTGCCGGCAGGAAAACTACTCGGTTTCCTTGTGTCCAGCCGAGGTATCGAGGCTAATCCAACAAAGATAAGAGCAGTAGAAAGAATGGAATTGCCAAAATGTTTGAATGATGTACAAAAATTCACGGGTTGCTTGGCCTCGCTTAGTCGATTTGTATGTCGGCTAGGAGAGAAGGCACTGCCGCTTTATCAGCTGATGAGAAAGTCGGACAAATTCAGTTGGACTCCGCAGGCGGACCTTGCATTTCGTGAGTTGAAAAAGATGCTAGTTACAGCACCCATTTTAGCTTCTCCATTATCGAAAGAACCTATGCTACTCTATGTAGCGGCTACCAATCGAGTAGTTAGTACTGTAGTCGTAGTGGAACGACTTGAAGATGGTAAGTCGATTCAGAGGCCGGTCTATTATTTAAGTGAAGTATTATCCACTTCAAAGCAGAATTACCCGCACTATCAGAAGATGGCTTATGGAGTATATATGTCGGCAAAAAAGCTTAAGCATTACTTTGAAGAGCACCCCATCAAAGTAATCTGTGAGGCACCCATAGCCGACATATTGAGCAACAAAGACGCAAGTGGCCGAATAGCGAAATGGGCAATCGAGTTATCACCGTATGCTCCACAGTTTGATAGAAGAGATGCAATCAAATCTCAGGCTATCGCCGACTTTCTCGTAGACTGGGCCGAGGTGCAGTATGAGCCACCATTGCCAGATCCAAATTACTGGACAATGCATTTTGATGGTTCCAAACTAAGGAATGGTTTGGGAGCAGGAATAGTGCTAACCTCGCCTAAAAAAGACCAATTGAAATATGTACTGCAACTACATTTTGCTGCGTCCAACAATGTAGCTGAATATGAAGATCTAGTCCATGGATTGAAAGTAGCAAAAGAAATTGGTATACGCCGAATCCTATGCTATGGTGACTCGGATCTAGTAGTGCAGCAAGTATCAGGCAGTTGGGACGCGTTAGATGCTAATATGGCTTTATACAGATTCCATGTGCAAAAAATCAGTGGATACTTTGAAGGATGTGAGTTCCACCACATACCTCGAGCAGAAAATGACGCTGCCGACACATTGTCAAAATAAGGATCAACCCGGCAGTCAATTCCTCTAGGTATTGCCCTGGAGCACCTCAGGAAACCATCAATAGTCCCATCACCAGAATCCGAATCTATCTTTATCCCAGCAACTTCTGCAGAAGATCACACGCCAATGGAGGTAGATCTGCAGAATGACTCGGAACCCCTAAAGAGGGGGACAGCCGAGGTAAGCACAATCATGGAGAAAGCCGAGATATATACGTCGGCATAGAACATGGAGATAGACAGTGAGATCACATCAGAAAAAGTAACACCGATATGGGCACAACCCATATTTTCTTACCTAAAAGACACGATGTTGCCGAGTAATGAGGTATTAGCTAGACAAACCGTAAGAAGAGCAAAAGCCTATACAATCATAAACAATGAGTTGTATAAGAGAAGCGTCACAAACGTATTACAGAAGTGCGTGAGTTCCACAAAAGGTCAGGAAATCCTTCTAGACATACACCAAGGAGAATGTGGGCACCATGCCTCATCTCGCGCTTTAGTAGCCAAGGCATTTAGGCATGGATTCTACTGGCCAACGACATTAAAAGAAGCAAAAGAATTAGTTAAGAAATGCAATGGGTGTCAGAGATACGCAACCAGAATACATATGCCGTCGGCCGAGTTAAAAACAATACCCATCACTTGGCCATTCTCTGTATGGGGTTTAGATATGGTGGGACCATTCAAGCCGGCGCGAGGAGGAATGACCCACATGTTGGTTATGGTAGACAAATTCACAAAATGGATTGAAGTAAAACCAATTAAAAAGTGTGATGGGCACACAACAGTGAAATTTCTCAAGGATATCATCTTGAGATACGGGTACCCGCACAGTATTATTAGGGATAATGGCACAAACTTTGCAGAAGGAGCTTTTACTAGATTTTGCCGAGAGAAGCACATAAGACTAGATATTGCCTCTGTGGCTCACCCAGCATCCAATGGACAAGTGGAAAGGTCTAATGGACTGGTGCTGTCAGGAATAAAACCGCGACTCGTCGAACCTTTGCAAAGGTCGGCAGGATGTTGGATCGAAGAAATCCCAGCCGTACTATGGAGCCTCCGGACTACTCCGAATAGATCAACAGGCTACACTCCATTCTTTCTGGTGTACGGGGCAGAGGCCGTACTTCCAGCCGACATAATATATGACTCGCCAAGAGTTGCTCAGTACACAACCTCAGAGACAAATGAGATAGCTCGGCAAGATGTCAGACCTGCTGGAAGAAGCCAGAGAGTTGACATTATCACGATCGGCTATTTATCAACAGAACTTGCGGCGGTATCACAGCAAGAAAGTAAATCCAAGAGTATTCAAAGAAGGAGATTTGGTCCTCCGACTCGTGCAACGCACGGCCGGCATGCACAAGTTGTCACCCCCATGGGAAGGACCGTTTATTGTGAGCAAAGCATTGCACAACGATGCATATTATCTCATCGACGCTCAGGCCCCCGGAGGGAACAAGGCAGACAAAACTGGCGAAGAAACGAAGCGTCCTTGGAATGTGGCTTTACTTCGGCCATTCTACTCGTAGCATTATATCTCAAAGTCAAAATCCAATGATGTATTTGAACCTCGGCACCCAGAGCAGTGACTCGGGGACTGCCATATGTTATGCTTATTTCGTCTTATGTATTTGAACCTCGGCACCCAGAGCAGTTACTCGGGGACTGCCATATGTTATATTTATTTCGTGTTGTGTGTTTGAATCTCGGCACCCAGAGCAATAACTCGGGGACTGCCATATGTTATATTTATTTCGCGTTATGTGCTTAAACCTTGGCGCCCAGAGCAGTTACTCGGGGACTGCCATATGTTGTATCTATTTCGCGTTGTGTACTTGAACCTCGGCATCTAAAGCAGCAACTCGGGGACTACCGTATGCTACCTCAAACTTATGCTAAACGCACTCATATCAGTCTTATACTACCTCTGAAGTTTGATTTACATATGAAAATTTCGTACAATAAACAATGATCCAGCGATCCCTATATACTTCCACAACGAAGTAGTTAACTTGTGTTATGATATTCAGAGCTCACGCCTGGATAAAACCATTAAAAATAGAGGCAAATATAAGCCCTAAAAGGTCAGGAAATTAAGGGCCAGCAAAGCAAGAATTCGAACGAACATCCACTTAACCAAATATCACAACAGTACATGGCAAAAGAGATTCGAATCATACAAAGAGTTGACAAATATTTCGCCTACATCATACGCCCGACATGCCAGGGATCGGTAATAAATTAGGCGTTGTTCGTTGGGGAGGCAACTACTTGCTCAGGTACGGGGCACTCCGAGGTAGGAGGAACTTCGGCTGAGGTGGCCTCTCCCTCCGCCGACTCAGGTGCAACTTCGGCGGACGTACGAGGTAGCGCAGGAGCATCAGTCCGTGCGGTAGAATGCCCGGTACCTTTGGAAGAGGATCGCGCATCGCCGTTGCTGTCCAAGCTTGAGCTGGAGCTATCAGATGCACCCGAATCATTTTTGTCTTCCTCCTGATCAGCTGAATTATCATCCGAGGCACCCTCAGCCACAACCTCCTGATCCGGGTCTGGGAGAAAACTCGGCCCTTCATTCCAAGTGTGTACGTCGGCGTACTCGACGAGTTGGAACGCCCGAGCTTGCCGAAGAGCAACAAAAGTGGGATCTTCAACCCAGCGGGAGCCAGTGCGCAAATTTCTCAGGATGTCAAGAGAGATGTCTTCATACCAAGACATGATAACAGTAAGGGCCATGTCGGCACCAGCACGCCCAGCAGATTCTCTCCAAAGACTCAACTGCCTCTCAGAGGCCATTAGCCTTGTCACCAATAACTTGACTTCGTTGATATCAGGAGTCCCCGAGGTATTCGGCCAGAGTACATGGTAAGCTCGGATAGCGGCCTGCACCAAGTCCTGGCCCATAATTTTCATCGGACCAACCGCGACACCAACGGCAACCAGGTAATCCTCCATTGAATATTCTGAATCAACGAAGTAAAGTTCACCTCGATGCCATGAGCTGCAAGAACCACTTTAGAACTCACGGGCTTGGCCTCGGGGAAGTGATCTGCGCAAAGCATGAACGTGTCAAAGGGTAGCAGGGACAAAAAAGAAAAATATAATTTGGCCATGCCAAGTAGCTTACGATGAATGTAGCTCATCATTATCTGAAGGTCTTTGGCCCAATCAACCTTACTCTTCTCAAAACGAGCAATTTCCTCGCTCAAACCCCGGGTTTTAAGTTCGGCAGCTTCAAGGAGTTCTTTGTTCTTCTGCAGATCCAAAGTCAGCCGATTCTTTTCCTCGAAAAATTCTTGGTCGACCTTTTCTAGTTCAGATTTCTGAGAGAGCTTGAGGGTATCCACCTCGGATCGCAGGCGAGCTATCTCATCATCTTTTTCTTGTAGTTGCGCCGAATGAACTGCGTTTTGTTCTAAAAAATGCAGCATCACGTCAGGCATGGGCATGCAATCTTGATGTGACACTGCAAAGTCTTGCAACTCGGCTATACCACGGCCAAACGCAATAAGGAACCTTAGCATATATATTAAAAGGGGGAAGGAGTAAAATAGAAAGGAAACTAAACTTCCAGGTTCTTGATCTTCTTTTCAAGGCGAATATTGAGGTTATTAATGTTACCTATTCAACAAGAAGTAAGCCGGCATTCCGTGGACGAATACAGGAGGACATTGGGAATAAGGAAAAAGAACTATCGACATACCAGCCTTCTTCGCCACGGGAAGAACTTTCTCGTACTTCTCTTCCAGCTTGCGGTGCGAAAGAAGCAACCTCTGGAACTCGGCAGTCCGCCGGTCATGTGCAACCTGAGTAATGAGGCAAAATGATAAATCAACGAGTCAAAGCTAAACCAGATCCGAGTCAGGCAGGACTTAACTCGGATCAAGGTGGCTGGATATTCAAAGCTAAATTAGATCCGAATCAAGCAAAGCTTAATTCGGCTCTAGGTGGCTGGATATTCAAAGTTAAGCCAGATCCGAGTCAAGCAGGACTTAACTCAGATCTAGGTGGCTGGATATTCAAAGCTAAATTAGATCCGAATCAAGCAGGACTTAATTCGGCTCTAGGTGGCTGGATATTCAAAGCTAAATTAGATCCGAATCAAGCAAAGCTTAATTCGGCTCTAGGTGGCTGGATATTCAAAGCTAAATTAGATCCGAATCAAGCAAAGCTTAATTCGACTCTAAGTGGCTGGATATTCAAAGCTAAACCAGATCCGAGTCAAGCAGGACTTAACTCAGATCTAGGTGGCTGGATATTCAAAGCTAAACCAGATCCGAGTCAAGCAGGACTTAACTCAGATCTAGGTGGCTGGA
This sequence comes from Avena longiglumis, assembly GCA_030063025.1. Lineage (NCBI taxonomy): Eukaryota > Viridiplantae > Streptophyta > Magnoliopsida > Poales > Poaceae > Avena > Avena longiglumis. The sequence goes on from CP125977.1 coordinate 448,155,201, forward strand.
TACTCAAAGCTAAACCAGATCCGAGTCAAGCAGGACTTAACTCAGATCTAGATGGCTGGATATTCAAAGCTAAACAAAGTCCGAATCACATACAACTAAGCTCGGACCTAGATGGCCGAATTAATGAACCTTACAAATAAATTTAAGTCAAACTTCCAAGTATACAACAAGTTATTTCCTTGCAAGTTTCGGGGACTAGAGCCTATGGTAACATCTGAGGAATAATTTAAGACTCAGAGAAACGATAATTACCTCATTCATCTTGTTGGTATCAACGATGAACTTGGCAGCATGGTCAAAACGGCCGCTGATGTCAGAAAGCTGAAAGGGCTGGTTCATAGGATTACCCTCAAACTGATCAGCAGCGTTCCAATTATTGGCGTACTCAATCAGCGCTCCAAGACTGTTCCCACTAGCTGTCCGAGTTAAAACTTTACCCCGGGCAGGCTGTTCGACCACGGCAGTCGCAGGGCTCTTATGAAGAGCAAGCTGGGTGCCGGCAGCCGAGGTAACGGGGACTTTGGTAGGCGCAGCTCCCTTACGCAGCACGTCAACAATACTCGGCTGAGAAGAGCCGGCAGGACCTTTCTGAGAAGAAGAAGTCTTGACGGCAATAGCTTTTTTCGCCTTAGAAGAGGCATCAGCAGGAAGTGGCGCCTCGGAAGTAGGGACGGCGTCCTTAGGAGCAGCGGAGATTAAGGTCGCAGAGGGCGCCGTGATAACGACCTTTTCGGCCGAGGTCGGAATGGCCGTAGAAACTGCCAGAGTAGATGGAGGCTCGATGGCAGCGGGGCCCATAGAAGGGGCGGGTTCATTTAAAACCGAAGGCCGGTTCGAATCCGGTCAATGGAAGGGCTCAGGACGCCGCGAACAGGCGACGATTCAGAGCTGGAGGAGAAGCAGACGAATAGGACTAGGAATCCTGGTATCATCGGGAGGAGGAGATGGCGGTTAATCGGGCTAGTCATACTAGGGCCGCCGGGTTTAACAGAAAGAGGAGCACTGCAAAAAATAAGAAAGAAGATTCGTCAGTATGAGAAACAGAAAGAGAGAAACAAGAAATATAAGCAAAAGGAACTTACCCGACGACCCCAGGCATAGTCTTGCGCCTGGGAGGGTTCGGAGCGGATTTCTTCATCCGTTTCTTAGGAACCGCCTCCGAGGCACTAGCAGGAGCCCCGCGTTTCCCCGAGGTAATGGGAGGTCGGGAAGCAATGGGCTCGGCGTCGTGAACCTGACCGGCCGGATTAGCTAGGAAAGAAGAAGCCGGAAATGCATAAGAAATAGGCATGGCGGCAACTACCTCAAGAATTTGGACCTCGTCCGAATCACCTTCCTCCTCGTGCGCTGAAGTCTTGCCGCGAGCTCGACCCGGGGCAGGATCCGGTTTAGGGACGAACTCCTCGGAGTCCGGCTCACCAGTATCCGGGGTACTCCTGTCCGCGGGCCAAGGGAGCAGCAGAACCTCGGCGTCCTCATTTTTCTGCTTTGCGAACCTCTGCAAGACAAGGAGTAAAAGAATTAGATAAACCAGTTTCTAGAAACAGTGGAATAGCAGAGCAATGTTGATTAAGCTCACCTCAGGAGGCGGATGATCGCGGGTGAATGGTTTTAATCCCCAAGCCCAATCCTCAGGCATCTCAGTCTTAAAGATAGCTCGGACGCGCTTGTAAATAAGGTAGTTATCCAGCTCCACGGTCGAGACTCGATTAGGGTCAAGGGGACCACTCATGTAGCACAGCTTGTGGGTCCGCTTCTGGAAGGGGCAGATCCGGCTACTAATAAAAGTTGCCATTAGGTCTTCGCCGCATAACCCGGCCCGGATCAACTCTTTAAGCCGAATCTCGAAGGCCTCGGCCAAGGCATGAGTTTTCCTCGGATTATAGAGCCAGTTCACTTTAGAAGGTGGGCCAATTGAGAATGGAGGGAGACGAATCTTGTCCTCCGCCCCTCTGTTCTTGACATAGAAGAATGATTTGTGCCACTTCTTGCACGACTCCAATCCAGTGACACGAGGGAACACGGATTTCCTCCGAGGTGTGATAGACGCCGCCCCACATTGGGTGAGCAATTTCTCGGAAGGGTGCAGAGATTTGTCAGGGACAACGTTGGAGCGGATCTGGAAGAACTTCGACCAGACATGCACTGATGGCCACAGGCCAACGTATCCCTCCGAAGCGGAGATGAAAGCAGAGAGAGAAGCTATGGCGTTCGCAGGGAGATGAAGGCCGAAGTAATCGAGGAATTATCTAGCGAAATCACTAAGAGGGAGACCGAAGCCGCGGGCGAAATGCGACATGAAGACCACGTACTCACCCTCTCTGATATCTGGAGAGGATTCGCTGCCGGGTAAACGGCAAGAAACCTCGGCGGGAATTCTTCGAGTCCGGATGAGCCATTCAATCTCACGGCGTGTGACAGAAGAACCCTGCCACGAACCTCGCTCGGGCCCGGAGCCAGCGTCGTCGTCCTCAACCAGAGCGCCGCTAAACGAACTAGACATATGTGCGCCGGAAAGATCGCCGGAGGAAAGACTGGCGGCGGAGGGGAGTTTAGAGCTGCAAGGCCCCGTCGGGACTTTGCACGAGAACAATGGCGAAGAAACAGAGGAACCATCACACGAGCACGGAATCAGAGCAGATGAATCTAGGGAAAGATCAGAGCAAGGCGACCGGAGAGGAGTCACCGGCGACGGAGCCAAAGCCGCGGAGCGCCGGCAAAGCAGGCAGAACGGCGCGGCGGAATCTTCACCGGCGGAGGCTCTAGCAAGCGAGCGGCGTCGGAACTGCAAGAGGACGCGCCGGCGAGAGGAAGGAGGAGGACGGAGGCAAGCCGTAAGGGGAAAAGTGAATCCCCCAAACGCAGTCCCCCTCTTTATAATCGAGCCTTGAACAGGGTTGTGGGATCGTGGGTGTGGCGGTTGTCCGTGTAGATCGTGGGTGCAGCACGAACGCATGACGGTGAGCGGAGCCACACCAACGGCCACACACGAAGAAAGAGCGTTACGATCCCCAAGGGGAGCAGGCGGCGCGCGAAAGGTGTACATAGTTAATCGTAGCTTGTCAAGAATACCGTAGAGGGACCTAAAAACTAGAAGAACAATGATGGCGATGACACGAGGGACTTGGCGACGAGGGAAGGAATGAGGAAACCTCGGATGAAGGTATAACTCGGAAACAAAACGAAGAATATGATGAAGCGATATGACTGGCCAAAGCTATCGTGTGGCCACACCAGCCGGGACTAATGTCGGGGGGTTGACCTCGGGTAGGTCAGAGACGGGGAAAGACAGAGGTACAATCCCCGTCTGGTTTCCGAGTTACCGTCCAAGTCGGCCGAATCATGAATACGTCGGCCGAATCATGAATACGTCGGATGTACGGAGGCGAGAAGCCCGTATATATGTATCAAGTAGTTACCCGGCCGAGTTACTAAGAGGGTCGGCCGGATTAGCCCAAGTGATCTTGATGCAGGTGAAGAACGAGCCGAGTTACCCAAGGTAAGGTAAGGCCGAGTGATACGAAGCTTGCAGGAGAAGGAGAAGCCCAAGGTCAAACTATAGCTGCAGACTAGAAGGAATCAGAGCGGAGCCAAGCACAAGAGACAAGGATGCACAACGTCAGAGGGGCAGAAGGAGGTCACGGAGGTGACAGTCCTGGAGCCCGAGGCACGCAGGAGGGGGCCACCGAGCCTTGTCGTTAGAAGGGCGACAGGGAAAGGAGGCCGCCGAACTACTATTTTGGGACAAGCATATTCCACGAATATGCTTGCCTCGTCAGCCCTAAGGGCACCCAAGGCACTCCTTTATAAGGAGAGGCTTGGACCCTGAGGAAGGGATCGACTCTTTGAGCACCGTTAGGCTGGGGAGATTCATCTTGTCCCCCTGTATACAGCTCGAGGAGCACTTGTAGCCCATCAAGAGAGAAATAAAGATCATAACTTTGGCAGCTTGAGTGTAGATACAGTTGCATCTTCCCTCCCCAGATCCCACTAGCATCCATTGGCCCCAAACTTTAGCCTACCCATGGCATCTGCCGTGCCACCACCACGACAGCATACGATAAGTTGTCGTGCCCATGCACCATCCACTTCTACATCGACAAGCAGGATGGAAAAAAGAAGGCAAGCCACATGCTTAAAGACTGCCGCGAGTTCCAGAAACTCAGCGAGGGCCTCACCCAAATGCGACGCCAGATCATGAACCTTGGGTTCAGACCCGCACCTGCACCAGGTGACATTGCCCATGGATCTCCTCCACCACCACCCGTGGGACCGTCGAATCCCGCGATCGCACCTACGCCAAACAACAGCACAGGTGGATACCCACCACCAAAAGGGTCTCTCATGATCTAGAAGGGACACCCCACCAATAGGGTCAAGAAGAAGATCACTCGACAGGTCAGCCTCGTTGTAACCGCTCTGCCAGCCATCCCTGAGTACCTCAGTGGCTCGGAGTCCCGCATCATGTTCGATTATTCGGACCATCCCCGCCAGATCCCTCGCCGAGGTCATGCTGCCCTGGTGCTCGAGGCGCATATCGGAGGATTCGAGATGAACCACGTCTTCATGGACGGGGCAGCGACATCAACCTGATGTTCACCAGCACCCTTGCAGCGATGCGGATCCTGCTATGCAGCCTGGAATAGTACGATACAATGTTCCACGACATAGTCCCAGGGAAGGGCATATATCCCCTGGGAAAGATATGGCTCGACGTCATCTTCGGCAAGCCCGAAAACTTTCGGTGTGAGCGGCTTGAGTTCGAAGTGGTAGATTGGCCATCACAGTACCACGCCATCCTCGGGCGTGTAGCGTTTGCAAGGTTCCTAGCAGTACCGCACTACGCGTACCTACTGCTCAAGATGCCTAGGCCCAAAGGCGTCATCACAGTCCAGGGAAGCTTTACCCGATCGAACCACTGCGATAGAGACTGCAACAGAATCTCCCAGTCGTTCGCCATGCAAGAGGAGATCACGAGGCTCCAAGAGGTGACAGATAACGGGGCACCCCCAGTCGCTAGACAAAACTCACCTGATACGTCATTCGACTCCACAGTCAACATAAAAAAGGTGCAGGTCCACCCAACTGATGCATCCAAGACGGCGCTGATCGCCAACGACCTCAGCCCCACATAGGAAAGCGCGCTCGTCGAATTCCTCTGTGAGCGCTCGGAAATCTTCGCCTGGTGTCCTACGGACATGCCAGGAGTTCCCAGGGAATTCGCCGAGCACGCACTCAATGTGTTCCCGGACGCAAGGCCGGTCAAGCAGTCGATCCAACGACTGTCCGAACCACGAGCAGCAGCAGTTGGAATCAAAGTCAACAGACTCCTGGACGCCAACTTCATCCGAGAAATCAAGGAGTGCAAGTGGCTAGCCAACACCATGCTAGTCCCAAAGAAAGACACGGACATCCTACAGATTTGCGTGGACTTCACGTCGCTCAACAAACACTGCCCCAAGGACCATTTCCCCCTTCCTCGAATCGACCAGATCATCGATTCGACTGCAGGATGCAAGATACTCTCCTTCCTCGACGCCTACTAAGGCTACAATCAGATTCGGCTGAAGGTCGAAGATCAGGAGAAAACGACATTCATCATGCCGTTCGGGGTATTCTTCTACAACACCATGCCCTTCGGGATGAAGAACGCAGGTGCCACATACCAGAGGTGCATGCAGGCATGTCTGAAGAACCAGATCGGTCGCAACATTCAAGTCTATGTCGATGACATAGTCATCAAGACCAGGGAAGCCAAGACACTGATCGACAATCTCCGCGAGACATTCGACAACCTTGATCACTACAATATCAAGTTGAATCCAGAAAAATGCGCTTTCAGCGTCCCATCTGGCCAATTACTCGACTACTTCATCTCCCAGCGAGGAATCAAAGTGAATCCGAAGAAAATCCAGGCGATACTGACCATGGGGAAGCCGAAGAACATCAAAGTTGTCCAGCAACTAGCTGGGTGCATCGCGGCGCTGAGCATATTCATCAGCCGCATGGGTGAGAAGGCCCTACCTTTTTACCAACTGCTACGCAAAACCGACAAGTTCGAGTGGACACCCGAAGCAGACGACGCATTCGAAGCTCTCAAGCGGTTGCTCTCCACCTCGCCTGTCTTGGTCACGCCCAAGGAGCGAGAGCCACTACTTCTATACATCGCAGCCACGCACCGGGTGGTAAGTACCGTACTCGTGGTCCAACGACCCGAAGATGGCAAGACCCCACGGGGTCCAACGCCCAATCTACTACCTCAGCGAGGTACTGACGCCAACAAAACAGAGGTACCCTCACTACCAGAAAATCGCCTACGGCGTGTTCATGATGGCTCGTCGGCTGAGCCACTACTTCCAGGAGCATCAGATAATGGTCGTCAAAGAGGCGCCACTGTCAAACATCCTGAACAACCCCGAAGCCATATGACGCGTAGACCTGTGGGGCATCGAGCTATATCCTCTAGACATAGTCTACGAGCGGCGCTATACGATCAAATCTCAGGTCCTCCCTGACTTCTTCATCCACTGGATGGAGCTCCAGCTGCCGGACACCCCGGACATGACGCAGTCATGGACGATGCACTTCGACGACTCCAAGCGCGAGGTTGGAGAAGGAGCTGGCGTCATACTGACGTCACTGCAAGGCGATAAGATGAAGTACATCCTTCGGATGAAATTTCGCGCCTCCAACAATGAGGCCGAATACGAGGCCCTCATCCACGACATGATGATGGCCAAGATCTGCGGCGCAATGCGCCTAGTCATCTACGGTGACTCGAACCTCGTCGTCCAGCAGACGATGAACGAGTGTGACGCACACGCCGCCAACATGATCGCGTACCGTGCACTCTACAACTCACTCCAAGGATACTTTGACGGCTGCGAGCTTCGCCACGTCGGAAGGGAAAGCAACGAGGAGGTCGATAGACTCATCAACATTGGCTCCACCTGCGCATGGGTGCCACCAGGCGTGTTCCTCGAACAAATCTGCGTACCTTCCATCAAGAGGAAATTCCCCAACGGATCACCCGAGGAAGCAAAAGCACTCGGGGGCTACGCTACCCGAAGGACAGGAAGGACCCAAAAAGCTCGACACGGAGGTCGAGTTGGTCAGCCTAATGCAGGTCATGGCAATCGAAAAAACATGGACACAACCGTACCTTCGGTACCTGATAAACAGAGAACTGCCTGATGACCCGACAGATGCCCAACGCATATCTCCCCGGTCCAAGGCCTTCACCATCATCAATGGCGAGCTATACAAGCGCAGAATTTTGGGTGTACTCCAACGGTGCGTCACCATCGGTGACGGCAAAATCATCCTCCAAGATATCCACGAGGGCATCTGCGGCCATCACGCGGGCAGCCGTGCCCTCGTCGCCAAAGCTTTACGAGTGGATTCTACTGGCCAATGGCCATGAACGATGCCAAGGACATCGTCCAGAGGTGTAATGGCTGCCAGAGGTTTGCGGACAAGCCACACGCACCAGGGTCGGAGCTCAGGCCCATACCCTTGGCCTGGCCCTTCGCCCAATGGGGCCTCGACATGATCGACAAACCGCCCAAATCTTTGAAAGGAGGCCACGTCTACCTCCTAGTCGTAGTCGACAAGTTCACCAAGTGGATAGAGGCCATGCCTGTCACCAACCAAAAGGGAAAAACAGCCGTCAAGTTCTTCGAGTCCATAGTCTAGAGGTCCGGGTGCCGCACAACATCATCATAGAAGACGGGTCGAATTTCATCTCCAAAGAATTCCAGGACTTCTACGAAGGCCTTGGAATCAACATATCATACGCTTCCGTGGCGCACCCGCAAACCCAGCGGGCAGGTCGAAAAGGCCAACGGTCTCGTAGGTGGAGGCATCAAGAAACGCCTACTCAGCCCACTCGAACGACTTGCGGGAGCTTGGGTAGAAGAGCTACCCTCCGTCCTCTGGACCTTGCGCACAACGCCAAACAGCTCAACTGGCTACACGCCTTTCTTCATGGTGCACGGAGCCGAAGCCGTGCTACCTGCAGAAGTATGCCATAAGTCCCCACGGGTCATCGCCTACAGTGAAGCAGAATCGACGGCTGCACTCGAAGACGCCGTCGACACACCCGATGAGGCACGCGACATCGCCGTGGCTCGCTCAACGGTCTACCAGTAGAGCCTCCGCAACTATCACAGTCATCGGCTACGCCCAAGGTCCTTCATCGAAGGAGACCTCATCCTACGACTCAAGCAAGAGCGGCCGAAGAAACTCGAGTCACCCTAGGAAGGACCCTACATCGTCACCGAAGTCATCTTAGGTGGCGCCTACCGCCTCAAGGACGTCAAGTCAGGATTCACATACTCTAACCCGTGGAACATCGCACAATTGCAATGCTTCTACCCCTAGCTATCCCTCTTTACTTCCAATAAGGCTACTCATCCAAGGCTACTCAGCCGAACAATGTACCTCTTCGTTATGATATGAATAAAAGCTAAGTCCTCAGTCCGAAAATCTCTTTTCCTGGCATTACTTTCTGTTACAACACACTCGGGGGCTCCGCCTCACCCCATGACTTCGTCGTCCAAAAATAACGCATGTAAACCTGAGTAGCTGACCACGTCAGGCTAAAGAAAAGGGCATGCATACAACAAAGCACCACGTGCTAACAAAAATAATCTTTAAAACAAAGGGCACAACAAGCCCAGTCAAAAAATATACAAGTTTTACATCTATCTTTTTACAGGACCTACCTATTCTGAAGGATTACGTGTGCCCGATGCTCAAAAAGATCTACAATCTGTTTGGCATATTGCCTAATAGCCGCATAATGCGAGCGCATATCCCAAAGTCCACCAGCTGGTCGAGGGGGCGGCCCAGCCGCCACCGCCGCAAGATCAACCTTCGGGCGATGTAGCCGAACAAGCGAAAGGGCAGCTTTTACCCCTGCCACCAACTGGTGCCACACCAACTCCCTCATGTGATTCATGTCCCGAAATTTCGACAATAAACCCCAAAGGGTGGACGGTGCTTCATCCAGAGGAAACATGACGTACATAATCGATGCCAGGGAAGTCTTCACCCGCCTTAGCACCCGTGACACCTAATGAACACGATCCTGCACAATCGCAAGGATGGTGGCCCGGTCACGGTCCATCCAGAAAAATCCTCCAGCTTCCATGTCCTGTTTGGTCAAGCAGTTGATCCGAACTGCAACGCGCTCCTTATCCTCCCTCAGAACAAGGTTGGCACCTGCAGAACATTTAGGATAAGGTGGCATGCAAACAAGGCGCACCCGAAAACGAGCAGCAGCCCAAGAAAACTCACACTGCAGTTGCTCGCTCAACTGACGTGGCTCCCCCATCAGATACTCCTCCCTAGCGCAACTCGCTCAGTCTTCGACTTCCACACGTCTGCATGGCCTCAAACGCCAAGGATCTCTTTCTCTAGGCTGCGGGCGCGGTCACGAAGAAAAACAAGCTGCAACGCATCATCCAACGATGGTCGTGGGTCTGACGCGGTCAAATTATCAATGGGTGCACCACCCGAAGGACCCTAGAAGGCAAAACAAGCAAGGAGATAAACATCACAAACATCTCTGAAAAATAGCTTGACAAAATAACTTATATACATTAATGACCACCGCGTGGCACAAAGGAAGGATTATTCATCAACAAAAGCATACATTACAAAAGAGGATACACTATCCTAGAACTACAGCAGAGAAGCCTAAGCACCCGCATCCAGAGTGGCCTTGGAGCCAGAGTGCCTGCTCTTGGCCTCCCCCTGCTGCTTCGCAGCATAGTCCGCCAGCAGATCGATAAGCTTCGGACCATAACGCTTACATCGAGATGCGAAGAGAGCAAAGGCTACCTCTGAGCCATCTGGCGCTGTTGGCATCTGGGAGGTGACGTGGTGAAGATCCAGCTTCGCTCCAGACACCATGGCCATTGCTAGACCCATGGAGGTGCCGATGCCCTTCTGTTGCACTTGTAGGCCGCAGGGGCATCCTCTGACAGCGCATCCGCCAGAGAATCAACATCCTCAAGGGAAGCTCCCTTGGGCATGATCTCCTTGTAGAAACGCTGGAGAACCTCCTTGGCCTTAGCAAGGGAACCAGTAGTAGTGCCGCAGTGATCTTCGGCCGCTGTAGTGGCATCATCCAGAGCGCTCCCATGCTCTAAGACATTGCGATCAATGTAATGCCCGAAGCATCTGGCGCAAAAAAGACCAGACATGAGTCGAATAAGGGCATGGATAAAGAGCAGTCAAAAATCCAAACGACCAATTTCATACAAAGACACTTACCGGAGAAAGCCTTGGCCGCAGCCATCAACTTCTCGGCCACCTCCTTCTCGTGAGCAGCCGCAACAGTGGCGAGCTTCTCTTCGCGATCCAGAGCCTCCCGCTGCAGGCGCTCCTTGGCCTTGGCAGCATCAGCCAACTCCTGCTGCAGGCGCTCCTTCGCCTCTACGGCATTAGCAGCCTGCTTCTCCATTCAAGCAACAAGCAAAAAAGACAAGAGCAAGTAAGACGCGTACCTCGGAGCTGCTACATACTGGCCTCCAGCGCCAGATGCTGCTGGATGAGCAGGTTCGTTCTGGGCACAAAGGTCTGTGTGGCATAAGCATACAATCAAGAAAGCATCAGAAAAAATGGCTCGGGGGATACCCCCCAAAAAGAGTAGAACATTCAACAGAGCAACCCGAAAAGGGCTCGGGGGATCCCCCCAGGACAAAAAAAGAAAAATAACTTACGTGCTCAGATGGATACTCCGAAGGTCCACCAGGGGTCTTCTGAGTAATGACCACCCGAGCCTCTGGCGGAGGGGGATTCAGGGCATCATCCTCAGAGTCGGCCACCGTATGAGATTAAGGAGATCTCAGCTTCGACTCCCCTACGGCCTCCTGAGCGCCCTCACTAAGAGAACCCTCCGAGGAGTGGCTGCAAGAAATAGTACTGGTCAAGACAACATGAAAAGTTGCGCATGCAAAATGCAGAACCAAATTCATCCAAAGGTACTTACGAGTCAATGTCGCTCAAGTTGAAGACGTGTAGAGCCTTCTCCTTCTTCTTCTTCTTCTTCTTCTTCTTCTTAGCTGGCGGCTGCGGCGCCACTGCCTGCAGAGGCACAGCCGGGAATGGTGCGGAAGAAGCGCCATCCTCCTCGCCGTGGCGCACGAGGAAAGATGGGTCCCTAGGCATCGGCGGAGTCGAGGCATACGAAGACTCGCTCAGGATCCGTGCTCGCTTTTGGTGTGCCCCCCGCTCGCCTCGGGGGCATTTTGAGTGGGTGACTGTTCCGGTGGCAGCTCAGACTCGGAGTCTACCTCCTCATTGTCTGGCGCCTCCCCATATTTATAAGGCAGAGGGGGCATGGACCCCATAACCTGGAGGCGCTGCAAGCAAAGATAACAAAGACATGAGAAACTACAACAAGCAAAAACACACAGCAAAGCGCAACACGCACGAACAATCTTCACCTTCGAGGCCCCTTTACTGGCGCTAAGAGGGGGGGGTCAGCAATGCCCCGGGCAGGTCCTCGCCAGACTTGTACTTCAGCAGAGGACGAAGGGCCCTATAAATATCACCCGAAGATAATTCTTCGGATGACACTCTGGTGGGATCGGCCAGCGTAGAGAAACATCGGGTGCTCCCTGGCTTGAAGCGGCTGCACCCGATGCTTCAGGAAGGTGCGGATGATGTCGACTCCGTTGACCTCCTTGCGTGGCACTAGTTGGAGAGCCTCCACCCGCTGGTAGATCATCTCCACTTCCGCCACTTCGCCCTCCAAGATGTGGTTCTTCCACGATCTCTTTTGTCTATCTTCTACTCGGAGTCAAAGGGGGAAAGACCAAATTGCTGACCGTACAGCTTGACATCGTGGATGTAAAAACACTTGCGACGCCAATACTAAACGGACTCGCAAATGGAGAGGGAGAAAAACTGGACAAAGGGACGAAGAGAAATGATGCAGCTGCTGAGCGGATAGACTCCATCGGAGCCGGACTGCTTCTTCACGGAATAGAGTTTCCGGAAGAGACAAAAGTGTGGCTCGATGCCGAGCCAACACTCGCAAAGCATGATGAAACACGCAATGTTAAGAAGGGAATTGGGAGACAGATGATGAATCTGAATCCCATAGAGAAAAATGAGCCCATGAAAAAACTCGTGGGCAGGAAGCGACAAGCCACGGAGAATAAAGGCAACGAAGATCACCCGAAAACCCACGGGTGGGCGAGGGATTAACTCATCGCCGGGGATCTTGGCGTCCTCCTTGTTTTGCGAGATTAACCCCGCACCGCGCAGCTTGCGCAGATCGGTGTCACGCACGTCGGAGCGCCTCCACTTGCCATCAGTGTTGCGCACAGGGGCGACATCTTTCTTGCCACCGGCAATAGCACTTGAGCCCGCTCCGGCGGAGGCCTTCTTCGACTTCACCATCGCGATGCGTCGACGACGACGGTGCGCGCACAAGAACGAGGAAGGAAAAGATCGAAGAGCGTCGAGTGCGCGCGACGACGAGCTCGTGAAAATGAAGGCAATGAAAGCAAATGGCAAAGGGTGAAAACAAACCACTGTTTTCCCCACAGTATTAAGGATGAAGACGATGAAAGGGAATCGTTCATCTAGAAGCCCTAATTCTAGGGTCAAATCCAACCGTCCACGTGTCAACACAGCAGCGAACCGTCCCCCGCACGCCGTCCACTATGCACGAAAATCAAGGAGACACCATAATTCTCGCCACGACGCGCATGACTAGTCAACTTAAAGTCAGAAAGTGGGACACACGTTTGTCCTTTTACGTCACCTCTAGCGCCGCAGACGGTTGAGGTCACCGATCGTCAGCACTGACGTCATCAAAACAAAGCTAGCAATGGTTGAAAATCTTCGGCTGATAATTAAAAGTACTCACTCGAATCTACGATTCGAGCAACTACTCGGGGGCTACTCCTATTAGGAGCGATGGCCGCGCACCTAAGGCATGATTAAGGTACTACACCACTCGATATTTTCGAGTCCTACGTCGAGTCTACGACTCCACTAAGGACTCGGGGGTTACTTCCATAGGGAGGATTGATCAAGCATCCAGAAAAATTGTGTCCTACGGACCTAGAGCTCAACTAACTGAACTAAAGTCTCTGCTCGAGTCTACGACTCGAACAGACACTCGGGGGCTACTCCCATAGGGAGCGCTGGCCGCGCACCGTATGAATTATTTGACTGCGATATTTCGGATCAAACACGACAAAATCCGGACTGGCAACTTTTCCCAAATCAACGCTAAGTGAGAAGCATCCTCCTTGGCCACTCGAAACACCTCCGTAGTGATAAACTTTCGGATGTTGTGTCTACGACGCAAAGATAAGACCTACAAATATCATCTGATGTCCTGGTAACACACCTGACTGTGCTCTATCAGTAGAAACCCGTGTCAACAAACGCGATGAAAATCCTGATGGACGCGTTGGGTACATCACTAGAAAATTACTAGGATTTGACTACTGTAAGACCTTAGCGTCCTGAGTCAAATTACACCAGCATCTGTTCCAGGTTCGAGTGTAGGGACTCGAATCTGAAGAAGATCGTGTTGTTTTGTCCTATGACAGTTAACTGGCCCTGATCCGTCAGGAGAGTCAGGCACATGCATCAGCAATCCTTACAAACTAAAACACCATTCTCTTATAAACAGGCATAAAAACTGCACCCGAAAGATTGAAGAGTCCCCAGTCGAATCTGCGATTCAACTGAGCACTCGGGGGCTAATGACATGGTTATACCCCACGGGTACACAATATCAGCATACCTAGCCTAGCCCGAAGGAAGGCCCACTGCAAGATATGTGGCCTGCGGAGACTCCGGGTGGCCCAGGCCCATGACGCCTTCGGATGCTTGGAGAACAAGGCTAGTGTAGATAGAATTTCAAAAGGAAAACCCTAATCTGTAACCGACTCGACCTATGCCCGGGACCGGCCTATCTATATAAAGGCTAGGAGGGCACGACGAGGAGGGCACCTTCTCATTGCATACACACCTTCACGCCAGATTGCATCTGCGCACCCTTGTAACTTTCGGTTTCGCCGTAATCAAGAGCTTACAAGCAGGAGTAGGGTTTTCCCTCTAGGGGCCTGAACCTAGGTAAACCTCGTGTCCCCGCGTTGATTGTTTGCTAACCATTCCACGATCTCTAGCATCCCCACATTCTCCAAAACCCAATCTCATAACAATGAGCATTGACAAGATCGAAACTCGTCAACATGCATTGAAACACGTTTGTTTGTTTGTTTGTTTGTTTCACATACAGAAAACATGGCATAGTGGCATCAACTTGTCCCTCATAGAGTAGAAAATAGATGCATAGGACACCTTCAAAGTTCACAAGGGTGACTAGAAACAAATAGCACAAGAACAAGTAATATCACAATATGCATCAATCAATAAGCTTTGGGACACTACACACATAATGGAAACTATGCTCTCTTAATGGTGCCTAAAAGTAGAAGGTGGAGACTCAAATAATGGTGGAAGAAAGGCCCTTCACAAAGGGAAGCAGGGATTTCAAGTTTCAAAAAGAGCTTCCAAAAATTATGGTACTTGTTAGCTTTCAGCCCTCATTGCCCCTATCATAAGCATCTTGAAGTGATTAAGGTTAAAGTGAACTAACTTTGGAGTATATGCTTGACAAAGTATAAGTTGGCAATCTCAAGTCCCTTGAATATGAGGGCCACACCTCATGCTTCTCAACTTCAGTCACCTGTAAGTTCTTGTCATTGTAAGTATTTGCATATCATAGAGAACCGCCAACGGGGTACCCCTTGCACATGGTACATGAGCTATACCATAACCAAAATGACAAGGCAAGCATACAATGAGCATCTCAGCGATCTTTTTATTTACTATGTGCATAGCTTTTTATTGAGGATGCTTCATAGATAGCTCACTATGGCAATGCTGCAAGTTTCCACCATGATTAGGCATGGCTTAGGCTAGCGGCCCAGGCGTTTCTGTAACACAATATACATACTCCATGGACTTAAAAGTTCCCTCTTTATTTCACACCGGTGACATCCATAGACAAAATAGCATGATATCAACTGAGTACAAAGTACAAGTGCAATGTTGAAAACGTTCCCCATGACAGCACAATTCTGCTAATTCCAACGTATAAGTGCAAGCATATACAACATAGATGACACAATGGTTCAAGTTTATTAGGGACAAATAATATAAAGTGTGCCATCAAGTTTGTGAGGGCTTTAATCACTAAGTTTTCACATAACAAAATAGTTTTTAATTGGAAGATAGCTAACAACAAGAATATACTTGGAATGGTGTAACACACCATGCATAGGAGTTTATAGTGGACACTTTGGAATAACTTGGTTTCTTGGGAGTTGGAAGCATGATTATCACTTAGTCATACAAGTGGAGGCTAGCAAAAGACTGGGAGCAACTAACTAAGAGGGCATAATGGCCTTAATCATGTAGAGCAAAAAAACATTACTAATCAAAGCATAGAGTGGTACTACAAGTCAAGGACTAAATGATCATAGAGGCTATGGTGACTTGTCATAGTCATAACATGGTGTGAACATGTGCCAAGTCAACCCAAACAAAGCATCAAAGGAGAATACCACAATACTATGCTTTTTGCATGCTAAAACAATGCATAATTTCTTCAAGGCACACTAAGCAATCCCAATTGTTTGGAACAAGACATGCTACATCAATAATCACTAATCATAAGGTCAAAACAACACCTAGCATGTCATGCTAAAGTCTAAGTCACAGTGTTTGCAAGCTCTCTTGCACTTTCAAGCAAGAACTTTCTACTCCTTTCCAACACCAACCAACTTATTTGCAAAACAACACAATGAGAACAGGGGTCCAAACTACTTTATTCAAGAAAACTAAACAACATAAGCAAAGCAAACAAAAACTAAGACACTCCAAGAACAACACAATAGTGCATGAAACAATAAAAACGAAGTGTCTAGACAGACCTGAGCTTTTTATTGATGAAGAAGGGGATGCCTAGAGCATCCCCAAGATTTGACGCTTGTAACTCTTGGATATTTCTTGGGGTGACACCCTGGTTGTAACACCCTCGCCTGATAAGGCTGAGTTCATGTGTATAGTACCAATCCCTGGATCGGTTCACTGGCACACACAGTACAAAATGATACCAAATATAACTGTGCATCATAAATACAACGAATATGATCCAGAATTTACATTATTTATTCAAGTACACAGCGGAAAACGAATACAAGGTAGATCTCCATCCTTCAAATGTGCCCAGCGTAACAATTGTTGAGTGGAGTCTCGCGACCTATGAACGATCACTCGGATCGATATAACTCGCAACATGAAACGTTGCAGCACGAATGGTCAATACATTGAATGTATGGCAAGTAGGCTAAAGTGGTTAACAACAGATCTATCAACTACATGCTTATTTGGCCAAGTGGAGTTCAGGCTTATTTGCATAAAGCAATACAACTTTTCCCTACTTTCAAAATACTTTTCTTTCTTGAAAACAATCTTCTAAGGACATACCAGATAAACCCATGTAGATACAAGGCAGTTCAGCTTAGATGCTCCTAAACCCATGTTCATCCATCAAGTTTTAGTAATTAAGAAATTGGGATGAGTGAGAAATATCATAGCATCGATGTGTCGTTCAAATTGTCCATAACCGGGGACACAACTAAGTACTTAGTTTATACACCTCAGGGGTTAGTACACTTACCCATGTGACTTGGCCAGCCCATTTTGTACCACCACTCTCATATTGGGTGATGATAGGAGAAGTCCAATAAGGAACCGTTGGGAAGTAGCTCCCCAATCCCGACGCCAAGGTCCAACCTACACTATCTACATCTGGATACGTGGGTTCGAGTTACCACAACCTCTCGAGTTCAACCAACCGCCTATTTCATTATTGGCACATGGTTGCACGAAAGCTTCAAACAAAGAAACCAATCATTTCTCGGTGTCTGGCGGCATTCCCCACCATAAATACACTCAATGACCCAATCAATGCCATTCCGCCCAGGTGGTTCATTAAAACATATTGGTTTGTCATTTAGCAAAACATAAGCCTTTCAAAACATATAACTTTTCATGATGTGATTCCCTTCCTCGTCTAAATAGCATAGCTAAGCAATCTACTGTCGATGGCTCATAAACAAGGAATACTAGGGAATAATATGGGATATAGCATAGCATATACACATCAATTCCTACATATGCAATTCTACAAAAACATCTACAATGCATAGGAAAACAGTAGGACATTTATGACCAAGATAGCACCACTTGCCTTTGTTGTAGATGTAGTCGATTAGATAATCCTCACAATTCTCATAGATATAATGGTAGCTCTCATCATAACCATAATTCTTGCAATCATAGTAGTTGCAATCACACACGTTGCACTCCTCGCAATCTATCGATCAAACAATTGCATACAACATAAAAAATAGCACATAGAGATCAAACAAATGCAACAAATGCATGCATGACAATTTAATAAGTCACAATGGTTGTTACTTTAGTTCTCTAAACAATATTGAAGTATATGATGCATGCAAGAGACCAATTAATGCAATGGAGTACTTGTTATTAATAATTACTTGCCAATATAGGGTTTTTAATAGTTCTGTTGTAACGCCTGTTCTAACTGTCGTATTAAATTGGTTTCTTGGGTTTACTGGATAGAGGACATTAATACGAACCAGTAGGCGTTGGATTCACCCTAATCGGAGTTATAGATCTTTTTGTATGATTTAAATAGTGTTTAATGGTTTTAAATGATTCATTTAGTTTCTTTTGTCTAAAAATCAAACTAAAATTATATCTGTAATCTCCACGGAATTGTGATTTCAGGGACATATTATTTGTAATTTTCTGAATAGTATTTATTTTCTTATGAATTTATTACTCTAAATAATCCATTAAACTATTTAAATCTTCACGGCAAAACCTTACAGTAAAAGGCTGAACTAATTGCATATTGATGATCTACATGGAACCATATTTCCAACGGTATATCATTTATATTTTTGTGACAAGGAATTAATTTAATATGAATTTAATGATTTATAAAGCCATTAAAACTAATTAAATTGCTACGGGTTAAATAATCCGCAAAGGCTAGATCCAACCAGATATTGTTAAAGTACATTACAGTAGCTTCAATTTGATATACTATTCATATTTTTCAGAGTTACAGATAATTTCTTATGAATTTATTAACCTAAAAGACCATTAAAACTAATTAAATTACTGCAGTAACCACATACAGTAAAAGTTGGATCTATTCCAATAAGATGATTCTACGTGAAATTATCTTCAATTTGATATATTATACGTAATTTTTGGACATGGTATGAATTTCTAATGAATTTTACAAGTTAGATCTATAATATGCAATTTTAAATCCGAACGGAATATTCTAGGGAATATTCCGCTGACTGGACAGGTTGACTTTGTATGCTGACTGGGACTAGATGTTGACCTTACGTTGACGTGTCGTTGATGAGGAAGATGACCGGGATGACGACATGGCACGCACCGGTTTGATTGGATCTCGACCGTCTGGATAGGATCCGGTGGCTAAAAGAAGAGATTGACCCGATTTTGGCTCAGAATAGACAAGAAATAGATCTGTGTTCGAGAGACAAATCCGTAGGTCAAATCGAAAAACTCAGAACATGAAAGTTGCGGGGAATCATTATTCCTACCTTCTCACCAAAGGAATTTGGATTTGAAGAAACGAGCGCGAGTACATCTTGGATTTACACCGTAAGATCTGAAATATTGCGATACGAAATTCTCCGGCTGTGGTGGATAAAAAGAGGTGAGGTTTTTCGGGATTGAAAGATTTCGACGATCCCTACAACTTTCGTTTTTTTCCGAAGGCAAAAGACGAAGTCTAGATGGGTTAAAAAGCGAAACAAGATTCGGGCATATGTAGATTCGGGATTTCGAGAATAAAAACTCGTACAGCTATGGCTCCACGAGTTTATATGGAGGTTTAGGATGGTTTAGAGATAGTCCTTGGAGTATGGAACAAGTATAAACAAACGGAAGTCGATTCGAAGTTGTAGATAAAAAGTTATAGCAGTTTGAGTAGAGATAGGTTAGACAAAAACTGTTTCGCACAGTTTTTAAAGCACCTGGTACCTGCGCGCGTGCGTGCGCTCCCGGCTGGCTAGGTAGCTGGGCCGCCGGCCCGTTAGTTTTTTTCTTTTTTTTCTTTTTCTTTTTCTATTTACTTGTTTTCCTTATATCTTTTGCATACGAACTCCAAATGACATGATTCTTGTTTCTAAATTTTTTAAAATCGTATAGATTATTGTAGGATCAAATTTATAATCTTTTTTACTAGTTTGGAAGTAGTGGATTTACAAATCCTTGTATATTCCATTTTATTTATATCTTTATGTGTTTGTATTTGTTTCATAACTTTTTCATACTAGCTCCAAATGAGCTCAATTTTGTTTCTAAAATTTTGTAGTATTAATTAGATCTCTTTAGGCTATAACTATCAATAATTTATGCCTTAAGAATAATGGGTTTTATAAAGTCAATTTAATTACCCTTAGGAACATTTGGGCGAATCAACTATAGGATTTAGATACCAGGATTTGGATTCAGTTTGTGAGATCTTTACATGGATGAAATGCTTATGAATGATTCATGATTTTCATTTTGAAATCTTGCACACCAACTCTACAATCCAAAGTCAATCCATGCCTTTTTGCCTATATGGCTACTTAGGTCTTAGCAAAAGAATATAAGATTTTGAATTCAAGGTTGAGAGGATTTTCTATTCCAAAAAGTTTCTTCTCTTTGAGAATTTTCAACATAGTCAAACAATCAATCAATCTTATTTGTTTATTTCACATTCCAAAATTAGGAGAATTTTGGTATGTGACAGACTACCACCCTTAAAAGAAATCTCGTCCCGAGATTTGGGAAGGCTAGAAAGAAAGAAAGGTTCGGGATCCATTAGGATGCTACCACCCTTAAAAGAAAATTGACTAGGTCATTTCTCGAGGATTCACTTAGCTCAGATTGGTTCTCCTTTAGACTTTTATTGGCATAATGTCTATAGCACATTATAAACATCATGATTGATAGTTTCTGAGGAAGCACCTCTTAAACTAGCGAAACTCTCATGGTGGGCAAATAGGGAACGTTTACTTCACGGTGCCCATAATTCACGGTTGGGATTCATCCTTACCGTACATCCTATGCTTAGCAATGGATGCTTTTAGAAGGGTGTAACAATAGACCATTCCAGGGTTTAGGCTCAACGTCGACTCTCTGCTAAGGTTGAAAAGGGCACTCAAGATTCGCAAAGCCAGCAGTACAAGAGCGAATAATAAGAGTAGTAGGAATGGTGATCAATCCATCCTGCACCCAAATCATTACCCTGTATGAGGATAGGTGAATCACGTTTTTCTATCACTCGGGCATTCTCACTTGCCTTGAAGAATGTTTCCATGGGCACGAACTAATGCTCTATGTATACTCCCATGTATTCAATCAACAAAGCTAATACTAAAACTAAACTATCGATACTTCAACTTTCAGGTTACGTAATCTACTACATAACATCATGTGCAACACTTCATAATTCCACATCCTTTTTTCATTAGGTGAAGCATTCTCTTTACTAAATGTATTGTGTTGTCAAATCTTCCGCTTAACACATCATTATATATCCAACGGTTCAAGATAGGGGAGAATAGATTCTATAGGAGAGAAACGACTAAGAAAATAATCCTACCCATAAATATATGAAGCAATCAATGTTACAAACAAGCAAACAATCATAAGGAATCAACACACAAGTAAGAACTTGCATAACAATAATACAGAGGTCTAAACTTAGTAGTATATAACCATAAAATAGTTTGAAAGCATTGGGAACAATACTAGAGTAAAACAGAGTAACATATAAGCAATAAACAAAATCTGTCAAAACGGTAGAGCAGGTTTCACGAATTTTTCTGACCGACTTAAACGCGTCAGGAATTTTAGCCAATTTTTGTGCATGTACTACAGGTAATTACGCTCCAGATCCTATTTTTTTAGATTTTTCTGAGTTACCAGTAAAATATAAAAAATCGCGCGGTACAACAGGTCCGGCAGAAAACTGCAGCAGTAATCCCACGAATTTCAATCAATTAACACCATTAAAATAATTTTAAAACCACACGAAAACTCCAGCAACTTTAGAGTTTTAAAACAGCAGATCCTAAACAAGGCATCACACGATATGGTTCAGTACAAACAAACAAGCAACCTATATTGTCATACCACATAAGTTGGTAAAAACAATATGCTAACACGATAGCGATGATCTCCTAAAGAGATAAAATATGGTGGTCAAGACCTAACCAAATTTGGTGAGATGTTCATTTATGTCATGTTATTTGTTCTTTTACTTAGCCAACTCTCATATAGGTATCATAAGAATGGACAACTATAAATGTTTGAATAGGGAGAGGTTCTAGAAAAGATAGATAAGGAATATAAGAACTCAAGTAAGTATAAAATATGATAGTTCTCCTAATAGAGGTATTATATTGCTAATCCATTTCTAAGGTCACGATCCTACAGCTAACACACAGCTCTGATACCATCTTGTAACACCCTCGCCTGATAAGGCTGAGTTCATGTGTATAATACCAATCCCTGGATCGGTTCACTGGCACACACAGTACAAAATGATACCAAATATAACTGTGCATCATAAATACAACGAATATGATCCAGAATTTACATTATTTATTCAAGTACACAGCGGAAAACGAATACAAGGTAGATCTCCATCCTTCAAATGTGCCCGCAAAGTAACAATTGTTGAGTGGAGTCTCGCTACCTATGAACGATCACTCAGATACGATATAACCTGCAACATGAAACGTTGCAGCCACGAATGGTCAATACATTGAATGTATGGCAAGTAGGCTAAAGTGGTTAACAACAGATCTATCAACTACATGCTTATTTGGCCAAGTGGAGTTCAGGCTTATTTGCATAAAGCAATACAACTTTTCCCTACTTTCAAAATACTTTTCTTTCTTCGAAAACAATCTTCTAAGGACATACCAGCATAAACCCATGTAGATACAAGACAGTTCAGCTTTTCATGCTCCTAAACCCATGTTCATCCATCAAGTTTTAGTAATTAAGAAATTGGGATGAGTGAGAAATATCATAGCATCGATGTCGTCGCTCAAATTGTCCATAACCGGGGACACGGCTAAGTACTTAGTTTATACACCCTGCAGGGGTTAGTACACTTTACCCATATGACTTGGCCAGCCCAGCTCGTACCACCACTCTCATATTGGGTGATGATAGGGAGAAGTCCAAGAAGAAACCGTTCGGGAAGTAGCTCCCCAATCCCGACGCGCACCGGTCCAACCTACACTATCTACATCTCTGGATACGCGGGTTCGAGTTACCAACCTCGAGTTCAACCAACCGCCCATTTCATTATTGGCACATGGTTGCACACGAAAGCTTCCAAACAAAGAAACCAATCATTTCTCAGTGTCCTGGGCGGCATTCCCCACCATAAATACACTCGATGACCCAATCAATGCCATTCCGCCCAGGTGGTTCATTAAAACATATTGGTTTGTCATTTAGCAAAACATAAGCCTTTCAAAACATATAACTTTTCATGATGTGATTCCCTTCCTCGTCTAAATAGCATAGCTAAGCAATCTACCAATACGATGGCTCATAAACAAGGAATACTAGGGAATAATATGGGATATAGCATAGCATATACACATCAATTCCTACATATGCAATTCTACAAAAACATCTACAATGCATAGGAAAACAGTAGGACATTTATGACCAAGATAGCACCACTTGCCTTTGTTGTAGATGTAGTCGATTAGATAATCCTCACAATTCTCATAGATATACTGGTTGCTCTCATCATAACCATAATTCTTGCAATCATAGTAGTTGCAATCACACACGTTGCACTCCTCGCAATCTATCGATCAAACAATTGCATACAACATAAACAATAGCACATAGAGATCAAACAAATGCAACAAATGCATGCATGACAATTTAATAAGTCACAATGGTTGTTACTTTAGTTCTCTAAACAATTTTGAAGTATATGATGCATGCAAGAGACCAATTAATGCAATGGAGTACTTGTTATTAATAATTACTTGCCAATATAGGGTTTTTAATAGTTCTGTTGTAACGCCTGTTCTAACTGTCGTATTAAATTTGTTTCTTGGGTTTACTGGATAGAGGACATTAATACGAACCAGTAGGCGTTGGATTCACCCTAATCGGAGTTATAGATCTTTTTGTATGATTTAAATAGTGTTTAATGGTTTTAAATGATTCATATAGTTTCTTTTGTCTAAAAATCAAACTAAAATTATATCTGTAATCTCCACGGAATTGTGATTTCAGGGACATATTATTTGTAATTTTCTGAATAGTATTTATTTTCTTATGAATTTATTACTCTAAATAAGCCATTAAACTATTTAAATCTTCACGGCAAAACCTTACAGTAAAAGGCTTAACTAATTGCATATTGATAATCTACATGGAACCAGCTTTCCAACGGTATATCACTTATATTTTTGTGACAAGGAATTAATTTAATATGAATTTAATGATTTATAAAGCCATTAAAACTAATTAAATTTCTACGGGTTAAATAATCTGCAAAGGCTAGATCCAACCAGATATTGTTAAAGTACATTACAGTAGCTTCAATTTGATATATTATTCATATTTTTCGGAGTTACGGATAATTTCTTATGAATTTATTAACCTAAAAGACCATTAAAACTAATTAAATTACTGCAGTAACCACATACAGTAAAAGTTGGATCTATTCCAATAAGATGATTCTACGTGAAATTATCTTCAATTTGATATATTATACGTAATTTTTGGACATGGTATGAATTTCTAATGAATTTTACAAGTTAGATCTATAATATGCAATTTTAAATCCGAACGGAATATTCCAGGGAATATTCCGCTGACTGGACAGGTTGACTTTGCATGCTGACTGGGACTAGATGTTGACCTTACGTTGACGTGGCGTTGATGAGTAAGATGACCGGGATGACGACATGGCACGCACCGGTTTGATTGGATCTCGACCGTCTGGATAGGATCCGGTGGCTAAAAGAAGAGATTGACCCGATTTTGGCTCAAAATAGACAAGAAATAGATCTGTGTTAGAGAGACAAATCCGTAGGTCAAATCGAAAAACTCAGAACATGAAAGTTGTGGGGAATCATTATTTCTACCTTCTCACCAAAGGAATTTGGATTTGAAGAAACGAGCGCGAGTACATCTTGGATTTACACCGTAAGATCGGAAATATTACGATACAAAATTCTCCGGCTGTGGTGGATGAAAAGAGGTGAGGTTTATCGGGATTGAAAGATTTTGACGATCCCTACAACTTTCTTTTTTTACCGAAGGCAAAAGACGAAGTCTAGATGGGTTAAAAAGCGAAACAAGATTCGGGCATATGTAGATTCGGGATTTCGAGAAGAAAAACTCGTACATATATGGCTCCACGAGTTTATATGGAGGTTTAGGATGGTTTAGAGATAGGCCTTGGAGTATGGAACAAGTAGAAACAAACGGAAGTCGATTCGGAGTTGTAGATAAAAAGTTATAGCAGTTTGAGTAGAGATAGGTTAGACAAAAACTATTTCGCACAGTTTTTATAGCACCTGGAACCTGCGCGCGTGCGTGCGTTCCCGGCTGGCTAGGTAGCTGGGCCGCCGGCCCGTTCGTTTTTTTTCATTTTTTTCTTTTTCTTTTTCTATTTACTTGTTTTCCCTTATATCTTTTGCATACGAACTCCAAATGACATGATTCTTGTTTCTAAATTTTTCTAAAATCATATAGATTATTGTAGGATCAAATTTATAATCTTTTTTACTAGTTTGGAAGTAGTGGATTTACAAATCCTTGTATATTCCAATTTATTTATATCTTTATGTGTTTGTATTTGTTTCATAACTTTTTCATACTAGCTCCAAATGAGCTCAATTTTGTTTCTAAAATTTTGTAGTATTAATTAGATCTCTTTAGGCTATAACTATCAATAATTTATGCCTTAAGAATAATGGGTTTTATAAAGTCAATTTAATTACCCTTTGGAACATTTGGGCGAATCAATTATAGGATTTAGATACCAGGATTTGGATTCAGTTTGTGAGATCTTTACATGGATGAAATGCTTATGAATGATTCATGATTTTCATTTTGAAATCTTGCACACCAACTCTACAATCCAAAGTCAATCCATGCCTTTTTGCCTATATGGCTACTTAGGTCTTAGCAAAAGAATATAAGATTTTGAATTCAAGGTTGAGAGGATTTTCTATTCCAAAAAGTTTCTTCTCTTTGAGAATTTTCAACATAGTCAAACAATCAATCAATCTTATTTGTTTATTTCACATTCCAAAATTAGGAGAATTTTGGGATGTGACATCACTTCTTAAAAGAAATCTCGTCCCGAGATTTGGGAAGGCTAGAAAGAAAGAAAGGTTCGGGATCCATTAGGATGCTACCACCCTTAAAAGAAAATTGACTAGGTCATTTCTCGAGGATTCACTTAGCTCAGATTGGTTCTCCTTTAGACTTTTATTGGCATAATGTCTATAGCACATTATAAACATCATGATTGATAGTTTCTGAGGAAGCACCTCTTAAACTAGCGAAACTCTCATGGTGGGCAAATAGGGAACGTTTACTTCACGGTGCCCATAATTCACGGTTGGGATTCATCCTTACCGTACATCCTATGCTTAGCAATGGATGCTTTTAGAAGGGTGTAACAATAGACCATTCCAGGGTTTAGGCTCAACGTCGACTCTCTGCTAAGGTTGAAAAGGGCACTCAAGATTCGCAAAGCCAGCAGTACAAGAGCGAATAATAAGAGTAGTAGGAATGGTGATCAATCCATCCTGCACCCAAATCATTACCCTGTATGAGGATAGGTGAATCACGTTTTTCTATCACTCGGGCATTCTCACTTGCCTTGAAGAATGTTTCCATGGGCACGAACTAATGCTCTATGTATACTCCCATGTATTCAATCAACAAAGCTAATACTAAAACTAAACTATCGATACTTCAACTTTCAGGTTACGTAATCTACTACATAACATCATGTGCAACACTTCATAATTCCACATCCTTTTTTCATTAGGTGAAGCATTCTCTTTCCTAAATGTATTGTGTTGTCAAATCTTTCGCTTAACATATCATTATATCTCCAACGGTTCAAGATAGGGAAGAATAGATTCTATAGGAGAGAAACGACTAAGAAAATAATCCTACCCATAAATATATGAAGCAATCAATGTTACAAACAAGCAAACAATCATAAGGAATCAACACACAAGCAAGCACTTGCATAACAATAATACAGAGGTCCAAATTTAGTAGTATATAACCATAAAATAGTTTGAAAGCATTGGGAACAATACTAGAGTAAAACAGAGTAACATATAAGCAATAAACAAAATCTGTCAAAACGGTAGAGCAGGTTTCACGAATTTTTCTGACCGACTTAAACGCGTCAGGAATTTTAGCCAATTTTTGTGCATGTACTACAGGTAATTACGCTCCAGATCCTATTTGTTTAAATTTTTCTGAGTTACCAGTAAAATATGAAAAATCGCGCGGTACAACAGGTCCGGCAGAAAACTGCAGCAGTAATCCCACGAATTTCAATCAATTCACACCATTAAAATAATTTTAAAACCACACGAAAACTCCAGCAACTTCAGAGTTTTAAAACAACAGATCCTAAACAAGGCATCACATGATATGGTTCAGTACAAACAAACAAGCAACCTATATTGTCATACCACATAAGTTGGTAAGAACAATATGCTAACACGATAGCGATGATCTCCTAAAGAGATAAAATATGGTGGTCAAGACCTAACCAAATTTGGTGAGATGTTCATTTATGTCATGTTATTTGTTCTTTTACTTAGCCAACTCTCATATAGGTATCATAAGAATGGACAACTATAAATGTTTGAATAGGGAGAGGTTCTAGAAAAGATAGATAAGGAATATAAGAACTCAAGTAAGTTAAAATATGATAGTTCTCCTAATAGAGGTATTATATTGCTAATCCATTTCTAAGGTCACGATCCTACAGCTAACACACAGCTCTGATACCATCTTGTAACACCCTACTTTGATAAGGCTGAGTTCATGTGTATAATACCAATCCTGGATCGGTTCCTCGGCACACACACAAAATGATACCAAATATAACTGCATCATAAATACAACGAATATGATCCAGAATTTACATTATTTATTCAAGTACCGAAAACAGCGAATACAAGGTAGATCTCCATCCTTCAAATGTGCCACAAAGTAACAATTGTTGAGTGGAGTCTCGCGACCTATGAACGATCACTCGAGATCGATATAACCGCAACATGAAACGTTGCGACCACGAATAATGGTCAA
Source organism: Avena longiglumis (assembly GCA_030063025.1). Lineage (NCBI taxonomy): Eukaryota > Viridiplantae > Streptophyta > Magnoliopsida > Poales > Poaceae > Avena > Avena longiglumis. Next base: position 448,182,717 of record CP125977.1, read on the forward strand.
TACATTGAATGTATGGCAAGTAGGCTAAAGTGGTTAACAACAGATCTATCAACTACATGCTTATTTGGCCAAGTGGAGTTCAGGCTTATTTGCATAAAGCAATAAAACTTTTCCCTACTTTCAAAATACTTTTCTTTCTTGAAAACAATCTTCTAAGGACATACCAGCATAAACCCATGTAGATACAAGACAGTTCATTTTATGCTCCTAAACCCATGTTCATCCATCAAGTTTTAGTAATTAAGAAATTGGGATGAGTGAAATATCATAGCATCGTGTCAGTCGCTCAAATTGTCCATAACCGGGACACGGCTAAGTACTTAGTTTATACACCTGAGGTTAGTACACTTTACCCATGTGACTTGGCCAGCCCATTTCTCGTACCACCACTCTCATATTGGGTGATGATAGGAGAAGTCCAAGAAGAAACCGTTAGGAAGTAGCTCCCCAATCCGACGCCAAGACCGGTCCAACCTACACTATCTACATCTCTGGATACGCGGGTTCGAGTTACCAACCTCTTGAGTTCAACCAACCGCCTATTTCATTATTGGCACATGGTTGCACCGAAAGCTTCAAACAAAGAAACCAATCATTTCTCAAAGTGTCTGGCATTCCCCACAATAAATACACTCGATGACCCAATCAATGCCATTCCATTGTGGTTCATTAAAACATATTGGTTTGTCATTTAGCAAAACATAAGCCTTTCAAAACATATAACTTTTCATGATGTGATTCCCTTCCTCGTCTAAATAGCATAGCAAAGCAATCTACCAATACGATGGCTCATAAACAAGGAATACTAGGGAATAATATGGGATATAGCATAGCATATACACATCAATTCCTACATATGCAATTCTACAAAAACATCTACAATGCATAGGAAAACAGTAGGACATTTATGACCAAGATAGCACCACTTGCCTTTGTTGTAGATGTAGTCGATTAGATAATCCTCACAATTCTCATAGATATAATGGTTGCTCTCATCATAACCATAATTCTTGCAATCATAGTAGTTGCAATCACACACGTTGCACTCCTCGCAATCTATCGATCAAACAATTGCATACAACATAAACAATAGCACATAGAGATCAAACAAATGCAACAAATGCATGCATGACAATTTAATAAGTCACAATGGTTGTTACTTTAGTTCTCTAAACAATATTGAAGTATATGATGCATGCAAGAGACCAATTAATGCAATGGAGTACTTGTTATTTATAATTACTTGCCAATATAGGGTTTTTAATAGTTCTGTTGTAACGCCTGTTCTAACTGTCGTATTAAATTTGTTTCTTGGGTTTACTGGATAGAGGACATTAATACGAACCAGTAGGCGTTGGATTCACCCTAATCGGAGTTATAGATCTTTTTGTATGATTTAAATAGTGTTTAATGGTTTTAAATGATTCATATAGTTTCTTTTGTCTAAAAATCAAACTAAAATTATATCTGTAATCTCCACGGAATTGTGATTTCAGGGACATATTATTTGTAATTTTCTGAATAGTATTTATTTTCTTATGAATTTATTACTCTAAATAAGCCATTAAACTAATTAAATCTTCACGGCAAAACCTTACAGTAAAAGGCTGAACTAATTGCATATGGATGATCTACATGGAACCAGCTTTCCAACGGTATATCATTTATATTTTTGTGACAAGGAATTAATTTAATATGAATTTAATGATTTATAAAGCCATTAAAACTAATTAAATTGCTACGGGTTAAATAATCTGCAAAGGCTAGATCCAACCAGATATTGTTAAAGTACATTACAGTAGCTTCAATTTGATATATTATTCATATTTTTCGGAGTTACAGATAATTTCTTATGAATTTATTAACCTAAAAGACCATTAAAACTAATTAAATTACTGCAGTAACCACGTACAGTAAAAGTTGGATCTATTCCAATAAGATGATTCTACGTGAAATTATCTTTAATTTGATATATTATACGTAATTTTTGGACATGGTATGAATTTCTAATGAATTTTACAAGTTAGATCTATAATATGCAATTTTAAATCCGAACGGAATATTCTAGGGAATATTTATTCGAACGAGTTGACTTTGCATGCTGACTGGGACTAGATGTTGACCTTACGTTGACGTGTCGTTGATGAGGAAGATGACCGGGATGACGACATGGCACGCACCGGTTTGATTGGATCTCGACCGTCTGGATAGGATCCGGTGGCTAAAAGAAGAGATTGACCCGATTTTGGCTCAAAATAGACAAGAAATAGATCTGTGTTAGAGAGACAAATCCGTAGGTCAAATCGAAAAACTCAGAACATGAAAGTTGCGGGGAATCATTATTCCTACCTTCTCACCAAAGGAATTTGGATTTGAAGAAACAAGCGCGAGTACATCTTGGATTTACACCGTAAGATCTGAAATATTGCGATACGAAATTCTCCGGCTGTGGTGGATAAAAAGAGGTGAGGTTTGTCGGGATTGAAAGATTTCGACGATCCCTACAACTTTCGTTTTTTTACCGAAGGCAAAAGACGAAGTCTAGATGGGTTAAAAAGCGAAACAAGATTCGGACATATGTAGATTCGGTATTTCGAGAATAAAAACTCGTACAGCTATGGCTCCACGAGTTTATATGGAGGTTTAGGATGGTTTAGAGATAGGCCTTGGAGTATGGAACAAGTAGAAACAAACGGAAATCGATTCGGAGTTGTAGAAAAAAGTTATAGCAGTTTGAGTAGAGATAGGTTAGACAAAAACTGTTTCACACAGTTTTTAAAGCACCTGGTACCTGCGCGCGTGCGTGCGCTCCCGGCTGGCTAGGTAGCTGGGCCGCCGGCCCGTTAGTTTTTTTTTCTTTTTTTTTTCTTTTTCTATTTACTTGTTTTCCTTATATCTTTTGCATACGAACTCCAAATGACATGATTCTTGTTTCTAAATTTTTTAAAATCGTATAGATTATTGTAGGATCAAATTTATAATCTTTTTTACTAGTTTGGAAGTAGTGGATTTACAAATCCTTGTATATTCCATTTTATTTATATCTTTATGTGTTTGTATTTGTTTCATAACTTTTTCATACTAGCTCCAAATGAGCTCAATTTTGTTTCTAAAATTTTGTAGTATTAATTAGATCTCTTTAGGCTATAACTATCAATAATTTATGCCTTAAGAATAATGGGTTTTATAAAGTCAATTTAATTACCCTTAGGAACATTTGGGCGAATCAACTATAGGATTTAGATACCAGGATTTGGATTCAGTTTGTGAGATCTTTACATGGATGAAATGCTTATGAATGATTCATGATTTTCATTTTGAAATCTTGCACACCAACTCTACAATCCAAAGTCAATCCATGCCTTTTTTTCCTATATGGCTACTTAGGTCTTAGCAAAAGAATATAAGATTTTGAATTCAAGGTTGAGAGGATTTTCTATTCCAAAAAGTTTCTTCTCTTTGAGAATTTTCAACATAGTCAAACAATCAATCAATCTTATTTGTTTATTTCACATTCCAAAATTAGGAGAATTTTGGAATGTGACACTGGTGGAATCCCCAACCTTAATATTTTATCCATTCTTCATCTCATTACATCATTCTCTCTCTACACCTGAAATTTTTCCTTCATACAAAACTTCACACAATCTTCATTAGCAACATTAGTGTATTCAAAAGATATTAGACCTCTGGCAAAGCTTTGGAACAACAAGTATTTTCATTAAACACACAAGATACTTTAGCAACTCCTTCAAAAATCTCAATTCACCTAAAGAGAACTCAAGAAGGAATCAATAAGAAGCAAATGCAAATAATGGCAGAAATCTGTCAAAACAGACCAGCAGGTAGAAACCGATTTTTTTCAAACACCTTATGTTGCTCAAATCAAAAGATGTTGAACTAAGGAAAGTTAGCTAACATACTGGGGTATTTATTTGTAAATTTTGAGCTCAATACGAGTTATAGAGACCCCTCACGAATTTTTTTGGTGGAGGAAAGAAATCTGTTTCGGGACAACAACTCCCCAAATCTTACTTCCCTCTCATTAGAGGTCATTCTTGACACAAAAAGCAAACAAAAAGGATAAGACGAGGTCATTACAGAAGTAATAATTTCCAAGACTCAAGGAAACTCTTGGGTTATCTCCCAACAAGTACTTTTATTTAACGCCTTTAAGTTAGGCTTGAGAGCTTTAGAAGATGCTCACATAAGAATTATGAATTGAAGTCAAAGAGAGCATCAAGAAGCAAATTCAAAACACTTTTAAGTCTAACCCACTTCCTATGCATATGAATCTTGTAATAAAATAAATTCTCAAAGAACAAAGTGAGATGCATAGGAAGATAAAACAAGAGTAACTTCAAAACTTTCAGCACATAGAGAGGTGTTTCAGTACCATGAAAAACTTCTATAACCATATTTTCCTCTCTCATAATAATTTTCAGTAGCCTCATGAATAAACTCAACAATATAACTATCACATAATTTAGGCTTTTCATGATCTACAAACACATAATTTCTATCAAGCTCAAAAATAGTGGGATTAAAACCTTCACAGGTTTTACCCAAAGTAGATATTTCAAAAGGATCCACATTAACATAACATTCATCCTCCTTTGGTAAGCATGGGGGACAATCAAATAATGTAAGGGATAAAGCGTTACTCTCATTAGAAGGTAGGCATGGGTATATCCATTCTTCCTCCTTTTGTTCATCACTCTCCTCCTCTTTTTCATCTAATGAGCTCTCAGTTTCAGCAATTTCTTCTTCCATAGGGTCCTACAAGGCATTAGCCTCTTCCAACTGTGGAAAACACCTATTAAAATATTCAAGAATATAGCCATTTTCTTCCTTGTAATTATAAAAGCAAAATTTAAGTTACTCAAAAACCTCATGTTTATAAGGTGCATCATCAGTATTTTCAAGCAAACTGGCAAGTACAAATGCACCCTTGAAGGCAATAAATTCTTCAATTTGCTCCTCATCATAAAAGTCATAATTTCCTTTAACATAAGAGGATATGGTAACATTATCATTATACTCACATTGAAAAGGGAGGTGTTTATACCTCCTACAGCAACAAGCTTTATCAAAGCAATAATTAACATTATAAGTGGAGCACACCTCTCTAGCAATAGTATTCAACTTATCAATTTTCTCCCATAAGTGTTTCCCTTTTTGTGACAAATGGTGTTCCTTATAATAATACTTTTGTTCTTCTGTGAACCCACCTTGCCAATAAGAACTTGTTTCAAAGAAACCATCCATTGATAGAAAACATGACCAAGCAAGGCAACAACAGACCAGCAACTAGAGCAAGGACTAATTTTTTGTGTTTTTGAATAAAGAAAGCAAACCAAACTAGACTAATTTTTTGGGGTTTTTTGAAAAGAGGCAAACAAAACCAAGCAAAAGAAACAAAGCAAACTAAAAACAAAGTAAAGAGAAAGGAAGTGAAGGATTCCCCTAGTGAAGACGGTCTTAGCCTCCTTTGCTGCCAACGGTGCCAGAAAAGCTTGATGGCTGACGTGGAGCCTGTTGGGAACCCCAAGAGCAGGGTGTGAAGCAACACAACAACAAGTTTTCCGTCAGTAAGAAACCGAGGTTATCGAACCAGAAGGATGATGGAAACGTCACACAGGTGTTGCAAGCAACGCGGAGGCCTACACAACACAAACTCAAGACTTTGCCCCAATGAACAATGAGGTTGTCAAGCTCACCGGTTTGCTGTAACAAAGGATTAAACGTATGGTGTGGAAGGTAATGGTTTGCAGCAAGTAAACAAGTAACAGTGGAAGATGTATCAATGATAAAGATTGGACCGGGGTCCATAGTTCACTAGAGGTGCTCTCCTTAGATAAACATCATGGCATGAAGGGTAAACAAATTACAGCAGGGAAATTGACAGGAACTGAGCAAGGCATAACAATGCAATACCATACAAAAAGATCCTATGAGATTCGATTAAGCAATACAACAATATACATAGACCTCCATCCAACTGCATCTATGACTAGAAGTCCACCTTCAGGTTATCATTCGAACCCCCTCCAGTATTAAGTTGCAAGCAACAGACAACTACTTTAAGCAAAGTGTGTAAGGTAAACAATCCACTTGTTCCATGAACAAGAGACCGTTGTTTTCTCCCTAGTAGCAACAGCACATCTACAACCAAGAGATTTCTGTCACTTCCCTTTGAAACTAGAGGCATGAACCCACTATCGAGCATAAATACCCCCTCTTGGAGTCACTAGCAACTACTCGGCCAAGATAGCTACTAACAACGGAGAACATGCAAGATCACAAACAACACAGACATGATAGAATCATAAAGACAAAACCATTAATCAATTTGACATAGTAATCTCAATATCCATCGGATCCCCACAAACACAACATGCATGATTACAAATAGATTAGATCTTGATCATGAACGGAGCTCACAAGATCTATACATGAAAGCACAAGGAGGAGATACAACCATCTAGCTACTACATGGACCCATAGTCCAAGGTGGAACTACTCACACATCATACCGGAGAGAAGGCCTCTAGGATGGTCTCTCCTCCGGCAGGGTGCTGGGAAGAACTTCAGATCCCCCGATCTAGTGACGATGGTGGCGGCGGCTATACAAGGTTTCGTGGAATATTGATCGGGTACTTAGGGTTTCTGCATCGGGGGTTCTTATAGGCGAAGAGGCGAGTCTGGGAGGCAGCCATGGGCCCTACACCCTACCCAGGCGCGGGGCAGGGCCCACCCACGCCTAGGGGGTCTGGCCGCCCTGACTTGTGTCTCCGTCTCGTCTTCTGGATTATTGTCCCCCACGGAAAGTTATTGACTTTGGCTTTTGTCCCGTCCAATTCCAAGAATATTGGTTTTCTTCCTTTCTGGAACCAAAAACAGAAGAAAATAGGCAACATGCACTGTTGCAACTTGTTAATAGGTTAGTTCTAGAAAAGATATAAAACACCTCAAAGAAAGATAAAGCAAAGCAAACTAGATACTAAACAAGCATGGAGCATCAAAAATTATAGATACGTTTCCGACGTATCAAGCACGTGCAGGCGGAGACTCCGGTCAGGGCAGAGACTCTGGGCAATGTCGGAGGATAGTCCGGTCCTAGGGTCGGTTGCTTCTTCCATCTCCTCTTCCAAGCCTCCGTCTTGTCGGGCTTGATTCTCCAGGCTTACTCCCTTGTCTCCATTTCTGTCGGTGTGTGAACCTATCATGGTTATAGGATGAGTATGAAGTAGTGAATAGGTTTTGACTCGCCAATGCCCATTGTTATGGTCTTGGGTTTTGGATAAGACGGGGACGCTAGAGATCACGAAATTGCTAACAAACAAGCAACGCGGGACATGAGATTTACCAGGTTCGGGGCCCTGGAGGGAAACCTTACTCTTGCTTCTATGTTCTTGATTGATGGTGAAACCGAAGGTTACAGGGGGTGCGTAGATGAGATCTGGAGGATGTGTATGCTAGGGTTGTGTATTGCCCTCCTTGCCGTGCCCTTCTACACTTTATATGGGGAGGCCAGGTCTCGAGGGTAGGCCGAGTCGGCTACATGTTAGGGGTTTTCCCTTTGAATTTCTATCTAAAGCTAGCCGTGTTCTTCAAGGAGTCGCCTCCTTCGTGGGCTTGGGCTACCCGAAATCCTCCTAGGCTTCTCCATCAAGGGTACATCGTTACACGGGATTCTGCTGGGCTAGCCTGGATAGGCTAATGTTAGGCACCCATATGGCATACCCATGTCAGTTATTAACTGTTGAGGTGACACTCCTATTCATCTTTCATTTCATAGTGCTACCGATGTTCCTTGATCTGTTACTGAGATCGCAGCACCTTCCTGTCTATTTGCAAGTGCATTATTGCATCACATCGCCGTCAAGTCTTGAACATGACTTCGCCAAGAACTTCCTGTTGCAAAGACCAACCTGATGTTGGAACAAGTCCGCAAGAGCGAGTGGTGATCCAAAGATCTCTATCACGGAAACCCAAGGCCTACTTCATGGACCCCTAGATCTCGATCCTGGAATCCGAAGACAGTTCCTGAACCTGAACTCCATCGAACCCAAGACCTTCGAACCAAAACATGTGACCCTTTTCGATACCCTATTTTGATAAATTCTATATATAACTTGTTGCACAGTAAATCATTAATTCTTACATAATATATCTTGTGGTTCGGGTTAAATAGTCAATTCACCTAATTTTAAATATGCCTTGTTAATTCAATATTTATATTGTGGGGTAGATAAACAACTTGAATACTATATTAATTGGCGGAACTCCAATTCCGCTTAATATTGCTAAGTTGCATCACACCATATTGCCATTTTATGCATCATATCATGGTCATGACGGATCTTTCGCCATAGTATTAAATATTACATCTGGTGTTTATTGCTAGTGTTTTACTTCTTCCCAGGTAGGTCGTTTAGTTGATGTGAGTTTCGACAAGTTCTTCGGATGTGTATCTTCTGCAATGTTTCCTAGGCGAGCACTCATTTTATGCTACCCATTTTTGTTTATGGCTTTACCTCCCTCTATTGCTATACGTGTTTCCTGCAACCTATATTTTCTTGGTCACTTCCTATTTCACATTGTTTGATAGATAGTTTTCCTTGAGAGTCATAGTTGCTTTCTCAGTCGCTTGTCCGAGTTGTTGAGTTCTAAAGTCATTGGTAAAGTTGCCACATGCTTTGTGTTGGCAATAATCATGGTTCCACTTACCACTTGTTGATTAAAATGTTGGGAGTAGATATAAGTAATAAATAGGCATTTGTGGCCAATAGTTGAGATTTGGTTTTTATCCCGCTAAATCGTGTCCACCTAGGATCCGAGTACTTGATATGTGTTCCTTGACTATCGCACTATTTACATGTGGGAGACTTTCTAGGATCCCCCTCGGTTTGACCTTGATTTGAATTTTGTTTAGGAGGACACAATTAGTTTGGGGCTTTATTACTATCATGTACTTATGCCATGCTTTACTAGTTTATTTATTACTATTGCTCGAGGAGCGTTTATGATCCAGTACTATTTTGGAAGTGTCAGGTTTATGATGTCTGGACAAGTCTAGTCATACTTTTGGGTTCTTAGTCTTTTACAACCATATACACAAACCTCCGGGTCTGTTTCGAGGCTCGGCCGACTTCGTCGTGGGTATCTTAGTGGGGTGGCTTCCTAAAACAACCTTTGGGTTCTCGGATTGCTTTGTCGTGAAATCTCATTGCCTTTTGCCTTCTTATGTTTTTTTGAGGTGATAATGTGTTTGTTGCTATTTGTGCACCCCTACAAAGTAAGTCTTTTTTAAAAACCATTTCCCCCGTTATGTACTACTTGGAGCATATTTTCTCGACCATAGACAACTTGAACTAAAGTAGCACTATATGTAGGGGTTCGTAGCATGGGAAAGAAAAAAATTCTACCGCATGAACACATACAAGCCAAGATCTATCTACTAGATTGTAGCAACGAGTCGATAGAGTACTTACCCTCAAAGATTCCAAAATGGTTAACGAGAGCGGATTTTCATGGGTGATGTAGTCGTTCACTTGCCGATCTCAAGATTGTGTAGACAATCCTTCCGGCGCCGCGTTTCGGCAGCGCTCCTGCAGTCGGTCACATGTTCGGTACTCGATGAATACCTTCCTATCCCTTGTTCCAGTAGGCAATGGAGGTTGTAGATCTCTCCTCGCGATTCCGGCAGCACGACGACGTGGTGTTGGAGTTTAGAGGGGAAATCCCGCAAGGCTTCGCCTAAGCTGGAGCGGGTATGGTGGATTAGAAGAGGGTCTCGACAATCTAGGTTTTAGAGGGCGCCGAGGAGAGGTGGTGGTCGGAGGCTAGGGAAAGGTCTTGCCCCAAGTCGGCGACTTGGGAGGAGATCCCCTAGGTGGCGGCAACTAGAGAGGGAGGCCGCCAAGCCAAGGGAGGAGATCCACTTGGAAACCAATGTTCCAGTTTGACTTTTTCAAACTGGCTTTTTGACTTTCAAAATAGAGTATGATTTCTCTCTTCCAAGTGTCCAGCCAAGTGATCTGGGACATGATGCAACCCTTCCGGATCGGTGGACCTTCTAGAACATTCCGGTGAAAACACCGAAACCATTCCCGAACTCCGGAATCAGACTTTCCTTATATGAATCTTATTCTCTGGACCATTCGAGATCTCCTCGTGATATCCCAGATCCCATCCGAGACTCCGAACTACATCCGGTCTCTTTACTCACTTTCCATATCTACTAAATAACATCGAATCCTTAAGTGTGTCTCCCTACGGTTCGTGAATTTTGCAGATATGATCGAGACTCTTCTCCGACCAATAACCAATAGAGGAATATGGAAATTCATATGGATCCTACATATTTCTATGATTACTTCATGATCGAATGAACCATTTACATACGATACAATTTCCCTTTGTCTCACGATATTTTACTTATCCGAGGTCTGATCGTCGGTATCTCTGCATACCTAGTTCAACCTCGTTACCGATAAGTACTTTACTCGTTCCTGTGATATGTGATCCCTTGTGAGCCGGTCACATGGTTTCAAGCTAATTGGATGACATTCCACCGAGAGGGCCTAGAGTATATCTATCCGTCATATGGATGGACAAATCCCACTCTTGATCCATGTGCCTCAACACATACTTTCCGAACACTCAATGCCACCTTTATAACCACCCAGTTACGAAGTGGTGTTTGATGTCATCAAAGCATCCTTACGATGATGGTGATTAACATGATCTCATGGTCGAAGGACTTAGGTTACTATGTATCTGAAAGCTTATAGCAAGCGAACTATTAAAATGACTTGTTCTTTATGCTATGCTTAACTATAGGAGTATGTCCATCACATCAGTCTCCTAATGATATGATCTTGTTGTTAATAACATCTCAATGTTCATGATCAGGAAACCATGATCATCTATTAACCAACAAGCTAATATTACAAAGAGGCTTTACTAGGGACTCTAACAAGTTTACAAATCACACAAGTATTAATGTTTCTGGTTAATATAATTATAGCATGAATGTAAACATTTATCATAAACACAAAGATATAGTAATAACTACTTTTATTATTGCCTCTTGGGCATATCTCCAACACTATAAAGTTCGCTGAACTTGACTAGTAAATACTGCAACAATAATGGAATGGTTAATAAAACTGCCAAGTGTGTCAATGCCTTTGGTATTGCTACCTAGGGGCTATGCGACAGTGGTAATGCTTTTGGCTGGGTTATGTTTGGTGTTAGTATCATCAAGTTGGTTTTGAATAGGGCTGTCTCATCTCTCTCTAATAAACGACATTTGTGTCGTGTCTCTATAGGTTGTTTTAGTGCATGCTTTGATGACGCTTTCCACCATACCCTTGTAGGCGAGAGTAGGAAAATTCTAAATCTCGCTAAGTACCTGCCTCAGTACTTACCCTCATTTGCCTTTTCTCCCTTGTGTTAGCAACCGTTGTCCCGACTTTAATAGCTAAGATATTGATGATGTTATCAAGGTTTCCTTTCCGGCTTGGCCTAGGCAGGGTTATGGACGCCATTGGTGACTGTTAATCCAATTTGTATTCTTATCTATACTTTGATGTTGTATCGCTTTCAACGTGATTTGGATCTTTATAATGTTTCTTGTGAGTTACACCGTGTACTATTGTGTAATGGTATTACTTTATTTCCACGCGCACATAAGTTTTTGGTGGGCGTATTTGAATCGTTTCTATGCGAGTTTGGCGGAAATCACAAAAATCTACACATGACCGATTCGAGGGTGTTATAAGATACAAGTTTATCCATGTTAAAATCTGACGACAATAGTCTGATCTATTCCTGCTATAAATCACTATAATGGTAATGAGTGCACAATTATAATGAGAATGGTCTGTTGCAGTAAGGGCTTCCATCGACCAGCTTATATAGGCGGCCTTACCTAGGGTTACATGGCAAGTATTAACTAGACAAGTTACAACGTGTCCTCCATCCACGCTAAATCTGCCCACATTCACACCCACCACGCATCGTGGCGCTAGGGCATAAATAGTGCCTCAGCGATAACTTTTCCGTCCATTCTCATCTTCACTGTTTCCCCTCGTCTTCCTCCTTGAGCACTCATAACGATCCAGATCATACCCTATAGAAAAGAGAAACCCTTCCAAAATCTTCCACAATCATGGCGATTTTTCCGATGTAGAATCCAAAGAGATTGTGCAGTTACCGCGATAGGTTGCATTTACTGCACTCATCTTACACACATGTCTTCCATCCACACTAAATCTGCCCACATTCACACCCACCACGCATCGTGCTGCAAGGGCATAAATAGTGCCTCACTGGTAACTTTTCCATCCATTCTCATCTCCATTGTTTCCCCTCGCCTTCCTCCTTGAGCACTCACAACGATCCAGATCATACCATATAGCAAAGAGAAACCCTTCTAATATCTTCCGCAGATCATATACTTTTAGAGATTTGCTAGTTCTCAGGCGCCTGAGAACTTCTTAGTTCTCAGTCACCTCTCTCGCCATTAGATTTACCTCGCGATTCGTGCAACATGAGACTTTCACATGAGTTGCAACTAGGTTGTAACTGGGATTTTAATGACTTGCAACTAGGTTGCAACTGAGAATTAGTATAAATTATATAAGTTGCAACTAGGTTGTAACTAGCACAAATAGTAGGATGATGTCAGCGACTTAGACATAAGAAGTTCTTAGGCGCCTGAGATCTAGGCACTCCCATACTTTTATAATATACTTATTTAATTATTATTGTTGTTGATATTTTCTTTAATATATGTGGTCAAAGTTATAGAACATTAACTTATTTACTAAGTTATATGCCACCTATTTGGGAACAAATGGAGTATAATGTGTTTTCAAATGGAGAAGAAAAGGTCGCCTATCTTTGGTCCTAAAGATAATACGATAAAGATAGTCCAAACTCGCTGTTCGCAGAAGCCTTGGATGGTTCATAGGAAACAGATTTGTCGTGACGAAGAAATTGATGAGCCCTCTGATTCATGATAAGTGTGGCCATAGAGTTACATGAATTTTACACACCCGCACGAGCAGATGATTATGACTGAAGTGATGGATCCATCTTCCTCTTTTCTCCCGGATAGCCAAACAATGCAATCAAAATCGTAAAGGTAATACCAACTGACATTGCATTTTTTGTGTACTCCACCAATTTTTCCTGTCGGTGTGAGCATTTTCCCATGTCGGTGTCGAGGACCTGCAGAAGCTCAAACATGAGTTGTATTCTTAAAATTTGGATATGGCTTTGGTTTCCTTTTAGGAAATTCAAGGATATGTTTGGTTATAGGGCTCCGGTTAAGTAAATAACACAAAATAAGTTTATTCTTAAACGTTGGAAATGAAACTACAATTTCTTTCATAGAAATTCAACAGCTTTGCACTTTGAATAAGTACGACGGTTACAGAGTAACAATTTTTTCAGAATGGGTTGCTAGAGAGATTAATATATGTGTGGTTTAAATCTCTCTCTATATATATGTGTGTGCCCTAGACCGATCAGTTTCAAAGCAAATTTGGACTCTGGCATCCTTTCCTTCCGTATATGAATCATCATAGTAGAGTATTTTTTTTAGTACAGGAGAAGATAGAAGAAAATGGTTGTGCCGGTAAAGTACCTTGGCGTTGCTACTTCGTCTGGGACCGGTGTTGGAGAAGGGAGAGACACGTGGGGAATAGACAGGCTTGCCGCTGTGAAATAGCCTCGGCAAGATGCTCTGTTGCACCTCCGTAACAGCCTGCGTTGGCTGCAACGCGCGGCCTCCAATACTCCTCGCCGCGTATCGAATCGCCGCTGCCGCCATGACTTGCTTCGCTCAATCTCGTCGGATCCTAGAGCGCGCCTTGCGTGTGTGTGTTTACCTGTGGACAAAGAGGCAGGCAAGGCTTGGCCTAATATACATGGGCGATCGGTGGTGTTGAGAGTCCTTGGAGACTGCGCCTTCGTCTCCGTCACCGACACCAAACTAATTAGAGAGAGAGACTGAGGCGGGTGCTGCCAGGGTTAGGCCATCTCCAACGGCCTGAAATACGTTTAGACCGCCGCGGACAACCGGACGATCAAAATCACAACCCAACTACGCAACCCAAACGGACCATCCCAGATCACCCATTAAATGGGAACGGGTAGCCATGGTACCGCCTACCCAAACCTGCTTAAGTTGCTAAGTAGAGGCCCATGGATGAATTGTGGCGAATACTCACGGCACTGCCCCTACCGCGGCCATGCCACCATGCCTTTGCATCGGACTCTTTGCCCCTCGACTCCTCCCCTCCGCATTGGGTGCTATGGATGGAGAATCCCTCCCCCTCCCTCACCTTGTAAATGGGAACGGGTATCCATGACGCCGCCTATCCAAACCCACTTAAATTGCCAAGTGGACACCCATGGGTAGGTATTGAATTGTGACAGATACTCATGGCACTACCGCTACCACCGTCATGCCGCCACCAAACCTGGCCAACGGGCCGGCCCAGGCATGACACGTCCTAAACGGCCTGGCCTAGCACGACCCGCCGTGGCCCGTCTAGATCACGTGTCGTGACGGGCCGGCATGGGGGCCTGGCCTCGAGGCCCGGGCATGTCACGGAGACCTAACGGGCCGACCCGTGGCACGTCAGACAGGCGGCCTGTTAGTGTTTTTAGCTTGCCTGTATAATTAAATCTTCAATATACTGTTGAATCTGTATTATATTAGCTAGTCTCAGGTGGTTTGGTGGTCAAGGGGAGCGCGGGGTAGCAGGAGGTCCCTAGTTTGACTCCCCACTACCTCCTTTCTGCATCTATATTTTGAAAATTCCAAAGACAAATGCTTAACGGGTTGTGTCGGGCCGGCCCGTGTGCCTGAGACCGTGGCATGGGCACGGCCCCGACGTTTGACGGGCCCGGCACGCCACGCGCCGGGCTGGTGCCGAGATTATTTCGCGGGCCCATGTGCCGGCATCCTAAAGGATGGCCGTTGGCCAGGTTTGGCCGCCACGCCTTCGGATCGAACTCTTGGCCCCTCGACTCCTCCCCTCTGCATTGGGCGCCATGGATGGAGAATCCCTCCCTCCCGAGATGCATACGTGTCCGACGAGGTTCTTGGGTTTCCGCACGAGGCCGGCGAGGTCTATGGGGAGCTGCAACCGCATACATCCAAATGAGCTCCACAGAGACGTCATGGCACCGATTGGCGAAAAGAAAAGCCGCAAGCAAGGTAATCAATGTGGCTTTTCATCCTCCTGGACCTACTCCTCATGGATCTTGTACTAAAATTTCAGTCTTATGTCCTGAAATTTGTTGATTTCTATGTGTAGATCTTGTATCCTAGGAACGTGTTCTTCTTTGGCAGTACCAAAAAAGACGGTGCTACAAAAAATCAGTCTATGTAAATCAAGAGGGCAGATACTGCACCACCTCAGTCTGTATATACAAAGAAACTTTCTATTACATGCCTAACTTTGACTAATAGTTTCACTAGCAAATATCTGCAGATTGTTTCATACAGGAAGTGGTTATTTCAAAATGCATCATCTATAAATTCTAATTGATTTAAATGTTCAAGTTTAAATTAGCTCCTCGTGTTATTTGCCAACCATGTATCTGAAGCTTGCACAAAACGAACACAATGATCAAACTGAACACATTAATCTGACTGTGGGCTTGAGATCATCACATTTTTTTTGGAATCATATGTTTTAGGGTGGCATATCATTCTTGTTATTGCTCTCGTGGATGATTACTTGATTTTAATTTTTCAGATTCAGCTGGGTTGATATTGGTTGAGGAGCATAATGGATGATGTCTATATTATACCGGTTTAAATTAAAAGTTGTGATGGGCATAGGGGCGGACCCAAGAAGGGCTTAGTGGGGGCCAAGGCCTCCACTCAAATTTCTGATTTGCAATAAAATCTTCGCATTTTTATAAAAAAAGTTTTTAAATTATTTGAATTTACTAATAAGATGCCTTCACTCATATGTTTGGCCCCACTGGGACTTTCTGCTGGGTCCGCCACTGGATGGGCACTCTTTTATGTAGCATGCAGTTCTAGACTTTCTATGTATTAATATTGATCTTGATGTTTGTAATATTTCTTCAACTAATTTTAGTGTATTATGATCTAGTAGGTGTATCTTGATGTTTTATATGTACTACCTCGTTCCTTCCTAAATTAGTTGTCTCAACTTTGTCTAGATTCGTATGAATTTAGACGCATTGTGTGTATAGGTGCATGCGAGTCTAGACAAAGTTAAGACAACTAATTTAGAGCATAAGAAACTGATAGTACCCCTCCGTCTTAAAATAGATATCATAAATTTGTGGAGATTTGATCTACCTACACTATTTAGTCTAGATACGTCTAATTTTTTTTAAATGACATCTATTTTGGACGGATGGAGTGGTTATTATTTGCTATCTACATTGTGTGACTAGATTTTTTTTGGAAAGGATCATATATTAATATCAAAAGATACAAATTACACCCAGCCTCTGCAACAACGCATTGCCTTAGCGGCCATACGGATGCACACAACCAAAAAGGAATTATAAAAAAGAAAAGTCCGGCTATAGTTTCTCATTCATTGAAACAACAGTACTACCACCACCAAGATAGCATCAGAAGTCCATCTTCTCCAAAAATAACGCCTCCAAGAAGAAAATAGTACACAAACACCGTCATCGCCCGATCAAAGATCTAGATTTTTACCCTGAAGAAAGTCCACGCTCTCAAAACAATACCTTTAACAAGGTCATTGCCAGGCACAACCAATTAAGGCCAGACCCTGGGTTTTCACCCTGAAAGATAGGACCATGAACTTCTCCTATAGTGTCGCCCCCGCTTGCATACCACTGCTCCAAGTAATGAGTCACCAAGCCAATTCCTCATCACCACCTAGACTCGAACCACCATTGTCAGTCCTCAGATCTCAGCCTTCATGACATTATCCGTCGGCTCCATGGGACGAGAACATGCCCCATGATATTAACAGCCAACAGAGCTTCGAAGTTCTCCCTCTGAAATCAAACGTCCAGAGTAAAAACATGGGTGTGCACGACCGAATCCCACCCGATCCAGCGATCTCTCGGCATATGCTCACTGTGGAGTTCGTCGGCGGAGCCTTCCGGAACACGACGCTTCTGCCAGATCGATGACGCCATGCAACTGACAGATCTTCACCTAGGCGACGAGTAGGAACCCTAGGACCACCACCTTTTATTCAAGCCGATCATGTGGAGAAGACAACATACCAGAAAGCCGTTGCAGAACTTCACCGGCGTATCCACAAAAAATCCTGGCCTAGATCTGAGGTCGAACTCACGATCAGCGCTTCGACCCGATCCCCTCGCCCTCCACGTGCTCACTCAGGGAACCATCCGTCTGGCAACCGGCACCCCGAGTCCCACCGCGGCGCCACGAGGACATCGGGTCTAGGAGGAACCCTGGACCCACGGCCACAACACCATCACCCGCAACCGCCTAGGAAGGAGAGTCTGGCTGCAGCTGCCGCCTGGCCAAAAAGTGTCGTCCTAACCACCGTCGGGGCCTCCTTGAAACGGCGCAGCCCCAGCAACCCCATTGAAGAAGCCAACCGCAGTCGCCAATCCTAGCACCTTAGGTACAAGGGGTCCGCCGCCACCGCGACTAACACCGACGACCGCGGCGGAGGGAGGCGATCTGGAGGAAGGGGGAGGTTGGCGGCGCCGAGATATGGGGTCCCTCCGGTGGCGGATGGGGTCGCCACGGGAGGGTTACGCACGGGAGGGTCGGCTGTGTGACTTGATAAGTAAGTCTTTTGTATACTGTTGTGTGACTACTAACTACATAAGTGGATTTACTCATATCACTGTGTGATTTGTGTACCAAGATTACATAAGTAGGCAGAGTCGGGTGCCACTTAATCGTACAATATTAAACGTGCAGCTAGCAGTGTCCCGCATAGGAGAGCAGACATAGTTGGTCAGCTAATGGACACCCATGGGCGTGCCCATTTATAGGCCTGATTCCAGCCTAATGCAAATGGGGCCTAAATTTAGACCAGGTTTATGTCTAGTTAAACTGCTGACAGACATCAGGCGTGTCCTCCTCGGTCCATCTTCGTGCACCAATAACGGAGATGGAATACCTTCTTTTTGAAGACCAGATTAGTTGGGTGAAAGTAATCATTGTAAAGACGCATGTTGCCAACTTATCGGTTGTGTTCATGGTTGGCTTCGTGCCGCTTCGCGCCACTTCGCCGAGCCACTTCTACATGGCAGCAGGAGGTATGGAAAACCTTTTCTTTGAAGACCAGATTTGATGCAACCCGACCTACGGTCGTTACTACATCACGGTCTTCAACTTACGCCAAGTCGTCATGGAGTCCTGATGACCCACAAGTATAGGGGGTGTATCGTAGTACTTTCGATAAATAGGAGTGTCGATCCCAACGAGGAGCAAAAGGTGTTGACTAGTGGTATGGAGCAGGAAATCTCTGTAAATACTTAGCAAACAGATTTTTAGGATTTTTATGATAAAGCAAAGAAACAAGGTGCAAGTAATAAAGACAACGAACAACTGCAGCAAGTGGCCCAATCCTTTCTTAGAAAAGGACAAGCTAGTGGAAATACTTATAAGGACCAAACGTTCTCGAGGACACATGAGAATTTTGTCAAGTGCGTTCGCTTTAAATAGCTGAGTACTCTTCTCTGGTGTTGTAAGTGTTGTATGGGTGAACCTGTGCTAATGTACCGACCTTACTTGGACTAATACATACTTGTGATTAAACCCCCTGCAAGCATCCACAACTACATGGAAGTAATTAAGATATAAACCTAACCACAACCTTAAACTCTGAGATCCTACACTCCCTTGTGCAAAGGTGTCGTAACGGGGGTTTAGGTTTCTGTCACTCCGGCAACCCCACAATTAGTAGCCAAATACACAATGCATTCCACTAGGCCCATAAATGGTTAAGTATCATGTAGTCGACGTTCACATGACACCACTAGAAGAATAGCACCACAACTTAAATACTAAACCATTGAATAATAACTCAACACAAATCCACTACTAACAACATGACTTCTCCCATGTCCTCAAGAACTAAACGAACTACTCATGAGACATCATATGGATGAAGATCAAAGATGATATGGTGATGAATAAAAATCTGAACATAAACAATAATCCAATGGTTCCACTCACAAGCATCAACTACAATAGTAATTAACCCCGGGAAAGTTTCCCATAAGAACTAATGCAAGATCCAACACAATTGTTACATCGGGATGGAGTGGTGATGATGGTGCTGGTGGAGATGATGGTATGGATGATGATGATGATTTTGATGAAGCCTAGATTGATGACGGTGTTGATGGCCACGATCTCCCCTCTCCGGGAAGGAATTTCCCCGGCAGAAATCTGTCTGCCGGAGAGATCTTTCTCTCTCGGTGTTTTCCACCCCGCAGAGGCGGCGGAAATGTTTCTATGGTTGCTCCCCTGGTATTAGGGTTCCGTGGGGAATATATAGGCAACAGGGCAGAGTCGGGAACCGGCCAGGTGGACCACACCTGCCCTAGGCGCGGGGCAAGGTGGGCCCACGCCTAGCGGGTGTGGGCCTCGTGGCCTGCCACGCCTCCTTCGCCTCTTCCTCCGTCTTCGGGAAAATATAATTTTCCAATATTTTTCTAGTATTTTCTGATCTTCGAAATTGCATCAAAACACCTCTTTTCCATCGTAAACCCGACTCGCATGATCCATCCTCCAAGAATCATCCAACATGCAAAAACACAGGAAAAAACATAAGTAATACCTCATAATAAGACATATATCAATGAATAGAGGCAAATTATGATATAGAATGGTGATGCAAATTGACGATCAACTCCCCAAGATTAGACCTTCGCTTGTCCCAAGCGAAATCGAGCTCAAGAACATGTCCACATGTTTATGGAGTGAAGTGTTGATAAAATAATACCTTTCAAGAAGCATCACACTTACCATTACACAACTCATAGAAGAAAGTAACTCAGCATATAACTTAGCTTGCAACAAGTAGATGAGTCACAATAGAGATGCATAAAGATAAATCATAATTGGAATTGGCAAACTTTGTTCTTGGTCAGAGAACAGCTGGCAAACATTTCACATAAAGCTTTTTGAAGAAGTTTTAAAACAGGAATACTCTGTGCTCAAAAAGGTTTTTCAATGAAGGCTTTCAAAGTAATACTCAATAGATAAGAGTCTTGTGCAAACAAAGAAGATATAGAACATGATTGAATAAATCACCATATGAATGCTTGAAACACAATAACTCAAATTCTTGCTGGATATAGAGAGAAATTAGGTTTACTAACTCAACTTAGAAATTAGGAGAAAGGTCCCTTCATAGAGGGAAGCAGCGATTTCAAGTCATAAAGAGCTTCCAAAATATTATGGTACTTACTAGCTTTGAGCCCTCATTGCCCCTATCATAGGCATATTGAGATGATTAAGGTTAAACTGCACAAAGATGGAGTATATGCTTGACGAAATATAAGTTGGCAATATCATGTCCCTTGAGTACGAGGGACGCTCCTCATGCTACTAAAATTTGGTCACCGGTATCATAAAGAACCGCCAACGGGGTACCCCTTGCACATGGTACAGGAGCTATCCCATAACCAAAATGACAAGGCAAGCAGACAATGAGCATCTCAACGATCTTTTTATTTACTATGTGCATAGCTTTTTATTGAGTATGCTTCACAGAATGCTCATTATGGTGATGCTGCGAGTTTCCACCATGATTAGGCATAGCTTAGGCTAGCGGCCCGGGCGTTTCTCTAACACACATACATCACTCCCTGGACTTACAAGTTCCCTCTTTATTTAACATCGTCGACATCCACAAACAAAAGAGCATGATATCAAATGTGTACTATGTACATGTGCAATGTTGAAAGCGTTCCCCATGACAGCACGGTTCTGCTAATCCCAACATATAGATGCAAGCATATACAACTTCGATGACACAATGGTTCAAGTCTATTAGGGGCAAGAAAATAAGGTGTGCCATCAAGTTCGTGAGAGATTTACTAACTAGTTTTCACATAACAAAATACTTTTTAATTCAAAAGGTAGATGAAGCTTGAGAATTTGCTTGGAATAGCAATAATGCTAATAGGTAGATATGGTGGACACAAATGTCAAAGGCTTTGGTTCAAATGATTTGGAAGAATGGGAAGTATGCCTTCTCAAAACAGGTTTTTGGCTAGCAAGGTTGGGTAGCAAGCAAATGAGTTGAAAGAAATAAGCAAACATACAAGTGATAAAGCCAAACATGCAATCTTACTTGAAGACACAAAATATCTTAAATAAAGAATACTAAGCTTATGGGCCAACAAGAAAGAAAATAAATGATACAAAATACCTGTAAGATTTTTCTGTTTTTCTTTCAAACCTCAAAAAGTGTTGCTACTGACCAAAGCTCGGTTTTCCAAAACCAATTCAGATCTACTTGATGCTCCCAAAGTAATGCCAATACCGATCAACAAGATCCATCATATAATAGAGATTGGAAACTAAAATAAGAAGTGCAAAAAGTAAGAGATGAAGCTTCTCATTAATAATCCATAAAGGCACTCACACTAAGGGGTACACAGATAATCAACTAAAGGAGAGTTACTTCCACATGCAAACCAAAATATAAGATAAATTTTCTACCAAACATATGAATCCACTAAAAAGGTAAAAGATGAAAGATAATGATGGTGATACCACGGTACTCCCCCCAAGCTTGGAACAAGCCAAGGGGATGCCAAACCCGATGACGAATTACTCCTTCGGTGGTGGTGGTGTTCTCTTGATAAGCTCTTCAATAGTTTCTTCCAATCCTCAATCTCAAAGGTCAGAGTACGAATCAACTATGAATTTTGCTCAATGCGGTTCATGATCATGTCGGGCCGAGAATTCCAGTCCTTACTATTCTTTCCCCACTCTTCCTTCTTAGTATGCTCCTCCCCTGCATGGTTAGAACGAGGCATATCCCACATCGAGGGCAAGTTCCCTTTGGGCACATGTTGATATTGATGCTCATGTATAAGAGTATGGAAGGGTCTCTTGGTGCGTGGAGGAGATGACCGTGGATTGTAGATAAGACGCGGAGGTTTCCCTCCTGTAGACATCCGTGCTGTCCTCCTAAGCTTGGTAGGTTTTGCCACCACTCCAATGCTTGCGACGATAGTGCGGGTGTCCGGTTGCTTGTCCTCCTCCATGTCTTCTTCATCCCCTACCAAAATCTCCTCCTCCTTGGGATTTTGAGGATCATCTTCCTCGGGCTTCTTTCCTTTGTCGTTGGCAGAGACCATGGTGCTCTAAACTTGAGAAGATTTCCTGACAGAAACATATCAAAACGAAAACATGATGAGAACATGATGCACGAACCTCGGGGGATCCGGGGGGTTATATACTACAAAGTTTCAACGCATAAGGAAAGTATCGACAAAAAACGGCGGAGATTTGAGCTCGGGTGGTCTCACCTCCTCCAGGCGCGCCACTGGGGCGCACTGGGTGGGTTTGGCCACCCCGACCTCCGGTTCCTCCTCTGTTCCGTCTCATAACTTCCCTTATGTATTAAAAACATCAAAAATATAAAAATATTGGGGTTTCACGAACCTTCTGTTTTCACCAATTTTACCTATTCAAAGACGAACTCGCACTCCTTTCTCCTTCTCCTGGAAATTCCTTTTCTCACAAGGCAATACACAAACTTCAATGGAAACATTAGTGTAAGCAAAAACAATTAACCTTTAGGTGCACACTTCAACTGAAATCCATCAAAACAAAGGCTTCTCTAAGAGGCAAATGCAAATGATAGCAAAAATCTGTCAAAACAGACCAGCAGGTAAAGATTGATTTTTTTTCGAAAACCTTATGTTGCTCAAATAAAGAAGTGCAGAGCTAATGAAAGTTGGGTAACAACTTGGAGAACAAGCCCAGAAAAATACAGCTCCATCCGACGTACTGAGCTCCCTCACGAATATTTATAATGAAGCACAAAAATCTGTCCCAGGACAGCCACTTTTCACAACTCCCCCGCTTCTCAAAAGTAGTTGAACTTGACACAAAAACCAAAACAAAAAGGATAAGGAGCGGTTATTACTGAGGTAATAACTTCCAAGACTCAACCAAACTCTTGGGTTATGTCCCAACAAGTACTTTTCTTTAATGCCTTTAAGTTAGGCTTGAAAGTTTCAAGGATGCTCACAAAGGAGATATATTTTAAGTGAAAGAGAGCATCAAGAAGCAAATAACAAACACATTTGAGTCTAACCCACTTCCTATGCATGGGAGTATCATGATAAAACGAATTGTTGAAACAAAAAGCCACTAGCATAGGAAGACAAAACAAATGCAACTTCAAAGCTTTCAACATAAAACGGGGAAACTTAACATTATTAAGATGCATAAAACCATGTTTCCCTCTCTCATAATAACTTTCAGTAGCACTTTGAATAAAGTTGACAGTATAACTATAATTAGAAACAACTCTATTATCAGAATGAGCATACTTACAGTCACCAAAAAGATGTCCAAGGTCATAAACCGGATCAATAGAAGCAAGTTGTTCCATCCTGAAATCTTCATTAGGCAAGCTAATTTCACAAGGAGCATTAGAAAATTTGGAAAAGTTAAACTCATAAGAATCTCCATCAAACTTAGTTAAAACTTTCTCCTTTTTACAATCTATGATAGCTCCACAAGTGTTCAAGAAAGGTCTACCAAAAATGATAGGGCAAGTTTTGCTAGCTGCTGAATTAAGCACTAGAAAATCAGCAGGATACTTAATCTTACCACAGAGAACCTCCACATCTCTTACAATACCAATGGGGCAAATGGTTTCCTTATTAGCAAGGTGAATAACCACATCAACGTCCTCAAGCTCACAAGGACCAATTTCATGCATAATTTCCCTGTAAAGCTCATAAGGAATAGCACTAGAACTAGCACCAATATCACATAAACCATAATAGCAATGATCACCAATTTTAACAGAAAGCATAGGAACACTAGCTTTTCTAGCCTTACTAGGATGAGAGACAATATTAGAAGCGTCTTCACAGAAGATAATGTGCTCATCCTCTATATTTCTAGTGACAAGATCTTTCACAATAGCTATCACAGGTTCAATATTCAATTGCTCATCAGTCTTCATAATTTTCTTTGCACTTTTGCTATTTGCACTAATCATCATAGAATACTCCTTTACCTTAGCTGGGAAAGGTATTTTATCAACATAAGGTTCAGGCACAATATGATTAGTAGTACAAACTTTAGTGCTTCTAATAGGAACATGACTAACAACATCTTTATAAGGTGCATGGTACTTATTCCACTTCTTTTTGTGAATTTCTATATAAGAGGCAAAGGCCTTAAAACAGTTGGCAATACTTTGGGAATCAAGACCAAACTCATTGCTAATATCACGGAAGTCATTAGTTCCCATAAAAGATTTTATGCATTCATAATCATAGTTTATACCTGACTTTCTTCCTTTGTCATTCTTCCAAGCTTCATTGTTTTCTTGAATACAGTCTAGGAGATCCCATTTAGCTTCTTCCTTCATACGTGTGAATGATCCAGCACAAGAAGCATCTAGTAAATCTTTATCATGAAGAGAAAGCCTAGCATAAAAGTTACCGATAATAATATTGTTAGGGAGTTCATGAATAGGACATTTAAGCATTAGTAACTTCAATCTCCCCCAAGCTTGAGTTGTAATCTCTCCATCATGAGGCCAAAAGTTATATATCAGATTTCTATCCTTATGAATCTCACTGGGAGGATGGAATTTAGAATAAAAGAGAGAAGCCATTTCCTCCCATTCCATGGATTGTCCATTCTTCTGCAGCTTATACCATTCTTCAGCTCTCCCTTTGCGGTGACCCAGCATACCACTGCATGTGTAGTACACTATAGTCATTGACATGACATCCACAGAACACTGTTCCATAAATATCACATCCCTCACAGTGGTAGAATAGAAACATTGTGGGTCCATATTACAAACATACACACATTATTATTATTACAATACCAGAAGTTCATGACTTCAAAAGATTCAACTTACATGATCATGACACAATACCAGAAGTTCACCTTCGGGCCCATATGTCTACATGATCCTTCGGGGCTGGCTCACCTCCGTTAAGACCTCTTCTGGGCAGGCTAAAACCCTGATGAGTTCCCGAAGACTCTATGAGCTGGTGATGCCCAGGTAAGTACCTTATAGGTCCGGCTAAACCCCCGGCAACCACTCATAGATAATCTAGACATCAAAACCATGGGGCCTAAGGGTGCCCACCCATATGTTGGATCCACACAAGGAATCACAACGTCACGTTAAAATAGTCTTGCCTCCATACGAAAGGAAAAGGATACAACTGACTTCTCTATCCCATTCCAAATCTCATGGTTAACGCGTTATATATGGCGCTAGAATCACTGATGTCATGGGTTGTTAAGTTCCTAGTTGATATTCATTGTTGCAAATAGAAACCTAAGTTTTATTGCTCCATTATATCATCACTTAGGATGATATCAACAATTTTTTTACTTGATAAAATAATAGTTTCTTTTCTTGAAAAATAGATGATAACACACAATTTGCAAATACTTTGATAAAGACTCTTCAAAGGACATGAGCAAGTGATGAACTTGCCTTGTGATTGCAAGGTAGTGAAGTCGGATGCTTGCACTGGACCTTGAGCTTCTATGTCTACAAAACATCATTGTTGCCCGATAAGGACAATATTTAAAGAGGCAAAATGAATATGCATAGTAATGTAATGCATTATTTATCATTTATTTTCTTTGTGTGTTTTACCCATTATTTTAGTTCCAAGAATTCCTTTAAGTAATAAAAGATTTCATTTTAACGAATAATCTTTAATATTTATTGAATATCATATTTACCATTTTATAAGGTAATAATTTATTTATAGAATTAAAATTTAATATAAACTCTTATATTTATTTATTTTATAATTATTTTAAAAATTAACATTTAAATAAAAGAATTTCTGTTTATAACTCTAAATATTTATTTAGTATTTTTCTAAAATACTACAATAATAATATATAATAAAAGTGATTTTTATTTATTTGTATCCTCTTTCTTTAATTTTATAAAATTCCATGAGGAATACATACATTATAAAATTCTTGACTAAAAATAATATATATATAAAATATTTCTTAATTTAATTAAATAGGTTGGATTATTATGAATCCAGAAATATTTTATTTACAATTTTAGATTTCTATTTTATTTTCTAGAATTTTATTTAATTCTAGGGGTATTTTGGTCTTTTATTAATTATTAAAACTTCTTTTGAAGTTTTGGGCTAGTCCTTTTGGGCTTATTGGGCCCATCTGGCCCAAGGGATTTGACCAAAAGGTCACCCCGAAGGGATCTGACCATATTGGTCCATTCCCTCTCTCTCTCTCTCTCTCTCTCTCGACCTCACCTCCTCTCCTCCTCGACCTTGTGGTTGTTGACGTCGCCGCCGTGGTCCTCCCTGGCCACTACCATGGTGCAGGGCTAGGCCAGGCCAGGCCAGCCCTGTTCCCGAGCCCTAGGGTTTGGGGATGGTGCTGCTACCGCCACCGCCGATCCACCCGTGGTGAGATGCAGTGCTTGTGAGCTGTTGTGGCTGCCACCGTGGCTGGTACGGGTTGCAGCGCCCTCTCGGGTGCTCCCGTGCCGCCACGAGCTCGCCGGCCTCTCTGCTTCCTCTTCAATTCTTCAGCGAGAACCACCAGTGAGTTGAGCTCTCTGTGATCTCCCATGCCTTTGGCTACCTCGAGTACCTCTGTGTGTATCTAGTGGCTAATCTACATTTAGGGTTTGCACTGATTCTAGGGTTCATCCATGGTTCTAGGGTTCATCCTTGTGTGCTTGTAAAATGATGCTATGATCTGGTAGTGATGCTTAATGAAGATTGTGTTCTTTGCACCTTAGTGCTTGTTGTCATCCATTGATTATGTGATGCTGTGGTTGATCTGATGCTAGTGGTTCATAGTGTTGCCTCTGATTAGTAGCATGGTTGCTTAGTGTGTTTATCTTCTGTCAGTATCTTGATACTAACAGTAACACTGTCAGTGATGATTTACTGCATCAGTGATTGTTGGCTTGTATATTTATCAGTAACTGATTTTAATCATTAGAGGCTAATGATATTTTGAAGATAAAAGGATATATTGAATGATCTATGAGTATAACCTTAGGGAAATGATAAATATTGGCATGCTGGTTTATTCAGGAAAGCTAGAATATCTGTTTGGCTTAGTTGTAGGATCAGTTCTTGTGAAACCATCTTAAAATGGCACACAAGTTGATCTTGCTGCTGGTCTTACTTATGGTTAGTACTTGAGACTTGATAGATGCTTAATAATAAGTTGAAAGCTCCACTTAATGTTTATGCCTATGATGTTGGTCTAAGGCTCTAGTAACTAGATTCCTATATTGCTATCACTTTCAAAATTGGCTAAGGCATCATAGTTGCTTACTGGATCTTGGATCCTAGTTGGTTTAGTTGATTTGTTTATAGCTTATGAGATCTGAGGTGCTTCTCTTCCTTGGAGAGGTGCCCAGATTTTATAAGAACAAATGATGAAACATATAAGTTTCCTTTGGTATCACCAAATCTATGAGGCTGGTCTGAGATTTTGGTGTGTATGGTAGAGTTTGGTTCTGACCTTATATTTGAAACCTCTAGGATAGGTTAACCCCATTTGGGTGATCACTGAGAGGTTGTATTATGAAACAACACATATTTTCTATTTGAATAAGATGAACATATCATGTGGATGCTTATGATACTCACCAAAAAAGTTGATGATTACGGTGGCTTGATGTGCTGGTGGTGTTGCTGGCCTGATCCAGTCCTTCACCTCCTGATGTTGTTCCTGTTTCCCCTGGTTTCCGTGTTTGGCCTTCATCAATCCTGCTCCTCCTAGCTCTTGTGAGCTTGGCCTTGCTATCCACCTAATTCCCCCCCTCCTTATGTCACCATCTGGTGATGCTTGGATTGATCTGGTATGAGGTTTTGGTGGCTGGTTTGCTTGGCTTTTGCTAAGCTGGTTGTTCTTGTGTGGTGTGAGAAATGCAGAGATGCACTAGTGCTTGCCCACGGCTGTGCTTGGTCCTTTTACTTGTTTGAGAAGCTGTGGCTGTGTCGACAGCACACCCATGCAGTTTGGTGATTGAGCTACTTGTGTGTCTGCTGCATGGTTGTGGATAAGCTCAATGAGGTGTTCTACCTTTTTATCTTGTTACTATTAACCTGCCTGGTGAAACTTGACCCTTTACTTGTTGTGATCATTTGACTTATGGCTTATTGATTATGAAAGATTGAATTCTTTCATATTGGTGAAACTTGCCCCTAAAAGATTTACTCAATGATGTAAAGTTGAGCAGTGCAACTCACTGCTCTCTACTAAGAGTAAAATTAATAACTTAACTTTCATTTTCCTTTTTTTTATTCTTTGTTTTGCAGGTACAAGATTTGAAGATTCAAGATTAGTATAGGTTTACTTTTAGATGGCTGAATTCTTTTGTAAATTTCATTTCATTCTTTTGTAAGAAATGTGTAATAGCTTAAATATATATATTTTTTTCTCTTTTTGTAATTTCCTGTCTGTAAAGATTCTTGATTGTCTCAATGAGTTACTCTACGTAAATTATTCATAGAATAAAGATAAGAAATAAAGTATTCCTTTCTTATTGGACTTCTTATATAGAGTTTCTATTTCTATAAATTATTTCTTGATTGAATAATATTACTAAATCATTTTAGAATTCATTTTAAATATCAATTCCCAACTTTAAAATACAAACTCAAATTTCAAGTTTGAATTCTAATTCCTTTTCCCCAAAACACACTAATTCATAAAGATCATGTCAAAATTCATAACGATCACTCTCCAAAGATATTCCTACACTTAGAGAGTGAAATAAATTCTTATCACTTTAATTCTTTATTTGGCAAAAAATTTACCCACATTTTGCCGATGAATGCATGCATATGCACAATTTCCTAAATCTACCCTTCGCTAGTTCCTAAATGCTGGGATGTTACAGACTTCCCCCCTTAAATTAAACTTCGTCCCGAAGTTTGCTGAAGTGTACGTGAATATTTCTGGATAGGCTTTTCTTAAGTCATCCTCTTTCTCCCGTGTGGCTTCTCTTTCGAGGTGGTGTTCCCACAGTACCTTACAATACTTGATTGCCCTATTTCTTAATCTTTTCTAGTTCTCTTCCAGAATTTTATAGGGTCTCTCAACATAAGTCAGTTCTGCTTGTAATTCTATCTCTTGATGTGTGATTGCATCATCAGGAACTTTAAGACATTTCTGAAGTTGTGACACATGGAAAACATTATGAACTTGAGCCAATCTTGATGGTAGCTCTAAAGCATAAGCTATTGTCCTATTCTGACTCAGTACTTTGAATGGTCCTATATATCTTGGACTCAATTTTCCTTTAACTCCGAACCTCTTAACTCCTTTCATTGGGCTTACTTTGAGATATACCATGTATCCTACTTCAGGATGCCATGATCTTTGACTTAAATCAGCATAACTTTTCTATCTACTTTGGGCGATTTTTAACCTATCCTTGATTATATCAATGATATCTTGCCTTTCTTGGATATAGTCTAGCACAAATTCTTTGCTACTCCTTGGCTCATACCAACATATTGGTGATCTGCATTTCCTTCCATAAAGTACTTGATATGGAGCTGCCTTTAGACTACTCTGATAGCTGTTATTGTAGGAAAATTCTACCAACGGTAGATGATCTTCCCACGAACCTCCAAAATCTAATGCACAAGCCCTAAGCATGTCTTCCAGTATTTGATTGGTTCTTTCAGTTTGACCCCCAGTTTCTAGATGATAGGCTGTGCTAAAATCTAACTTTGAACCAACTGCTTCAAGTAATTGCTTCCAAAATTCCGAAGTAAACACTAAGCCTCTATCAGTTACGATCTTTTTGGGCACTCCGTGCTTACTTACTATCTCCTTGATGTAGACTTCTACTAACTTCTCGGCATTATCCTTCTGATTCACCGGAATAAAGTGTGCACTTTTAGTGAGTCTAACAACAATCACCCATATCATATCCTTCCGTTTAGGTGTCATAGGTAATCCTGTGATGAAGTCCATACCAATTTCCTCCCATTTCCACTCGGGACTTTGATGTTCAGCTTTTACCCTTTGGCAAGTATGGCATTCTGACACATATTTTGCAATGTCTCTCTTCATGTTATTCCACCAGAATTATTCTTTCAAATCCATGTTGTAAGATCCCTCCTTTATAAAGGAAAAGGATCCCTGTGATTGCAATGCTAGTCCCTGGATCAATAGCTAGCATCCACAGTTAAGATGTAATATCAAGAAACAAAGGTCATAATACAACTTTATAACCAGGAATAAAATAATTTATTACATCTTACATAGCTCATTTGGTTATCTCAATTACAAAGCAGCAGAATATTCAAAAGCATGGGTTCCTTCATCTTCAAAGTGCCACAGGCAAACATGTTGGTTGTATACTTGTAATCCTAATCATTAAACTTCACTAATATCAAACAAACCTGCAACATAATAAGTTACAGCCATAAGGGTCAATACATTTGAATTGTATTGGCAAGTGATTCTATGGTAGTATAGTGGAGTCTATCATCTATATGCATTTGGCTAAGTGGAGCTTAGGCTTGCTTTGCTCAAAATATATTTTCCTTATCATTTGAAAACTCTAAGTTTTTGCTTGACAAAATCTTTCCCAAGGCATCTCCCAATAGAAATTGGTGATCCTTTAACCCTTGTTCAACCACAAGATTTTAACTTAGAAATTGGGATGAGGAGATTCTTAATAGCTTCCATGTTTTGATGCACAAATTGTCCTTTGCCAGGGACATGGCTAAGTACTTAGATTTTTCACTCTGCAGAGGTTGTGCACTTTCCCCACAAGACTTGGTTTCACCAAGACAAGATCTTTTAGAAGCCTTCCCTTAGACCAAAATGGACGTGCTCCAACCTATCATTCCCCTACCACCAACTGTCCATTTGGCTAAGTTATTGCAACCTATATGATCCAGGCAGAGCCCATAATGCCAAGTGGCTGCACTTGAAGCTTCTCAACATTTGACATCTCAAATCTCTTTGTTCCTGGGTGGCCATCCACAAGTGAGATACCAGAGTTTTCCCCAGTTTACTGGACTTGGTGATGCCCAAGTTTTCCCCAGCATACTGGACTTGCATAACCACTCAACACAAACCATTCCTTCCATTACACCCAGGTGATTCATTCACTTAGTTGTTTTATTAATAAAAACACAAGTCCTTAGACTTAGAAACATTTCCATAGTATGAATATATATTCCACCCATGTTTTCTACTAGCTAAGCTAAGCATGGTAGTAGTAGGAATCTTAACTTAGGAAATTCCACTAAGGTTTCATCTACTAGGATTTCCCATGGCATAGTTTACACTTAGCAAAATTCCATGCAAGTCCTACTTAGAAATATCACTAATGCATAGTGAAAATAATGGGACAAAGTATGAAGCATCACTTGCCTTTTTTGGTAGAGGATATAAGTTCACTCCTTGATCTTTGCAATGTTCACTCACTCCAAATCACTACAATTCAATCAAGCAAACAATATTTCAATCTACCATTCAAGCAATTCATCACACAAAATGATAGAAACAAAACAATGCATGCAA
Organism: Avena longiglumis; assembly: GCA_030063025.1. NCBI lineage: Eukaryota > Viridiplantae > Streptophyta > Magnoliopsida > Poales > Poaceae > Avena > Avena longiglumis. The sequence goes on from CP125977.1 coordinate 448,214,500, forward strand.
GCATGCCAAACTTTGTTTTATTTACAAAAGTGGTTTATAACAGGTTATAAACATTATAAAACACTTGTTGGTCATTTTATAAGGTGGCAAAACCATTTGCAAAAGGTTTTACTTCATAAACCATTTTTAAACCAAATCATTATTTTATGTGGTGAAGAAATGCTTTTAATAAGGCAACATTCTATAGAGTTCGAAAAATATTTTTTCAAACCATAAAACCTTGCGTTTAGGGTCAGAGAGTTTATTTCCAAAACATTTCTCAAAGGTTTTCTTCCAAAACCATTTTTTTAATAATTAAACCATATTTTTATTTGACTAGAAATGGTTTAAATCAAAGATTCATTCTTTTGTTTCACCAAATATGTTTTTGAAACCACAATTTGTTTCCTATTGTTAGTAGGTTCAAAAAAAACCATATTACAAAGGTTTTATCTCAAAAATCATTTTAGAACAAATTTTATATCCTAAACATGCATACATAAGTTTCTGAAAAAACAATCAATTTAACAGAAGCATTTTACTAAAAAAAGTGCATGCTCAGAAAGTACTTGTCTTGCTGATTCCATTGATATAAAATTTGCAAAATTTGGACGTGTTGTTTGAAAGTTATGGATTTTTCAAATTGGCATATCTAATAGAACAATTCTGTTTTTAATCAAACGAACAGGGCCATGTGGTGTGATATTACTCGTCCATACCGTTTAGTCCGGATCAGCTACTCTGGCGCGTTGGATCTAAAGTAGATCATGTGGCTCAGAAGCAAACATACACCTGCGCCTAGATTCTATCGCAGTGCTTGGATCTGGATCCTACGGTGCACAGCACTCGGACACAGATGGGCGGCGTTGGCGCGGCGGCGAGCGGCGGAGCGCTCAGAGGGTGAGGTTGCCGACGAACTAAATCACGCGGGAGAGAGTGAGAATTCTTACAGGGTTCGCAGGGGTGTGGAGAAGCTCGACGTTGTCTCTGTTTGTCGAGGGGCGCTCGGGTTCCAGAGTAATTGGTCGTCGGAGTCTGTCGCGGCGTCGGGTGCGCTCAGACAACGTTGGAGGCGAGGCTACGGGGCTCGGGAAAGTAGATGGAGGGTACCGTTAGTTTCGTATGCGAGTGGCAAACAAGTGAGCATCAAAAAGAGGGTGAGGGGAAGTCTGTTCTCACCAGGGAAGCTTGCCGGAGTCGAGGCCGAATGGCGCTCGACGTCATCGTTCTTGTGTTGGGGTTCATGTCTTGAGCAAGCCAAGGCTCCAAGGAGGTTCAGGGGGGCGATGGGTAACTCGTTCGCGTGGTTGAGGAGCAGTGGGGCTGGCTGGCTTCGTCGGAATCGTCGTCGGAAGGTTGCCGTGGCAGAGGCGGTCTCAGCTCGAATTAGAACGGCCTGGAGGCAGAGAGGGAGGGGCGAGCGAGGGGAAATGGGGAGGATTCGTGGGCGTTTAAGGGAGCGTCGTTACTGGGAGGAATCATTCAGCCATTTACTCGAATTTACCTGCTTTGAATCAAACCAGAAACTGCAGAGGGAGAGAGGAGCGTGGTCAGCGCGAGGTTGGGGATGATGAGCTGGCTCAGGGTCCGCCGTCGTGAAGGGTGAGAGGGGGAGTGGGGTCCATCTGTCGGTGTCTCTGCGGGTTTTTCTTGCAGTGAAAAATGGTTCGCTCGGGTGAGAGGGAGAGGTGGGCTGCTGGGCCTAGTGGGCTCGCTGGCTGGGTCGAGTCTGTTTACATTTTTTTTGTTCTGTTTGTTTTTCCTTTTTCCATTTCTTTAATTCTGTTTTGATTTTGAATAAATAATTCAAACACTCATTTGAATTCAAACCTCAACCAAAATTGGTGTAGGTTTAAATACTGATTAGTAATATAATCTGAAGTTAATTTTGGAATAAAATTTTATTCTTTTTGGGGTCTTTTAATTATGCAAATAAGCCCTTGTTTTAAATCAAATAAGATTTAATAATATTTTCAAACACCATTTGAATTTCTAAAAACCTTCCAAATCTTTTCAGTAGGTTTTTATTTGATTACTTGGGTGTCAAATAATTCATCTTGAATTATTTGGAAAAGTTTTTAATATGATTTGTTAATCATTTAAAATTGGATTTGTCTTTATTCCAATGAAATTAAATATAGTTTTTAATTCCATAAATTTTACTTGGAAGACTTATTTTGTTTAAATTAATTTAACAACTTTTATTCCACTTGGGTAATTCCAAAATACTATCTCAAGAATTATATAATTATTCTTATTAGAGATTTGTCTTTATTAAAATAGGGATAGAATGGTTAATGCCATTTTATTTTATTTTGGAAATTCTTTATCCTTTTATTTTATTTGGATTTGGATTTTATTCATTCTATTTGCTTAATGGATTAGGCCAAGATTTAATTTGGTCTTTAAATATTCTTATTTAACATTTCTTTCTTCATCTTATAAAATCCATATCCTTTTATTTATAGATCCAAACTTGGTGATTCCAATTTGTGAAATCTTGTTTAATATTTGTTTATCTTTTTAAATATATTTAAGACTATTTTCTCACCATTTGGTATGGATTTTAGATAAATGTTTTATTAGCTTTGGAATTTTCATTTCCTTATCTTATTATATTCATAAGATTTTATCCATGGCTCCAAATTAAGTGAAACCAATTTATATGGTCTTATAATATTTCTATTTGTCTTTCTTGATCTTTTACAAATGTTTGTTGACAAATTTTTATATGGATCAAATCCATAGGCTTGGAGATAACTTGGAAATGATTTCCTCCATTAGGGTTTAGGGTTTGGATTTATTTTTCCAAGTGTTTAAATTTCCAGATGCATTTTATGAAGAATGATTCCACTTGTTTTGAGTTTAGTTGGATTCAAACATTAAACAAAGTTTGTTCTAGATGGGATTTTAATTTCCATTTAAAAACAAAAGTTTCTTTTCACCCTGATTTTCAACAATAATTTATTTTGTTTATTTATTTTTCACATTACAAGATTTGGAAAATCTTGGGATGTGACAGGCTACCACCCTTAAAATAAATATCGTCCCGATATTTGGGGAGGCTAGGGGTTACAAGTTGGCTCAAAGCATCTAGGGTACTACCACCCTTAAAAATTTTCCAACTAGATTACATCTTGGCTTTCTTGGGATCTTGTTGAAACTTATCTGGGCAAACATCTGCATACTGTCCTTTGTTTCCACACTTGAAACATGTGACAAGGCTGAGATCCTTCATAGGCTTTATCTTGTGCTTCATCTTTTCTGGACAATTGCTTGCATAATGTCCTTGGTTACCACAATTGTAGCATGTGATAAGATTGAGTTCTTCACGTATCTTCTGTGGACAAGTTGACACATAATGACCTAGCTCTTTGCAGTTATTGCACCATACTTGGCTAATCTCCTTATACTTTTTCTTCTCTGGACATTCATTGGCATAGTGTCCCATTTCTTTGCAATGACAACATTGCACATGGCTTTTGTCCTTCTTTTTCTTGGGTTTCTCCAAAGCTAAGAGTGCTTCTAATTCATGTTCTTCATATGTTATCTCAAAGGTAGGAAAGTTTCCTGGTCTCCTTGACCTTTTATTATTCCTTGGATAATACATATGTCTCCTCTTTGGTCCTTTAAATTGAGTCATATTGCATGGAGGTACAATATGAGATTTTCCTTTGTCTTCATCCTTCTTGGTAGACTTTGCTCTCTCATGGTAGTCTGCAATTAGTTGATGTACTCCACCTTGTTTCCTTTGTTGAACTATGGAATAGATGGGGCATTGGATAGGGACATGATTATTTCCTTCACATAAGTAACAAGTAGCTTGGGATGTGGGGCATTGGTCAATTGGATGTTTCTCTTCACAATTGGGGCATTGATCTTCATGCTCTTTGGAAGTGTGATCCTTGTATCCACAAATATTGCAAGCTTGGATTCCTTCTAGAATATTATCTTTGTCATCCTTGTTGTCACAAACTCCTTTGGAAGAGTTGTTTCCCATGTTGATCATTTGATCTGTCACCTTATGCAACAATTGGGTTTGGGTTTCCAAAAACCTTTGCATGGTTGGATCTACCTCACTGGTGTTGGCTATAAATTGAGCTGTCACTTGGTTCAACTGGGTTTGGGTTACTATGAGCTCTCTCATGTTGTCCTCTTGGTTGTTGTTGTTGTCACCATCCTTGATGTTGGAGTTTCTTGGAGTAGTCATCTGTTTGGGTTGGTTTGGGATTAGAATAGGCAAAATATTTCTAAGCGAATAATTCTAATCACACACATCACAATTCACACAAGCAATGTGCAAGCAATCACAAACAAACATTCCACTCAAACCACAAGTTTCAAGCACATTTTTAGGCAACCAGAAATATTTTTGTTACACCACATAAGTTGGTGGGTTTGACTTAAACTAAATATGGTGGTCCAACTATATGGTTCACTTGAAATTTTCCTTCCTTCTTGGTTGCTTCTTCTTGAATGAGATCATGGTTTCTTTGGAAAAATTCTTGTGTCTTGGTCACAAAACTCCAAACGTGATGATGATTCCCTCTAAGTTGTGTTTCCTTAGTCTTCATGTCTTGAGTAACTTTTCTTGTCTCACTTGTAGTCCTTAGTGATATCCAAGGTTGAAGTCCTTGCTGAGAATAAGGTTGAAATCTCTTGAAGATGTTGAAGTCTTTAGAGTTGATGAAGTCCTTTGCACATGGTGAAGTCTTTGGCCATGGGGTAGGCTTGTCCATCAAGTTTGAAATATAAGAGATGTAGAATCAAAACCAAAATGGTTGAGGAAAGAGTTTACAAGATTGTTTGTAAATAAGTTTTGGAACAAATACAACTCCTATTTTTCTAAGGGGTATTGTATAATCCTAGGTTTACAAATCTTACAGGCAACACAATGCTCTGATACCATCTGTAAGATCCCTCCTTTATAAAGTAAAAGGATCCCTGTGATTGCAATGCTAGTCCGTGGATCAATATCTAGCATCCACAGTTAAGATGTAATATCAAGAAACAAAGGTCATAATACAACTTTATTACCAGGAATAAAATAATTTATTACATCTTACATAGCTCATTTGGTTATCTCAATTACAAAGCAGCAGAATATTCAAAAGCATGGGGTCCTTCATCTTCAAAGTGCCACAGGCAGACATGTTGGTTATAGACTTGTAATTCTAATCATTAAACTTCACTAATATCAAACAAACCTGCAACATAATAATTTATAGCCACAAGGGTCAATACATTTGAATTGTATTGGCAAGTGATACTATGGTAGTATAGTGGAGTCTATCATCTATATGCATTTGGCTAAGTGGAGCTTAGGCTTGCTTTGCTCAAAATATATTTTCCTTATCATTTGAAAACTCTAAGTTTTTGCTTGAAAAAATCTTTCCCAAGGCATCTCCCAATAGAAATTGGTGATCCTTCAACCCTTGTTCAACCACAAGATTTTAACTTAGAAATTGGGATGAGGAGATTCTTGATAGCTTCCATGTCTTAATGCTCAAATTGTCCTTTGCCAGGGACATGGCTAAGTACTTAGATTTTTCACTCTGCAGAGGTTGTGCACTTTCCCCACAAGACTTGGTTTCACCAAGACAAGATCTTTCAGAAGCCTTCCCTTAGACCAAAATGGACGCGCTCCAACCTATCATTCCCCTACCACCAACTGTCCATTTGGCTAAGTTATTGCAACCTATATGATCCAGGCAGAGCCCATAATGCCAAGTGGCTGCACTTGAAGCTTCTCAACATTTGACATCTCAAATCTCTTTGTTCCTGGGTGGCCATCCACAAGTGAGATACCATGTTTTCCCCAGTATACTGGACTTGGTGATGCCCAAGTTTTCCCCAGCATACTGGACTTGCATAACCACTCAACACAAACCATTCCTTCCATTCCACCCAGGTGATTCATTCACTTAGTTGTTTTATTAATAAAAACACAAGTCCTTAGACTTAGAAATATTTCCATAGTATGAATATATATTCCACCCTTGTTTTCTACTAGCTAAGCTAAGCATGGTAGTAGTAGGAATCTTAACTTAGGAAATTCCACTAAGGTTTCATATACTAGGATTTCCCATGGCACAGTTTACACTTAGCAAAATTCCATGCAAGTCCTACTTAGAAATATCACTAATGCATAGTGAAAATAATGGGACAAAGTATGAAGCATCACTTGCCTTTTTTGGTAGAGGATATAAGTTCACTCCTTGATCTTTGCAATGTTCACTCACTCCAAATCACTACAATTCAATCAAGCAAACAATATTTCAATCTACCATTCAAGCAATTCATCACACAAAATGATAGAAACAAAACAATGCATGAAAGCATGCCAAACTTTGTTTTATTTACCAAAGTGGTTTATAACAGGTTATAAACATTATAAAACACTTGTTGGTCATTTTATAAGGTGGCAAAACCATTTATAGAAGGTTTTACTTCATAAACCATTTTAAAACCAAATCATTATTTTATGTGGTGAAGAAATGCTTTTAATAAGGCAACATTCTATAGAGTTCACAAAATATGTTTTCAAACCATAAAACCTTGCGTTTAGGGTCAGAGAGTTTATTTCCAAAACATTTCTCAAAGGTTTTCTTCCAAAACCATTTTTTTAATAATTAAACCATATTTTTATTTGACTAGAAATGGTTTAAATCAAAGATTCATTCTTTTGTTTCACCGAATATGTTGTTGAAACCACAATTTGTTTCCTATAGTCAGTAGGTTCAAAACAAACCATTTTACAAAGGTTTTATCTCAAAAATCATTTTAGAACAAATTTTATATCCTAAACATGCATACATAAGTTTCTGCAAAAACAATCAATTTAACAGAAGCATTTTACTAAACAAAGTGCATGGTCAGAAAGAACTTGTCTTGCTGATTCCATTGATATAAAATTTGCAAAATTTGGACGTGTGGTTTGAAAGTTATGGATTTTTCAAATTGGCATATCTAATAGAACAATTCTGTTTTTAATCAAACGAACAGGGCCATGTGGCGTGATATTACTCGTCCATACCGTTTCGTCCGGATCAGCTACTCTGGCGCGTTGGATCTAAAGTAGATCGTGTGGCTCAGAAGCAAACATATCCCTTCGCCTAGATTCTATCGCAGCGCTTGGATCTGGATCCTACGGTGCACAGCACTCGGCCACAGATGGGCGGCGTTGGCGCGGTGGCGGAGGCCTTCGGAGGTGAGGTTGCCGACGAACTAAATCACACGGGAGAGAGTGAGAAGGCTTACAGGGTTCGCTGGGGTGCGGAGAAGCTCGACGTGGTCTCTGTTCGTCGAGGGGCGCTCGGGTTCCAGAGTAATTGCTCATCGGAGTCTGTCGCGGCATCGGGTGCGCTCAGACGACGTTGGAGGCGAGGCTACGGGGATCGGGAAAGTAGATGGAGGGTACCGTTAGTTTCGTACATGAGTGGCAAACAAGTGAGCATCAAAAAGAGGGCGAGGGGAAGTCTCTGCTCACCAGGGAAGCTTGCCGGAGTCGAGGCCGACGGCGGCGCTGCTCAGACGTCATCGTTGCTGACGCTGGGGTTCATGTGCGGGCAAGCCAAGGCTCCAAGGAGGTTCAGGGGGGCGATGGGTAACTCGTTCGCGTGGTTGAGGAGCAGTGGGGCTGGATGGCTTCGTCGGAATCGTCGTCGGAAGGTTGCCGGGGCAGAGGCGGTCTCAGATCGAATTAGAACGGCCTCGAGGCAGAGAGGGAGGGGCGAGCGAGGGGAAATGGGGAGGAGTCGTGGGCGTTTAAGGGAGCGTCGTTACTGGGAGGAATCACTCAGCCATTTACTCGAATTTACCTGCTTTGAATCGAACCAGAAACTGCAGAGGGAGAGAGGAGCGTGGTCAGCGCGAGGTTGGGGATGATGAGCTGGCTCTGTGGGTCCGCTTCGTCAGCGAAGGGTGAGAGGGGGAGTGGGGTCCATCTGTCGGTGTCTCTGCGGGTTTTTCTTGCGGTGAAAAATGGTTCGCTCGGGTGAGAGGGAGAGGTGGGCTGCTGGGCCTAGTGGGCTCGCTGGCTGGGTCGAGTTTGTTTACATTTTTTTTGTTCTATTTGTTTTTCCTTTTTCCATTTCTTTAATTCTGTTTTGATTTTGAATAAATAATTCAAACACTCATTTGAATTCAAACCTCAACCAAAAATTGTGTAAGTTTAAATACTGATTAGTAATATAATCTGAAGTTAATTTTGGAATAAAATTTTATTCTTTTTGGGGTCTTTTAATTATGCAAATAAGCCCTTGTTTTAAATCAAATAAGATTTAATAATATTTTCAAACACCATTTGAATTTCTAAAAACCTTCCAAATCTTTTCAGTAGGTTTTTATTTGATTACTTGGGTGTCAAATAATTCATCTTGAATTATTTGGAAAAGTTTTTAATATGATTTATTAATCATTTAAAATTGGATTTGTCTTTATTCCAATGAAATTAAATATAGTTTTTAATTCCATAAATTTTACTTGGAAGATTTATTTTATTTAAATTAATTTAACAACTTTTATTCCACTTGGGTAATTCCAAAATACTATTTTCTCAAGAATTATATAATTATTCTTATTAGAGATTTGTCTTTATTAAAATAGGGATAGAATGGTTAATGCCATTTTATTTTATTTTGGAAATTCTTTATCCATTTATTTTATTTGGATTTGGATTCTATTCATTCCATTTGCTTAATGTATTAGGCCAAGATTTAATTTGGTCTTTAAATATTCTTATTTAACATTTCTTTCTTCATCTTATAAAATCCATATCCTTTTATTTATAGATCCAAACTTGGTGATTCCAATTTGTGAAATCTTGTTTAATATTTGTTTATCCTTTTAAATATATTTAGGACTATTTGCTCACCATTTGGTATGGATTTTAGATAAATGTTTTATTAGCTTTGGAATTTTCATTTCCTTATCTTATTATATTCATAAGATTTTATCCATGGCTCCAACTTAAGTGAAACCAATTTATATGGTCTTATAATATTTCTATTTGTCTTTCTTGGTCTCTTACAAATGTTTGTTGACAAATTTTTATATGGATCAAATCCATAGGCTTGGAGATAACTTGGAAATGATTTCCTCCATTAGGGTTTAGGGTTTGGATTTATTTTTCCAAGTGTTTAAATTTCCAGATGCATTTTATGAAGAATGCATTCCACTTGTTTTGAGTTTAGTTGGATTCAAACATTAAACAAAGTTTTTTCCAGATGGGATTTTAATTTCCATTTAAAAACAAAAGTTTCTTCACCCTGATTTTCAACAATAATTTATTTTGTTTATTTATTTTTCACATTACAAGATTTGGAAAATCTTGGGATGTGACACATGTACATGTTAGTACTTCCTGGATGAATGGAATATGGTGTCTCATGTGCCTCTCGGAGTATCACTTCACGAATCTCAGGCATATCTGGAACACAAAGACGATCTTGGAACCATAAAGATCCATAATCTCCTAAGAAAAAAACTGATGCTTGTACTTGAGACATCCTCCAAATTTCTTTAGCAATAAAAGGGTCTTCTACTTGATGCCTAAAAATTTTCATGCTTAAGATCACTATTCTGTTCTGCAACTACCTGCATAATAGCTAGTCCTCCAAGAGTTTCTGTTCTTATGAATTGAAGATCTAATCTTTCCAAATCCATCTGAAACTCTTTTGGTAGTTCTTGATTAATAGGCTGAATATCTGCACTTTTACGACTTAAAGCATCTGCTACAACATTTTCTTTTCTAGGGTTATAATTGATGGTCAAATCATAATCTTTGATTAGTTATAACCAGCGCTTCTGTCTCATATTCAATTACTTTTGAGTGAAGAAATATTTGAGACTTTTGTGGTCAGTGTATAACTCACATCTGGCTCGATAAAGAAAATTCCTCCATCCTTTCAGAGCAAAGACTACTGCTGCTAGTTCCAAATCATGGGTTGCATAATGACTTCATGTGGTTTTAGTTGTCTTGATCCATAAGCAATTACCTTCCAATCTTGCATTAACACACAACCTAAACCTTCTTTAGATGCATCACAATATACTATAAAGTCATTCCCTGTTTCAGGAACTGCTAAGATTGGAGAAGTAGTTAGTATGGTCTTTAACTCCTGAAAACTTTCTTCATACTTCTCATCCCAGATGAATGGTATATTCTTCCTTAACAATTTGGTCATTGGTCCAGCTATCTTGGAGAAACCTTCAATGAACCTCCGATAATAACCAGCCATTCCCAAGAAACCTCTAATTTGTTTCACATTGGTGGGTGCAGTCCATTCTAATAATGATTGAACTTTAGATGGATTTATAGCAATTCCATCTTTACTGATCACATGACCGAGGAATTCTACCTCATCTAGCTAGAATTCACACTTACTGAACTTAGCATAAAGCTTATGTTCTCTTAGGATCTGCAATGCTATTCTCAAATGATCAGCATGCTCTTCCTTATCCTTGGAATATATCAAAATGTCATCAATAAACACTATGACAAACTTGTCCAAGTACAGCATGAAGATTTTGTTCACCGGATTCATGAATATTGCTGGTGCATTGGTCAAACCAAACGGTACAACCAGATACTCATGGTGTCCATACCTTGAGACAAATGTTGTCTTTGGAACATCTTCTGGTTTGATTTTTATTTGGTGGTATCCGAATCTTAGATCGATCTTAGAAAATACTCCAGCTCCTTTAACTTGATCAAATAGATCCTGGATTCTAGGTAATGGATACTTATTCTTGATGGTAACATTATTGATATTCCTATAGTCCCCACACATCCTTCTTCATCCATCTCTCTTATCTACAAAGATCACCGGAGTTCCCCATGGGGATACACTATCTTCGATGAATCCTTTTCTGGCTAACTCATCAATTTGCTCTTTGAGTTCTTTTAATTCTTTTGGACCCATCTTGTATGGTGCTTGAGCTATTGGTGATGTACCCGGAATTAGATCAATAGTGAACTCTATCTCCCGATCTGGTGGCATTCCTGGTAGCTCTGCAGGAAAAACATCTTGAAACTCATTTACTACAGGAATATCTTCCAACTTGACCTCCTTCATTGAGTTCAACTAAAGGTCCACCATGATATGACTGTGCTTATTTGCTTGATAAACTATCCTTGCTCCACTTGGAGTCTTGATTGAGATAGTTTTATCCTCACAATTAATCTGAGCCCCATGTTCAGTCATACAATCCATACCCAGCACTACTGCAATTCCCTTCAAAGGAATCACATAAAGGTCCGCAAAGTAGGTACAACCACAGATCGAGATAACCTGATCTTGTTTAATGTGGCGTACAACATTTCCCCCTGCCATCACTACGGTCATAGGGTTTTCTAACGTTGCCCTTCTAATCCCAAATTTATCACAGAATTCTTCAGAAATGAATGAAGAAGTTGCACCAGTATCAAATAGAACTTTTCCGGGATTGGTAAGGATATTGAGCGTACCTATCACTGCATGCTCTGAGTTATCCACCTCCTCCAGGGTTGCACAGTTCAACTTCCCGGTAGGTCTGTTCCTCTTGCCATTATTGTTCTTGACAAAATTTCCTCCTTTATTGGGTTGTCCATTGCCTCCACTAGTTTGTCCTCCACCTTTAACAGGCCAACCACCTTGTGGTTTGGTCGGACAATTTGGCTTTATATGACCCCTCTGACCACAAGCATGGCACACTAGTATTGGTTTCTGGAAATCCCTGCTTATATGCCCTAGAAGTTTGCAATTATGGCATATAATATTCCTTCCGGTTGGATTTGCACTCCTGTTGGAATTGTTGTTGTTATAGGGTCTATTCCTTGGCTTGAATTGCATATTGGTCTTGGGTTTACTTGCTTGTATTCTTTTAGTTTCCTTCTTGGCTCTCTTCCTTCTATCCTCTTGGACATTCTTGTAGTCATTTTCAAAAGTGATGGCTGCATCCAGTAACTGCTGATAGGTTTGTTTATTGGCGAGCATCAACTATGAAAAATGAGAGATCGAATCTATACAATTTTCTTTAAGGATTTTGATTTTCAAATCAAATTTACCATAAACCAACTATTGTTCTGATTCAATCAAACTCCTTTGATCACGGTACATCGATTTTTAGATCTAGGACGATTCGATCAATCATATTGATCTTCGCGTGACTCAACAGGATTTATGTGTCACTGTCTACCCCAATGGCGGAAACCGACCGGTAGGGGTAAGTCATTCGACGACCTCAGAATCATAATCATGGAAAGCAAGATCATAGATCAATCCTGAACCACCGCCATATAAACGATCACATCATTCATATCAATCTGCATATCACCATATGCAAACATCCCAAACCTATAACTGAACATCATCGGCTCTGATACCACTAAAGGGATACGGGTAGGTTACACTAGCGCAAAACAAAATTTTCTACCGCGTAAACCACGAATACTGTTGTCATAGATCATGGGATTACCACTAGACGCGTGGTTGCGGAACTTGATGAAGCACGTTGAGGCATTGTAGATGTTCTATGTCTCCTCACTCATCCTCATCCCACGATCAGCCCCCTTTGTGCGGCTCGTCCAAGTGCCACAGATACAGCACCTCCGAGGTATCCACACGTGCATGGTGGAAGCGTCAGACCCCGAACTGCTAGGTCCACGCGTGCAACACATGCGTGAGGAGTGGCGGCTAGGTGTAATGGTCTAACCCTGGTAAGCTCACCCCACCCTCGCTTATATAGGCGTCCCTAGTGGGCTTCTACATTAGCAGCCCATTAGTAGCCCATTAGTAGCCTAAGCCTAGTCTAATTCGGATCCAATCCTCATTAGGCTTCCAGCCCCTTAAGTGTGTGACCCTATAGGTTCATATACGTATAGACATGACACAAATACACTTATTCTGTCAATAGTTGGCAGCGGCCTCTAGCAAGACGTGCCAACTCCTAAACGCATACAAAGATCATATCGGACGAACCATCACAAGGTTTAGTACATGTCTTTCCCTTTGCCTCACGATATTTGGTCTAGATCCAAGCTGACCTTCCTTTCTCAATACTGTGATTCGGAATCCCTTTACTAGGTTAACTCTTAACCTAATGTAGCACGGCCATGAATTCCTGGATCCGATCACTCGAGGGGCCCAGAGATATCTCTCTCAAGTAGAGAGGGGCAAATCCCATCTTGATTGACCATGCCTTGTAGCATGCTTCAGGACAAACCCGAAATCTACATTTATAACTACCCAGTTACAGAGTAGCGTTTGATAGCCCCAAATTAGGTCAATCCACATCTCAAGTACATACGACAATCTCAGTTCTAAGGACAAAACATACACGATGTGTAGAGAGAGCTGTAAGTCTAATTGCCAGTCTCAAGTTGGGTTAGTCCAACCCCACGTTCATAACATGTGTGCACATCATTAGTTTTACATATCCATGTCTATGATTTGCGAAACATAGTCATCAACCAATCGATGTGCTAGTCAAATATTCATCTGTGTCCTCACATGAACTCCGACCAGGGACAACTATTAAATAACAATACAAGTATATAGTTTCACAAACAATTCACATAATTGTCAATCAATACAAGTTGCCTGATATGGATATTCATGGAACATTACAATAACTCATGGATACGTAAGAAATATAATCATCTTTATGATTGCCTCTAGGGCATATTTCCTGCAAATGCATCCTCACAAATGGATTTAACCCTCGCAGGAAACACTTCTTCCTCTTTTCTTTAATGCTGACTTCTTCCTCTGCATAACGATATAGTTGGCTAAACTCCCGAATATAATTCATGACACTAGTATATCCTTTCTTAAGCTCCTCAAACTCCCTCTGATTCAACTCCATAACGCTTTCAGGAACATGATACTCACGGAACCTCTGCTTGAACTCTTCCCAAGTATACTCCCTTCCTGGCTGTTGCATGGCTAACTGATTTTCCCACCATGATGCTGCAGGTCCTGTCAGAAGATGAGTTGCATACCTCAGCTTTTCCTCATCATTACAACCTACAGTCTTCAGCTTTCTATCTATATCTACTAGCCAATCTTCTGCATCCATTGGTTCAGGAGCTGATGCAAAAGGTAACGGCCTTGCATTCTGGAAGTCAGAAAGACTCACTCCTCCACCTTCAGGTGCTCTCTGGTTTCCATCTCGTCCCAACAACTCTTCCATGAACTTGTTTTGATTTTCTTGCATTATTTGCATATACTGCATAAAGTTCTTTTCCATTAGCGGCCTCATTGGTGGTGGTGGTGGTGGTAATGTTCCCTGATTTCCGGCATCTGCATCTGCCTTCTCCTTGGCCTCACGTTCCATGCGCTGCTGCTCAGATTCGGTTTCTACACCCGATTCCATAACCCCCTAGTCCTGCAACATAAATCGAATACTCATAATTACATCATGCACATGTGTTCTGAGCTCAACTTTATGCACAGAACTAGTCACACAATGGAAATAAAAATCCAAATAAAATCCAAATATGCATTTCACATATTATACATTACATACCTCTTAACATAGTACAAAGTAATTACACTTTTACCCTATAGGTAATATAATAAAGTAAACATACTACCTCACTTATTTATCTACATCATTCTCTCGGATTACAATACGTAATACCCGACACTTACTAATAAGCCGCATGCTTCTAGTATCCACGATGCTCATCATACATGCCTGCAGTCCAACCGTGATGACGTAACGTTCGTCGTACAGTTTGTGGAACAAATGGCCTTCCAGAAGGAACATACTCAGTATCTGAAGTGTCAGGACTTGAGTCATTACTCAACCTGAGCGCATTGACTCCCTCCAGCTCTGCTGAAAAGTATTTAGAAACATGTTCAGCATTATCACCCACTTTCATCTCCTGAGCTTCATTCCTTGAGTTGTCAACATAATACGCAGATTATGCTTTGCTCTAGGTGCTCTATTGGGCAAGATAGTTAAACACCGGATAATGTATATTCCCTGGGTTTTGAGAAGATGTTGATGATTCAAACACTCTCTCCTTAGGATCTTCTTCCTCATCCTGATCATCTACGAATATGGTATTTGTACTACTGTTATTAGGATTGATTTACATACCCATCGAGCTGGATTGTCCAACATCTCTGTCAGACCCATCTATAAACATCTGGTTTCTTTGGGATCCTCTAAGTGATCCCAATCTCCAACCATCAGAATTCTCGATAGGAAGTTCTGAATCAGACCCTTCCTCTGAACCCTATGGTACAGAATACCTCATATCTAATGTAGAATCATAGGTAGATTCAGGTCTAGGTGAATAAGGATATGGTACAAAAGATTCAGGATCTATAGGTATATCCTTAAAAAGAGCATGATATCAACTGACTACAAAGTACAAGTGCAATGTTGAAAACGTTCCCCATGACAGCATAGTTCTGCTAATTCCAACGTATAAGTGCAAGCATATACAATATAGATGACACAATGGTTCAAGTTTATTAGGGACAAATAATATAAAGTGTGCCATCAAGTTTGTGAGGGCTTTAATCACTAAGTTTTCACATAACAAAATAGTTTTTAATTGGAAGATAGCTAACAACAAGAATATACTTGGAATGGTGTAACACACTATGCATAGGAGTTTATAGTGGACACTTTGGAATAACTTGGTTTCTTGGGAGTTGGAAGCATGATTATAACTTACTCATACAAGTGGAGGCTAGCAAAAGACCAGGAGCAACCAACTAAGAGGGCATAATGGCCTTAATCATGTAGAGCAACAAAACATTACTAATCAAAGCATAGAGTGGTACTACAAGTCAAGGACTAAATGATCATAGAGGCTACGGTGACTTGTCATAGTCATAACATGGTGTGAGCATGTGCCAAGTCAACCCAAACAAAGCATCAAAGGAGAATACCACAATACTATGCTTTTTGCATGCTAAAACAACGCATAATTTCTTCAAGGCACACTAAGCAATCCCAATTGTTTGGAACAAGACATGCTACATCAATAATCACTAATAATAAGGTCAAAACAACACCTAGCATGTCATGCTAAAGTCTAAGTCACATTCAATGCAAGCTCTCTTGCACTTTCAAGCAAGAACTTTCTACTCCTTTCCAACACCAACCAACTTATTTGCAAAACAACACAGTGAGAACGGGGGTCCAAACTACTTTATTCAAGAAAACCAAACAAACTAAGCAAAGAAAACAAAAACTAAGACACTCCAAGAACAACACAATAGTGCATGAAACAATAAAAACGAAGTGTCTAGACAAACCTGAGCTTTTTATTGATGAAGAAGGGAATGCCTAGGGCATCCCCAAGCTTTGACGCTTGTAACTCTTGGATATTTCTTGGGGTGACACCCTGGTGGAATCCCCAAGCTTAAGATTTTGTCCATTCTTCATCTCATTACATCATTCTCTCTCTACACCTAAAATTTTTCCTTCATACAAAACTTCACACAATCTTCATTAGCAACATTAGTGTATTCAAAAGATATTAGACCTCTGGCAAAGCTTTGGAACAGCAAGTATTTTCACTAAACACACAAGATACTTTAGCAACTCCTTCAAAAATCTCAATTCACCTAAAGAGAACTCAAGAAGGAATCAATAAGAAGCAAATGCAAATAATGGTAGAAATCTGTCAAAACAGACCAGCAGGTAGAAACCGATTTTTTTCAAACACCTTATGTTGCTCAAATCAAAATGTGTTGAACTAAGGAAAGTTAGCTAACATACTGGGGTATTTATTCGTATATTTTGAGCTCAATCCGAGTTACAGAGACCCCTCACGAATTTTTTTGGTGGAGGAAAGAAATCTGTTTCGGGACAGCAACTCCCCAAATCTTACTTCCCTCTCATTAGAGGTCATTCTTGACACAAAAAGCAAACAAAAAGGATAATAAGAGGTCATTATAGAAGTAATAATTTCCAAGACTCAAGGAAACTCTTGGGTTATCTCCCAACAAGTACTTTTCTTTAACGCCTTTAAGTTAGGCTTGAGAGCTTGAGAAGATGCTCACATAAGAATTATGAATTGAAGTCAAAGAGAGCATCAAGAAGCAAATTCAAAACACTTTTAATTCTAACCCACTTCCTATGCATATGAATCTTGTAATAAAATAAATTCTCAAAGAACAAAGTGACATGCATAGGAAGATAAAACAAGAGTAACTTCAAAACTTTCAGCACATAAAGAGGTGTTTCAGTACCATGAAAAACTTCTATAACCATATTTTCCTCTCTCATAATAATTTTCAGAAGCCTCATGAATAAACTCAACAATATAACTATCACATAAATCAGGCTTTTCATGATCTACAAAAAAATAATTTCTATCAAACTCAAAAATAGTGGGATTAAAACCTTCACAGGTTTTACCCAAAGTAGATATTTCAAAAGGATCCACATTAACATAACATTCATCCTCCTTTGGTAAGCATGGGGGACAATCAAATAATGTAAGGGATAAACACTCTCATTAGAAGGTAGGCATGGGTAGATCCATTCTTCCTCCTTTTGTTCATCACTCTCCTCCTCTTTTTCATCTAATGAGCTCTCAGTTTCAGCAATTTCTTCTTCCATAGGCTCCTACAAGGCATTAGTCTCTTCCAAATGTGGAAAACACCTATTAAAATATTCAAGAATATAGCCATTTTCTTCCTTCTAATTATCAAAGAAAAATTTAAGTTACTCAAAAACCTCATGTTTATAAGGTGCATCATCAGTATTTTCAAGCAAACTAGCAAGTTCAAATGCACCTTTGAAGGCAATAAATTCTTTAATTTGCTCCTCATCATAAAAGTCATAATTTCCTTTAACATAAGAGGATATGGTAACATTATCATTATACTCACATTGAAAAGGGAGGTGTTTATACCTCCTACAGCAACAAGCTTTATCAAAGCAATAAGTAACATTATAAGTGGAGCACACCTCTCTAGCAATAGTATTCAACTTATCAATTTGTTCCCATAAGTGTTTCCCTTTTTGTGACAAACGGTGTTCCTTATAATAATACTTTTGTTCTTCTGTGAACCCACCTTGCCAATAAGAACTAGTTTCAAAGAAACCATCCATTGATAGAAAGCATGACCAAGCAAGGCAACAATAGACCAGCAACTAGAGCAAGGACTAATTTTTTGTGTTTTTGAATAAAGAAAGCAAACCAAACTAGACTAATTTTTGGGGGTTTTTAGAAAAGAGGCAAACAAAACCAAGAAAAAGAAACAAAGCAAACTAAAAACAAAGTAAAGAGAAAGGAAGTGAAGGATTCCCCTAGTGAAGACGGCCTTAGCCTCCTCTGCTGCCAACGGCGCCAGAAAAGCTTGGCTGACGTGGAGCCTGTTGGGAACCCCAAGAGCAGGGTGTGAAGCAGCACAACAACAAGTTTTCCGTCAGTAAGAAACCGAGGTTATCGAACCAGAAGGAGGATGGAAATGTCACACAGGTGTTGCAAGCAACACGGAGACCTGCACAACACAAATTCAAGACTTTGCCCCAATGAACAATGAGGTTGTCAAGCTCACCGGTTTGCTGTAACAAAGGATTAAATGTATGGTGTGGAAGGTAATAGTTTGCAGCAAGTAAACAAGTAACAGTGGAAGATGTATCAATGATAAAGATTGGACCGGGCTCCATAGTTCACTAGAGGTGCTCTCCTTAGATAAACATCATGTCATGAAGGGTAAACAAATTACAGCAGGGCAATTGACAGGAACTGAGCAAGGCATAACAATGCAATACCAGACAAAAAGATCCTATGAGATTCGATTAGGCAATACAACAATATACATAGACCTCCATCCAACTGCATCTATGACTAGAAGTCCACCTTCAGGTTATCATCCGAACCCCCTCCAGTATTAAGTTGCAAGCAAAAAACAACTACTTTAAGCAAAGTGTGTAAGGTAAACAATCCACTTGTTCCATGAACAAGAGACCGTTGTTTTCTCCCTAGTAGCAACAACACATCTACAACCGAAGAGATTTCTGTCACTTCCCTTTGAAACTAGAGGCATGAACCCACTATCGAGCATAAATACCCCCTCTTGGAGTCACTAGCAACTACACGGCCAAGATAGCTACTAACAACAGAGAGCATGCAAGATCACAAAAAACACAGACATGATAGAATCATAAAGACAAAACCATTAATCAATCTGACATAGTAATCTCAATATCCATCGGATCCCCGCAAACACAACATGCATGATTAAAAATAGATTAGATCTTGATCATGAACGGAGCTCACAAGATCTATACATGAAAGCACAAGGAGGAGATACAACCATCTAGCTACTACATGGACCCATAGTCCAAGGTGGAACTACTCACACATCATACCGGAGAGAAGGCCTCTAGGATGGTCTCTCCTCCGGCAGGGCGGTAAGAACTTCAGATCCCCCCGATCTAGGGACGATGGTGGCGGCGGCTGTAGAAGGTTTTGTGGAATATTGATCGGGTACTTAGGGTTTCTGCATCGGGGGTTCTTATAGGCGAGTTCGGGAGGCGGCCAGAGCCACCCTACCCAGTGAGGCGGGCCCACCCGCACCTAGGGGTCAGCGCTGGCAGCTTGTGCGTCTCGTCTTCTGGATTATTGTCCCCCACGGAAAGTTATTGACTTTGGCTTTTGTCCCGTCCAATTCCAAGAATATTGGTTTTCTTCCTTTCTGGAACCAAAAACAGAAGAAAATAGGCAACATGCACTGTTGCAACTTGTTAATAGGTTAGTTCTAGAAAAGATATAAAACACCTCAAAGAAAGATAAAGCAAAGCAAACTAGATACTAAACAAGCATGGAGCATCAAAAATTATAGATACGTTTCCGACGTATCAAGCACGTGCAGGCGGAGACTCCGGTCAGGGCAGAGACTCTGGGCAATGTCGGAGGATAGTCCGGTCCTAGGGTCGGTTGCTTCTTCCATCTCCTCTTCCAAGCCTCCGTCTTGTCGGGCTTGATTCTCCAGGCTTACTCCCTTGTCTCCGTACTTGTCGGTGTGAACCTATCATGGTTATAGGACAGAGTATGAAGTAGTGAATAGGTTTTGACTCGCCAATGCCCATTGTTATGGTCTTGGGTTTTGGATAAGACGGGGACGCTAGAGATCACGAAATTGCTAACAAACAAGCAACGCGGGACATGAGATTTACCAGGTTCGGGGCCCTGGAGGGAAACCTTACTCTTGCTTGTATGTTCTTGATTGATGGTGAAACCGAAGGTTACAGGGGGTGCGTAGATGAGATCTGGAGGATGTGTATGCTAGGGTTGTGTATTGCCCTCCTTGCCGTGCCCTTCTACACTTTATATGGGGAGGCCAGGTCTCGAGGGTAGGCCGAGTCGGCTACATGTTAGGGGTTTTCCCTTTGAATTTCTATC
The DNA here is from genome assembly GCA_030063025.1 of Avena longiglumis. Classification (NCBI taxonomy): domain Eukaryota; kingdom Viridiplantae; phylum Streptophyta; class Magnoliopsida; order Poales; family Poaceae; genus Avena; species Avena longiglumis. Next base: position 448,234,847 of record CP125977.1, read on the forward strand.
TAAAGCTAGCCGTGTTCTTCAAGGAGTCGCATCCTTCGTGGGCTTGGGCTACCCGAAATCCTCCTAGGCTTCGCAATCAAGGGTACATCGTTACATGGGCTTCTGCTGGGCTGGCCTGGATAGGCTAATGTTAGGCACCCATATAGTATACCCATGTCAGTTATTAACTGTTGAGGTGACACTCCTATTCATCTTTCATTTCATAGTGCTACCGATGTTCCTTGATCTGTTACTGAGATCGCAGCACCTTCCTGTCTATTTGCAAGTGCATTATTTCATCACATCGCCGTCAAGTCTCGAACATGACTTCGCCAAGAACTTCCTGTTTCAAAGACCAACCTGATGTTGGAACAAGTCCGCAAGAGCGAGTGGTGATCCAAAGATCTCTGTCACGGAAACACAAGGCCTACTTCATGGACCCTAAGATCTCGATCCTGGAATCTGAAGACAGTTCCTGAACCTAAACTCCTTCGAACCCAAGACCTTCGAACCAAAACATGTGACCCTTTTCGATACCCTATTTTGATAAATTCTATATATAACTTGTTGCACAGTAAATCATTAATGCTTGCATAATATATCTTGTGGTTCGGGTTAAATAGTCAATTCACCTAATTTTAAATATGGAGTGTATATGTGGGATGTTGTTGTCTTATTACGACTCCATTTCAATTTTTGTAGCACACCATTGTAATGTTTTGCCTTGTTAATTCAATATTTAAATTTTGGGGTAGATAAACAACTTGAATACTATATTAATTGGCGGAACTCAAATTCCGCTTAATATTGCTAAGTTGCATCACACCATATTGCCATTTTATGCATCATATCATGGTCATGACGGATCTTTCGCCATAGTATTAAATATTACATTTGGTGTTTATTGCTAGTGTTTTACTTCTTCCCAGGTAGGTCGTTGAGTTGATGTGAGTTTCGACAAGTTCTTCGGATGTGTATCTTCTGCAATGTTTCCTAGGCGAGCATTCATTTTATGCTACCCATTTTTGTTTATGGCTTTACCTCTCTCTATTGCTATACGTGTTTCCTGCAACCTATATTTTCTTGGTCACTTCCTATTTCACATTGTTTGATAGATAGTTTTCCTTGAGAGTCATAGTTGCTTTCTCAGTCGCTTGTCCGAGTTGTTGAGTTCTAAAGTCATTGGTAAAGTTGCCACATGCTTTGTGTTGGCAATAATCATGGTTCCACTTACCACTTGTTGATTAAAATGTTGGGAGTAGATATAAGTAATAAATACGCATTTGTGGCCAATAGTTGAGATTTGGTTTTTATCCCGCCAAATCGTGTCCACCTAGGACCCGAGTACTTGATATGTGTTCCTTGACTATCACACTATTTACATGTGTGAGACTTTCTAGGATCCCCCTCGGTTTGACCTTGATTTGAATTTTGTTTAGGAGGACACAATTAGTTTGGGGCTTTATTACTATCATGTACTTATGGCATGCTTTACTAGTTTATTTATTACTATTGCTCGAGGAGCGTTTATGATCCAGTACTATTTTGGAAGTGTCAGGTTTATGATGTCTGGACAAGTCTAGTCATACTTTTGGGTTCTTAGTCTTTTACAACCATATACACAAACCTCCGGGTCTGTTTCGAGGCTCGGCCGACTTCGTCGTGGGTATGTTAGTGGGGTGGCTCCCTAAAACAACCTTTAGGTTCTCGTATTGCTTTGTCGTGAAATCTCATTGCCTTTTGCCTTCTTATGGTTTTTTTGAGGTGATAATGTGTTTGTTGCTATTTGTGCACCCCTACAAAGTAAGTCTTTTTAAAAAACAATTTCCCCCGTTATGTACTACTTGGAGCATATTTTCTCGACCATAGACAACTTGAACTAAAGTAGCACTATATGTAGGGGTTCATAGCATGGGAAACAAAAAAATTCTACCGCATGAACACATACAAGCCAAGATCTATCTACTAGATTGTAGCAACGAGTCAATAGAGTACTCACCCTCGAAGATTCCAAAGCGGTTAATGAGAGTGGATTCTCGTGGGTGATGTAGTCGTTCACTTGCCGATCTCAAGATCGCGTATACGATCCTTCTGGCGCCGCATTCCGGCAGCGCTCCCGCAGTCGGTCACACGTTCGGTACTCGATGAAGACCTTCCTCTCCCTTGTTCCAGCAGGGAGAAGAGGTTGTAGATCTCTCCTCGCGATTCCGGTAGCACGACGGCGTGGTGTCAGAGTTTAGAGAGGAAATCCGGCAAGGATTCGCCTAAGCCGAAGCGGGCATGGTGGAGTAGAAAAGGGTCTCGACGATCTAGGGTTTAGAGGGCGCTGAGGAGAGGTGGTGTCCGACGGCTAGGTCAAGGTATTGCCCCAAGTCAGCGACTCGGGAGGATATCCCCTAGGTGGCGGCGGCTAGAGAGAGAGGCAGCCAAGCTATGGTTTGTTGTGAGGGGTAGGTGGGCGCACTACCCCTCCTTTTATAGGTGTGGAGGTGGCAAGGGGGAGGGAATCATCTCCCAACTCCACTTAATGTGGCCGACAGCAAGGAGAGGGAGGAATCCTCCCTTAGGTAGGATTCCTTCCCTCCCTCCACATGGAAACCAATGTTCCAGTTTGACTTTTTCAAACTGCCTTTTTGACTTTCAAACTAGAGTTTGATTTCTCTCTTCCAAGTGTCCAGCCAAGTGACCTAGGACATGATCCAACCATTCCACTTTGTCATGACACATCCATGTACCCTTCCCCTTCCGGATCGGTGGACCTTCTAGACCCTTCTAGAACATTCCGGTGAAAACACCGAAACCATTCCCAAACTCCAGAATCGGACTTTCCTTATATGAATCTTATTCCCCGGACCATTCCAGATCTCCTCGTGATATCCCAGTTCCCATCCGAGACTCTGAACTACATTCTATCTCTTTACTCACTTTCCATATCAACTAAACAACATTGAATCCTTAAGCGTGTCTCCCTACAGTTCACGAATTATGATACATGATCGAGACTCTTCTCCGATCAATAACCAATAGAGGAATCTAGAAATTCATATGGCTCCCACATATTTCTATGATTACTTCGTGATTGAATGAACCATTTACATACGATACCAATTTCCTTTTGTCTCACGATATTTTACTTATCCGAGGTCTGATCGTCGGTATCTCTACATACCTAGTTCAACCTCGTTACCGATAAGTACTCTTTAATCGTTCCTGTGATATGTGATCCCTTGTGAGCCAGTCACATGCTTGCAAGGTAATTGGATGACATTCCACCGAGAGGGCCCAGAGTATATCTATTCGTTTTATGGATCGACAAATCCCACTCTTGATCCATGTGCCTCAACACATACTTTCCGAAAATTCAATGCGACCTTTATAACCACCCAATTACGAAGTGATGTTTGATGTCATCAAAGAATCCTTACGGTGATGGTGATTAACATGATCTCATGGTTGAAGGATATAGGTTACTATGTATCTGAAAGCTTATAGCAAACAAACTATTGAAATGACTTGATATTTATGCTACGCTTAACTATAGGAGTATGTCCATCACATCATTCTCCTAATGATATGATATTGTTGTTAATAACATCTCAATGTTCATGATCAGGAAACCATGATCATCTATTAACCAACAAGCTAGTATCACAAAGAGGCTTTACTAGGGACTCTAACTAGTTTACAAATCACACAAGTATTAATGTTTCCAGTTAATAGAATTATAGCATGAACGTAAACATTTATCATAAACACAAAGATACAATAATAACTACTTTTATTATTGCCTCTTGGGCATATCTCCAACAATATCCCACTTCCACTAGAGTCAATAATCTAGATTACATGGTAATATACCGAACACCCATGGAGGTTTGGTGCTGGTCATGTTTTGCCCTCGGGATAGGTTCAGTCAATGGATCCGCCACATTTAGATCTGTGTGTACTTTGCAAATATTTATGTCACCATTTTAGACATGCTCTCGAATAGTGTGAAAATGCAGCTTGATATGCTTCAGCTTCTTGTGTGACCTTGGCTCCTGCGCATTGGCTATGGCACCCATGTTATCACAGTAGATAGCCATTGGTTCCAGCACACTAGGAACCACACCAAGCTCCATAATGAACTCATTCATCCATATTTCCTCTTGTGAAGCCTCCAAAGCAGCTATGTATTCCGATTCAGTTGAAGATCTCGCCACAATGCTTTGCTTTGCACTCCTCCAGCTTACTACTGCACCATTCAAAGTAAATACGTATCCAGATTGACATTTAGAATCATCCGGATCAGTGTTCCAACTGTCGGGTTTCGTAGCATGGAAAAAAAAAATTTCTATCGCATACAAACAAACAAGCCAAGATCTATCTACTAGATTGTAGCAACGAGTCGATGGAATAACTTACCCTCGAAGATTCCAAAGTGTTTAATGAGAGCGGATTCTCGTGGGTGATGTAGTCGTACTCTTCCCGATCTCAAGATCGCGTAGACGATCCTTCCGGCTGGTTCGTTAGCAGCGCTCTGCAATGGTCACACGTTAAGATTTCGACGAAGACCTTCCTCTCCCTTTTTCCAGCAGGCAGCGGAGGTTGCAGCACTCTCCTCGCGATTCCGGCAGCACAATGGCGTGGTACCGGAAGTAGAGGGGAGATCTCGCAGGGCTTCGCCTTAAGCCGGAGCGAGTATGGTGGAGTATGAGAGAGCTCCTCGGCGATCTAGGTTTTAGACACACCAAGGAGGGGATGATAGAGCCGGCGGCTAGGGTTCCGGGGACCCCCAAGTCGGCGGCTAGGGCAAAACCCTAAGGGGGCGGCAGCGGCTATGGTGGGATGCAGCTTCTAGGGTTTGAGGTGAGGGACTTGTGTGTCAAGGAGGGGAGTCCTGTCCTCCTTATATAGGTGGAGGGGCCGGCCGGCCAAGGGGAGGGAGAGGAGTACCTCCCCAACTCGGCTTGAAGGGGGCGCCGCCGGTTGGAGGAGGGATTCCCTCCCCAACTCGGTTTCCCACTTCCTCCTCTTTTCCTCTTTCCAATTTTAGCCGTTTGACTTTTCAAACTAGCTATTTGACTTTTTCAAACTAGGATTTGAATTAATCCTTTATTTGGAACAGCGATGACACTTAGTACATGATGCAATCATTCCAACTTGCAATGACACATTCATGCACCCCTTCCCCTCCGGAGTCTTGGGACATTAGGAACCTTCTAGAACATTCTGATGAAAACACGGAACCATTCTGAACTCCAAAGCGGACTTTCCTTATATGAATCTTATTCTCCGGACCATTCCGGATCACCTCGTGATATCCCGGATCCCATCCGAGACTCCGAACAACATTCGGTCTCTTTCTCATAATAACATAACTACTCAAACAACGTCGAATCCTTAAGTGTGTCTCCCTACGGTTCGTGAATTATGCGACATGATCGAGACACTTCTCCGAACAATAACCAATAGAGGAACTGGAAATTCATATGGCTCCCACATATTTCTCGCTTACTTTGCGATCGAATGAACCCCTTACATACGATACCAATTTCCCTTTGTCTCACGATAGTTTACTTATCCAAGGTTATGATCGTGGTATCTCCGCATACCTAGTTCAACCTCGTTACGATAAGTACTCTTTTCTCGTTCCGTGATATGTGATCCCTTGTGAGCCACATGCTTGCAAGCTAATTGGATGACATTTCACCGAGAGGGCCCAGTATATCGATCCTTCATATGGATGGACAAATCCCACTTGATCCATGTGTTTCAACCAATACTTTCGAACACTCAATGCCACCTTTATAGCCACCCGATTACGGTGTGGTGTTTGATGTCATCAAAGCATCCATCGAAAGGTGATATGCATGATCTCATGGTCGAAGGAATTAGGTTACTATGTATCAGAAAGCATATAGCAATTGAACTATTGAAATGACTTGATCTTTATGCTACGCTTATCTATAGGAGTATGTCCATCATATCATTCTCCTAACGATATGATCTTGTTGTTGATAACATCTCAATGTTCATGATAGGGAAACCACAATTATTTATCAACCAACAAGCTAGTGATGTATAGAGGCTATACTAGGGACTTCAAATTAAGTTTACAAATCACACAAGTATTAATGCTTCCTTGTTAATACTATTATAGCATGAATGTAAACATTTATCATAAACACAAAGATATAATAATAACTACATTTATTATTGCCTCTAGGGCATATCTCCAACACCAACTAGCATCGGTGTAACCATTAACAACGAGCTGATCATCACCTCCATAAGAAAGAACCATATCCTTAGTTCTTCTCAAGTACTTAAGGCTGTTTTTTGACCGCTGTCCAATGATCCACTCCTAGATCACTTTGATATCTTCTAGTCAAACTAAAATCATATGCAATGTCGGTTCTAGTACATATCATGGAATACATGATAGATCCTATGGCTGAGGCATATGGAGTCTTACTCATCCTCTCTATCTTCTGCCGTAGCGGGACTTTGAGTTTTACTCAAGGTCGTATTGGGAAACATGGGCAAGAACCCTTTGTTGATATCTTCCATTCCAAACCTCTTTAGAACTTTTTCCAAATATGTACTCTGTGAAAGTGCTATTAGGCATCTTGATCTATCTATATAAATATTTATGCCTAATATATAAGCAGCTTTGCCAAGATCCTTCATTGACAAACTATTATTCAAATAATCTTTGACACTTTTAAGAAGGTCTACATCATTGCCAATCAAAAATATTTCTTCGACATATAGTACTAGGAATGCTACAGAGCTCCCACTCACTTTCTTGTAAATACAAGATTCTCCATAAGTTTGTATAAAACCAAAAATTTTGATCACCTTATCAAAACGTCGATTCCACCTTCAGGATGCTTGCTTCAATCCATAAATGGATCATTGAAGTTTGCACACCTTGTTAGCATCTTTAGGATCGACAAAACCTTTGGGTTGTACCGTATACAACTCTTCATCAATGTCTCCATTGAGGAACGCTATTTTGACATCCATCTTCCATATGTCATAATCATAATATGCAGCGATTGCTGACAAAATTCTCACAGACTTTAGCTTCGCTATCAGCGAGAAAGTATCATCGTAGTCAACTCCTTGAATTTGTCGAAACCCTTTTGCGACAGGTCGAGCTTTATATACGTTTACATTACCATCAGCATCCGTTTTGTTCTTGAAAATCCATTTGTTCTCGATAGACTTTCAACCATCTTGTAAGTCTACCAAAGTCCATACTTGGTTTTTGTACATGGATCCAATCTTAGATTTCATGGCTTCTTGCCATTTATTGTAATTTGGGCTCATCATCACTTCCTCATATGTCGTAGGGTCGTCGGTGTGTCCACCAACATGACACTCATAACGGTATCATACCAATCGGGAGTGGTACTTCCGCGTCGACCTGCGAGGTTCCGTAGTAACTTCGACCAAAGTCTCATGATCACCATCATTAGCTTCCTCTCCTATTGTTGTAGGCGCCATAAGAACTACTTTCGGTGCTGTGCTACTCTCAAATCCAAGAGAAGGTTCGACAACCTCGTCGAGTTCTACTTTCCTTCCATTCACTTCTTTCGAGAGAAACTCCTTCTCTAGAAAGGATCCATTCTTGGCAACAAAGATTTTGCCTTCGGATCTATGATAGAAGTTATACCCAATATCCTTCGGGTATCCTATGAAGACACATTTTTCCGCTTTGGGTTCAAGCTTGTCGGGCTATAACTTATTCATATAAGCTTCACAACCCCAAACTTTAAGGAACGAAAATTTAGGTTTCTTCCCAAACCACAATTCATATGGTGGCATCAATGGATTTAGATGGTGCCCTATTTAAAGTGAATGCGGCTGTTTCTAATGCATAACCCCAAAATGATAACGGTAAATCTATAAGTGGCATCATAGAACGAAACATAATTAAGAGAGTTCGATTACGATGTTTGGACACACCATTACATTGTGGTGTTCCAGGCGGTGTCAATTGTGAAAGTATTTCGCATTTCTTCAAATGCTCGCCAAACTCGTAACTTAGATATTCACCTCCACGATCAGATCATAGAAATTTAATCTTCTTGTTACGTTGATTCTCTACTTCACTTTGAAATTCCTTAAACTTCTCGAAAGTTCCAGACTTATGTTTCATGAAATAGATATACCCATATCTACTCAAGTCATCTGTGAAAGTAAAAACATAACGATAACCACCGAGTGATGCTACACTCATCGGGCCACACACATTAGTATGTATGATTTCCAATAAGTTCGTAGCTCGCTCCAACATACTAGAAAATGGAGTCTTAGTCATTTTTCCCATCAGACATGCTTCACATCTTTCAAGTGATTTGAAATCAAGTGATTCAAGAAGTCCATCGGAATGGAGTTTCTTCATACGCTTCACTTCAATGTGACCAAGACAGTAGTGCCACATGTATGTAGAATTATCTTTTAATTTCAAGCGTTTACCTTCTATATTATGAACATGTGTATCACTACAATCGAGATTCAACAAGAATAGACCATCTATCAAAGGTGCATGACCAAAAATATATTACTCATATAAATCGAACAATCATTATTCTCGGACTTAAACAAGTAACTGTCTCACAATAAACATGATCTGGATATAATCTTAATGCTCAATGCAGGCACCAAATAACAATTATTTAAGTATAAAACTAATCCTGATGGTAGATGAAGAGGTAGCGTGCCGACCGTGATCACATCAACCTTTGATCCATTTCCAACGCGCATCGTCACCTCGTTCTTCGCTAGTCTCCGTTTATTCCGTAGCACCTGTTTCGAGTTACAAATATGAGCAACCGAACCAGTATCAAATACCTAGGCACTACTATGAATACTAGTAAGATACACATCAATAACATGTATATCGGATATACCTTTATTCTTGATGTTACCGATCTTTAGATCCGCCAAGTACTTGGGACAATTCCGCTTCCAGTGACCTTCTCCCTTGCAGTAAAAGCACTCAGTATCAGTATCAGGCTTAGGCCTAGCCTTGGTATTCTTCGCCGGCGTGGTAGCTTTCTTATCGCCCTTCTTGAAGTTACCCTTTTTCTTAGGCTTGGTTTGATTCTTGAAATTGGTGGTCTTATTGACCATCAACAGTTGGTGTTCTTTCTTGATCTCCACTTCCGCAGACTTCAACATAGAGAAGAGTTCTGGTAACGACTTATCCATGCGCTGCATGTTGTAGTTCATCACAAAGTTCTTGTAACTTTGTGGTAGTGATTGGAGGACACGGTGAATCCCCAAAGCATTTGGAATTATTATGCCCAAGCTCTGGAGCTTATTGGCGTGCCCAGACATCTTAAGCACATGCTCACTAACGGAGCTGCCCTCTTCCATCTTGCAGTTAAAGAACTTTTCAGAAGCTTCATAACACTCAACTGCCGCATGAGCCTCAAATATCATTTTGAGTTCACGGACAATATCATGTGGGTCAAAGTTCTCAAACCTCTTTTGAAGCTCTGGTTCCAAACCATACAAGATAGCACACTGAACTGTGGAGTACTGATTCTTCCAAGCGAGGAAAACATTCTTCACCTCATCGGTAGCATCATCTGTAGGTGGGTCACCCAGCGGTGCATCCAACACATATGCCAACTGACCAGCATTGATGAAAATTCTCAAATTGCGGAACCAATCCGCAAATTTGCTTCCATTGTTTTTCAACTTTTCTTTCTCTAGGAACGTATTTAAAATTGATGGTAGGGGCCGCCATGATCTACAACATATTTGCAATAGTTGAGACTAATTTTATGACAAATTTAGTTCTAATTAATACTTAAATTAATCTAGGTGAACTCCCACTCAAAACAATATCCCGCACATTGTTTTAGTGATCACACGAACCAAATTCACTACATCAAGTCCGACCATCACGAGAGATGATGTAATTTCAAAGGCGAACAATCAGCATGTTCATCATATCTAATATATGACTCATGCTTTACCTTTCGGTGATCCGTGTTCCGAAACCATGTTTGTACATGCTAGGCTCGTCAAGATTAACCGTAGTTTCCGCATGAGAAAATCTGGCTTTCTCCCGTTGTATGCACACACAGAATCTAACACACCCAATCATCATGTGGCGCTTCAAGACAACGAGTCTTGGCAACGATGCTAACTAAGGACGAACACTTTATTACTTCAAAATTTGTGAGAGGGATCATCTTATAATGCTACCGTCGTGATCTAAGCAATAAAAGATGCATAAAAGGATTAACATCTCATGCAATTCATAATATGTGATATGATATGGCCTTTCTTCTTATGCTTTTGATCTCCACCTTCAAGCACGAACATGATCTCCATCATCACCCGCATGGCGTCAAGGTCAATGGCACCGCTCCATGGTTGTCGTCCACCAGCATCAACTATTACAACTTCTTTGAATAATAGACACGCAGGTCTTAACAAAATTAAAAGATAACCTTAAGGCTACTGCCGTTTGCCAACTTACAATAAGGATCATTGCATACATCATATATAATCACAATCATGGCCATATCACATCACACCCCTGCAAAAAAAAGTTAGATGCCTCTAATTTTCTTTGCATATTTTACGTGGTTTGGGGATTTCAATAAGTACCGTTCTAACCTATGAACAAGAACCACAACATTGATGCACGAACTATCAAGTTCCCGTTGTAAATTGAATCTTTACTATGATGGGAGAGACAGACACCCACAAAGACACTTATGCAATACGAGTCGCATGTCGAGCGTGGAGTAAGTCTCATGAACGATGCCATGTAAGGTTAGCCCGGACCGCTTCATCCCACCATCCCGCAAGATGCAAAGTATACAAGAAGCAATTGATAATAAAAGCACCACACCCACAATGACCATTGTGTTCTACTCGTGCAACAGATCTACATATAGACACGGCTCTCATACCACTGTAGGGGTACGTAGCATGGAAAACAAAAAATTCTACCGCATGAACATATACAAGCCAAGATCTATCTACTAGATTGTAGCAACGAGTCTATAGAGTACTTACCCTCAAAGATTCCAAAGTGGTTAACGAGAGCGGATTCTCATGGGTGATGTAGTCGTTCACTTGCCGATCTCAAGATTGCATAGACAATCCTTCTGGCGCCGCGTTTCGGCAGCGCTCCCGCAGTCGGTCACATGTTAGGTACTCGATGAATACCTTCCTATCCCTTGTTCCAGTAGGCAATTGAGGTTGTAGATCTCTCCTCGCGATTCCGGCAGCACGACGACGTGGTGTTGAAGTTTACAGGGGAAATCCCGCAGGGCTTCGCCTAAGCTGGAGTGGGTATGGTGGATTAGAAGAGGGTCTCGACAATCTAGGTTTTAGAGGGAACCGAGGAGAGGTGGTGGCCGGAGGCTAGGGAAAGGTCTTGCCCTAAGTCGGCGACTTGGGAGGAGATCCCCTAGGTGGCGACAGCTAGAGAGGGAGGCATCCAAGCTAGGGTTTGTTGTGAGGGGTAGGGGCGCCCTACCCCTACTTTTATAGGTCGGGAGGCGACAAGGGGGAGGGAATCCTCCCCCAACTCCACTTCATGTGGTCGGCGGCAAGGAGAGGGAGGAATCCTCCCTTAGGTAGGATTCCTTCCCTCCCTCCACTTGGAAACCAATGTTCCAGTTTGACTTTTTCAAACTGGCTTTTTGACTTTCAAACTAGAGTTTGATTTCTCTCTTCCAAGTGTCCAGCCAAGTGACCTGGGACATGATGAAACCATTCTAATTTGTCATGACACATCCATATACCCTTCCCCTTCCGGATCGGTGGACCTTCTAGACCCTTCTAGAACATTCCGGTGAAAACACCAAAACCATTCCCGAACTCCGGAATCAGACTTTCCTTATATGAATCTTATTCTCTGGACCATTCCAGATCTCCTCGTGATATCCCGGATCCCATCCGAGACTCCGAACTACATTCGGTATCTTTACTCACTTTCCATATCTACTAAATAACATCGAATCCTTAAGTGTGTCTCCCTAAGGTTCGCGAATTTTGCAGATATGATCGAGACTCTTCTCCGATCAATAACCAATAGAGTAATCTGGAAATTCATATGGATCCTACATATTTCTATGATTACTTCATGATCGAATGAACCATTTACATACGATACCAATTTCCCTTTGTCTCATGATATTTTACTTATTCGTGGTCTGATCATCGGTATCTCTGCATACCTGGTTCAATCTCGTTACCGATAAGTACTTTACTCGTTCCTGTGATATGTGATACCTTGTGATCCAGTCACATGCTTTCAAGCTAATTGGATGACATTCCACCGAGAGGGCCTAGAGTACATCTATCCGTCATATGGATGGACAAATCCCACTCTTGATCCATGTGCCTCAACACATACTTTCCGAACACTCAATGCCACCTTTATAACCACCCAGTTACGAAGTGGTGTTTGATATCATCAAAGCATCCTTACGATGATGGTGATTAACATGATCTCATGGTCGAAGGACTTCGGTTACTATGTATCTGAAAGCTTATAGCAAGCGAACTATTAAAATGACTTATTCTTTATGCTATGCTTAACTACAGGAGTATGTCCATCACATCAGTCTCCTAATGATATGATCTTGTTGTTAATAACATCTCAATGTTCATGATCAGGAAACCATGATCATCTATTAACCAACAAGCTAGTACTACAAGGAGGCTTTACTAGGGACTCTAACAATGTCACATCCCAAGATTTTCCAAATCTTGTAATGTGAAAAATAAATGAATAAAATAAAACTTTGTTGATTTTCAGGGTGAGAAGAAACTTTTTGAACCCAATAGGAAATCTTCAAACCAATTTGGATCAAATAAATCCTAAAGGGATTTAAAAAGATAAACATTTAATAAAGGAAAAATAAAATATTTGGTTTCACTATTTTGAAATCTTTTAAATAAAAGATTTGATTTTAAAATAAGAAGGAAGAAAACTAATAAGGAATTATTTTAAAGAGCCAAACAAAAACTTGGCCAAGCCTTTGAAATAAAATATTTCTATTTGACAAAAATAGTAAAGGTTTATTTAAAATAAATTAATAAGGATTTAATATCCAAGTTTTATAAATAAAGATTTTACTATTTTAGTTAAACATCAAAACTTATTTATTTAATTCAAATAAGTTTTCCAAATATTTTATATTCTCAAATAAAACCTACTGATTTGGTTTTGTTATTGTTTTAGATTTCAAAATGGAGTTTTTAAATAAAACAAATTCTATTTTGATTAATAAACATGGTCTATTTAATTAATTAATAATGGACCCTAAAAATAAAATTATTATTTTATGACTTTGGTTTATGTTGTTAAACAGAACCAAATTCAATTGCATTTTTTGATTTAGTTTGGATTGTTTGAATGTTGTTTGAATTTCAAAACAGAAAAAGAAATAGAAAAAGAAAAAGTTTTCAGAATAGGAAAAAAATAGAAGTGGACAGCAACCCAGTCGGCCAGCCCATTAAGCCCAGCAAGCCCACCTATTTCCCCCTCTGCCGAAACGTTTTCTCACTCACCAGACGACCCGTGCAGTGAATGACTGGTGGACCCTCCCCTCACTCCCTTTCTCACTGACCAGCCGACCCCACCTTCCTGTTCATCTTCCTCACCCGCCGCGACCTCTTCTCCCACGAACCTCGTCGCCGTTTCTGTCAAATAACTGCGCGCTTGATTCCTCTTAACCACGCGTTGAATCAGCCCCATGACCGCGCGCATTTAAGCGTCCCTCTCCCCTCTCTGATCTCCCTCACACGCCAGACCTCCCCTGCCCCCAGGCTGCCACGAATTGAGCTGGCACTCCCTCTGTTCCGACGACGCTCCGGTGCAAATTCCGGCGACCCAGCGCCGCCCCTTGCCTCATCGACCATGCACACATACTCCACACATCCTGGTGCATCTCCCCGTGCCACTAGTTCGCCCGCGAGTGCCTCGTAACGTCGGCTTCGTCAACCTCAACTCGCCACCGCCGTCTGTCGTTTCTCCGACGACCTCCCTCTGGTAAACCAGACTACCCCGACCCCTCTCAATCACGCACACATCATTGCCGTGTCTTTGCGCGTCTGACCGTGCGTTTCGTTTGTCTCCGAGTGATCCATAGCACACTCCTCAACGACGACTGAGCGTGGCCGAGGCGCAGCTCCACTCCGGCGAGCAATCCACCTCGTTCCCGTGTGCCCCTCGACGAGATACTGCCACGTTGAGCTTCCCCAGGCGTCTGCGAACACGGTGAGCATATTCTTTTCCTCCCTCGCTTCCTGTAGCATCGACTCAGCCGTCGTCTGACCGTCGCCGCCGCGCGCAGCCGTCGAGCGCCGCCCGTCCTTGGTCTAGATGCTTTGAACCGTTAGATGCAAATCCTGCGGTTGTGTTAGGTTCACTTAAACGAAAGAGTATGCGATGATCTAAGCCGCACAGGCCCCTTTTAATCCAACGGTCTGCAGCACGCGATCCGTGCGAACCGGTACCGTCCAATAAGAAAGCGACGCGTGACCAGTTTTGTTTAAAACAGAAATTTGAAAACAGAATTGTTTGCAGATTTGAAAACCCTATAACTTTTGATCCACACGTCCAAAAATTACAAACTTTATATCAATGGAATCAGTGGAACAAGCCCTAGTCAACAATGCCATTTGTTTAGTAAATAGTATCTGGTAGATTGTTTGTTTTTGCAGAAGCATTTGTATGCTTGTTAGATTAGAAAAATTGTTCAAAAATGTTTTTGAGGTTGAAATCTTTGCAAATTGATTTGTGGTGAACTTACTGACCCTAGGAACCAACCCATGGTTTTGAAAATGGATTTGGTGAAGTTTAGGATGGATTAATTGGTTTAGCCCATTTCTAGCCAAATAAAAATAATGGTTTTGTTATGAAAATGTTTTTGGAGTAAAAACTTTGGGAAAATGTTTTGGATCAAACCTACTGACCCTAAACACCAAGTTTTGAGAAACAACAACTTATTTGGTGAACAACTTAAGGTTGTTGCTTTGATAAAAATATTTTCCACCACATAAAATAATGATTGGATTTAAAAATGGTTTATGGACAAAACCCTTTTGCAAATGACTTTGCCACTTTGGAAAATGACCAACTTGAACCTTACAAAGTTTAGAAACCTAGTGGAGACCATCTTTGCAAACAAACCTATCTCTTGCATGCTTGCATGCATAACTTAGATCCCATTGTTTTATGTGTGTGAATTGTTTGATTGACTATCGGTTTGGAATGCTAGATGATATTGTGTTTGCTTGATTGATTGTAGTGAAGTTAGAAAAGTGTGAGACTAGCAAGATCAAGGAGTGAACCATCATTCCCTACCAAAAAGGCAAGTTACACTATCATCTAAAGTCCTACTATTTTCATTATACTTAGTGGATTTTGAAACATGCAATGAAAAGAATTTCTACACTTATGCTATGCTAAATCCTAATAGGATACCCTATACATTCCTTAGTGAAAACAATGTAGTTGTTACATGCTTAGCCATGCTTTTTTTTTAAAAGAGATACATGTTGAGATTTTATGAGATTGAGAAAAGACTTATGTTTTATATAATAAAACAAGGACTCAATGAACCACCTGGGTGGACAAGGATACTTTGAGTTTTGGAGAAGGTGGCAACAAAAGGAACCATGTGTATGGCAATCTCTTTGTGTTGTGCTCCAAAGAAAACCACCCAGGAAACTTAGAGATTGAACATGTTTCTCCAATTGTGGCTTTCGTGTGCAACCACATGCTATTTATGGCTCTGGCTTAGTCAACTACATTGGGAAGACCCATGCATTGTCTTCAGCTTACTGGACATGAGGACCTAGAATCCTACATGGGTACTGAAGACAAGCTAGCAATGGTGTATGGGAGGACCCTCTAGAAAGACTTCGTCACATTCTCAATCTGCCGGTACTCCATCATGGTGAGCACCAATCCAGTGGCCACTGGTGGCAACTAGATGGGATTGTGACATGTGGGTAAAGTGTACTACTTCTGCATAAGATAATAAAAATCTAAGTACTTAGCCGTGTCCCCGGTTATGGACAATACTGAGCAACTAAAGTTTGAAGCTATGGGAAATCTCAACATTCCAATTTCTAAAATAAAAACTTTCTAAGTGACAATAAAAGACTTGATGCACTTGGGGGTACCAAGGAGCTCAAGAGATTTTTGATGAAAACTTGATGCACTTGGGGTTACCAAGGAGCTCAAGAGATTTTGATAAAACTTGATGCACTTGGGGGTACCAAGGAACTCAAGAGATTTTGACAAAGACTTGAATACTTGGGGATACTAAGGAGTTCAAGGGATTTTGGTAAAGATATTTGACAAAAGATCAAAACCATTTTGAAAAATATAGGATAAATTTTGCTTTCTGCAAATGATCCTTAAACCCTACTTAGCCAAATATGCATGTAATGATAGAATCCACTTGTATTCTACATAGTAATGAAACTTGCCAATACAATTCAAATGTATTGACCCTTGTGGCTGTAACTTGTAATGTTGAAGGTTTGATTGATTTTAGTGAAGATTGATTGATTAGGATTACAAAGTCTACAACCAACATGTCTGCCTGTGGCACTTTGAAGATGAAGGACCCCATACTTATAGTTATTCCGCTGCAATGTAATGTAATAGCCAAATGAGCTATGTATGATGTAATAAAATTATGTTATTCCTGGTTATAAAGTTATATTGTGACCTTTGTTTCTTGATATTACATCTTAACTGTGGATGCTAGCTATTGATCCAGGGACTAGCATTGTAAACTCAGGGGACTCTACCTTATTTAAAGGTTGGGACCCTTACAGATGGTATCAGAGCATTGTGTTGCCTGTAGGATTTGTAAACCTAGGATTGGACAAAAACCCTTAGAAAAATAGGAGTTTTTTTGTTCCAAAACTTATTTACAAACAATATTGTAAACTCTTTCCTCAACCATTTTGGTTTCAACTCTACATCTCTTCTACTTCAACTTGATGGAAAAACCTACCCCATGGCCAAAGACTACACCATGTGCAAAGGACATCTTCAACTCTAATGACTTCAACTTCTTCAACTCTAATGACTTCAACTTCTTCAACTCTAATGACTTCAACTTCTTCAACTCTAATGACTTCAACATCTTCAGCATAATCACCAAGGACTTCCAACTTGGATACCACTAAGGACTACAAGTGAGACAAGGAAATCTTGCTCAAGATTTAGAGACTAAGGGAATGAAAAAATTAGAAGGAGTCTACATCATTTGAAGTATTGTAACCAAGAGTTTTTCTCAAGGAAACCATGATCTCAAGTAAGAATAAGCAACCAAGAAGGATGGAAAGATCACAAGTGAACCATATAGATGGACCACCATATTTTAGTTAAGTCAAAAACACCACCTTATGTGGTGTAACAAAATATCTTGTTGCCTAAGTATGTGCTTGAACTTTGTTGTTGAGTGAAAAGTTGTTTGTGATTGAATGCACATTGCTTGAGTGAATTGAAATGTGTGTGATTAGAATTGATTCCTTAGAAATATTTTGTCTATTCTAAATCTCCATTCAACCCAGACAGATGACTACTCCAGGAGACTCCAACATCAAGGTTGATGACACCAACACCAACCAAGAGGACAACATGAAAGAGCTCATAGCAACCCAAAACCACTTGAACCAAGTGACAGCTCAATTCATAGCCAACACCAGTGGGGAAGATCCAACCCTGCAAGGATTTTTGGAAACTCAAGGCCAACTGATGCTTAAGGTGACTGATCAAATGATCAAAATGGAAGAAAGCTATTCCAAAAGAGTCTTTGACAACAAGGATGACAGAAATGTTATTCTAGATGGAGCCCCAGCTTGCATTATTTGTGGAGACAAAGATCATACTTCCAAGGAGCATGGAGATCAATGCCCCAACTGTGAAGAGAAACATCCTATTGGACAATGTCCCACTTCTCAAGCTACTTGCTACCTATGTGAAGGAAACAATCATGTCCCTATCTAATGCCCCATCTATTCCATTGTGGAACAAAGGAAACAAGGTGGAGTGCAACAAATGATTGCAAACCATCAAGAAGGATCCAAGTCTACCAAGAAGGTTGATGACAAAGGAAAAGGTCCACTTATACCTCCAAGCAAAACAACCCAATTCAAGGGATCAAATAAGAGGAATGTGAATTTTCTAAAGAGCAATAAAAGGTCCAAGAAACATGTAGACATTCCTACCTACCAGGTAACATATGAACAACATGAACTGGATGCACTCCTAGCTTTGGAGAAACCCAAAAAGCAAAAGAAGGACAAAAGCCATGTGCAATGTCATAAATGTAAAGAAATGGGACACTATTCCAGTGAATGCCCAGAGAACCAGAAGAATGAGGAAATTAGCCAAGTGGTGTGCAACAACTGCAAAGAGCTAGGCCATTATGTAGCAACTTGTCCACAAGAGCCACGTAAAGAACTCAAACATATCAACTGTTTCAATTGCAAGAACCCATGACATTATGCCAGCAATTGTCCAAAAAAGATGAAGAACAAGTTGAACAAGCCTATGGAGAAACTCAACCTTGGCCCATGAGTCAAGTATGGAAACAATGGACACTAAGCAGAAGTTTTCCCAGAGAAGTTTCCCCAAGATCTCAAGCAAGCCAACTTGTAATTTTTGTTTGAAAATTTTTAAGGGTGGTAGTACCCTAGTTGTTTTGAGACTACTTGTAACCCTAGCCTTCCCAAATCTCGGGACGAGATTTATTTTAAGGGTGGTAGCCTGTCACATCCCAAGATTTTCCAAATCTTGTAATGTGAAAAATAAATGAATAAAATAAAACTTTGTTGATTTTCAGGGTGAGAAGAAACTTTTTGAACCCAATAGGAAATCTTCAAACCAATTTGGATCAAATAAATCCTAAAGGGATTTAAAAAGATAAACATTTAATAAAGGAAAAATAAAATATTTGGTTTCACTATTTTGAAATCTTTTAAATAAAAGATTTGATTTTAAAATAAGAAGGAAGAAAACTAATAAGGAATTATTTTAAAGAGCCAAACAAAAACTTGGCCAAGCCTTTGAAATAAAATATTTCTATTTGACAAAAATAGTAAAGGTTTATTTAAAATAAATTAATAAGGATTTAATATCCAAGTTTTATAAATAAAGATTTTACTATTTTAGTTAAACATCAAAACTTATTTATTTAATTCAAATAAGTTTTCCAAATATTTTATATTCTCAAATAAAACCTACTGATTTGGTTTTGTTATTGTTTTAGATTTCAAAATGGAGTTTTTAAATAAAACAAATTCTATTTTGATTAATAAACATGGTCTATTTAATTAATTAATAATGGACCCTAAAAATAAAATTATTATTTTATGACTTTGGTTTATGTTGTTAAACAGAACCAAATTCAATTGCATTGTTTGATTTAGTTTGGATTGTTTGAATGTTGTTTGAATTTCAAAACAGAAAAAGAAATAGAAAATGAAAAAGGTTTCAGAATAGGAAAAAAATAGAAGTGGACAGTAGCCCAGTCGGCCAGCCCATTAAGCCCAGCAAGCCCACCTATTTCCCCCTCTGCCGAAACGTTTTATCACTCACCAGACAACCCGTGCAGTGAATGACTGGTGGATCCTCCCCTCACTCCCTTTCTCACTGACCAGCCGACCCCACCTTCCTGTTAATCCTCCTCACCCGTCGCGACCTCTTCTCCCCTAAACCTCGTCGCCGTTTCTGTCAAATAACTGCGCGCTTGATTCATCTTAACCACGCGTTGAATCAGCCCCGTGACCGCGCGCATTTAAGCGTCCCTCTCCCCTCTCTGATCTCCCTCACACGTCAGACCTCCCCTTCCCCCAGGCTGCCACGAATTGAGCTGGCACTCCCTCTGTTCCGACGATGCTCCGGTGCAAATTCCAGCGACCCAACGCCGCCCCTTGCCTCATCGACCATGAACACATACTCCACACATCCTGGCGCATCTCCCCGTGCCACTAGTTCGCCCGCGAGTGCCTCGTAACGTCGGCTTCGTCAACCTCAACTCGCCACCGCCGTCTGTCGTTTCTCCGACGACCTCCCTCTGGTAAACCAGACTACCCCGACCCCTCTCAATCACGCACACATCATTGCCGTGTCTTTGCGCGTCTGACCGTGTGTTTCGTTTGTCTCCGAGTGATCCATAGCACACTCCTCGATGACGACTGAGCGTGGCCGAGGCGCAGCTCCACTCCGGCGAGCAATCCACCTCGTTCCCGTGCACCCATCGACGAGATACTGCCACGTTGAGCTTCCCCAGGCGTCTGCGAACACGGTAAGCATATTATTTTCCTCCCTCGCTTCCTGTAGCATCGACTCCGCCGTCGTCTGACCATCGCCGCCGCGCGCAGCCGTCGAGCGCCGCCCGTCCTTGGTCTAGATGCTTTGAACCGTTAGATGCAAATCCTGCG
This sequence comes from Avena longiglumis, assembly GCA_030063025.1. Classification (NCBI taxonomy): domain Eukaryota; kingdom Viridiplantae; phylum Streptophyta; class Magnoliopsida; order Poales; family Poaceae; genus Avena; species Avena longiglumis. The sequence continues at coordinate 448,255,271 of CP125977.1, forward strand.
GTTGTGTTAGGTTCACTTAAACGAAAGGGTATGCGACGATCTAAGCCGCACAAGCCCCTTTTAATCCAATGGTCTGCAGCACGCGATCCGTGCGAACCGGTACCGTCCAATAAGAAAGCGACGCGTGGCCAGTTTTGTTTAAAACAGAAATTTGAAAACAGAATTGTTTGCAGATTTGAAAACCCTAAAACTTTTGATCCACACGTCCAAAAATTACAAACTTTATATCAATGGAATCAGTGGAACAAGCCCTAGTCAACCATGCCATTTTTTTAGTAAATAGTATCTGGTAGATTGTTTGTTTTTGCAGAAACATTTGTATGCTTGTTAGATTAGAAAAATTGTTCAAAAATGTTTTTGAGGTTGAAATCTTTGCAAATTGATTTGTGGTGAACTTACTGACCCTAGGAACCAACCCATGGTTTTGAAAATGGATTTGGTGAAGTTTAGGATGGATTAATTGGTTTAGCCCATTTCTAGCCAAATACAAATAATGGTTTTGTTATGAAAATGTTTTTGGAGTAAAAACTTTGGGAAATTGTTTTGGATCAAACCTACTGACCCTAAACACCAAGTTTTGAGAAACAACTTATTTGGTGAACAACTTAAAGTTATTGCTTTGATAAAAATATTTTCCACCACATAAAATAATGATTGGATTTAAAAATGGTTTATGGACAAAATCCTTTTGCAAATGACTTTGCCACTTTGGAAAATGACCAACTTGAACCTTACAAAGTTTAGAAACCTAGTGGAGACCATCTTTGCAAACAAACCTATCTCTTGCATGCTTGCATGCATAACTTAGATCCCATTGTTTTATGTGTGTGAATTGTTTGATTGACTATCGGTTTGGAATGCTAGTTGATATTGTGTTTGCTTGATTGATTGTAGTGAAGTTAGAAAAGTGTGAGACTAGCAAGATCAAGGAGTGAACCATCATTCCCTACCAAAAAGGCAAGTTACACTATCATCTAAAGTCCTACTATTTTCATTATACTTAGTGGATTTTGAAACATGCAATGAAAAGAATTTCTACACTTATGCTATGCTAAATCCTAATATGATACCCTATACATTCCTTAGTGAAAACAATGTAGTTGTTACATGCTTAGCCATGCTTTTTTTTGAAAAGAGATACATGTTGAGATTTTATGAGATTGAGAAAAGACTTATGTTTTATATAATAAAACAAGGACTCAATGAACCACCTGGGTGGACAAGGATACTTTGAGTTTTGGAGAAGGTGGCAACAAAAGGAACCATGTGTATGGCAATCTCTTTGTGTTGTGCTCCAAAGAAAACCACCCAGGAAACTTAGAGATTGAACATGTTTCTCCAATTGTGGCTTTCGTGTGCAACCACATGCTATTTATGGCTCTGGCTTAGTCAACTACATTGGGAAGACCCATGCATTGTCTTGACTTCTTGGACATGAGGACCTGGAATCCTACATGGGTACTGAAGACAAGCTAGCAATGGTGTATGGGAGGACCCTCTAGAAAGACTTCGTCACATTCTCAATCTGCCGGTACTCCATCTTGGTGAGCACCAATCCAGTGGCCACTGGTGGCAACAAGATGGGATTGTGACATGTGGGTAAAGTGTACTACTTCTGCATAAGATAATAAAAATCTAAGTACTTAGCCGTGTCCCCGGTTATGGACAATACTGAGCAACTAAAGTTTGAAGCTATGGGAAATCTCGACATTCCAATTTCTAAAAGAAAAACTTTCTAAGTGACAATAAAAGACTTGATGCACTTGGGGGTACCAAGGAGCTCAAGATATTTTTGATGAAAACTTGATGCACTTGGGGTTACCAAGTAGCTCAAGAGATTTTGATAAAACTTGATGCACTTGGGGGTACCAAGGAACTCAAGAGATTTTGACAAAGACTTGAATACTTGGGGATACCATGGAGTTCAAGGGATTTTGGTAAAGATATTTGACAAAAGATCAAAACCATTTTGAAAAAGATAGGATAAATTTTGCTTTCTGCAAATGAGCCTTAAACCCTACTTAGCCAAATATGCATGTAATGATAGGATCCACTTGTATTCTACATAGTAGTGAAACTTGCCAATACAATTCAAATGTATTGACCCTTGTGGCTGTAACTTGTAATGTTGCAGGTTTGATTGATTTTAGTGAAGATTGATTGATTAGGATTACAAAGTCTACAACCAACATGTCTGCCTGTGGCACTTTGAAGATGAAGGACCCCATACTATAGTTATTCCGCTGCAATGTAATGTAATAGCCAAATGAGCTATGTATGATGTAATAAAATTATGTTATTCCTGGTTATAAAGTTATATTATGACCTTTGTTTCTTGATATTACATCTTAACTGTGGATGCTAGCTATTGATCCAGGGACTAGCATTGTAAACACAGGGGACTCTACCTTATTTAAAGGTTGGGACCCTTACAAACAAGTTTACAAATCACACAAGTATTAATGTTTCTGGTTAATATAATTATAGCATGAATGTAAACATTTATCATAAACACAAAGATATAATAATAACTACTTTTATTATTGCCTCTTGGGCATATCTCCAACACTATAAAGTTCGCTGAACTTGACTAGTAAATACTGCAACAACAATGGAATGGTTAATAAAACTGCCAAGTGTGTCAATGCCTTCGGTATTGCTCCCTAGGGGCTATGCGACAGTGGTAATGCTTTTGGATGGGTTATGTTTGGTGTTAGTATCATCAAGTTGGTTTTGAATAGGGCTGTCTCATCTCTCTCTAATAAACGACATTTGTGTCGTGTCTCTATAGGTTGTTTTAGTGGATGCTTTGATGCCGCTTTCCACCATACCCTTGTAGGCGAGAGTAGGAAAATTCTAAATCTCGCTAAGTACCTCCCTCAGTACTTACCCTCATTTGCCTTTTCTCCCTTGTGTTAGCAACCGTTGTCCCGACTTTAATAGCTAAGATATTGACGATGTTATCAAGGTTTCCTTTCCGGCTTGGCCTAGGCAGGGTTATGGACACCATTGGTGACTGTTAATCCAATTTGTATTATTATCTATACTTTGATGTTGTATCGCTTTCAACGTGATTTGGATCTTTTTATAATGTTTCTTGTGAGTTCCACCGTGTACTATTGTGTAATGGTATTACTTTATTTCCACGCGCACATAAGTTTTTGGTGGGCGTATTTGAATCGTTTCTATGCGAGTTTGGCGGAAATCACAAAAATCTACACATGACCGATTCGAGGGTGTTATAAGATACAAGTTTATCCATGTTAAAATCTAACGACAGTAGTCTGATCTACTCCTGCTATAAATCACTATAATGGTAATGAGTGCACAATTATAATGAGAATGGTCTGTTGTAGTAAGGGCTTCCGTCGGCCATCTTATATAGGCGGCCTTACCTAGGGTTACATGGCAAGTATTAACTAGACAAGTTACAACGTGTCCTCCTGTCGTGGTATTGCCGACGAGTACGCCATGGAGGGGTCCTCATAGTGCATGTTTAGATACGTGGGGTAAGGCGGACGGTTGACGGGTATGAGGTAACACAGCTTACCCAGGTTCAGATCCCACAATGGTGGCGGAATCATACTCCTACTATAAATCACTATAATGGCAATACGCCGAGTTACAGAGATAGGTTCGCTGTGCGAGGTTATGTGAAGTTGTATGAGATTGTGCCCTAAAGGCTCTCATAGGCCCGGCTTATATAGTCGTCAGGTCCTAGGGTTACAGGGAAAAGTCCTAGCCGGACAGGTTACAGAGTTCTACACCGTCTATTACTAGTCTTGTGTATCTTGCACTCAAGGCTCCGGGTACGCTGGTGACTGCACCGTAGCCTTCCTTTATCCGGCATGGGCCTCCCTTCTGGATCCACCTAACTGGGCCGCCAAGCAGGCCATAGGCCATGCTACCGACTATGGGCCACCCGGGTTAGTCGGATAAGAGACATGCTATGAGGATACCCATATAGCATATACCCAACAGTAGCCCCCGGAGAACTCCGAGATCTTGCGCCGTCTTGCCTCTTCCCGTGGAATGCTTCGTCTAGATGGATGTCGGAAAACCATCAAGCAACATCTTGTAGTCCTCCCAAAGAACCCTGCAAAGGTTTTCTCCGTCTTCTATGAGTAAATCGGAGAGATGCTGAATCTTCCATCGTACGCTCCCGTTGTCGGATTAAATCCGTCCATGCCGGAATCTTCGATGGGACGACTCATCTACCATGTCAGTTATGACGACGTAGGCTGTAGGTCAGCGATGCCTCGTAACTCACACATGCAGAGAACGTAATCATATCCTTTTTCTCGCGCGAGTAATACGAACTGTTGGCGACGGCGGTTGGAGACGTGGCGAAATTACCGCGCACGTTCACGAACATGTCGTCTACGCGGCCACCGTCCGATTAGCTGCACGAATCTTGACGCAGAGTAAGATAAATAGTAACATGGGACACTTGCCACTTTTTCACCCCATTCTCTCGCGTCATCGTCTTCTTCCTCCAGCCGCGCGCCTCCTCGAGCTCTCCGCGAAAACCTCGAGAAACCCTAGCCTTGCTCTCTGCACCAGTCGTGTTCCTTTCTTCCTCCATGGGTAGCAGCATCTCATCCCCATCAATGGCGGCGTCGAGCGAATCCACGGCGAAGCCGGCGAGCCCCGTCGTCGTGCCCCCAGAGGGTCTGGTCATCCCCGCATCGGTGGTGATAGAAACCACCGGCGGCAACCACAATCTGGTGGCGCTAGAGCCCCTAGAAGAGGAGCCAGACTCGCACAAAGGCGACTGGCGTGGCTCGGACATCACCGGCCGCGACATCCAAGAGATGGTTGCTGAGGGTTACCTCCCTGCGACGGAGGGGCTCGCCTGGAGGGCGGCGCCGGCCGGCGAGGTGACCCCTTATCCCCAAGCCGGAGAGAAGGTATACCTCAAGGCGCAATTGGTCCGCGGCGTTTCTTTGCCCATCTCCCACTTCTTCCTGTCGTTCTTGAATCACTTCAAGGTCCAACCCCACAACCTCTCCCCCAATAGTATCCTAGTGCTTAGCAACTTCGTGGCACTTTGCGAGGGTTACCTAGGGATTAGGCCTAGGTTAGATCTGTTTGTCTACTTCTTCACCGTCAAACGTAAAGCCGGACACAGTAGGGAGGAGCTTAGAAACTGCGGAACCATAAGCTTCAAGATCCAAACTGGCCGGCGGTTCCCTGACATCGTCGGCCACGAGTCGCAAAGAATTGGCAGACGATTTTCTACGGCCCCGACATTCCTTTGTCGGGCCGAGAAGTAACGTACCCGGACTTCGTGGATGGATCCGCCGCCGAAGTTCCCACATGGCGGTCCCATGCCTCCCTTCCCTCCGACCTCAACGCTTCTCGCGCAATAAGGCGGATAGAGTGGTTTGTAGAGACGGGTCTAACCGGCTTGGACCTAGCCATGTGCTGGTTCATCAGGCGGATCCAACCTATGCAGCACCGTACGAAGCTTATGCACGAGTACACCGGCGACCGAAGGGATACCCTCTGGATATCCGAGGACAACTTCTCGAGCGACTCCGTCAAGTTCTGCCTTAAGGACATCGTCAAGGTGAAGGACAAGAAGCGTGGCTTCACCCTCACCTACGACATGTTCGTAAACGGAAAGTGCCCAAAGGTAGGTATTTATTTTCCATGTATGACATTACTCCAGTTTTTCCGTCTTGCCAATATCATCTTGTCTAACACAATGATTTCTTACTTAACAGCTTAGCGATCTAGAGGAGGGCAACCTGGCCTCCCAAATCTACGATCCCAAGATGAAGGAAGTCACGATCGTGTCCGACGATGATGCCCCGTTGGCGCGAAAGCGGAAGAGCTCCACCTCCGACGCTGCCGATGGATGTAAGAAGAAGAAGACGGAGGGTGGAGCCTCTAAAAAGAGTACTGCCGCCCTGGAGGCGGAAAAGAAGAAAGCCACCGGGATGTTTGCCAAAGCGCCCCCCTAGTGTAAGCTTCTTATTCTCCGACATTGTCTTATTTATCTGTCTTATACCTGTACTTATGCGCTTTTCACGTTTCAGGAAGAAAGCCACAACCAGCCTCAAGAAGTCCTCCAAGACTCTTGGGGCTTCTAGAAATATTAAAGATATGCTGCATCGCGACTCTTCCCCCGCCATCGCCCCTGCTACTCCTGCCGTCAAGCCCTCCTCCGCTCCGACAAGCTCCCAAGTCCAGGAGGCACCAGGCCCTTCCGCCATGGAAGTGGATTCTGGCGCCTCTACCGAACTCGCGATTGTCGACGAGCGACGCAGGAGAGCGCTGCTCTTCAAATGGCTGAAGCTCCGGCTAAGGATGCCATAGGTAGCGACAAGGCGGTGGTGGGTGCTGGTACCTCTGCCGAAGGCGGCTCCTCTACTCCCCAGAAACCCTTGGAGCTGCCAAAGATTATTTTCCCGGTGCTTACGCCGGGTAGCACAACTATGGTTCCTGGAGGAGTGCCGTCATCTCCGACGTGCGGTATTGAGGAACTACTCCGTCAAGAAGACATCTTGCAAAGTAACAGCATTTCTTTTGGCAAGCTGCTAGTCGAGAGTGCTACAAACCTCAAGATCATCGCACTTGTAAGTTTTACGTTACCTTTAGCATTTCATATGAGTATCCCACTGTAGCCCCCGGGGATGTAGACGGAAAACCATTGGTTTTACATCTATATGCTCTAAGAGTGACTAAGTTAGAAAAAACTCTGAATGTAGCCCCCAAGCATTTAGATGGAATGAATTATTCTGACTAGATGCTATAAGAGTAGCATACACAGTTTTCGTAATTTTAAGTGATGTAGCCCCAAGCCTCTAGTTGTAACTGAATTAGTTCCGACTAGATACTTAAAGAAAAGCTAAGCATTTTCCGAGTTAAAAACTTTATACTGGAGCCCCCAAGATTCTAGTTGAGAACTGAATTAGCTCCGACTAGATGCTTAAAGAAAAGCTAAGAATATTGCTAAGTTAAAAACTCTCGCTGTAGCCCCCGAGCTTCTAAGTGGGAAATTTCCGACTAGAGGCTCTAAGCGGACTAAACAACGGCTTGACTTTGTGTTTATTTCCATAGAACGAGAATGCTCGGAGAGGTATGGCCAATGTATCAGAAGATGCGTGAGGACCTTGAAGCTGAAAAGGGTAAAACCGCCATCTTGAAGGAATAGATCATCAAAAACAAGAGTCTGTTTTCTTTTTGCGCATTTCCGTCTTACTTTTGTGCCTTTCTTCTTCGGGTACTCACTGTGCACTTTGTTTTCTCCGACTTGCAGAGCATGTAGCCAAAGCCAAGGATATTGTCGAGCAGTCCAAGCATATCCAGCAGCTGGACAGCGAGAACAAGATCCTTAAGAAGGAGAGGGAAGGAATGCTGAAGATGCACGAGGATTCCATGAAAGCCCTGCAGGACTCCGCCTCCGCTGATATCAATCGCTTGAAGGAGGAGCTTGCGATCCTAAAGGATTAGAAGCAAGCTGCCGATGAGCAAAACCTTCGCCATAGCGAGGCGTTTAAGCTCCTTCAACAAGAGAAGGAATCTTTGGCGAACGTCTTCTGGCAGGCTAAGGCCAGCATCTTCAGTAAGTGTCCTCCGTCTTGTAGCTCTGTAGTCTGGATACTTAGAATTTATTGAACTCATGCAATTATTTGTCGGAATTTTTAGCGCCTATGGGCTTAACCCGCTTGCCTCCTTCGGACAAGGAATGCATGATTCTTGCCGGCAACTTCATCAACACCGCCATCACCCAAGCCAAGGAGATCGCCAAGCCCCTCCAAATTTATATCAATGCCTCTGACTCCGTTGTGAAGTACTCGGAGATTCTGCGCCGAGCCCCCGAGCATGTCGCAAGCTGGAAAGCTTCATGTGCACGTGCTGGCGCTAGGATGGCGTTGTCCATGGTGAAGCCACACTATGAAGGTGCCAACATCGACACGGTGACATCTGGTATCCCCGGCATGGATGATGACGGCAAGGAGATTGATCACGAAGCCATCATGTCATCACTCGCGGGCTATGACACCAGGGTTGCCGAGTTGGTGGACGTCGATGTCTTCGTGCCCAGGAACTTTCTTGACAACGCCGACCCTGAATCCTCCGAGTCTCCTCACAGTGGTGACGCTGAGGGTGAATCTCCGGCTGGTGATGATGCGGCCTCCAAGTCCCCTGCACCCAAGGAGTGAAAAACACTTTGTAATTCTTGTTTCACCTCTGGAATGTGCATTGAAAAAACTTGGTGATGTAATCTTAAGGCAGAAAACAATGGTTGTCGTATCCTGCTACTTAAGAATTAATGCCCAGTATGTATATATTTTTTAAGCAAGTGTTGGCTTATCCATTACGTTGGTTTTTATGCTTGACTTTTCGTGAGTCGGAAGACTCGTTGTCGGAACCATGCGCTTAGGTGATGATGCCCAATGGCACCGTCTATAACCTGAGCACAAAATCGCCGACAATAAGTGCCAAAAGTCACTACTCCAGAATCCACATAAAAACAACAAAGAACGTGTAGACCAGAAAACTTAAGCTAATGCGCGTAGGCGGAATTTTCACAAGTGCAATCGCAAAGCTTGTGCATAAAGGTTTATATGATCCAAAAATGAACACTAAAGGAGGTAAAAGACTCAGTAATATGAGTGAACCAAAGAGCTTTATTTCATTGATCATATAAGAGGTACACGATTAGATAAAAAATGCTAAGTGTAGAAAGGACATAGTTGTGCTATGTTCCATGGCCGATCAAGCTCCGGGTAGTCATCATCCGGGTCACGTCGCTTATGCTTATGATTCTCGTTGGGTCTATCCTTGAGCTCACGATTGTCGACAAGGTAGTAAGATCCATTGAGTAGCGCCTTGCTTATGATGAACGGTCCTTCCCATGGCGGGGATAATTTATGTGACTTCTTCTGCTTAAGTCGGAGTACTAAATCCCCCTCTTTAAACGAGTGATGCCGGACGCGGCGACTATGGTAGTTGCGTAGCTTCTGCTGGTAGATGGTGGATCTTTGGCATGCCAAAACGCGCTCCTCCTCGAGAAGGTCCACATCAAGGCGTCTGGATTCTTCAGCGTCATCTTCTTCATAGGCGGCAACTCTTGGTGCATCGTGGAGGATGTCGGAGGGTAGGATGGCTTCTACTCCATATACCATGAAGTAAGGGGTGTAGCCGGTGGATCTGTTAGGTGTAGTTCGTAAACTCCACAGCACAAATGACAATTCTTCCGCCCAGGCTCCAGCTGCTCTATGTAGCGGTGCCTCAAGACGTGGCTTGATTCCCTGCAAAATTAATCCATTGGCTCGCTCAACTTGACCATTGGATTGTGGGTGTGCCACAGACGCGAGGTCAAGTCGGATGCCTTTGTCCCAGCAGTAGGCCTCCACTTCTCCGAGTGACAAGTTGCTTCCATTGTCGGTGATGATGCTATGTGGGAGACCAAATCTCACCACTAGATCCCGGACAAACCTGAGGGCAGTTGCCCCATCAAGCTTTCTAATGGGTTTAGCTTCTATCCATTTGGTGAATTTGTCAACTGCTACAAGCATATGCGTAAATCTACACGGTGCCGTTTGTAACGGTCCCACCATGTCTAGCCCCCAGACTGCAAACGGCCAAGTTATTGGTATTGTTCGCAATTCTTCAGCAGGAACATGTGGTTGTCGGGCATAGTACTGGCATCCTGTGTATGTTTCAACCAGTTTGTCGGCATCCGCCTTCGCGGTCAGCCAGTAGAATCCTTGCCGGAAGGCTTTCGCGACCAACGATCGAGGATGTAACACCCTCAGAATCGGAACTTTGCAAGTTTGGGCAAAATTCACCAAACCCGCATAGAAACGATTCAAAGGTGCCCACCAGGCACTTTCGTGCGGGTGGAAACGAAGTAATAACATTACACAACAGTCCTCGATGGGACCCACAGAACAGATATATATAACAGCGACTCGAGGGGTCAAGAATACAGATATAATATACAAGATCCAAATCACCTTGTAAAAGATCGAGCGTCCGACTACGGACAAGATGCAAATGGGGCTAAGAGCCCTGAAGAATAACCAATGGCGTCCATAACCCTGCCCAGGCCAAGCCGGAAGGGTAACCCTGCTAACGGCGACGATCTCAAAACCTGCTTAAACAAAAGGGGTGCCGACAAAGGGCCAAGGAAAAAGAAGGAGCGTCGAGGCGACTACATGAGGCTAGAAGCGGCGGTCCTCGCCTACATAGGTATGGTGGATCGAGCGGCGCAAGCATGCACTAAACAACCTATAGAGACTCGAACCAACTGGCGGTTATCAGAGAGGGGTAAGAATGACCTATCCGGATCCAACCTGAAGCTAACGCCAAACAAACCCATCCTGGCATTTCCCCCTCGTAACCAAACGAGGAAGTCAACCGAGGAACTCACACAGTTGGCAGTTTTACTGATTCAGTTATAGTTGCGGCACTTTACTAGTCAGGTTATAGATAATCGTCCTGATAACATAAGCAGTGGGCCCTTTTAGTTAATCATTCCGTTGTAGTTGCAGCAATTACTAATTCAGATATGAATAGCATGAGATATCCCATAAAACCCAGCAGTTGTTGGTACTTTTATTCAGCCAATTCGTTGTAGTTGCAATACTTACTAGTCAGATACATTTGTCGCAAGCGACAACCAAACAAGCAATTGTGGGCAGTATTATTAGCCATTCCGTTATAGTGAAGCTGATTACTAGTCATTATAAAGTCAAATTTATAGCAGTAAACTTTAGTTATGCTTGTCTATGATCGAATCTTTGCTCCAAGTCGTCCATATCCGCGGACACGGCTTTGAAAGTTTTTTCCGGCGGTGCACCAATAACACACGCTCGATCAACCTCGGAAAAAAATCAAAACCCAACGAGGCTTTCACATTGAACAATCATAGGATTCAGAAATATTTCAGGGGCCACCCTTGAGTACACCATAGCAGAAGTAAGCTAGCTCAGACGGACCCCAAAGTTTGTGGGGCGTGATGGCAACGACAGGTCCCCAAGCGACTGTCGATACCACGTAAACGGGTCACAAGTCCTAAACAGTACAGTGTGCATTACCTCGCACAATCGTAAATAAAGCAGTAAAGCATGGCATAAGTACAAGATAGTAAATAAAACCCCAAACTAGTTTGTGGCCCCAAGAAATAAGACTGAATCAAGCTCGCTCGGGGTCCCATATACCTCCGGATGTGGATAGCGCGCAAAATCAAGGAACAGGTATCAAGTACTCGGGGTCTTACGGGACACAAGTGGGCGTTCGGAAACCAAATATTATCTATCACCCACCGATGCCTCTGCTTATTTCAATTTTAGTTGTTAAACAGAAAGTAAAGTGAACAATAAGTAAAACTAGGATCCTCTCCAACATCAACATGCGGCAATACATCAGCAACTGTGGCATATGGCGACACACATCAGCACTTGGGCAAGCAACTACGACGCGCAAGTCCATCTATCTACCAAACAACAGGTAATAGGATGTGTCCAAGGCAATATAGGGCTGCACGGTATATCAAGGGTACGGAATCTAGAGCATCGCAACACAGATAGCAATAGATCAACAGGAGGGAAATAAATACTATAAAAGTAAGATAGGTAGAAAGAGGGAGATGCTCGCCTGAAAACATTGTCGAAAGGTTCATCCGAAGATCGGGGCGAAGCTCACATCAACTCAACGGTCCAATCCGCGAAGAAGCAAAACACTAGAAGAAACACCGGATGCGCTATTTAATACTAAGGCAAAAGATCGGCATGATGCCTGCATGATGTATGGCATGGCAAGGGCGATGCAATTAGGTCATATTAAGCGGAACCGGGGTCCCGACAATTAGTTAGATGGTGCAAGTTATTTAGATCCCCGCAATTTAAATGTTGTTTAAACAAGGCAAGATAAGATACCGGTTCGCTACCCAAGTTTAAATGAGGCCGATATGAGACTAGATTTGCCCGCATATGGGCCCCATATTTAGTTATTAGGTGAATCGGCGGAAGGCCCCCAAACCACGTGAATGCATGCAAGATGACAATTTAATATGCAACAAGTTGTTATTATGTTATAAAATAGGGTTCCGGGAAAAGGGTTCACACATTAGGGTTCTCGACGATCTTGGGGTTCCTGGGTCCGGGGTTGGTCTCGGGGTCCAGGGTTCGACGGATCTGGGGTTCGGGGGTTCGGCGGAAGCGTTCTCGGATATCGGGGGTCGTAGATCTGGGGTTCGGGACGAGCACTTGTCGCATCGGGGGTTCTCGGCGTCCGGGGAGCAGAACTTGGGTCGGTGTCGGGGCGCATCGGCTTCTTCCGGGTCGGTGCCGTTCTCGTCATCGCGAAGGTCTTGCCGGATTCCGCGAGGTCGGTCTTGCCGTTGCGAGGGTCTTGTCGGGCCTGCGCCATCGAGGCGGTCTTGGCGAGGGAAGAAGCACTTGGCGTCCGGGGAAGTACTAGTCACTCCGGTGTTCGGCCTTCGGGGTTCGTCCTGTGTTCTGGCGTTCCATGAAGGAGAGCTTGGCGTCTGCGAGGTTCGGCGCCGACGGTCGTTGGCGAACTTGGGGAACAAGCGGCCTTCTAATTCCATGTCGACGCACTCGGGCAACGGTCTTCGAAACGAGGGATGCGATCTTGGGGTACCGCGTCTTTGGTGGTCGGTGACGATCTTGAATTGCCGCGAGGCAATGTTCGCCGAGGAGGATCTTGGGATACAAGATCTTATTATCGGAAGATGGCAACATCAGAGCCTTCTCAGACCATGTGTCCTTGCAAACAACCAAAGCATCGAGATAGCAGCCTCTACACCTATCGAAGTCGCCGACAGAACCTCCCTTGCGAACAACTCTCGAGTTACGAAGAGCCGCGGCAATGTAGTGACGGCGGCCACAACCACGCTGGCTCGGCGGAAGACGCAGGCAGGCGGGCGGAGACCAGGAGGAGGTGGCAGCGGCCGAAAAACGACGGCAGCGGCGGCTCGCAGCTCGCAAGGGATGCGGCAGCTGGCTTGACGCAGACGGCGCGAGGCCGGGAAGCTTCGGCGAGGAGACGCCTGCCGCGACCGGAGTGAGCCGAGCGGGCAACAGCGGCGAAAAGCGGAGACGGGCCGACGGAGGCGCATGGCGGCAGCGAGAGCGGAGAGGGCCGAGCGGAGGAGGCGGCGGCCGGAGCAGTTGCGGAGGAGCACGTGAGCTCGCCGGGGCAGCGGGCGGAGCTCGGGAGCGTCAGCGAGCTCGAAGCGGAGGGTGCTGGGCGTCTCCGGCGGGCGGCGTCTGAGGCAAGTGAGCCAGCGCTTCTGGTTCGTGGGGCGGGCGGGCGGATGGCGAGTGGTGGCGGCAGCCTTGGCAACGCCGGGTCGCCAGGGTGGCGCGCGCCGGGAGGAGGAGCCGGCGAGGAGGCGAGTGCCGGGCGGAGGAGGGGTGGAGGCAAGCGAGGCGCCTTGCTGCTTTCAGGCCGGCAGCCTTGGACTTCATGAGAGGGGCGGCAGCAGGAGGCCCTGGCGCAGGCAGGTCGGCGGTGAGGCGGAGGGCGAGGGGGACGTCGCGGTGGTTGCTGGACGGGGCGGGAGCAAGCGAGGAAGGCGCGGGGCACGGCGTCGCGTGCGGGAAGAAGAGGCTGGGGAGGACGCCAGGGGACAAGCGGCCAAGGGGGAGGCGGGTCCCGCGTGGGTCCCGTGGCCAGGACCAGGTGGCTAGGGGAACGGCGCGTGGGTGCAGAGTGGTTGGCGCGTGCTGTGTGGGTGGTTGTGTGGCTGCCTGGGGGGAGTAGGTTTGAGTGGTGGGGTGGGTTTAGCTGTGAGGGAGAGTGGATGGGCTAGGTGGCAGGTTGCTATTGGTTAGAGGGGGGAGAGAGGTGAGGTGGCACTAGGGGATTGGGTGGGGTGATGTGGCCAAAGGGTGGGGGTAGACTAGTTGGTGACTTTAGGATTTAGAGGGGCAGTTGGGGTGAACCGTTTTTATTTACAGTGATGTCGTCAATCGGCCCGTTCGACTGCCCCTATTAAAAATAAAATAAATTTTTATTTGTTTAATTGAACCGTTTGCCAACCGCTCGCGGCCAAAACAAAATACTCCGGAGCCCCGGGGTTTGGCGTTTGAATAAAGATGGGGCGTTTGGAAAACAAAACTGGCTTTGCGAAAATAGTTTTATGCAAACAATGCATGATGATGACGATGCAACGCACAAATTCAACGCGATTTTCTAGTAGTGGTTTTGCGGGATGCCACAGAGGAGCGGCGTGATGCCCGCAATCTCCGAGATGGATTTCGCGTAGGATTTCCATACCTTCTAGATGGGAAACACACTTTAGGTATACACCAGTAGTGCTCCTTTTGTAGAGTTGCCCATTGATTATGGTATAACCCTTTGCTCGTCGTACTATCTTCCGTCTTTCGACCTCGTCGTCGGGCAAAGTTCCGTGTTCGAGATATTCCATGAACGGTTTTGTCCAAGACGGAGGGGTCTTTGTCACCATGTTGATGAAAGAATCAGCTCTATCCGGGTTGTCGATGTCGGCGCCCTTCACGGATGGTGTGCGTAGATGCTCTAGGAAAACTCCTGGCGGAATTTTCTTGCGCCCTGATCCAAGTTTAGACAATAGATCAGCCGCCTCGTTTTGCTCCCTAGGCACATACTTGACTTCGTAGCCCAAGAAGCTCTTGGCTATCTCGTCCACTTCATCGCGATATGCCGCCATCATAGGGTTCCACGCATTCCAGGTGCCAGCCACCTGCTGGGCAACCAAGTCAGAATCTCTACAGCAAACTATGCGCTTGATGCCAATATCCTTGGCTACACGCAGTCCATGAATGAGTGCTTCATACTCCTCCATGTTGTTTGTAGCCTCGAAGTGGATCTGCAGAACGTAGTGTAGCTTGTCTCCTTTTGGTGACTGTAGCAATACACCAGCCCCCGAGCCGTTGAGCAGCTTTGATCCATCAAAGTGCATCACCCAGTACTCTGGTTCTGGCAACGGAGTGGCATCCGGTATCTCCGTCCAATCTGCAATAAAATCCGCCAAGGCTTGTGACTTGATAGCGTCGCGTCTTTTGTAGGTGATCTCGAAGGCGGCAAGTTCAATGCCCCACTTCGCGACCCTTCCTGTAGCGTCGCTGTTGTTGATAATGTCGGACAGTGGAGTCTTGCTCACTACTGTGATTGGGTGCTCCTGAAAGTAATGCCTCAGCTTCCGTGAAGCAAGGAATACTCCATAAGCTATCTTTTGGTAGTGCGGGTAACGCTGCTTGGACTCCGTCAAGACCTCGCTTACATAGTAAACTGGTCGTTGAACTCCGTGTTCATAGCCTGGTTCCTTCCGCTCTACCATGACGACGATGCTGATAACCTGGTTGGTTGCCGCCATGTAAATTAACAGGGGCTCACCAGGCTCGGGTGCTGCAAGGATGGGCGCTGAGGAAAGAATCTCCTTGAGCTACTTCAATGCTGCATCTGCCTCGTCCGTCCACGTGAATTTGTCCGCCTTCTTCAGCAACTTGTACAGCGGCAGATCCTTCTCTCCAAGTCGGCTAATGAACCGACTAACTGCTGCAACACAACCTGTTAGTCGTTGGATGTCCTTTAGGCATGTCGGACCGGGTTGACCTCGATTCCGCGCTGGGAAACGATGAAGCCCAACAGTTTTCCGGCTGGAACCCCGAAGACGCACTTCTTAGGGTTAACCATCATGTTGTATTTCCGGAGATTATCAAAGGTTTCTTTTAAGTCGGAGATTAAGTCGTTTGACTTTTTAGACATCACCGTGATATCGTCCACATAGGCGTGAACATTTCGACCAATTTGGTCATGAAGGCAACGTTGCATTGTCCGCTGGTAGGTAGCACCTGCGTTTTTCAACCCAAAGGGCATCGTGACATAGCAAAACGTGTCGTATGGGGTAGTGAACGAAGTGGCCAATTGGTCTGACTTCCTCATCTTGATCTGGTGGTATCCTGAGTATGCATCGAGAAAACAAAAAAGTTTCGAGCCAGCCGTCGAGTCAATGACTTGGTCAATGCGAGGCAAAGCAAACGGATCTTTGGGACATGCTTTGTTCAAGCCGGTGTAATCAACGCACATTCTTAATTCATTGGTTCCCTTTTTGGGGACAAGTACAGGATTGGCCACCCATCGGGTGTGAAGGACTTCTCAGATAAACTCAGCCTTAAGTAGCCTAGCTATCTTTTTGCCAATGGCGCGTCTCTTCTCATCTCTGAAGCATCGTAGAGGTTGTTTCACTGGTTTACATCTTGGATCTATGTTTAAGCTGTGCTCAGCAAGTTCCCTAGGTACACCTTTCATGTTGGCAGGTTGCCAGGCAAATATGTCCCTATTCTCACGGAGGAACTCGCACTACTAGGAGACCCCCCATATAGCAATGCATACTCTGCAACACAATTAAAATGTGTTGCAGAATATCGAAGTAGCTACGCATATTTGCGTTGGTACATACATCCGTTATCGGCTATACGAATAACAACGAATACCATATGTTGCAACCTATGCGTTGGAACATATCAGTACTAACCTAGCGTGAGCAAACCTAGACATGTATAGCTCGACGCGCCTCGGACTGACCCGCTTGGGCCTAGCAAAAACATGTCTTGGCCTAGTCGGGCTCGAGCCAGACAATTTGGTAAGTTGCAAAGGCGGCATAAAGGGAGGCCTAACGGGTTTTTGTGAGTTCGGCTTGACGCTAATTAGTTTCTAGATATCTCTGCCAGAGAGTTTTAGGGTTGGACTATTTTTGCCTCGGGGCAAAGGCCGTATAAATTTTTTAGGGCAGATGCGTAATTAGACGATCTTACCAGTCCAAACACAATAAAGCCTAGAAATAAATGTTTATAATTTTTCCAATTAATCGTGTTCGCATCGTGTGCTTAGAAAAGTATAGGAATTAAAGTTCTTGGCTGCACGTACTTAGAAATTGCCGATCGTGTCCTATAATTTTTTGCCGATCGTGGGCTCGAAAGGAGTCGGTATGTTTAGAAAAAAGAACTTTTGTCAAAAGAAGAAGAAACTCTGGCGAAGGAAAACACCGCCCCTACCGCCATCCATCCCCACCACGCCGCTGGATCCGCGATTCATCCCCACGCCGCTGAGCCGCGATTCATCCCCACGCCGCCGAGCCATCCATCCCTACTGCACCTCCGCCAGCCACCATCCCGCCTACTACCCCTCCGCCGAGCCCCATCCGCCCCTGCGCTGCCGAGCCGCCATCCCGCTTCATGCGCCTCCATCGAGCCGCCATCCCTCTCACCCCACGCCGCCATCGAGCCGCCCCGCCCACTGCACCACCGAGCCGCCGTCCAGCCCCTCTGCGCCGAAGTCGCCATCCAGCCCCACGGCGCCGCCGAGCCGCCATCCAGCCCCTGCGTTGCCGCCATCCCGGGGTAGCTAGGCCCTTTTCCTGTTGTGCCGCCATCAAGGAGCTCCTCCACCTTTGCCAGGCGACGACCAGCTGCGTAACAATCGCCGCCTAACCTGAAGCTGCCTGACACACACACACACATGTAAGCATATGTACTCCTGATTCTCTTTACTATAATAGTACAAAGGTTATATTTTAAGCATGAATAACATAGGCATTGTTCTTTTCTTTTGTGGATCCAGTATAATTCATGTGGTTCTACTTTCAGAAAAAATTTGTCTTATGTTTTTATACTAACCAGAGTTAAAGTTTTCTATCAGATAGTTGATGTAAGGTACCTAATATACCTACATGTTGCTTTTCCGGTGTAGTTCATTCTGATATTTCTAAGTGTAAGTATATAAACATGATTTTGACTGCATATCCAATAGTGGCACACTTAATGACATTGCTTTGTGCTACCCGTATATGTCAATCAGATTATAATCATCTCACCTCGTTATAAATTGGAACCAAATAACACCAAAACAGTTTGCAGCGCATTAGTGAATTCTGTGTTTGTATACAGTTGATGTTCTGGTTGTACCAAAGGTAGATAAAGTTTCACCTCTTCTATTTTCACATTGAACACTCCAGACATCATAAGTAAAGATCTATTCTGTTTTCACCTTTTTCCTCTGCAAATTATTAGAGCTCTTAGTTGAAGAGCTTGCGTTAGTTGATGTGATATTTTAATACAGTAGCATGGATTTACCAAGTTGGGATGTTGGATGCCCATTTTTTTCTATTATAGTACCCAGGGCTATGTGTTTTAGTAAAATCTTTACATTGTTAACTCACTCTAAAATGTCCGTTAGAGCATGGAGATTCTAAAATGTTGGTTACTATTATCTATCTATGTAGTGTTCACATGCATGCCGAACTGTCTCAAGTTGTCCATTCTTCGTTGTTCTATTTTGAACTCTATTCTTTTTGTTCCTCTTCAATGTTCACAAATTATTTTTGATTCTGAGAGAGTATATGGTGATCTTCGTAGTCAACAATTTGATTCTTGGACAACGTAACAATGTGATGGTATTGTCAGATGCATTAATATATTCCTGTTTATTTTTGGAAAATCCTCATATCTTGTCTTTGACTATAGAGCAAGGAAAACTTTCTAAATGACATGGAGATGCAACAACCAAACAAACGTCCTGCTACAAATAAGGTTTACCCGTTCTTATATTGTTTGGATCCCAACGTGGTTGAGCACAAAATAGTTATTTCAGATCGGTCTTTGATATAGTTTTGCCAATCTTACAATATTTCTTTTGGTGTAGAATAATAAAACTTTGGCCCACGAGATCAAAATGTCGTCTAGGAAAGAAAGAGCTATTGCGAAAAGGTTAGTTCACTTCACTTTTGGAATTATCTCTTATGTAGCTGTTGTCATCCAATCCATTCTGTAGTTATCTATTTGTCCATGCTTATTTATTCCGAAATCGTGTCCATTCTAATCTGTTTGTCCATTTAAGGATAACATGGTTCATGCTTTTACTATTTGTAACTTTAATTTCCTATACCTTAGGATCGTGGTATTGACCTCCAGACAACCACACACTTGAACGCGTTTTGAAGTTTCCTCTACAAACACGGTACCTTCTCATTCATCATGTATACATTTATATTATGTTTTCTGCTTCTATAACTTTTTATTATCATGCATCTTCTCATTACTATGGTGGCTAGAACATGAAGATCCCAAAATTGGCTAGTGCAACAAATCATGCTAATGTACTAGACCAAGCGAGCGCGCGATTGCCGCGCCCGGCCATTTTTAGAAAATGATGAGTGTTTAGAGTATAATGACATGGGCAGTTCAATCTTTGTGAGAAAATAAAATAAAATCAATTAGTTTATGTGGGTATACAGAGGTACAACGGTCTTGTTTACAGGACATGTGAATGTCTTAATCTCGTTGAATTTCATAAGTTTTAGTTGGATAATGGAATAACTTTGGAAATGCCATCGATTATATTCTTTAATTAATAGCCAGAATCCATTGTAAAGTGAAAAACAAAGTGCATAGGCTGGTTATTTACAAAGAACACAAGGCACACATTTTAAGGAGAAAAACTATGGATATTCAAGAACATGTGGACAAGGTGGATGGTGCAAATACATGTGAAAATCCGAACAATACAGAACTCATAAACACAAAGCATTGGATATACCAGATCTCCATAAACTACTAAATCTAAGGAAAATCTTTACAAAACACAAAATACCGTTGGGAAAATATAGAACTGGTTCAATAAACACGAACAACCACTTCTAACATCCGCACCATCCTCATGGTGTATGTAAATTCATGTGTACCAACTTACAATGGCTGAGGTAGCAACGCAGCCTCATGTTTGAACTGAAATTGTGCTACCATATATGGGAGTTGTATGTACAGCAAGACAACGTCATGTGTGCTACTAAAAATTTTCTTATATGGAGAGTGTATGTTAGCCAGCAATGCCTTTTTCAAAGTGACCAAACGGGACTTTTAAGCATAGTCTCAGACGCCTTGTTTTAAAATCAACACAACATTGTTTTCCAAAGCATCCAAAACGAGTAGTTGCATTGTTGTCTGCAAGTTGTTCCACCAGATCACATCTGGTGTTCTATCCACCATATCACATGTTGTGTTCTATCCCAGACAATCTTCAGTTTTACCTCACATTATAGTGTTCGCTTTATACGTCTTCAATTTACCAAGACGGAAGAGTTTGACATCTCAATAAGACCTTGGGCCAATGCCTCAAGCTGGATGGTTATGGCCGATACCAAGAAGATCTTGAAGAAGGCATTTGCAACGTAGCATCGAACCTTCACATATAGCTAAACCTAAATCGCTAAGCGGAAGAAAATAAAGGCGGGCCTCAAGTTACCTATCGCCCATTTAAAGATTTCTCAACCCGATTAACCACGAATGTCGAACTCAACTGCGGAGAAGCAGCCTGGTGACGTTGGCGCTGTTTGACGCGAATCGTGGCGATGGAATGAAGTAAAAATGTCCGTATGACGGTTCGGGAGTATTAAACTGATACATACCATTAGATTAGCAGATCCGACGGTTAGAACTCCAAATCATTGTAGAGTCTCCTAGCTAGATGAGTTTTACTTTCTTAATGACATGGAATTACTAAATAATTTTCTTCTCGTTTCAGTTTTCTTATGATTTCATACTATATATGTATAGCAGAAAATTTATTATTGATCGTAGTTCTTGCAATATGAGTGTTTATTTAGTCTATGCCAATCTCATAATGTATTTTTTTCATAGAACAAGGAAACTTTGCTCCACGATGTAAATGCCCAACCGAGGAAGGAAAGTGCTAGTTTAGAAAAGGTTAGTGCAGCTTCTTATGTTTTTTTAACTTTTCTTACTTCTGATTATTTTGCACTTATGATTAGCATGGCGGTCAGAACATGAAGATCTCTAAAGCGGGTAGTACAACAAAGCATGCTAATGTATGACATGAAATCTCTAACCCTTTTGCTTCTCATTTCAGTTTCTTTATGATTTAATTTATTGCATACTGATGGTGCACTATCATCTGCAGAAACAACAATGTAGTACGACAAATTGCTTGGATGCCAACTCCATAGATGTATGCACATTATGTTTGTTTATTCATGATTCTTCGCATGTCTTAAATTGCATTGGAAGTTGTTTTCTCATGTACTTTTGTTTATGTAAAAGGTTGGCACCATAATATTTTTGAAGAGTTTTGGAAATCCAAAAAATAATGTTGCTCTTGCTACACTCCAAAGTAGGGACCCTGAATATACAGTTGAAGGTGTTAAACTTGGAAATCAATTCTGGGCTGTGCGTGTTGATGCTACATTAGCAAAATTTGATGAGTTAATAAGACCACTCAAAAAAGTAAAGATTATTGGTCATGCAGCAGGATTAACTATCGCATGGCCTTCAACCTTTGTATGTTACCCTCCTGTAATATTACCCATCTCAAATTTTACTACTTCATTACTTTGATGCTTTTTATT
The DNA here is from genome assembly GCA_030063025.1 of Avena longiglumis. Taxonomy (NCBI): domain Eukaryota; kingdom Viridiplantae; phylum Streptophyta; class Magnoliopsida; order Poales; family Poaceae; genus Avena; species Avena longiglumis. The sequence continues at coordinate 448,276,659 of CP125977.1, forward strand.
TAATGATCTAAATTCTTGTTCTTGTAGATTTCCAAGATAAATTGATAATGCCTGGTTGAGATGCTGATTGCAAGATGAAGACTACTGCTACTACTAGATGGCTTATATTATGTTTTAGAATTTCAGTTTTATGGTGAATGTTTGAAGAACATATATATTTGTAATAGTGCAAGTGACAAATATTTTTTTTATTCTCTGAAACTTGTTCTTTGTAATGCAACATAGTCGATATATTGAATGAAATGCTTATGTTTCCTATAGCGTGGCTCCTGTGTGCACTATATGTATTGACCTGGTCATTATTATTGGAAATATGTAAAATACTATCTGTTGATCATGCTATGTAGCTACGTTCTGTTATGTCAGTTTCAATTTGTCAATTTCAAAATCCATTCCTCTGGTGGATCACCAACGCATACGAAGTGTGGTTATCCCCTCCTTATACACGTTGCTATCTTACAACACTTATGATCATCGATTACCAACACATGTTTTTGTGTTGTCGTAGACCCTTGCAACGCCACCAACGGCAACACATACTAATCCATTGGTGAAGACCTTGCCAACGCATATATGGACATTTTGCAACACATCCATGCATTGCTGAAGGGGGGGTCATGTTGTAGTGTCGACGAGCGCGCTTTCCTATTTGGGATCCAGGTTCGTCCCAATGGCGACGGTCTTAGAGGCATCGCCTACCACAAGTTCCACCGGCTTGGTCTCGATGGCGGCCTTGAATGCAGGAGCGGAGTCGGAGATCTGTTCTTCGACGCGGGCATCTCTGATTCATTGACCTTGATCTGGATCTCCTTGAATTCTTCGATGTAGAGGACAGCTTCTGCAACGGCTCCTTCATTGATCTCGCAGTCCCTTGCCTTGGTAAAGCTTCCGGATATGGTGATGACACCGTTTGGTCCGGGTATCTTGAGTTTGTTGTAGACGAAGCATGGCTTGGCCATGAACGTGTGGAATATGTCGCGGCCGAATATGACGTGGTACACGCTCTTGAAGGGGACCACCTCAAAGGTCATGCGCTCTTGGCGGTAATTATTAACGTCGCCAAAGGCTACCTGAAGTGTAATGCACCCAAGGGACCGAGCCTCTCGCCCAGGAACTACGCCATGGAACACGGTGTTGGTCCGCCTTAGGTTTGCCTCCGTCAAGTTCATCTTCTGCAGTGTATCCAGGTACATGATGTTGATGCTGCTTCCACTATCCACCATGCACTTGGTGAACTCCATGCCGTCAATCAATGGGTTGATGACCATGGCGTATTGGTTCTCCGTGGGAACAAGGTCTGGGTGGTCCGTCCTGTCCCAAGTAATTGGAACCTCCGACCAGCGCAGGTATTGGGGGACTAGGGGAGAGTGGCCATCAGGATCCTTAGAGAGGTATTCTGTTGTCGGACGGTGGGGGTGCCAAGGAAAGTGTGGTAGACTGGGGCCTTCTTTGCGAAGGGGTTCTTGCCCTTGTCGTCGCTCTTGGCGGCGTGCTTGGGGTCAACGTCCTCATCCATGTCACTTGAATCCTTGGACTCCTCCTCCTTCTTCTTCCCCTTGCCCTTGCCTCGCGGTCTGTTCTTCCGACTTCGCTTGTAGCCGGACTCCGGGTCTTCCTTGAGGTCGTTGACGAACTTGCAGTGTCGATTGGTATGGGTGGCCTTGCCGTTGGCGTCGAGGTGTACGAGGCACGGCATATCGCGGTACTCTTCGTAGGTTTGGGGAATGCGGAGCGGCGCCGAGTTGGTTTCACTTCCTCGTTGTTGCCCACGGCCTGCTCCCCTTCCTCGGACACGTTGTCCGCCTTCTCCTCGTCCTGCAAAAGTCATGGCGACCATGTCGGTAGATTGATTTTCTTCTGGAGCGGTTTTCCGCTTTGTACTGCTGTTCCTCCTAGCTTGGGTTGGAACGGCCGTTGCCGGCAAAGAGCCACGAGCATCATCGTCGGCAGCTGTGAACTCACTAGCTAACTGAATCATCTGATTCAAGTCAAGCTGATGATTGTCCTGCAAGCGCTTTAGCTTATGTCGGAGTAACGTGCCCCTTTCCAATCCATCGATGAAGGTGGCCATGGCGGTCTGGGCGTGCACTCCTGCGCAGGAATTCTTCATGTCCAGCCAGCGGGAGAGGTAGGCGCGAGATGTCTCTTCTTTTTCTTGCACGCACCGCTATAGATCGCCCACAGTGCAGGGACGCTTGTATGTACCCTCAAAGTTTTTGGTGAACGCTTCTTGCATGTCCAACCAGTTGTAGATAGATTTCTCCGGCAAGTCGTCGATCCATTGACGGGCCGTGCCTGCCAACATTAACGGGAGGTACTTGACGGCGACGTTGGGATTGCCTCCAGCAATCTCCACCGTGTTGCCGTAGTCCTGCAACCATGTGGCAGGCTTGGCGGTGCTGTCATAGGGCTTGATGGTCTTGTCAATCCGGAAACCTTTGGGGTAAGTTGCGGACCGTATTGTAGGTCCAAAGCAACGTGGTCCCAGGTATGGTCCTTCCCGGGCCTCGTGGATCTTATCGATCCGTGAACGTGCATCGTATGGCTCCGGGTTCTTCTTCTTGTTTTCAACAGGGGATGGGCTGCGTGAACGACGCGGGCCTCTTCCGTCATGGTGACTGCTTGGTGGTGACGGAGGCGGAGGTGGCGGTGGGTTAGCCTTCTTGCTGTTACCCTCCTGCGACGCCCCACGCCTGTCACGGTTGCTTGCCGGACGCGGAGGGTCATGGTGTGACCTGCTCTTATGTCCTTGGTGGTGCTCTCCATCATGACGGGTATGTGCCGCATTGTCGCGGATGACGATGCCGCACTGCTTTGGTGGGGACATATCCGTACGATGGTGAGTCTTGTAATCTTCCTGACATCGGGGGGATCGGGGCGGTGGCGATGGGCTGTTGCAGTAAGGGCTTCCGTCGGCCAGCTTATATAGGCGGCCTTACCTAGGGTTACATGGCAAGTATTAACTAGACAAGTTACAACGTGTCCTCCATCCAATCTAAATCTGCCCACATTCACACCCACCACGCATCGTGGCGCTAGGGCATAAATAGTGCCTCAGCGATAACTTTTCCGTCCATTCTCATCTTCACTGTTTCCCCTCGTCTTCCTCCTTGAGCACTCATAACGATCCAGATCATACCCTATAGCAAAGAGAAATCCTTCCAAAATCTTCCACAATCATGGCGATTTTTCCTATGTAGAATCCAAAGAGATTGTGCAGTTACCGCGATAGGTTGCATTTACTGCACTCATCTTATACACATGTCTTCCATCCACACTAAATCTGCCCACATTCACACCCACCACGCATCGTGCCGCTAGGGCATAAATAGTGCCTCACTGGTAACTTTTCCATCCATTCTCATCTCCATTGTTTCCCCTCGCCTTCCTCCTTGAGCACTCACAATGATCCAGATCATACCATATAGCAAAGAGAAACCCTTCTAAAATCTTCCGCAGATCATATACTTTTAGAGATTTGCTAGTTCTCAGGCGCCTGAGAACTTCTTAGTTCTCAGTCACCTCTCTCGCCATTAGATTTACCTCGCGATTCGTGCAACATGAGACTTCCACATGAGTTGCAACTAGGTTGTAACTGGGATTTTAATGACTTGCAACTAGGTTGCAACTGAGAATTAGTATAAATTATATAAGTTGCAACTAGGTTGTAACTAGCACAAATAGTAGGATGATGTCAGCGACTTAGACATAAGAAGTTCTCAGGCGCTTGAGATCTAGGCACTCCCATACTTTTATATTATACTTATTTAATTATTATTGTTGTTGATATTTTCTTTAATATATGTGGTCAAAGTTATAGAACATTAACTTATTTACTAAGTTATATGCCACCTATTTGGGAACAAATGGAGTATAATGTGTTTTCAAATGGAGAAGAAAAGGTCACCTATCTTTGGTCCTAAAGATAATACGATAAAGATAGTCCAAACTCGTTGTTCGCAGAAGCCTTGGATGGTTCATAGGAAACATATGCGTCGTGACGAAGAAATTGATGAGCCCTCTGATTCATGATAAGTGTGGCCATAGAGTTACATGAATTTTACACACCCGCACGAGCAGATGATTATGACTGAAGTGATGGATCCATCTTCCTCCTTTCTCCCGGATAGCCAAACAATGCAATCAAAATCGTAAAGGTAATACCAACTGACATTGCATTTTTTGTGTACTCCACCAATTTTTCCTGTCGGTGTGAGCATTTTCCCATGTCGGTGTCGACTGTCGAGGACCTGCAGAAGCTCAAACATGAGTTGTATTCTTAAAATTTGGATATGGCTTTGGTTTCCTTTTAGGAAATTCAAGGATATGTTTGGTTCTAGGGCTCCGGTTAAGTAAATAACACAAAATAAGTTTATTCTTAAACGTTGGAAATGAAACTACAATTTCTTTCATAGAAATTCAAAAGCTTTGTACTTTGAATAAGTACGACGGTTACAGAGTAACAATTTTTTCAGAATGGGTTGCTAGAGAGATTAATATATGTGTGGTTTAAATCTCTCTCTATATATATGTGTGTGCCCTAGACCGATCAGTTTCAAAGCAAATTTGGACTCTGGCATCCTTTCCTTCCGTATATGAATCATCGTAGTAGAGTATTTTTTTTAGTACAGGAGAAGATAGAAGAAAATGGTTGTGCCGGTAAAGTACCTTGGCGTTGCTACTTCGTCTGGGACCGGTGTTGGAGAAGGGAGAGACACGTGGGGAATAGACAGGCTTGCCGCTGTGGAATAGCCTCGGCAAGATGCTCTATTGCACCTCCGTAACAGCCTGCGTTGGCTGCAATGCGCGGCCTCCAATCCTCCTCGCCGCGTATCGAATCGCCGCTGCCGCCATGACTTGCTTCGCTCAATCTCGTCGGATCCTAGAGCGCGCCTTGCGTGTGTGTGTTTACCTGTGGACAAAGAGGCAGGCAAGGCTTGGCCTAATATACATGGGCGATCGGTGGTGTTGAGAGTCCTTGGAGACTGCGCCTTCGTCTCCGTCACCGACACCAAACTAATTAGAGAGAGAGACTGAGGCGGGTGCAGCCAGGGTTAGGCCATCTCCAACGGCCTGAAATACGTTTAGACCGCCGCGGACAACCGGACGATCAAAATCACAACCCAACTACGCAACCCAAACGGACCATCCCAGATCAACCATTAAATGGGAACGGGTAGCCATGGTACCGCCTACCCAAACCCGCTTAAGTTGCTAAGTAGAGGCCCATGGATGAATTATGGCGAATACTCACGGCACTGCCCCTACCGTGGCCATGCCACCATGCCTTTGCATCGGACTCTTTGCCCCTCGACTCCTCCCCTCCGCATTGGGTGCTATGGATGGAGAATCCCTCCCCCTCCCTCACCTTGTAAATGGGAACGGGTATCCACGACGCCGCCTGTCCAAACCCACTTAAATTGCCAAGTGGACACCCATGGATAGGTATTGAATTGTGGCAGATACTCATGGCACTACCGCTACCACCGTCATGCCGCCACCAAACCTGGCCAACGGGCCGACCCAGGCATGACACGTCCTAAACGGCCTGGCCTAGCACGACCCGCCGTGGCCCGTCTAGATCACGTGTCGTGACAGGCCGGCATGGGGGCCTGGCCTCGAGGCTCGGGCATGTCACGGAGACCTAACGGGCCGACCCGTGGCACGTCCGACAGGCGGCCTGTTAGTGTTTTTAGCTTGCCTGTATAATTAAATCTTCAAATACTGTTGAATCTGTATTATATTAGCTAGTCTCAGGTGGTCTGGTGGTCAAGGGGAGCGCGGGGTAGCAGGAGGTCCCTAGTTTGACTCCCCACTACCTCCTTTCTGCATCTATATTTTGAAAGTTCCAAAGACAAATGATTAACGGGTTGTGTTGGGCCGGCCCGTGTGCCTGAGACCGTGGCACGGGCACGGCCCCGACGTTTGACGGGCCTGGCACGCCACGCGCCGGGCTGGTGCCGAGATTATTTCGCGGGCCCATGTGCCGGCATCCTAAAGGATGGCCGTTGGCCAGGTTTGGCCGCCACGCCTTCGGATCGAACTCTTGGCCCCTCGACTCCTCCCCTCTGCATTGGGCGCCATGGATGGAGAATCCCTCCCTCCCCCCCCCCCCCCGAGATGCATACGTGTCCGACGAGGTTCTTGGGGTTCCGCACGAGGCCGGCGAGGTCTATGGAGAGCTGCAACCGCATACATCCAGCGAGATCCACAGAGAGACGCTCGGCGGCACCGATTTCTGGCGAAAGAAAAGCCGCAAGCAAGGTAATCAATGTGGCTTTTCATCCTCCTGGACCTACCCCTCATGGATCTTGTACTAAAATTTCAGTCTTATGTCCTGAAATTTGTTGATTTCTATGTGTAGATCTTGTATCCTAGGAACGTGTTCTTCTTTGGCAGTACCAAAAAAGACGGTGCTACAAAAAATCAGTCTATGTAAATCAAGAGGGCAGATACTGCACCACCTCAGTCTGTATATACAAAGAAACTTTCTATTACATGCCTAACTTTGACTAATAGTTTCACTAGCAAATATCTGCAGATTGTTTCATACAGGAAGTGGTTAGTGTAGGGGTTCGTAGCATGGAAAACAAAAATTTTCTATCGCATACAAACAAACAAGCCAAGATCTATCTACTAGATTGTAGCAACGAGTCGATAGAGGAACTCACCCTCGAAGATTCCAAAGTGGTTAACGAGAGCAGATTCTCGTGGGTGATGTAGTCGTACACTTCCGATCTCAAGATCGCGTAGACGATCCTTCCGGCGCCACGTTCCGGCAGCGCTCCTTGATCGGTCACACGTTCGGTACTCGATGAAGACCTTCCTCTCCCTTGTTCCAACAGGCAGCGGAGGTTGTAGCACTCTCCTCGCAATTCCGGCAACTGTGGTACAGGAAGTAGAGGGAGATCCTGAGGCTTCGCCTTAAGCCGGTGCAGTATGGTGGAGCTTATGAGAGAGGCTATTAGTGGTCTAGTAATTAGACACACCAATTAGAAGGCTCTAAACCAATTAGAAGGCTCTAAACACTGGCTAAAGCAATTAGAAGCTCTAAACCAAAACGGCTCTAAACCGGAGATCTAGAGTAGAAAGTTATGTGTCTATGGAGGAGCCCTGCCCTCCTTATATGGGAGGGGGTCCTTGGCGCCAGGAGGGAGGAGTCCCTCCCAACTCGGCCTAGGGCTTGGCGCCGGCCTAGAGGAGTCCAACTCCTCCTCCAGGTTGGTTCCAACTCCTCTTGCTTGTTTCCCAGTTTCTTGTTTTGGTTTGACTTTCAAACTGGACATTTGACTTTCTGTTTTAGGATTCAATTTAATCCTTTATTTGGGACAGCAATAACACTTAGTACATGATGCAATCATTCAATGAGCAATGACACATTCATGTACCCTTCCCCGAGTGCTTGGGACAATCCGAACCTTCTAGAACATTCCGATGAAAACACGGAATCATTCCCGAACTCAAACGGGACTTTCCTTATATGAATCTTATTCTCCGGACCATTCCGGATCACCTCGTGATATCCGGATCCCATCCGAGACTCGAACAACATTCGGTCTCTTTCTCATAATACCATAACTACTCAAACAACGTCGAATCCTTAAGTGTGTCTCCCTACGGTTCGTGAATTATGCGGACATGATCGAGACACTTCTCCGAACAATAACCAATAGAGGAATCTGGAAATTCATATGGCTCCACATATTTCTCGATTACTTTGCGATCGAATGAACCACTTACATACGATACCAATTTCCCTTTGTCTCACGATATGTTACTTATCCGAGGTTATGATCGTCGGTATCTCTGCATACCTAGTTCAACCTCGTTACTGATAAGTACTCTTTTCTCGTTCCCGTGATATGTGATCCCTTGTGACCAAGTCACATGCTTGCAAGCTAATTGGATGACATTCCACCGAGAGGGCCCAGAGTATATCTATCCGTCATGAGGATGGACAAATCCCACTCTTGATCCATGTGTTTCAACCAATACTTTCCGAGCACTCAATGCCACCTTTATAGCCACCCAGTTACGGTGTGGTGTTTGATGTCATCAAAGCATCCATCCGGTAAAGGTGATATGCATGATCTCATGGTCGAAGGAATTAGGTTACTATGTATCAGGAAGCATATAGCAATTGAACTATTTAAATGACTTGATCTTTATGCTACGCTTATCTATAGGAGTATGTCCATCACATCATTCTCCTAATGATATGATCCTGTTGTTAATAACATCTCTATGTTCATGATCAGGAAACCATGATCACATATTAACCAACAAGCTAGTTTAACAAGAGGCTTCACTAGGGACTCTTATTTTAGTTTACAAATCACACAAGTATTAATGTTTCCGGTTAATACAATTATAGCATGGTATGTAAACATTTATCATAAGTGTGAAGATATGATAATAACCACTTTATTATTGCCTCTTGGGCATATCTCCAACAGTCTCCCACTTGCACTAGAGTCAATAATCTAGTTTCAAACCTTTGTGTATTCAACACCTATGGCTTTCCGGTGTTGTAAGTACACGTTCGCTAGTGGTCAACTGATCTCCGGATCTGACACTTCCAGGTCCGTGTGTAATTGCATGTCTTTGCGTCTCTACGCATCACTCATTCTCTAATGAGATGGCTTTGTATAAATTTGGTCTTTCGGTGTGACCTTTAGCTCTTTGGGGTTAAAACATGTTGATAATATTGTCGCACAATATATCTTCATAGTATTATCCCACTGTGAACTACACCTAGTTTGATAACAAACTACTTGACACAAATGCCCTCTTTGTCGCTAAAATAGCAGTTATATACTTGGCCTTTTGTTGTAGTATCTGTCACAATGTCTTAACTTTGGAACTCATCCAAATCCATTATGGAACTCACCTTCCATTATATTGTGCCACCCTTAGTTTAGATTGAGATAAACTTAATTTGTACTCTGTGACAAAGCTAGTATCAATGTAGTACTTTTACAATGAACTAACCATCTATTTGTCACTTCTACAAATATTATACTCTTAGTTCTTCCAAAAGATCATAAGAATATCCTTACTATTGTCCAATGATCATCTTACGGATCATTCTGGTATATGCTCACAACATTTAGAGCATAGGACATATCTGGATTTGTACATATCACAGTATGATTGATATAAATACTCTTTGTGATTTTATCAAGTATCAATCTATACTTGATTATTTGTTTCACTTTACCAAATGTCAATACACTTGAATATATCATCAACATTGAACTTATTCAATCCTTTCTGTGCGACAAGAACCTCTCTTGTAGTTTCTATATTGAACTCATTCAATATCTTGTCTATGTACTTCTGGCACGACCATATTAGCGTCTATTGATGCCAAATATTTAGGTTTTGCCCAAGTCTTTCATCAGGATGAAATTCTTAATATGTGTTAATAAAAGATACATTATTTTCCAATCAACAATATGTCTTCCACATAATGTATTAGAAACATGTCTTAGCGCTCCCACTTAATTTCTTGCAAATGCAAGCATCTTCATCGTCTCTGATGAACTTTTAAACTCCTTTAACAGTTTCATCACAGTGAAGATTCCAACTCCGCGATGCTCACTTTAACCATTGAAGTTTGCATATGCTTTTAGCATCCTTTTGAATTAACAAAAACCCTATGGACCATGTTATGCACATGTCCTAGGTAACGATTCTATTAGAAGAACTTGTTTTGTTTATTCAACTATCATATAACAAATTATATGTAGTGGTTGCTACATTAATCCGTCTAGACTAAATATCGCTATGACAGATCAAATCTTGTCATAGTCAACCTTTGAACATTGTTGTGAACTCTTTCCCAACATGTCGACTATTTCATAGATGTGAAACATCCATGTCTATTTCTTTATAGATCCAGACACAACTATAAGGTCTTACACCTTTCTCGAGGGTCCTTCAAGTTCAAAACTTGATTTTCTCGTGTATGGAACTATCACGGATTTTATGGCTTCAAGCCATTTTACGGAGTCAGGGCCCATCATCGCTTCTTTGCATGTAGTCGGTTCATTATTCTCAAATAATGATTCAACCCTCAAATCTTGGTATTTGATTGTTTACCCGACCTACTTGTTTCAATAGGAACTTTAGATCTCCGTGACCACAACCTTTTGAGGCACGTGAGCCATGAGCATTGTTGCTGCCTCCGAAACACTTTTCGGTGCTGCGCAACTCTGCACATATAGCTAAGGTTCTTTCAACCTTATCAAAGTTCTATTGTCCTCCCACTTAACTTTTCACGAAAAAATTCCTTCTTTAAAGAAACTTGACGTTCTAAGCGACAAACACTTTTGTCTCCGGTGTTATGGAGAAATACTTAACAAAGACAGATTCATCCGACTTTGGTTGCAAACATCTTTCTTATGTATAGCATACCAATGTTTAAGAAAGGACTACTTGGGTTTTATCCCAAACCATAACCTTATATGGTGTCATTTCAACGGATTATGATGAAGCTCTTTTCAGTGGAAAAACGGTAATCTCTAAAGCTTTTAATCTTTAAAATATAATGGCAGTTTTATGAATTACACCTTCGATCTTACCATGTCAAACAAGGTTTAATTACATATCTCGAACACTCCATACTCTTATGGTGTTTCGGGAAAATGCAAATCCACGGAACGATTCCTTTAAATCTTAGGTATTATGCTAAACTTGTAACTCAAATATCTTCCTTTATGATCTTATCATAAACTATTTATATTCTTGTTACAATGATTTTGCACTTCATCTTGAAAGTTTTTGAACTTTTCAAATGTTTCTTACTTTATCCTTATTAAGTAAATATTCATATATTCACTCAAATTCTCGGAGAAAGCATATGAAGTTGAAATCCATCGCTTTTTGACTACACATGATGGACTTCGTACAACAATATGTACAAGTTCCAATAAGCTAGTCATTCGTTCCCTTTGGCCTATGAACGAAGTTTTAATTATCTCTAGGAAAGTTTCTGGCGTCATTTAATCAAAATCAAATATACTCCAAAATTCCATCCATATGGAGTTTCTTCATGTTTTCTTTCCATTATAATTTAAACGGCGATGTCACTTCCTAAGTGATCTTTCAATCAATTTGTCTTTCGACATCTTTAGCATTAGCTTTATGGATGTGATTTTTCCAACGAGATTTGCGAATCCATCTTTTATGGATTACGGTAATTATTTGAACAACCCTTTTGTTCTCATAATACCTGATAAAACAAATCTTGAAGGCAAGCTTTGATGTTTAACGAGCAACACAATAACCCTTTATTTTGTTCTCGATGAACATCATCACATATTCTTTTGCTAGTTACTTAGGCCACTGTAGTTCATGAATTCTGTTGTTTTGTATGACGATTCATACCAACAAATTCAGTATCAAATACTTAAGAACCACATTGTTTAATAAGCAAAGAATATAGCCATAACATGTATATCATCTATATACTTAAATTGAACAATTCTAATCTTTTCTTTTACGCCATATATTTATGAGATTCTCTTTCAAGATTTCCTATTACATTTGAAAGAATCTATCAACATCAATAGTGGAGTCATACATATGACATATAGTCCAAAGCGTGTATAGTTAAATACCAATGTCTTTGGACTTGCACTTTGAAGTAGATCACCATCATCAAATGTTTGGTGTTCTTTCAAATTCCTTTATTTAGTAATCTTCTTGGTGTAGTAAACATTTTACCTACATCAAATATTCACCCTTATTATGGATTTATCCATGATCAAGCTACTTTTAGCTTGTAACGGTGAATCGCAAGTATAATGTTGCTCTCCAAAACCTCTTGGAGGATTAGGACAACTAGTGTCTCCAACCTTTTGCAAATTCTCATCAAATATGAGAACATGACTTTTGCCATATTATACTCTATCATGTTGTAACCAATACTTTGTTTGAGATATCACAATATCTTCCACATATCATGGTTTCAAACAAATCTTTCAGATCCTAGATAACCTTGATATTAAGAGAATCCTTTGAATATCAAGAATCATGGAGACAAACATGATACTTATATACTAACACTTGGAATTGTTACTCTTGATTTAATACTAATTATTAAACTTCATAGAGTAAAGGAACTTCTTGAAAGTTTGCAATAGGACTTTTAAACTTTAGATTAACACTTAAAACAATACGATACCAGTTAGAAAGTAACTAACCAGAATTCTATAGTTCTATCATCTCAATTAAAACTAAGCGCAAGGTGGTAAACGGATGCCAATGACTACAACAACTATGCAAATTCACTTTGATTTAGTTTATGATAAATTGAGTTCTAATTAATAATTAAATTAATCTAGGTGAACTCCCACTCAAAACAATATCCCTCACATTGTTTTAGTGATCACACGAACCAAATCCACCACATCAAAACCGATCATCACGAGAGTTGATATAGCTTCAATGGCGAACAATCAACATGTTCATCATATCTACTATATGACTCATGCTCTACCTTTCGGTAATCCGTGTTCCTGAGGCCATGTCTGTACATGCTAGGCTCGTCAAGATCAAACCTTAGTTTCTGCATGAGCAAATCTGGCTTGCTCACGTTGTATACACTTGCAGAATCTAGCACACCCGATCATCACGTGGTGTTTCGAAACAACAAGCTTTAGCAATGGTGCTAACTAAGGGTGAACACTTTATGATTTGAAATTCATGTGCATGAGGGATCATCTTATAATGCTACCGTCGTCTACTAAGCAATACAAGATGCATAAAGGATTAACATCACATGCAATTCATAATATGTGATATGATATGGCCTTTCTTCTTTGTGCTTCCGATCTCCATCTTCCAAGACGAACATGATCTCCATCATCACCGGCATTGCATCAAGGTCAATGACGCTTCTCCATGGTTGTCGTCCACGGCTTCAACTATTACAACTACTTTGAATAGACACGCGGTCTTAACATAAATTAAAGACAACCATATGGCTCGCCGTTGTCGACTTACAATAAGGAACATTGCATACATCAAATATAATCACAATCATGGCCATATCACATCATCGCACACCCTGCAAAACAAAGTTAGACGCTTCTACTTTCTTTGCATATTTTACGTGGTTTGGGGCTTTCAATAAGTGTCGTTCTAACTTACGAACAAGAACCACAACATTGATACTAGCATTGTTGATCACCCGTTGTAAATTGGATCTTAACTATGCTAGGAGAAACATGCACCATAAAGCCACTTATGCAATACAAGTTACATGTCAAGCGTGGAGCAAGTCTCATGAACGATGTCATGTAAGGTTAGCGCCGCTTCATCCCAACATACCGCAAGATGCAAAGTACACAAAAACAATCTACAATAAAAGCATCAACGCCCACAATGACCATTGTGTTCTACTCGTGCAACAGATCTACATATAGACACGGCTCGATACCCTTTGTAGGGGTTCGTAGCATGGAAAACAAAAATTTTCTATCGCATACAAACAAACAAGCCAAGATCTATCTACTAGATTGTAGCAACGAGTCGATAGAGGAACTCACCCTCGAAGATTCCAAAGTGGTTAACGAGAGCGGATTCTCGTGGGTGATGTAGTCGTACACTTCCGATCTCAAGATCGCGTAGACGATCCTTCCGGCGCCACGTTCCGGCAGCGCTCCCGTAGTCGGTCACACGTTCGGTACTCGACGAAGACCTTCCTCTCCCTTGTTCCAGCAGGCAGCGGAGGTTGTAGCACTCTCCTCGCGATTCCGGCGTGACAACGTGGCAGGAAGTAGAGGGAGATCCCGCAGGCTTAAGCCAAGTGCAGTATGGTGGAGCTTATGAGAGAGGCTATTAGTGGTCTAGTAATTAGACACACCAATTAGAAGGCTCTAAACCAATTAGAAGGCTCTAAACCGCTGGCTAAAGCAATTAGAAGCTCTAAACCAAAACGGCTCTAAACCGGAGATCTAGAGTAGAAAGTTATGTGTCTATGGGAGGAGCCCTGCCCCTCCTTATATGGGAGGGGGGTCCTTGGCGCGCCAGGGAGGGAGGGAGTCCCTCCCCAACTCGGCCTAGGGCTTGGGCGCCGGCCTGGAGGAGTCCAACTCCTCCTCCAGGTTGGTTCCAACTCCTCTTGCTTGTTTCCCACAGTTTCTTGTTTTGGCAGTTTGACTTTCAAACTGGACATTTGACTTTTCTGTTTTAGGATTCAATTTAATCCTTTATTTGGGACAGCAACACTTAGTACATGATGCAATCATTCAATGAGCAATGACACATTCATGTACCCTTCCCCGGAGTCTTGGGACAATCCGGAACCTTCTAGAACATTCCGATGAAAACACGGAATCATTCCCGAACTCAAAGCGGGACTTTCCTTATATGAATCTTATTCTCCGGACCATTCCGGATCACCTCGTGATATCCGGATCCCATCCGAGACTCGAACAACATTCGGTCTCTTTCTCATAATACCATAACTACTCAAACAACGTCGAATCCTTAAGTGTGTCTCCCTACGGTCGTGAATTATGCGGACATGATCGAGACACTTCTCGAACAATAACCAATAGAGGAATCTGGAAATTCATATGGCTCCCACATATTTCTCGATTACTTTGATCGAATGAACCACTTACATACGATACCAATTTCCCTTTGTCTCACGATATGTTACTTATCCGAGGTTATGATCGTCGGTATCTCTGCATACCTAGTTCAACCTCGTTCGATAAGTACTCTTTTCTCGTTCCCGTGATATGTGATCCCTTGTGACCAAGTCACATGCTTGCAAGCTAATTGGATGACATTCCACCGAGAGGGCCCAGTATATCTATCCGTCATGAGGATGGACAAATCCACTCTTGATCCATGTGTTTCAACCAATACTTTCCAACACTCAATGCCACCTTTATAGCCACCCGATTCGGTGTGGTGTTTGATGTCATCAAAGCATCCATCCGGTAAAGGTGATATGCATGATCTCATGGTCGAAGGAATTAGGTTACTATGTATCAGGAAGCATATAGCAATTGAACTATTTAAATGACTTGATCTTTATGCTACGCTTATCTATAGGAGTATGTCCATCACATCATTCTCCTAATGATATGATCCTGTTGTTAATAACATCTCTATGTTCATGATCAGGAAACCATGATCACATATTAACCAACAAGCTAGTTTAACAAGAGGCTTCACTAGGGACTCTTATTTTAGTTTACAAATCACACAAGTATTAATGTTTCCGGTTAATACAATTATAGCATGGTATGTAAACATTTATCATAAGTGTGAAGATATGATAATAACCACTTTATTATTGCCTCTTGGGCATATCTCCAACAGTTAGTTCAAAATGCATCATCTATAAATTCTAATTGATTTAAATGTTCAAGTTTAAATTAGCTCCTCGTGTTATTTGCCAACCATGTATCTGAAGCTTGCACAAAACGAACACAATGATCAAACTGAACACATTAATCTGACTGTGGGCTTGAGATCATCACATTTTTTTGGAATGGTATGTTTTAGGGTGGCATATCATTCTTGTTATTGCTCTCGTGGATGATTACTTGATTTTAATTTTTCAGATTCAGCTGGGTTGATATTGGTTGAGGAGCACAATGGATGATGTCTATATTATACCGGTTTAAATTAAAAGTTGTGATGGGCATAGGGGCGGACCCAAGAAGGGCTTAGTGGGGGCCAAGGCCCCCACTCAAATTTCTGATTTGCAATAAAATCTTCGCATTTTTATAAAAAAAGTTTTTAAATTATTTGAATTTACTAATAAGATGCCTTCACTCATATGTTTGGCCCCACTGGGACTTTCTGCTGGGTCCGCCACTGGATGGGCACTCTTTTATGTAGCATGCAGTTTTAGACTTTCTGTGTATTAATATTGATCTTGATGTTTGTAATATTTCTTCAACTAATTTTAGTGTATTATGATCTAGTAGGTGTATCTTGATGTTTCATATGTGCTACCTCGTTCCTTCCTAAATTAGTTGTCTCAACTTTGTCTAGATTCGTATGAATTTAGACGCATTGTGTGTATAGGTGCATGCGAGTCTAGACAAAGTTAAGACAACTAATTTAGAGCATAAGAAACTGATAATACCCCTCCGTCTTAAAATAGATATCGCAAATTTGTGGAGATTTGATCTACCTACACTATTTAGTCTAGATACGTCTAATTTTTTTTTAAAATGACATCTATTTTGGACGGATGGAGTGGTTGTTATTTGCTATCCACATTGTGTGACTAGATTTTTTTTGGAAAGGATCATATATTAATATCAAAAGATACAAATTACACCCAGCCTCTGCAACAACGCATTGCCCTAGCGGCCATACGGATGCACACAACCAAAAAGGAATTATAAAAAAGAAAAGTCCGGCTATAGTTTCTCATTCATTGAAACAACAGTACTACCACCACCAAGATAGCATCAGAAGTCCATCTTCTCCAAAAATAACGCCTCCAAGAAGAAAACAGTACACAAACACCGTCATCGCCCGATCAAAGATCTAGATTTTTACCCTGAAGAAAGTCCACGCTCTCAAAACAATACCTTTAACAAGGTCATTGTCAGGAACAACCAATTAAGGCCAGACCCTGGGTTTTCACCCTGAAAGATAGGACCATGAACTTCTCCTATAGTGTCGCCCCCGCTTTCATACCACTGCTCCAAGTAATGTGTCACCAAGCCAATCCTCATCACCACCTGGACTCGAACCACCATTGTCAGTCCTCAGATCTCAGCCTTCATGACATTATCCGTCGGCACCATGGGACGAGAACATGCCCCATGATATTAACAGCCAACAGAGCTTCGAAGTGCTCCCTCTGAAATCAAACGTCAAGAGCAAAAACATGGGTGTGCACGACCGAATCCCACCCGATCCAGCGATCTCTCGGCATATGCTCACTGTGGAGTTCATCGGCGGAGCCTTCCGGAACACGACGCTTCTGCCAGATCGATGACGCCATGCAACTGACAGATCTTCACCTAGGCGACGAGTAGGAACCCTAGGACCACCACCTTTTATTCAAGCCGATCACGTGGAGAAGACAACAAACCAGAAAGCCGTTGCAGAACTTCACCGGCGTATCCACAAAAAATCCTGGCCTAGATCTGAGGTCGAACTCACGATCAGCGCTTCGACCCGATCCCCTCGCCCTCCACGTGCTCACTCAGGGAACCATCCGTCTGGCAACCGGCACCCCGAGTCCCACCGCGGCGCCACGAGGACAGCGGGTCTAGGAGGAACCCTAGACCCACGGCCACAACACCATCACCCGCAACCGCCTAGGAAGGAGGGTCTGGCTGCAGCTGCCGCCTGGCCAAAAAGTGTCGTCCTAACCACCGTCGGGGCCTCCTTGAAACGGCGCAGCCCCAACAACCCCATTGAAGAAGCCAACCGCAGTCGCCAATCCTAGCACCTTAGGTACAAGGGGTCCGCCGCCACCGCGGCTAACACCGACGGCCGCGGTGGAGGGAGGCGATCTGGAGGAAGGGGGAGGTTGGCGGCGCCGAGATATGGGGTCCCTCCGCTGGCGGCTGGGGTCGCCACGGGAGGGTTACGCACGGGAGGGTCGGCTGTGTGACTAGATAAGTAAGTCTTTTGTATACTGTTGTGTGACTACTGACTACATAAGTGGATTTACTCATATCACTGTGTGATTTGTGTACCAAGATTACATAAGTAGGCAGAGTCGGGTGCCACTTAATCGTACAATATTAAACGTGCAGCTAGCAGTGTCCCGCATAGGAGAGAAGATAGAGGTGGTCAGCTAATGGACACCCATGGGCGTGCCCATTTATAGGCCTGATTCCAGCCTAATGCAAATGGGGCCTAAATTTAGACCAGGTTTATGTCTAGTTAAACTGCTGACAGACATCAGGTGTGTCCTCCTCGGTCCATCTTCGTGCACCAATAACGGAGATGGAATACCTTCTTTTTGAAGACCAGATTAGTTGGGTGAAAGTAATCATTGTAAAGACGCATGTTGCCAACTTATCGGTTGTGTTCATGGTTGGCTTGGTGCCGCTTCGCCGAGCCACTTCTACATGGCAGCAGGAGGTATGGAAAACCTTTTCTTTGAAGAACAGATTTGATGCAACCCGACCTACGGTCGTTACTACATCCCGGTCTTCAACTTACGCCAAGTCATCATGGAGTCCTGATGACCCACAAGTATACGGGGTGTATCGTAGTACTTTCGATAAATAGGAGTGTCGATCCCAACGAGGAGCATAAGGTGTTGACTAGTGGTATGGATCAGGAAATCTCTGTAAATACTTAGCAAACAGATTTTTAGGATTTTTATGATAAAGCAAAGAAACAAGGTGCAAGTAATAAAGACAACGAACAACTGCAGCAAGTGGCCCAATCCTTTCTTAGCAAAGGACAAGCTAGTGGAAATACTTATAAGGACCAAACGTTCTCGAGGACACATGAGAATTTTGTCAAGTGTGTTCGCTTTAAATAGCTGAGTACTCTTCTCTGGTGTTGTAAGTGTTGTATGGGTGAACCTGTGCTAATGTACCAACCTTACTTGGACTAATACATACTTGTGATTAAACCCCCTGCAAGCATCCACAACTACATGGAAGTAATTAAGATATAAACCTAACCACAACCTTAAACTCTGAGATCCTACACTCCCTTGTGCAAAGGTGTCGTAACGGGGGTTCAGGTTTCTGTCACTCCGGCAACCCCATAATTAGTAGCCAAATACACAATGCATTCCACTAGGCCCATAAATGGTTAAGTATCATATAGTCGACGTTCACATGACACCACTAGAAGAATAGCACCACAACTTAAATACTAAACCATTGAATAATAACTCAACACAAATCCACTACTAACAACATGACTTCTCCCATGTCCTCAAGAACTAAACGAACTACTCACGAGACATCATATGGATGAAGATCAAAGATGATATGGTGATGAATAAAAATCTGAACATAAACAATAATCCAATGGTTCCACTCACAAGCATCAACTACAATAGTAATTAACACCGGGAAAGTTTCCCATAAGAACTAATGCAAGATCCAACACAATTGTTACATCAGGATGGAGTGGTGATGATGGTGCTGGTGGAGATGATGGTATGGATGATGATGATGATTTTGATGAAGCCTAGCTTGATGACGGTGTTGATGGCCACGATCTCCCCTCTCTGGGAAGGAATTTCCCCAGCAGAAATCTGTCTGCCGGAGAGATCTTTCTCTCTCGGTGTTTTCCACCCCGCAGAGGCGGCGGAAATGTTTCTATGGTTGCTCCCCTGGTATTAGGGTTCCGTGGGGAAGATATAGGCAACAGGGCAGAGTCGGGAACCGGCCAGGTGGACCACACCTGCCCTAGGCGCGGGGCAAGGTGGGCCCACGCCTAGTGGGTGTGGGCCCCCTGTGGCCCGGCTACGCCTCCCCTTCTGGCTTCCTCCGTCTTCTGGGAACATATAATTTTCTAATATTTTTCTGGTATTTTTCTGATCTTCGCGAAATTGCATCAAAACACCTCTTTTTCCATCAGAAACCTGACTCCGGCAGTCCATCCTCCAAGAATCATCCAACATGCAAAAACAGAGGAAAAGACATAAGTAATACCTCATAATAAGACATATATCAATGAATAGAGGCAAATTATGATATAGAATGGTGATGCAAATTGGACGTATCAACTCCCACCAAGATTAGACCTTCGCTTGTCCCAAGCGAAAACAGAGCTCAGTAAACATGTCCACATGTTTATGGAGTGAAGTGTTGATAAAATAATACCTTTCAAGAAGCATCACACTTACCATTACACAACTCATAGAAGAAAGTAACTCACCATATAACTTAGCTTGCAACAAGTAGATGAGTCACAATAGAGATGCATAAAGATAAATCATAATTGGAATTGGCAAACTTTGTTCTTGGTCAGAGAACAGCTGGCAAACAGTTTCACATAAAGCTTTTTGAAGAAGTTTTAAAACAGGAATACTCTTTGCTCAAAAAGGTTTTTCAATGAAGGCTTTCAAAGTAATACTCAATAGATAAGAGTCTTGTGCAAACAAAGAAGATAGAGAACATGATTGAATAAATCACCATATGAATGCTTGAAACACAATAACTCAAATTCTTGCTGGATATAGAGATAAATTAGGTTTACTAATTCAACTTAGAAATTAGGAGAAAGGTCCCTTCATAGAGGGAAGCAGGGATTTCAAGTCATAAAGAGCTTCCAAAATATTATGGTACTTACTAGCTTTGAGCCCTCATTGCCCCTATCATAGGCATCTTGAGATGATTAAGGTTAAACTGCACAAAGATGGAGTATATGCTTGAAGAAATATAAGTTGGCAATATCATGTCCCTTGAGTACGAGGGACGCTCCTCATGCTACTAAAATTTGGTCACCGGTATCATAAAGAACCGCCAACGGGGTACCCCTTGCACATGGTACAGGAGCTATCCCATAACCAAAATGACAAGGCAAGCAGACAATGAGCATCTCAACGATCTTTTTATTTACTATGTGCATAGCTTTTTATTGAGGATGCTTCACAGAATGCTCATTATGGTGATGTTGCGAGTTTCCACCATGATTAGGCATAGCTTAGGCTATCGGCCCAGGCGTTTCTCTAACACACATACATCACTCCATGGACTTACAAGTTCCCTCTTTATTTAACATCGTCGACATCCACAAACAAAAGAGCATGATATCAACTGTGTACTACGTACAGGTGCAATGTTGAAAGAGTTCCCCATGACACCACGGTTCTGCTAATCCCAACATATAGATGCAAGCATATACAACTTCGATGACACAATGGTTCAAGTCTATTAGGGGCAAGAAAATAAGGTGTGCCATCAAGTTCGTGAGAGATTTACTAACTAGTTTTCACATAACAAAATACTTTTTAATTCGAAAGGTAGATGAAGCTTGAGAATTTGCTTGGAATAGCAATAATGCTAATAGGTAGATATGGTGGACACAAATGGCAAAGGCTTTGGTTCAAATGATTTGGAAGAATGGGAAGTATGCCTTCTCAAAACAGGTTTTTGGCTAGCAAGGCTGGGTAGCAAGCAAATGAGTTGAAAGAAATAAGCAAACATACAAGTGATAAAGCCAAACATGCAATCTTCCTTGAAGACACAAAATATCTTAAATAAAGAATACTAAGCTTATGGGCCAACAAGAAAGAAAATAAATGATACAAAATACCTGTAAGATTTTTCTCTGTTTCTTTCAAACCTCAAAAAGTGTTGCTACTGACCAAAGCTCGGTTTGCCAAAACCAATTCAGATCTACTTGATGCTCCCAAAGTGATGCCAATACCGATCAACAAGATCCATCATATAATAGAGATTGGAAAATAAAATAAGAAGTGCAAAAAGTAAGAGATGAAGCTTCTCATTAATAATCCATAAAGGCACTCACACTAAGGGGTAAACAGATAATCAACTAAAGGAGAGTTACTTCCACATGCAAACCAAAATATAAGATAAATTTTCTACCAAACATATGAATCCACTAAAAAGGTAAAAGATGAAAGATAATGATGGTGATACCACGGTACTCCCCCCAAGCTTGGAACAAGCCAAGGGGATGCCAAACCCGATGACGAATTACTCCTTCGGTGGTGGTGGTGTTCTCTTGATAAGCTCTTCAATAGTTTCTTCAAATCCTCAATCTCAAAGGTCAGAGTACGAATCAACTCTGAATTTTGCTCAATGCGGTTCATGATCATGTCGGGCCGAGAATTCCAGTCCTTACTATTCTTTCCCCACTCTTCCTTCTTAGTATGCTCCTCCCCTGCATGGTTAGAACGAGGCATATCCCACATCGAGGGCAAGTTCCCTTTGGGCACATGTTGATATTGATGCTCATGTATAAGAGTATGGAAGGGTCTCTTGGTGCGTGGAGGAGATGACCGTGGATTGTAGATAAGACGCGGAGGTTTCCCTCCTGTAGACATCCGTGCTGTCCTCCTAAGCTTGGTAGGTTTTGCCACCACTCCAATGCTTGCGACGATAGTGCGGGTGTCCGGTTGCTTGTCCACCTCCATGTCTTCTTCATCCCCTACCAAAATCTCCTCCTCCTAGGGATTTTGAGGATCATCTTCCTCGAGCTTCTTGCCTTTGTCGTTGGCAGAGACCATGGTGCTCTAAACTTGAGAAGATTTCCTGACAGAAACATATCAAAACGAAAACATGATGAGAACACGATGCTCGAACCTCGGGGGATCCGGGGGGTTATATACTACAAAGTTTCAACGCATAAGGAAAGTACTGATACGAAAACGAGGCGGAGACGGAGCTCAGGGTGGTCTCACCTCCTCCAGGCGCGGCCAGCTGGGGCCCGCGCCTGGGGTGGGTTTGGCCACCCCGACCTCCGGTTCCTCCTCTGTTCCGTCTCATAACTTCCCTTATGTATTAAAAACATCAAAAATATAAAAATATTGGGGTTTCACGAACCTTCTGTTTTCACCAATTTTACCTATTCAAAGACGAACTCTGCAGACTCCTTTTCTCCTTCTCCTGGAAATTCCTTTTCTCACAAGGCAATACACAAACTTCAATGGAAACATTAGTGTAAGCAAAAACAATTAACCTTTAGGTGCACACTTCAACTGAAATCCATCAAAACAAAGGCTTCTCTAAGAGGTAAATGCAAATGATAGCAAAAATCTGTCAAAACAGACCAGCAGGTAAAGATTGATTTTTTTCGAAAACCTTATGTTGCTCAAATAAAGAAGTGCAGAGCTAATGAAAGTTGGGTAACAACTTGGAGAACAAGCTCAGAAAAATACAGCTCCATCCGATGTACTGCTCTCCCTCACGAATATTTATAATGCAGCACAAAAATCTGTCCCAGGACAGCCACTTTTCACAACTCCCCCGCTTCTCAAAAGTAGTTGAACTTGACACAAAAACCAAAACAAAAAGGATAAGGAGCGGTTATTACTGAGGTAATAACTTCCAAGACTCAACCAAACTCTTGGGTTATGTCCCAACAAGTACTTTTCTTTAATGCCTTTAATTTAGGCTTGAAAGTTTCAAGGATGCTCACAAAGGAGATATATTTTAAGTGAAAGAGAGCATCAAGAAGCAAATAACAAACACATTTGAGTCTAACCCACTTCCTATGCATGGGAGTATCATGATAAAACAAATTGTTGAAACAAAAAGCCACTAGCATAGGAAGACAAAACAAATGCAACTTCAAAGCTTTCAACATAAAACGGGGAAACTTAACATTATTAAGATGCATAAAACCATGTTTCCCTCTCTCATAATAACTTTCAGTAGCACTTTGAATAAATTTGACAGTATAACTATAATTAGAAACAACTCTATTATCAGAATGAGCACTTACAGTCACCAAAAAGAGGTCCAAGGTCATAAACCGGATCAATAGAAGCAAGTTGTTCCATCCTGAAATCTTCATTAGGCAAGCTAATTTCACAAGGAGCATTAGCAAATTTGGAAAAGTTAAACTCAAAAGAATCTCCATCAAACTTAGTTAAAACTTTCTCCTTTTTACAATCTATTATATCTCCACAAGTGTTCAAGAAAGGTCTACCAAAAATGATAGGGCAAGTTTTGCTAGCTGCTGAATTAAGCACTAGAAAATCAGCAGGATACTTAATCTTACCACAGAGAACCTCCACATCTCTTACAATACCAATGGGGCAAATGGTTTCCTTATTAGCAAGGTGAATAACCACATCAACGTCCTCAAGCTCACAAGGACCAATTTCATGCATAATTTCCCTGTAAAGCTCATAAGGAATAGCACTAGAACTAGCACCAATATCACATAAACCATAATAGCAATGATCACCAATTTTAACAGAAAGCATAGGAACACTAGCTTTTCTAGCCTTACTAGGATGAGAGACAATATTAGAAGCGTATTCACAGAAGATAATGTGCTCATCCTCTATATTTCTAGTGACAAGATCTTTCACAATAGCTATCACAGGTTCAATATTCAATTGCTCATCAGTCTTCATAATTTTCTTTGCACTTTTGCTATTTGCACTAATCATCATAGAATACTCATTTACCTTAGCTGGGAAAGGTATTTTATCAACATAAGGTTCAGGCACAATATGATTAGTAGTACAAACTTTAGTGCTTCTAATAGGAACATGACTAACAACATCTTTATAAGGTGCATGGTACTTATTCCACTTCTTTTTGCGAATTTCTATATAAGAGGCAAAGGCCTTAAAACAGTTGGCAATACTTTGGGAATCAAGACCAAACTCATTGCTAATATCACGGAAGTCATTAGTTCCCATAAAAGATATTATGCATTCATAATCATAGTTTATACCTGACTTTCTTCCTTTGTCATTCTTCCAAGCTTCATTGTTTTCTTGAATACAGTCTAGGAGATCCCATTTAGCTTCTTCCTTCATACGTGTGAATGATCCAGCACAAGAAGCATCTAGTAAATCTTTATCATGAAGAGAAAGCCTAGCATAAAAGTTATCGATAATAATATTGTTAGGGATTTCATGAATAGGACATTTAAGCATTAGTAACTTCAATCTCCCCCAAGCTTGAGTTGTAATCTCTCCATCATGAGGCCAAAAGTTATATATCAGATTTCTATCCTTATGAATCTCACTGGGAGGATGGAATTTAGAATAAAAGAGAGAAGCCATTTCCTCCCATTCCATGGATTGTCCATTCTTCTGCAGCTTATACCATTCTTCAGCTCTCCCTTTACGGTGACCCAGCATACCACTGCATGTGTAGTGCACTATATTCATTGACATGACATCCACATAACACTGTTCCATAAATATCACATCGCTCAGAGTGGTACAATAGAAACATTGCGGGTCCATATTACAAACATACACACATTATTATTATTACAATACCAGAAGTTCATGACATCAAAAGATTCAACTTACATGATCATGACACAATACCAGAAGTTCACCTCCGGGCCCATATGTCTACATGATCCTTTGGGGCTGGCTCACCTCCGTTAAGACCTCTTCTGGGCAGGCTAAAACCCTGATGAGTTCCCGAAGACTCTATGAGCTGGTGATGCCCAGGTAAGTACCTTATAGGTCCGGCTCAACCCCCGGCAACCACTCATAGATAATCTAGACGTCAAAAACATGGGGCCTAAGGGTGCCCACCCATATGTTGGATCCACACAAGGAATCACAACGTCACGTTAAGATAGTCTTGCCTCCATACGAAAGGAAAAGGATACAACTGACTTCTCTATCCCATTCCAAATCTCATGGTTAACGCGTTATATATGGCGCTAGAATCACTGATGTCATGGGTTGTTAAGTTCCTAGTTGATTATCATTGTTGCAAATAGAAACCTAAGTTTTATTGCTCCATTATATCATCACTTAGGATGATATCAACAGTTTATTTACTTGATAAAATAATAGTTTATTTTTTGAAAAATAGATGATAACACACAATTTGCAAATACTTTGATAAAGACTCTTGAAAGGACATGAGCAAGTGATGAACTTGCCTTGTGATTGCAAGGTAGTGAAGTCGGATGCTTGCACTGGACCTTGAGCTTCTATGTCTACAAAACATCATTGTTACCCGATAAGGACAATATTTAAAGAGGCAAAATGAATATGCATAGTAATGTAATGCATTATTTATCATTTATTTTCTTTGTGTGTTTTACCCATTATTTTAGTTCCAAGAATTCCTTTAAGTAATAAAGGATTTCATTTTAACGAATAATCTTTAATATTTATTGAATATCATATTTACCATTTTATAAGGTAATAATTTATTTATAGAATTAAAATTTAATATAAACTCTTATATTTATTTATTTTATAATTCTTTTAAAAATTAACATTTAAATAAAAGAATTTCTGTTTATAACTCTAAATATTTATTTAGTATTTTTCTAAAATACTACAATAATAATATATAATAAAAGTGATTTTTATTTATTTGTATCCTCTTTCTTTAATTTTATAAAATTCCATGAGGAATACATACATTATAAAATTCTTGACTAAAAATAATATATATATAAAATATTTCTTAATTTAATTAAATAGGTTGGATTATTATGAATCCAGAAATATTTTATTTACAATTTTTAGATTTCTATTTTATTTTCTAGAATTTTATTTAATTCTAGGGGTATTTTGGTCTTTTATTAATTATTAAAACTTCTTTTGAAGTTTTGGGCTAGTCCTTTTGGGCTTATTAGGCCCATCTGGCCCAAGTGATTTGACCAAAAGGTCACCCCGAAGGGATCTGACCATATTGGCCCATTCCCTCTCTCTCTCTCTCTCTCTCTCTCTCTCTCTCTCTCTCTCTCTCTCCTCCTCGACCCCGTGGTTGCTGACGTCGCCGCCGTGGTCCTCCCTGGCCACTACCATGGTGCAGGGCGAGGTTGTCGACCATGCTCTTTAATCTGCGTTCCTGTGGCCAGGCCAGCCCTGTTCCCGAGCCCTAGGGTTTGGGGATGGTGCTGCTACCGCCACCGCCGATCCTCCCGTGGTGATATGCAGTGCTTGTGAGCTGTTGTGGCTGCCGCCGTGGCTGGTGCGGGTTGTAGCGCCCTCTCGGGTGCTCCCGTGCCGCCACGAGCTCGCCAGCCTCTCTGCTTCCTCTTCAATTCTTCAGCGAGAACCACCAGTGAGTTGAGCTCTCTGTGATCTCCCATGCCTTTGGCTACCTCGCGTACCTCTGTGTGTATCTAGTGGCTAATCTACATTTAGGGTTTGCACTGATTCTAGGGTTCATCCATGGTTCTAGGGTTCATCCTTGTGTGCTTGTAAAATGATGCTATGATCTGGTAGTGATGCTTAATGAAGATTGTGTTCTTTGCACCTTAGTGCTTGTTGTCATCCGTTGATTATGTGATGCTGTGGTTGATCTGATGCTAGTGGTTCATAGTGTTGCCTCTGATTAGTAGCATGGTTGCTTAGTGTGTTTATCTTCTGTCAGTATCTTGATACTGACAGTAACACTATCAGTGATGATTTACTGCATTAGTGATTGTTGGCTTGTATATTTATCAGTAACTAATTTTAATCATTTGAGGCTAATGATATTTTGAAGATAAAAGGATATATTGAATGATCTCTGAGTATAATCTTAGGGAAATGATAAATATTGGCATGCTGGTTTATTCAGGAAAGCTAGAATATCTGTTTGTGACGAGGTTTAATCTCGTCAATGCCCATTTTTATGGACTTGGGTTTTGGAGAAGATGGGGATGATGGAGATCGTGGCACGGTTAACAGACAAGCAACCAGGGGACACGAGATTTACCTGTGTTCAGGCCGGAGGAAAACCCTACTCCGCTTGTTCGCTCTTTGATTACGGTGAACCAAGGTTCTGAGGTGCGCAGATTCGATCTGGCGTGGATGCGTGTGCGAAAGTATGAGTCGAGTTAGATCTGTAGATCTATTGTGGTCTAGTATATCGGGGGGTTATGGCGTCTGTAGGTCGTGCCCTCCTCGTTGGACCCTCCTAGCCTTTATATATGGGGAGGCTAGGTCTCAGGTACCGATACGAGTAGGTTACAAGTTGTATTCAAACTCTAGTCTTGAGATTTCCTTGTCTTGTGCGCTTGAGACTCCGTGTCCATATGGGTTTCATAGCAGCCAAAACGTCGTAGGCGTCATGGACCCTGGCAGGTCGTCGAGTGGGCCTTCCGTCGGGCTAGACCAGGTATGCTAACATCGGGTACCCGTAGGGTATAACCATGTCAGTAGCCCCCGAGTCTCCATCCGAAACGTAGATTCGGGTGGAGACTTAGTTGTCTTGAACCTTGTATTTGGATGTCGGAGTCGAAAGTTGTGTCGAGTGCGAAGCACTTCACCCGGAAGTTCATCGGGTCAGCTGAGTTTGTCCGGCTGTTGTAAAGGAATCAACATCGTGGACGTAGTCAACACAATGGACTATAGGGTGCGCGACCAGCGCTCCCTATGGGAGTAGCTCCCGAGTGTCTGTTCAAGTCGTAGACTCGAGCAGGGACTTTAATTCAGCCATTGTTTGCTTTAGGTCCGTAGGACACAATTTTTTCGGATGCTTGAATCAATCCTCCCTATGGGAGTAGCCCCCGAGTCCTTAGTGGAGTCGCATACTCGACGTAAGACTCGAAGATAGCTTCGCAATGTGATATCTTGATTATGCTTCGGGTGCGCGGCTAGTGCTCCTGATAGGAGTAGCCCCCGAGTGTCTAGTCGAGTCGCAGACTCGAGTGGAGACTCATGCGAGGAGAAGCCACCGACCCGGAAGTGCATCGATTCAGCGTCTCACGCATAAGGATCCGAGAGTCAACGTAGCAGATTTGATGTATCAGAGTCATGCGGCGTTTAGCCGGAAGGACTCGATGTTGCGGATGAAGTCGGTGCCGTTTCTTCTGTCGGGTGCGCGTCCAAAGCCGCTTTTGTTGATGATTGATGTGGTCATCCGAGGAATGCATCGACTCGGGTCTTGGCGTTAGTCGACTCCGCTGTAGGACCCGATAGAATAGCTCGGCATAGTCACGTCCTTGTAAGCTGTAGAAAACATGAAGAATTGTGAAGTACCTGTATCTTGTAAATAATAGTTGCATGTCAGCTTGTAAGGTAAAATTCTGGTGCCGATCGAGTCGACACTTTTGCACTTTATGCTAGGCCTTTTCGTTAGCCTGATTACCCTTAGTCTCAGTACCTTTCTGAGGCACTCGGAGTTCAAGGATTCGACGGTCAGGCAGAATCAGCTACTCGGGCTATCGCGTTCGAGGTGCTCGAGTGCGTGGAGCCGATGGCACATTAGGTTACTCAAAGAGGGCGCAGCCTCTGAGTGTTTCGAGTGCGAGTTAAAAAAATTATCTCTAAGTAGAGGGAAACTTAGCTTTGTTGGTAGTTGTCGTGGATGGAGTCAAGGCGGTAGCAGGTTGCACGCGGACGTGGTCGACGCAGCGAATCAGTCATAGTGGCGACGGGTTTCCGAAGTTGATGATGGTAGAGAGCTCCGCATCCGAAGATTGTCCCGGTCGAAAACCGCACCAGGTCACCACATCCGAAGGATGTATCATATCACCGCAGCCGAAAGCCGCATTGGGTCGCCGATGTCGAGGGAGCCCCCGGATCGTGGTCGCTGAAGCCTGTTGACGAGGTTTAATCTCGTCAATGCCCATTGTTATGGACTTGGTAGATAAGTTCTTGTGAAACCATCTTAAAATGGCACACAAGTTGATCTTGCTGCTGGTCTTACTTATGGTCAGTACTTGAGACTTGATAGATGCTTAATAATAAGTTGAAATCTCCACTTAATGTTTATGCCTATGATGTTGGTCTGAGGCTCTAGGAACAAGATTCCGATATTGCTATCACTTTCAAAATTGGCTAAGGCATCATAGTTGCTTACTGGATCTTGGATCCTAGTTGGTTTAGTTGATTTGTTTATAGCTTATGAGATCTGAGGTGCTTCTCTTCCTTGGAGAGGTGCCCAGATTTTATAAGAACAAATGATGAAACATATAAGTTTCCTTTGGTATCACCAAATCTATGAGGCTGGTCTGAGATTTTGGTGTGTATGGTAGAGTTTGGTTCTGACCTTTATATTTGAAACCTCTAGGATAGGTTCACCCCATTTGGGTGATCACTGAGAGGTTGTATTATGAAACAACACATATTTTCTATTTGAATAAGATGAACATATCATGTGGATGCTTATGATACTCACCAAAAAAGTTGATGATTATGGTGGCTTGATGTGCTGGTGGTGTTGCTGGCCTGATCCAGTCCTTCACCTCCTGATGTTGTTCCTGTTTCCCCTTGTTTCCGTGTTTGGCCTTCATCAATCCTGCTCCTCCTAGCTCTTGTGAGCTTGGCCTTGCTATCCACCTAATTCTCCCCCTCCTTATGTCACCATCTGGTGATGCTTGGATTGATCTGGTATGAGGTTTTGGTGGATGGTTTGCTTGGCTTTTGCTAAGCTGGTTGTTCTTGTGTGGTGTGAGAAATGCAGAGATGCACTAGTGCTTGCCCACGGCTGTGCTTGGTCCTTTTACTTGTTTGAGCAGTTGTGGCTGTGTCGACAGCACACCCATGCAGTTTGGTGATTGAGCTACTTGTGTGTCTACTGCATGGTTGTGGATAAGCTCAATGAGGTGTTCTACATTTTTATCTTGTTACTATTAACCTACCTGGTGAAACTTGACCCTTTACTTGTTGTGATCATTTGACTTATGGCTTATTGATTATGAAAGATTGAATTCTTTCATATTGGTGAACCTTGCCCCTAAAAGATTTACTCAATGATGTAAAGTTGAGCAGTGCAACTCACTGCTCTCTACTGAGAGTAAAATTAATAACTTAACTTTCATTTTCCTTTTTGTTTATTCTTTGTTTTGCAGGTACAAGATTTGAAGATTCAAGATTAGTATAGGTTTACTTTTAGATGGATGAATTATTTTGTAAATTTCATTTCATTCTTTTGTAAGAAATGTGTAATAGCTTAAATATATATATTTTTTTCTCTTTTTGTAATTTCCCGTCTGTAAAGATTCTTGATTGTCTCAATGAGTTACTCTTCGTAAATTATTCATAGAATAAAGATAAGAAATAAAGTATTCCTTTCTTATTGGACTTCTTATATAGAGTTTCTATTTCTATAAATTATTTCTTGATTGAATAATATTACTAAATCATTTTAGAATTCATTTTAAATATCAATTCCCAACTTTAAAATACAAACTCAAATTTCAAGTTTGAATTCTAATTCCTTTTCCCCAAAACACACTAATTCATAAAGATCACGTCAAAATTCATAACGATCACTCTCCAAAGATATTCCTACACTTAGAAAGTGAAATACATTCTTATCACTTTAATTCTTTATTTGGCAAAAAATTTACCCACATTTTGCCGATGAATGCATGCATATGCACAATTTCCTAAATCTACCCTTCGCTAGTTCCTAAATGCTGGGATGTTACAGACTTCCCCCCTTAAATTAAACTTTGTCCCGAAGTTTGCTGAAGTGTACGTGAATAGTTCTGGATAGGCATTTCTTAAGTCATCCTCTTTCTCCCGTGTGGCTTCTCTTTTGGGGTGGTGTTCCCACAGTACCTTGCAATACTTGATTTCCCTATTTCTTAATCTTTTCCAGTTCTCTTCCAGAATTTTATAGGGTCTCTCAACATAAGTCAGTTCTGCTTGTAATTCTATCTCTTGATGTGTGATTGCATCATCAGTAACTTTAAGACATTTCTGAAGTTGTGACACATGGAAAACATTATGAACTTGAGCCAATCTTGATGGTAGCTCTAAAGCATAAGCTATTGTCCTATTCTGACTCAGTACTTTGAATGGTCCTATATATCTTGGACTCAATTTTCCTTTAACTCCGAACCTCTTAACTCCTTTCATTGGGCTTACTTTGAGATATACCATGTCTCCTACTTCAGGATGCCATGATCTTTGACTTAAATCAGCATAACTTTTCTATCTACTTTGGGCGATTTTTAACCTATCCTTGATTATATCAATGATATCTTGCCTTTCTTGGATATAGTCTGGCACAAATTCTTTGCTACTCCCAGGCTCATACCAACATATTGGTGATCTGCATTTCCTTCCATAAAGTACTTGATATGGAGCTGCCTTTAGACTACTCTGATAGCTGTTATTGTAGGAAAATTCTGCCAATGGTAGATGATCTTCCCACGAACCTCCAAAATATAATGCACAAGCCCTAAGCATGTCTTCCAGTATTTGATTGGTTCTTTCAGTTTGACCCCCAGTTTCTGGATGATAGGCTGTGCTAAAATCTAACTTTGAACCAAGTGCTTCATGTAATTGCTTCCAAAATGCCGAAGTAAACACTGATCCTCTATCAGTTACGATCTTTTTGGGCACTCCGTGCTTACTTACTATCTCATTGATGTAGACTTCTACTAACTTCTCGGCATTATCCTTCTGATTCACCGGAATAAAGTGTGCACTTTTAGTGAGTCTAACAACAATCACCCATATCATATCCTTCCGTTTAGGTGTCATAGGTAATCCTGTGATGAAGTCCATACCAATTTCCTCCCATTTCCACTCGGGACTTTGATGTTTAGCTTTTACCCTTTGGCAAGTATGGCATTCTGACACATATTTTGCAATGTCTCTCTTCATGTTATTCCACCAGAATTATTCTTTCAAATCCATGTTGTAAGATCCCTCCTTTATAAAGGAAAAGGATCCCTGTGATTGCAATGCTAGTCCCTGGATCAATAGCTAGCATCCACAGTTAAGATGTAATATCAAGAAACAAAGGTCATAATACAACTTTATAACCAGGAATAAAATAATTTATTACATCTTACATAGCTCATTTGGTTATCTCAATTACAAAGCAGCAGAATATTCAAAAGCATGGGTTCCTTCATCTTCAAAGTGCCACAGGCAGACATGTTGGTTGTATACTTGTAATCCTAATCATTAAACTTCACTAATATCAAACAAACCTGCAACATAACAAGTTACAGCCACAAGGGTCAATACATTTGAATTGTATTGGCAAGTGATACTATGGTAGTATAGTGCAGTCTATCATCTATATGCATTTGGCTAAGTGGAGCTTAGGCTTGCTTTGCTCAAAATATATTTTCCTTATCATTTGAAAACTCTAAGTTTTTGCTTGACAAAATCTTTCCAAGGCATCTCCCAATAGAAATTGGTGATCCTTATACCCTTGTTCAACCACAAGATTTTAACTTAGAAATTGGGATGAGGAGATTCTTAATAGCTTCCATGTTTTGATGCTCAAATTTTCCTTTGCCAGGGACATGGCTAAGTACTTAGATTTTTCACTCTGCAGAGGTTGTGCACTTTCCCCACAAGACTTGGTTTCACCAAGACAAGATCTTTTAGAAGCCTTCCCTTAGACCAAAATGGACGCGCTCCAACCTATCATTCCCCTACCACCAACTGTCCATTTGGCTAAGTTATTACAACCTATATGATCCAGGCAGAGCCCATAATGCCAAGTGGCTGCACTTGAAGCTTCTCAACATTTGACATCTCAAATCTCTTTGTTCCTGGGTGGCCATCCACAAGTGAGATACCAAGTTTTCCCCAGTTTACTGGACTTGGTGATGCCCAAGTTTTCCCCAGCATACTGGACTTGCATAACCACTCAACACAAACCATTCCTTCCATTCCACCCAGGTGATTCATTCACTTAGTTGTTTTATTAATCGAAACACAAGTCCTTAGACTTAGAAATATTTCCATAGTATGAATATATATTCCACCCTTGTTTTCTACTAGCTAAGCTAAGCATGGTAGTAGTAGGAATCTTAACTTAGGAAATTCCACTAAGGTTTCATCTACTAGGATTTCCCATGGCATAGTTTACACTTAGCAAAATTCCATGCAAGTCCTACTTAGAAATATCACTAATGCATAGTGAAAATAATGGGACAAAGTATGAAGCATCACTTGCCTTTTTTGGTAGAGGATATAAGTTCACTCCTTGATCTTTGCAATGTTCACTCACTCCAAATCACTACAATTCAATCAAGCAAACAATATTTCAATCTACCATTCAAGCAATTCATCACACAAAATGATAGAAACAAAACAATGCATGCAAGCATACCAAACTTTGTTTTATTTACAAAAGTGGTTTATAACAGGTTATAAACATTATAAAACACTTGTTGGTAATTTTATAAGGTGGAAAAACCATTTCCAGAAGGTTTTACTTAATAAACCATTTTAAAACCAAATCATTATTTTATGTGGTGAAGAAATGCTTTTAATAAGGCAACATTCTATAGAGTTCACAAAATATTTTTTCAAACCATAAAACCTTGCGTTTAGGGTCAGAGAGTTTATTTCCAAAACATTTCTCAAAGGTTTTCTTCCAAAACCATTTTTTTAATAATTAAACCATATTTTTATTTGACTAGAAATGGTTTAAATCAAAGATTCATTCTTTTGTTTCACCAAATATGTTTTTGAAACCACAATTTGTTTCCTATGTTCAGTAGGTTCAAAAAAAACCATTTTACAAAGGTTTTATCTCAAAAATCATTTTAGAACAAATTTTATATCCTAAACATGCATACATAAGTTTCTGCAAAAACAATCAATTTAACAGAAGCATTTTACTAAACAAAGTGCATGGTCAGAAAGTACTTGTCTTGCTGATTCCATTGATATAAAATTTGCAAAATTTGGACGTGTGGTTTGAAAGTTATGGATTTTTCAAATTGGCATATCTAATAGAACAATTCTGTTTTTAATCAAACGAACAGGGCCACGTGGCGTGATATTACTCGTCCATACCGTTTAGTCCGGATCAGCTACTCTGGCGCGTTGGATCTAAAGTAGATCATGTGGCTCAGAAGCAAACATACCCCTTCGCCTAGATTCTATCGCAGCGCTTGGATCTGGATCCTACGGTGCACAGCACTCGGCCACAGATGGGCGGCGTTGGCGCGGTGGCGAGCGGCGGAGCGCTCAGAGGGTGAGGTTGCCGACAAACTAAATCACGCGGGAGAGAGTGAGAAGGCTTACAGGGTTCGCAGGGGTGCGGAGAAGCTCGACGTGGTCTCTGTTTGTCGAGGGGCGCTCGGGTTCCAGAGTAATTGCTTGTCGGAGTCTGTCGCGGCGTCGGGTGCGCTCAGACGACGTTGGAGGCGAGGCTACGGGGATCGGGAAAGTAGATGGAGGGTACCGTTAGTTTCGTACGCGAGTGGCAAACAAGTGAGCATAAAAAAGAGGGCGAGGGTAAGTCTGTGCTCACCAGGGAAGCTTGCCGGAGTCGAGGCCGATGGCGGCGCTGCTCAGACGTGATCGTTGCTGACGCTAGGGTTCATGCGCGGGCAAGCCAAGGCTCCAAGGAGGTTCAGGGGGCGATGGGGAACTCGTTCGCGTGGTTGAGGAGCAGTGGGGCTGGCTGGCTTCGTCGGAATCGTCGCCGGAAGGTTGCCGGGGCAGAGGCGGTCTCAGCTCGAATTAGAACGGCCTGGAGGCAGAGAGGGAGGGGCGAGCGAGGGGAAATAGGGAGGAGTCGTGGGCGTTTAAGGGAGCGTCGTTACTGGGAGGAATCACTCAGCCATTTACTCGAATTTACCTGCTTTGAATCGAACCAGAAACTGCAGAGGGAGAGAGGAGCGTGGTCGGCGCGAGGTTGGGGATGATGAGCTGGCTCTGTGGGTCCGCTTCGTCAGCGAAGGGTGAGAGGGGGATTGGGGTCCATCTGTTGGTGTCTCTGTGGGTTTTTCTTGTGGTGAAAAATGGTTCGCTCGAGTGAGAGGGAGAGGTGGGCTGCTGGGCCTAGTGGGCTCGCTGGCTGGGTCGAGTCTGTTTACATTTTTTTTGTTCTGTTTGTTTTTCCTTTTTCCATTTCTTTAATTCTGTTTTGATTTTGAATAAATAATTCAAACACTCATTTGAATTCAAACCTCAACCAAAAATTGTGTAGGTTTAAATATTGATTAGTAATATAATCTTAAGTTAATTTTGGAATAAAATTTTATTCTTTTGGGGGTCTTTTAATTATGCAAATAAGCCCTTGTTTTAAAACAAATAAGATTTAATAATATTTTCAAACACCATTTGAATTTCTAAAAACCTTCCAAATCTTTTCAGTAGTTTTTTATTTGATTACTTGGGTTATTTGGAAAAGATTTCAATATGATTTATTAATCATTTAAAATTGGATTTGTATTTATTCCAATGAAATTAAATATAGTTTTTAATTCCATAAATTTTACTTGGAAGATTTATTTTATTTAAATTAATTTAACAACTTTTATTCCACTTGGGTAATTCCAAAATACTATTTTCTCAAGAATTATATAATTATTCTTATTAGAGATTTGTCTTTATTAAAATAGGGATATAATGGTTAATGCCATTTTATTTTATTTTGGAAATTCTTTATCCTTTCATTTTATTTGGATTTGGATTTCTATTCATTCCATTTGCTTAATGTATTAGGCCAAGATTTAATTTGGTCTTTAAATATTCTTATTTAACATTTCTTTCTTCATCTTATAAAATCCATATCCTTTTATTTATAGATCCAAACTTGGTGATTCCAATTTGTGAAATCTTGTTTAATATTTGTTTATCCTTTTAAATATATTTAGGACTATTTCCTCACCATTTGGTATGGATTTTAGATAAATGTTTTATTAGCTTTGGAATTTTCATTTCCTTATCTTATTATATTCATAAGATTTTATCCATGGCTCCAAATTAAGTGAAACCAATTTATATGGTCTTATAATATTTATATTTGTCTTTCTTGATCTTTTACAAATGTTTGTTGACAAATTTTTATATGGATCAAATCCATAGGCTTGGAGATAACTTGGAAATGATTTCCTCCATTAGGGTTTAGGGTTTGGATTTATTTTTCCAAGTGTTTAAATTTCCAGATGCATTTTATGAAGAATGCATTCCACTTGTTTTGATTTTAGTTGGATTCAAACATTAAACAAAGTTTGTTCCAGATGGGATTTTAATTTCCATTTAAAAACAAAAGTTTCTTCACCCTGATTTTCAACAATAATTTATTTTTTTTATTTATTTTTCACATTACAAGATTTGGAAAATCTTGGGATGTGACACATGTACATGTTAGTACTTCATGGATGAATGGAATATGGTGTCTCATGTGCCTCTCAGAGTATCACTTCACGAATCTCAGGCATATCTGGAACACAAAGACGATCTTGGAACCATAAAGATCCATAATCTCCTAAGCAAAAAACTGATGCTTGTACTTGAGACATCCTCCGAATTTCTTTAGCAATAAAAGGGTCTTCTACTTGATGCCTAAAAATTTTCATGCTTAAGATCACTATTCTGTTCTACAACTACCTTCATAATAGCTAGTCCTCCAAGAGTTTCTGTTCTTATGAATTGAAGATCTAATCTTTCCAAATCCATCTGAAACTCTTTTGGTAGTTCTTGATTAATAGGCTGAATATCTGCACTTTTACGACTTAAAGCATCTGCTACAACATTTTCTTTTCCAGGGTTATAATTCAGGGTAAAATCAGAATCTTTGATTAGTTCTAACCAGCGCTTCTGTCTCATATTCAATTACTTTTGAGTGAAGAAATATTTGAGACTTTTGTGGTCAGTGTATAACTCACATCTGGCTCGATAAAGAAAATTCCTCCATCCTTTCAGAGCAAAGACTACTGTTGCTAGTTCCAAATCATGGGTTGCATAATGACTTCATGTGGTTTTAGTTGTCTTGATCCATAAGCAATTACCTTCCAATCTTGCATTAACACACAACCTAAACCTTCTTTAGATGAATCACAATATACTGTAAAGTCATTCCCTGTTTCAGGAACTGCTAAGATTGGAGAAGTAGTTAGTATGGTCTTTAACTCCTGAAAACTTTCTTCACACTTCTCATCCCAGATGAATGGTATATTCTTCCTTAACAATTTGGTCATTGGTCCAGCTATCTTGGAGAAACCTTCAATGAACCTCCGATAATAACCAGCCATTCCCAAGAAACCTCTAATTTGTTTCACATTGGTGGGTGCAGTCCATTCTAATAATGATTGAACTTTAGATGGATTTATAGCAATTCCATCTTTACTGATCACATGACCGAGGAATTCTACCTCATCTAGCTAGAATTCACACTTACTGAACTTAGCATAAAGCTTATGTTCTCTTAGGATCTGCAATGCTATTCTCAAATGATCAGCATGCTCTTCCTTATCCTTGGAATATATCAAAATGTCATCAATAAACACTATGAAAAACTTGTCCAAGTACAGCATGAAGATTTTTTTCACCGGATTCATGAATATTGCTGGTGCATTGGTCAAACCAAACGGTACAACAAGATACTCATGGTGTCCATACCTTGAGACAAATGTTGTCTTTGGAACATCTTCTGGTTTGATTTTTATTTGGTGGTATCCGAATCTTAGATCGATCTTAGAAAATACTCCAGCTCCTTTAACTTGATCAAATAGATCCTGGATTCTAGGTAATGGATACTTATTCTTGATGGTAACATTATTGATATTCCTATAGTCCCCACACATCCTTCTTCCTCCATCTCTCTTATCTACAAAGATCACCGGAGTTCCCCATGGGGATACACTATCTTGGATGAATCCTTTTCTGGCTAACTCATCAATTTGCTCTTTGAGTTCTTTTAATTCTTTTGGACCCATCTTGTATGGTGCTTGAGCTATTGGTGATGTACCCGGAATTAGATCAATAGTGAACTCTATCTCCCAATCTGGTGGCATTCCTGGTAGCTCTGCAGGAAAAACATCTTGAAACTCATTTACTACAGGAATATCTTCCAACTTGACCTCCTTCATTGAGTTCAACTAAAGGTCCACCATGATATGACTGTGCTTATTTGCTTGATAAACTATCCTTGCTCCACTTGGAGTCTTGATTGAGATAGTTTTATCCTCACAATTAATCTGAGCCCCATGTTCAGTCATCCAATCCATACCCAGCACTGCTGCAATTCCCTTCAAAGGAATCACATAAAGGTCCGCAAAGTAGGTACAACCACAGATCGAGATAACCTGATCTTGTTTAATGTGGCGTACAACATTTCCCCCTGCCATCACTACGGTCATAGGGTTTTCTAACGTTGCCCTTCTAATCCCAAATTTATCACAGAATTCTTCAGAAATGAATGAAGTAGTTGCACCAGTATCAAATAGAACTTTTCCGGGATTTGTAAGGATATTGAGCGTACCTATCACTGCATGCTCTGAGTTATCCACCTCCTCCAGGGTTGCACAGTTCAACTTCCCGGTAGGTCTGTTCCTCTTGCCATTATTGTTCTTGACAAAATTTCCTCCTTTATTGGGTTGTCCATTGCCTCCACTAGTTTATCCTCCACCTTTAACAGGCCAACCACCTTGTGGTTTGGTCGGACAATTTGGCTTTATATGACCCCTCTGACCACAAGCATGGCACACTAGTATTGGTTTCTGGAAATCCCTGCTTATATGCCCTAGAAGTTTGCAATTATGGCATATAATATTCCTTCCGGTTGGATTTGCACTCCTGTTGGAATTGTTGTTGTTATAGGGTCTATTCCTTGGCTTGAATTGCAGATTGGGCTTGGGTTTACTTGCTTGTATTCTTTTAGTTTCCTTCTTGGCTCTCTTCCTTCTATCCTCTTGGACATTCTTGTAGTCATTTTCAAAAGTGATGGCTGCATCCAGTAACTGCTGATAGGTTTGTTTATTGGCGAGCCTCAACTATGAAAAATGAGAGATCAAATCTATACAATTTTCTTTAAGGATTTTGATTTTCAAATCAAATTTACCATAAACCAACTATTGTTCTAATTCAATCAAACTCCTTTGATCACGGTACATCGATTTTTAGATCTAGGCCGATTCGATCAATCATATTGATCTTCGCGTGACTCAACAGGATTTATGTGTCACTGTCTACCCCGATGGCGGAAACCGACCGGTAGGGGTAAGTCATTCGACGACCTCAGAATCATAATCATGGAAAGCAAGATCATAGATCAATCCTGAACCACCGCCATATAAACGATCACATCATTCATATCAATCTGCATATCACCATATGCAAACATCCCAAACCTATAACTGAACATCATCGGCTCTGATACCACTGAAGGGATACGGGTAGGTTACACTAGTGCAAATCAAAATTTTCTACCGCGTAAACCAGGAATACTGTTGTCATAGATCATGGGAATACCACTAGACGCGTGGTTGCGGAACTTGATGAAGCACGTTGAGGCATTGTAGATGTTCTATGTCTCCTCACTCATCCTCATCCCACGATCAGCCCCCTTTGTGCGGCTCGTCCAAGTGCCACAGATACAGCACCTCCGAGGTATCCACACGTGCATGGTGGAAGCGTCAGACCCCGGACTGCTAGGTCCACGCGTGCAACACATGCATGAGGAGTGGCGGCTAGGTGTAATGGTCTAACCCTGGTAAGCTCGCCCCACCCTCGCTTATATAGGCGTCCCTAGTGGGCTTCTACATTAGCAGCCCATTAGTAGACTAAGCCTAGTCTAATTCGGATCCAATCCTAATTAGGCTTTCATCCCCTTAAGTGTTTGACCCTATAGGTTCATATACGTATAGACATGACACAAATACACTTATTCTGTCAATAGTTGGCAGCGGCCTCTAGCAAGACGTGCCAACTCCTAAACGCATACAAAGATCATATCGGACGAACCATCACAAGGTTTAGTACATGTCTTTCCCTTTTCCTCACGATATTTGGTCTAGATCCAAGCTGACCTTCCTTTCTCAAAACTATGATTCGGAATCCCTTTACTAGGTTAACTCTTAACCTAATGTAGCACGGCCATGAATTTCTGGATCCGATCACTCGAGGGGCCCAGAGATATCTCTCTCAAGTAGAGAGGGGCAAATCCCATCTTGATTGACCATGCCTTGCAGCATGCTTCAAGACAAACCCGAAATCTACCTTTATAACTACCAAGTTCCAGAGTAGCGTTTGATAGCCCCAAATTAGGTCAATCCACATCTCAAGTACATACGACAATCTCAGTTCTAAGGACAAAACATACACGATGTGTAGAGAGAGCTGCAAGTCTAATTGCCAGTCTCAAGTTGGGTTAGTCCAACCCCACGTTCATAACATGTGTGCACATCATTAGTTTTACATCTCCATGTCTATGATTTGCGAAACATAGTCATCAACCAATCGATGTGCTAGTCAAATATTCATCTGTGTCCTCACATGAACTCCGACCAGGGACAACTATTAAATAACAATACAAGTATATAGTTTCACAAACAATTCACATAATTGTCAATCAATACAAGTTGCCTGATATGGATATTCATGGAACATTACAATAACTCATGGATACATAAGAAATATAATCATCTTTATGATTGCCTCTAGGTCATATTTCCTTCAAATGCATCCTCACAAATGGATTTAACCCTCGCAGGAAACGCTTCTTCCTCTTTTCTTTAGTGCTGACTTCTTCCTCTGCATAACGATATAGTTGGCTAAACTCCCGAATATAATTCATGACACTAGTATATCCTTGCTTAAGCTCCTCAAACTCCCTCTGATTCAACTCCATAACGCTTTCAGGAACATGATACTCACGGAACCTCTGCTTGAACTCTTCCCAAGTATACTCCCTTCCTGGCTGTTGCATGGATAACTGATTTTCCCACCATGATGCTGCAGGTCCTGTCAGAAGATGAGTTGCATACCTCAGCTTTTCCTCATCATTACAACCTACAGTCTTCAGCTTTCTATCTATATCTACTAGCCAATCTTCTGCATCCATTGGTTCAGGAGCTAATGCAAAAGGTAACGGCCTTGCATTCTGGAAGTCAGAAAGACTCACTCCTCCACCTTCAGGTGCTCTCTGGTTTCCATCTCGTCCCAACAACTCTTCCATGAACTTGTTTTGATTTTCTCGCATTATTTGCATATACTGCATAAAGTTCTATTCCATTAGCGGCATCATTGGTGGTGGTGGTGGTAATGTTCCCTGATTTCCGTCATCTGCATCTGCCTTCTCCTTGGCCTCACGTTCCATGCGCTGCTGCTCAGATTCGGTTTCTACACCCGATTCCATAACCCCCTAGTCCTGCAACATAAAGCGAATACTCATAATTACATCATGCACATGTGTTCTGAGCTCAACTTTATGCACAGAACTAGTCACACAATGGAAATAAAAATCCAAATAAAATCCAAATATGCATTTCACATATTATACATTACATACCTCTTAACAGAGTACAAAGTAATTACACTTTTACCCTATAGGTAATATAATAAAGTAAACATACTACCTCACTTATTTATCTACATCATTCTCTCGGATTACAATACGTAATACCCGACACTTACTAATAAGCCGCATGCTTCTAGTATCCACGATGCTCATCATACATGCCTGCAGTCCAACCGTGATGACGTAACGTTCGTCGTACAGTTTGTGGAACAAATGGCCTTCCAGAAGGAACATACTCAGTATCTGAAGTGTCAGGACTTGAGTCATTACTCAACCTGAGCGCATTGACTCCCTCCAGCTCTGCTGAAAAGTATTTAGAAACATGTTCAGCATTATCACCCACTTTCATCTCTTGAGCTTCATTCCTTGAGTTGTCAACATAATACGCAGATTATGATGCTCCCTAGGTGCTCTATTGGGCAAGATAGTTAAACACCGGATAATGTATATTCCCTGGGTTTTGAGAAGATGTTGATGATTCAAACACTCTCTCCTTAGGATCTTCTTCCTCATCCTGATCATCTACGAATATGGTATTTGTACTACTGTTATTAGGATTGATTTACATACCCATCGAGCTGGATTGTCCAACATCTCTGTCAGACCCATCTATAAACATCTGGTTTCTTTGGGATCCTCTAAGTGATCCCAATCTCCAACCATCAGAATTCTCGATAGGAAGTTCTGAATCAGACCCTTCCTCTGAACCCTATGGTACAGAATACCTCATATCTAATGTAGAATCATAGGTAGATTCAGGTCTAGGTGAATAAGGATATGGTACAAAAGATTCAGGATCTATAGGTATATCCTTAAAAAGAGCATGATATCAACTGAGTACAAAGTACAAGTGCAATGTTGAAAACGTTCCCCATGACAGCACAGTTCTGCTAATTCCAACGTATAAGTGCAAGCATATACAACATAGATGACACAATGGTTCAAGTTTATTAGGGACAAATAATATAAAGTGTGCCATCAAGTTTGTGAGGGCTTTAATCACTAAGTTTTCACATAACAAAATAGTTTTTAATTGGAAGATAGCTAACAACAAGAATATACTTGGAATGGTGTAACACACCATGCATAGGAGTTTATAGTGGACACTTTGGAATAACTTGGTTTCTTGGGAGTTGGAAGCATGATTATAACTTACTCATACAAGTGGAGGCTAGCAAAAGACCGAGAGCAACCAACTAAGAGGGCATAATGGCCTTAATCATGTAGAGCAACAAAACATTACTAATCAAAGCATAGAGTGGTACTACAAGTCAAGGACTAAATGATCATAGAGGCTACGGTGACTTGTCATAGTCATAACATGGTGTGAGCATGTGCCAAGTCAACCCAAACAAAGCATCAAAGGAGAATACCACAATACTATGCTTTTTGCATGCTAAAACAACACATAATTTCTTCAAGGCACACTAAGCAATCCCAATTGTTTGGAACAAGAAATGCTACATCAATAATCACTAATCATAAGGTCAAAACAACACCTAGCATGTCATGCTAAAGTCTAAGTCACAGTCAATGCAAGCTCTCTTGCACTTTCAAGCAAGAACTTTCTACTCCATTCCAACACCAACCAACTTATTTGCAAAACAACACAGTGAGAACGGGGGTCCAAACTACTTTATTCAAGCAAACCAAACAAACTAAGCAAAGCAAATTAAAACTAAGACACTCCAAGAACAACACAATAGTGCATGAAACAATAAAAACGAAGTGTCTAGACAAACCTGAGCTTTTTATTGATGAAGAAGGGGATGCCTAGGGCATCCCCAAGCTTTGACGCTTGTAACTCTTGGATATTTATTGGGGTGAAACCCTGGTGGAATCCCCAAGCTTAAGATTTTGTCCATTCTTCATCTCATTACATCATTCTCTCTCTACACCTAAAATTTTTCCTTCATACAAAACTTCACACAATCTTCATTAGCAACATTAGTGTATTCAAAAGATATTAGACCTCTGGCAAAGCTTTGGA
The DNA here is from genome assembly GCA_030063025.1 of Avena longiglumis. Taxonomy (NCBI): domain Eukaryota; kingdom Viridiplantae; phylum Streptophyta; class Magnoliopsida; order Poales; family Poaceae; genus Avena; species Avena longiglumis. The sequence goes on from CP125977.1 coordinate 448,320,420, forward strand.
ACAGCAAGTATTTTCACTAAACACACAAGATACTTTAGCAACTCCTTCAAAAATCTCAATTCACCTAAAGAGAACTCAAGAAGGAATCAATAAGAAGCAAATGCAAATAATGGCAGAAATCTGTCAAAACAGACCAGCAGGTAGAAACCGATTTTTTTCAAACACCTTATGTTGCTCAAATCAAAAGGTGTTGAACTAAGGAAAGTTAGCTAACATACTGGGGTATTTATTCGTAAATTTTGAGCTCAATCCGAGTTACAGAGACCCCTCACGAATTTTTTTGGTGGAGGAAAGAAATCTATTTCGGGACAACAACTCCCCAAATCTTACTTCCCTCTCATTAGAGGTCATTCTTGACACAAAAAGCAAACAAAAAGGATAAGAAGAGGTCATTATAGAAGTAATAATTTCCAAGACTCAAGGAAACTCTTGGGTTATCTCCCAACAAGTACTTTTCTTTAACGCCTTTAAGTTAGGCTTGAGAGCTTGAGAAGATGCTCACATAAGAATTATGAATTGAAGTCAAAGAGAGCATCAAGAAGCAAATTCAAAAAACTTTTAAGTCTAACCCACTTCCTATGCATATGAATCTTGTAATAAAATAAATTCTCAAAGAACAAAGTGACATGCATAGGAAGATAAAACAAGAGTAACTTCAAAACTTTCAGCACATAGAGAGGTGTTTCAGTACCATGAAAAACTTCTATAACCATATTTTCCTCTCTCATAATAATTTTCAGAAGCCTCATGAATAAACTCAACAATATAACTATCACATAAATCAGGCTTTTCATGATCTAAAAACACATAATTTCTATCAAACTCAAAAATAGTGGGATTAAAACCTTCACAGGTTTTACCCAAAGTAGATATTTCAAAAGGATCCACACTAACATAACATTCATCCTCCTTTGGTAAGCATGGGGGACAATCAAATAATGTAAGGGATAAAGAGTTACTCTCATTAGAAGGTAGGCATGGGTAGATCCATTCTTCCTCCTTTTGTTCATCACTCTCCTCTTTTTCATCTAATGAGCTCTCAGTTTCAGCAATTTCTTCTTCCATAGGCTCCTACAAGGCATTAGTCTCTTCCAAATGTGGAAAACACCTATTAAAATATTCAAGAATATAGCCATTTTCTTCCTTGTAATTATCAAAGAAAAATTTAAGTTACTCAAAAACCTCATGTTTATAAGGTGCATCATCAGTATTTTCAAGCAAACTGGCAAGTTCAGATGCACCCTTGAAGGCAATAAATTCTTCAATTTGCTCCTCATCGTAAAAGTCATAATTTCCTTTAACATAAGAGGATATGGTAACATTATCATTATACTCACATTGAAAAGGGAGGTGTTTATACCTCCTACAGCAACAAGCTTTATCAAAGCAATAAGTAACATTATAAGTGGAGCACACCTCTCTAGCAATAGTATTCAACTTATCAATTTGTTCCCATAAGTGTTTCCCTTTTTGTGACAAACGGTGTTCCTTATAATAATACTTTTGTTCTTCAGTGAACCCACCTTGCCAATAAGAACTAGTTTCAAAGAAACCATCCATTGATAGAAAAGAGGCAAACAAAACCAAGCAAAAGAAACAAAGCAAACTAAAAACAAAGTAAAGAGAAAGGAAGTGAAGGATTCCCCTAGTGAAGACGGCCTTAGCCTCCTCTGCTGCGAACGGCGCCAGAAAAGCTTCATGGCCGACGTGGAGCCTGTTGGGAACCCCAAGAGCAGGGTGTGAAGCAGCACAACAGCAAGTTTTCCATCAGTAAGAAACCGAGGTTATCGAACCAGAAGGAGGATGGAAATGTCACACAGGTGTTGCAAGTAACGCGGAGACCTGCACAACACAAACTCAAGACTTTGCCCCAATGAACAATGAGGTTGTCAAGCTCACCGGTTTGCTGTAACAAAGGATTAAATGTATGGTGTGGAAGGTAATGGTTTGCAGCAAGTAAACAAGTAACGGTGGAAGGTGTATCAATGATAAAGATTGGACCGGGCTCCATAGTTCACTAGAGGTGCTCTCCTTAGATAAACATCATGGCATGAAGGGTAAACAAATTACAGCAGGGCAATTGACAGGAACTGAGCAAGGCATAACAATGCAATACCAGACAAAAAGATCCTATGAGATTCTATTAGGCAATACAACAATATACATAGACCTCCATCCAACTGCATCTATGACTAGAAGTCCACCTTCAGGTCATCATCCGAACCCCCTCCAGTATTAAGTTGCAAGCAACAGACAACTGCTTTAAGCAAAGTGTGTAAGGTAAACAGTCCACATGTTCCATGAACAAGAGACCGTTGTTTTCTCCCTAGTAGCAACAACACATCTACAACCGAAGAGATTTCTGTCACTTCCCTTTGAAACTAGAGGCATGAACCCACTATCGAGCATAAATACCCCCTCTTGGAGTCACTAGCAACTACACAGCCAAGATAGCTACTAACAACAGAGAGCATGCAAGATCACAAACAACACAGACATGATAGAATAATAAAGACAAAACCATTAATCAATCTGACATAGTAATCTCAATATCCATCGGATCCCCGCAAACACAACATGCATGATTACAAATAGATTAGATCTTGATCATGAACGGAGCTCACAAGATCTATACATGAAAGCACAAGGAGGAGATACAACCATCTAGCTACTACATGGACCTATAGTCCAAGGTGGAACTACTCACACATCATACCGGAGAGAAGGCCTCTAGGATGGTCTCTCCTCCGGCAGGGTGCTGGTAAGAACTTCAGATCCCCCCGATCTAGGGACGATGGTGGCGGCGGCTGTAGAAGGTTTCGTGGAATATTGATCGGGTACTTAGCGTTTCTGCATCGGGGGTTCTTATAGGCGAAGAGGCGAGTCTGGGAGGCGGCCAGGGGCCCCACACCTTACCCAGGCGTGGGGAAGGGCCCACCCGCACCTAGGGGGTCTGGCCGCACTGGCTTTTGTCTGCGTCTCGTCTTCTGGATTATTGTCCCCCACGGAAAGTTATTGACTTTGACTTTTGTCCCGTCCAATTCCAAGAATATTGATTTTCTGCCTTTCTAGAACCAAAAACAGAAGAAAACAGGCAACATGCACTGTGGAAACTTGTTAATAGGTTAGTTCTAGAAAAGATATAAAACACCTCAAAGAAAGATAAAGAAAAGCAAACTAGATACTAAACAAGCATGGAGCATCAAAAATTATAGATACGTTTCCGACGTATCATGCACGTGCAGGCGGAGACTCCGGTCAGGGCAGAGACTCTGGGCAATGTCGGAGGATAGTCTGGTACTAGGGTCGGTTGCTTCTTCCATCTCCTCTTCCAAGCCTCCGTCTTGTCGGGCTTGATTCTCCAGGCTTCCTCCCTTGTCTCCGTACTTGTCGATGTGAACCTATCATGGTTATAGGACAGAGTATGAAGTAGTGAATAGGTTTTGACTCGCCAATGCCCATTGTTATGGTCTTGGGTTTTGGATAAGATGGGGACGCTAGAGATCACGAAATTGCTAACAAACAAGCAACGCGGGACATGAGATTTACCCAGGTTCAGGGCCTTGGAGGGAAACCTTACTCTTGCTTGTATGTTCTTGATTGATGGTGAAACCGAAGGTTACAGGGGGTGCGTAGATGAGATCTGGAGGATGTGTATGCTAGGGTTGTGTATTGCCCTCCTTGCCGTGCCCTTCTACACTTTATATGGGGAGGCCAGGTCTCGAGGGTAGGCCGAGTCGGCTACATGTTAGGGGTTTTCCCTTTGAATTTCTATCTAAAGCTAGCCGTGTTCTTCAAGGAGTCGCATCCTTCGTGGGCTTGGGCTACCCGAAATCCTCCTAGGCTTCGCAATCAAGGGTACATCGTTACATGGGCTTCTGCTGGGCTGGCCTGGATAGGCTAATGTTAGGCACCCATATAGCATACCCATGTCAGTTATTAACTGTTGAGCTGACACTCCTATTCATCTTTCATTTCATAGTGCTACCGATGTTCCTTGATCTGTTACTGAGATCGCAGCACCTTCCTATCTATTTGCAAGTGCATTATTGCATCACATCGCCGTCAAGTCTCGAACATGACTTCGCCAAGAACTTCCTGTTTCAAAGACCAACCTGATGTTGGAACAAGTCCGCAAGAGCGAGTGGTGATCCAAAGATCTCTGTCATGGAAACACAAGGCCTACTTCATGGACCCTAAGATCTCGATCCTGGAATCCGAAGACAGTTCCTGAACCTAAACTCCTTCGAACCCAAGACCTTCGAACCAAAACATGTGACCCTTTTCGATACCCTATTTTGATAAATTCTATATATAACTTGTTGCACAGTAAATCATTAATGCTTGCATAATATATCTTGTGGTTTGGGTTAAATAGTCAATTCACCTAATTTTAAATATGGAGTGTATATGTGGGATGTTGTTGTCTTATTACGACTCCATTTCAATTTTTGTAGCACACCATTGTAATGTTTTGCCTTGTTAATTCAATATTTAAATTGTGGGGTAGATAAACAACTTGAATACTATATTAATTGGCGGAACTCAAATTCCGCTTAATATTGCTAAGTTGCATCACACCATATTGCCATTTTATGCATCATATCATGGTCATGACGGATCTTTCGCCATAGTATTAAATATTACATTTGGTGTTTATTGCTAGTGTTTTACTTCTTCCCAGGTAGGTCGTTGAGTTGATGTGAGTTTCGACAAGTTCTTCGGATGTGTATCTTCTGCAATGTTTCCTAGGCGAGCACTCATTTTATGCTACCCATTTTTGTTTATGGCTTTACCTCTCTCTATTGCTATACGTGTTTCCTGCAACCTATATTTTCTTGGTCACTTCCTATTTCACATTTTTTGATAGATAGTTTTCCTTGAGAGTCATAGTTGCTTTCTCAGTCGCTTGTCTGAGTTGTTGAGTTCTAAAGTCATTGGTAAAGTTGTCACATGCTTTGTGTTGGCAATAATCATGGTTCCACTTACCACTTGTTGATTAAAATGTTGGGAGTAGATATAAGTAATAAATAGGCATTTGTGGCCAATAGTTGAGAATTGGTTTTTATCCTGCCAAATCGTGTCCACCTAGGACCCGAGTACTTGATATGTGTTCCTTGACTATCACACTATTTACATGTGGGAGACTTTCTAGGATCCCCCTCGGTTTGACCTTGGTTTGAATTTTGTTTAGGAGGACACAATTAGTTTGGGGCTTTATTACTATCATGTACTTATGGCATGCTTTACTAGTTTATTTATTACTATTGCTCGAGGAGCGTTTATGATCCAGTACTATTTTGGAAGTGTCAGGTTTATGATGTCTGGACAAGTCTAGTCATACTTTTGGGTTCTTAGTCTTTTACAACCATATACACAAACCTCCGGGTCTGTTTCGAGGCTCGGCCGACTTCGTCGTGGGTATCTTAGTGGGGTGGCTGCCTAAAACAACCTTTAGGTTCTCGTATTCCTTTGTCGTGAAATCTCATTGCCTTTTGCCTTCTTATGGTTTTTTTGAGGTGATAATGTGTTTGTCGCTATTTGTGCACCCCTACAAAGTAAGTCTTTTTTAAAAACCATTTCCCCCGTTATGTACTACTTGGAGCATATTTTCTCGACCATAGACAACTTGAACTAAAGTAGCACTATATGTAGGGGTTCGTAGCATGGGAAACAAAAAAATTCTACCGCATGAACACATACAAGCCAAGATCTATCTACTAGATTGTAACAACGAGTCAATAGAGTACACACCCTCGAAGATTCCAAAGCGGTTAATGAGAGTGGATTCTCGTGGGTGATGTAGTCGTTCACTTGCCGATCTCAAGATCGCGTATACGATCCTTCTGGCGCCGCATTCCGGCAGCGCTCTTGCAGTCGGTCACACGTTCGGTACTCGATGAAGACCTTCCTCTCCCTTGTTCCAGCAGGCAGCAGAGGTTGTAGATCTCTCCTCGCGATTCCGGCAGCACGACGGCGTGGTGTCAGAGTTTAGAGAGGAAATCCTGCAAGGCTTCGCCTAAGCCGAAGTGGGCATGGTGGAGTAGAAAAGGGTCTCGGCGATCTAGGGTTTAGAGGGCGTCGAGGAGAGGTGGTGTCCGACGGCTAGGTCAAGGTATTGCCCCAAGTCGGCGACTTGGGAGGATATCCCCTAGGTGGCGGCGGCTAGAGAGAGAGGCAGCCAAGCTATGGTTTGTTGTGAGGGGTAGGTGGGCGCACTACCCCTCCTTTTATAGGTGTGGAGGCGGCAAGGGGGAGGGAATCATCTCCCAACTCCACTTAATGTGGCCGACAACAAGGAGAGGGAGGAATCCTCCCTTAGGTAGGATTCCTTCCCTCCCTCCACATGGAAACCAATGTTCCAGTTTGACTTTTTCAAACTGCCTTTTTGACTTTCAAACTAGAGTTTGATTTCTCTCTTGCAAGTGTCCAGCCAAGTGACCTAGGACATGATCCAACCATTCCACTTTGTCATGACACATCCATGTACCCTTCCCCTTCCGGATCGCTGGACCTTCTAGACCCTTCTAGAACATTCCGGTGAAAACACCGAAACCATTCCCGAACTCCAGAATCGGACTTTCCTTATATGAATATTATTCCCCGGACCATTCCAGATCTCCTCGTGATATCCCAGTTCCCATCCGAGACTCTAAACTACATTCTATCTCTTTACTCACTTTCCATATCAACTAAACAACATCGAATCCTTAAGCGTGTCTCCCTACAGTTCACGAATTATGCATACATGATCGAGACTCTTCTCCGATCAATAACCAATAGAGGAATCTAGAAATTCATATGGCTCCCACATATTTCTATGATTACTTCGTGATTGAATGAACCATTTACATACGATACCAATTTCCTTTTGTCTCACGATATTTTACTTATCCGAGGTCTGATCGTCGGTATCTCTACATACCTAGTTCAACCTCGTTACCGATAAGTACTCTTTAATCGTTCCTGTGATATGTGATCCCTTGTGAGCCAGTCACATGCTTGCAAGGTAATTGGATGTCATTCCACCGAGAGGGCCCAGAGTATATCTATTCGTTTTATGGATCGACAAATCCCACTCTTGATCCATGTGCCTCAACACATACTTTCCGAAAATTCAATGCGACCTTTATAACCACCCAATTACGAAGTGGTGTTTGATGTCATCAAAGAATCCTTACGGTGATGGTGATTAACATGATCTCATGGTTGAAGGATTTAGGTTACTATGTATCTGAAAGCTTATAGCAAACAAACTATTGAAATGACTTGATATTTATGCTACGCTTAACTATAGGAGTATGTCCATCACATCATTCTCCTAATGATATGATATTGTTGTTAATAACATCTCAATGTTCATGATCAGGAAACCATGATCATCTATTAACCAACAAGCTAGTATCACAAAGAGGCTTTACTAGGGACTCTAACTAGTTTACAAATCACACAAGTATTAATGTTTCCAGTTAATAAAATTATAGCATGAACGTAAACATTTATCATAAACACAAAGATACAATAATAACTACTTTTATTATTGCCTCTTGGGCATATCTCCAACAATATCCCACTTGCACTAGAGTCAATAATCTAGATTACATGGTAATATACCGAACACCCATGGCGGTTTGGTGCTGGTCATGTTTTGCCCTCGGGATAGGTTCAGTCAATGGATCCGCCACATTTAGATCTATGTGTACTTTGCAAATATTTATGTCACCATTTTAGACATGCTCTCGAATAGTGTGAAAACGCAGCTTGATATGCTTCAGCTTCTTGTGTGACCTTGGCTCCTGCGCATTGGCTATGGCACCCATGTTATCACAGTAGATAGCCATTGGGTCCAGCGCACTAGGAACCACACCAAGCTCCATAATGAACTCCTTCATCCATATTGCCTCTTGTGAAGCCTCCAAAGCAGCTATGTATTCCGATTCAGTTGAAGATCTCGCCACAATGCTTTGCTTTGCACTCCTCCAGCTTACTACTGCACCATTCAAAGTAAATACGTATCCAGATTGACATTTAGAATCATCCGGATCAGTGTTCCAACTAGCATCGGTGTAACCATTAAAACGAGTTGATCATCACCTCCATAAGAAAGAACCATATCCTTAGTTCTTCTCAAGTACTTACGGCTGTTTTTTGACCGCTGTCCAATGATCCACTCCTAGATCACTTTGATATCTGCTAGTCAAAGTAAAATCATATGCAATGTCGGTTCTAGTACATATCATGGAATACATGATAGATCCTATGGCTGAGGCATAGGGAGTCTTACTCATCCTCTCTCTATCTTCTGCCGTAGCGGGACTTTGAGTTTTACTCAAGGTCGTATTGGGAAACATGGGCAAGAACCCTTTGTTGATATCTTCCATTCCAAACCTCTTTAGAACTTTTTCCAAATATGTACTTTGTGAAAGTGCTATTAGGCATCTTGATCTATCTATATAAATCTTTATGCCTAATATATAAGCAGCTTTGCCAAGATCCTTCATTGACAAACTATTATTCAAATAATCTTTGACACTTTTAAGAAGGTCTACATCATTGCCAATCAAAAATATTTCTTCGACATATAGTACTAGGAATGCTACAGAGCTCCCACTCACTTTCTTGTAAATACAAGATTCTCCATAAGTTTGTATAAAACCAAAAATTTTGATCACCTTATCAAAACGTCGATTCCAACTTCAGGATGCTTGCTTCAATCCATAAATGGATCATTGAAGTTTGCACACCTTGTTAGCATCTTTAGGATCGACAAAACCTTTGGGTTGTACCGTATACAAATCTTCATCAATGTCTCCATTGAGGAACGCTATTTTGACATCCATCTGCCATATGTCATAATCATAATATGCAGCGATTGCTAACAAAATTCTCACAGACTTTAGCTTCGCTATCAGCGAGAAAGTATCATCGTAGTCAACTCCTTGAATTTGTCGTAACCCTTTTGCGACAGGTCGAGCTTTATATACGGTTACATTACCATCAGCATCTGTTTTGTTCTTGAAAATCCATTTGTTCTCGATAGACTTTCGGCCATCTTGTAAGTCTACCAAAGTCCATACTTGGTTTTCGTACATGGATCCAATCTTAGATTTCATGGCTTCTTGCCATTTATTGTAATTTGGGCTCATCATCGCTTCCTCATATGTCGTAGGGTCGTCAGTGTGTCCACCAACATGACACTCATAACGGTATCATACCAATCGGGAGTGGTACTTCCGCGTCGACCTGCGAGGTTCCATAGTAACTTCGACCAAAGTCTCATGATCACCATCATTAGATTCCTCTCCTATTGTTGTAGGCGCCATAGGAACTACTTTCAGTGCTGCGCTACTCTCAAATCCGAGAGAAGGTTCGACAACCTCGTCGAGTTCTACTTTCCTTCCAGTCACTTATTTTGAGAGAAACTCCTTCTCTAGAAAGGATCCATTCTTGGCAACAAAGATTTTGCCTTCGGATCTATGATAGAAGTTATACCCAATATCCTTAGGGTATCCTATGAAGACACAGTTTTCCGCTTTGGGTTCAAGCTTGTCAGGCTATAACTTATTCATATAAGCTTCACAACCCCAAACTTTAAGGAACGACAATTTAGGTTTCTTCCCAAACCACAATTCATATGGTGGCATCAATGGATTTAGATGGTGCCCTATTTAAAGTGAATGCGGCTGTTTCTAATGCATAACCCCAAAATGATAACGGTAAATCTATAAGTGGCATCATAGAACGAACCATAATTAAGAGAGTTCGATTACGATGTTCAGACACACCATTACATTGTGGTGTTCTAGGCGGTGTCAATTGTGAAAGTATTTCGCATTTCTTCAAATGCTCGCCAAACTCGTAACTTAGATATTCACCTCCACGATCAGATCATAGAAATTTAATCTTCTTGTTACGTTGATTCTCTACTTCACTTTGAAATTCCTTAAACTTCTCGAAAGTTTCAGACTTATGTTTCATGAAATAGATATACCCATATCTACTCAAGTCATCTGTGAAAGTAAGAACATAACGATAACCACCGAGTGATGCTACACTCATCGGGCCACACACATTAGTATGTATGATTTCCAATAAGTTCGTAGCTCGCTCTAACATACTAGAAAATGGAGTCTTAGTCATTTTTCCCATCAGACATGCTTCACATCTTTCAAGTGATTTGAAATCAAGTGATTCAAGAAGTCCATCGGAATGGAGTTTCTTCATACGCTTCACTTCAATGTGACCAAGACAGTAGTGCCACATGTATGTAGAATTATCTTTTAATTTCAAGCGTTTACCTTCTATATTATGAACATGTGTATCACTACAATCGAGATTCAACAAGAATAGACCATCTATCAAAGGTGCATGACCAAAAAGATATTACTCATATAAATCGAACAATCATTATTCTCGGACTTAAACAAGTAACTGTCTCACAATAAACATGATCTGGATATAATCTTAATGCTCAATGCAGGCACCAAATAACAATTATTTAAGTATAAAACTAATCCTGATGGTAGATGAAGAGGTAGCGTGCCGACCGTGATCACATCAACCTTTGATCCATTTCCAACGCGCATCGTCACCTCGTTCTTCGCTAGTCTCCGTTTGATACTGCTTTTGTTTGAGTTACAAATATGAGCAACCGAACCAGTATCAAATACCTAGGCACTACTATGACTACTAGTAAGATACACATCAATAACATGTATATCGGATATACCTTTCTTCTTGATGTTACCGATCTTTAGATCCGCCAAGTACTTGGGACAATTCCGCTTCCAGTGACCTTCTCCCTTGCAGTAAAAGCACTCAGTATCAGTATCAGGCTTAGGCCTAGCGTTGGTATTCTTCGCCGGCGTGGTAGCTTTCTTATCGCCCTTCTTGAAGTTACCCTTTTTCTTAGGCTTGCTTTGATTCTTGAAATTGGTGGTCTTATTGACCATCAACAGTTGGTGCTCTTTCTTGATCTCCACTTCCGCAGACTTCAACATAGAGAAGAGTTATGGTAACGACTTATCCATGCGCTGCATGTTGTAGTTCATCACAAAGTTCTTGTAACTTTGTGGTAGTGATTTGAGGACACGGTGAATCCCCAAAGCATGTGGAATTATTATGCCCAAGCTCTAGAGCTTATTGGCGTGCCCGGACATCTTAAGCACATGCTCACTAACGGAGTTCCCCTCTTCCATCTTGCAGTTAAAGAACTTTTCAGAAGCTTCATAACACTCAACTGCCGCATGAGCCTCAAATATCATTTTGAGTTCACGGACAATATCATGTGGGTCAAAGTTCTCAAACCTCTTTTGAAGCTCTGGTTCCAAACCATACAAGATAGCACCGAACGTGGAGTCTCGATTCTTCCAAGCGAGGAAAACATTCTTCACCTCATCGGTAGCATCATCTGTAGGTGGGTCACCCAGCGGTGCATCCAGCACATATGCCAACTGACCAGCATTGATGACAATTCTCAAATTGCAGAACCAATCCGCAAAGTTGCTTCCATTGTTTTTCAACTTTTCTTTCTCTAGGAACGCATTTAAAATTGATGGTAGGGGCCGCCATGATCTACAACATATTTGCAATAGTTGAGACTAATTTTATGACAAATTTAGTTCTAATTAATACTTAAATTAATCTAGGTGAACTCCCACTCAAAACAATATCCCGCACATTGTTTTAGTGATCACACGAACCAAATTCACTACATCAAGTCCGACCATCACGAGAGATGATGTAATTTCAAAGGCGAACAATCAGCATGTTCATCATATCTAATATATGACTCATGCTTTACCTTTCGGTGATCCGTGTTCCGAAACCATGTTTGTACATGCTAGGCTCGTCAAGATTAACCGTAGTTTTCGCATGAGAAAATCTGGCTTTCTCCCGTTGTATGCACACACAGAATCTAACACACCCGATCATCATGTGGTGCTTCAAGACAACGAGTCTTGGCAACGATGTTAACTAAGGACGAACACTTTATTACTTCAAAATTTGTGAGAGGGATCATCTTATAATGCTACCATCGTGATCTAAGCAATAAAAGATGCATAAAAGGATTAACATCTCATGCAATTCATAATATGTGATATGATATGGCCTTTCTTCTTATGCTTTTGATCTCCACCATCAAGCACGAACATGATCTCCATCATCACCTGCATGGCGTCAAGGTCAATTTCACCGCTCCATGGTTATCGTCCACCAGCATCAACTATTACAACTACTTTGAATAATAGACACGCAGGTCTTAACAAAATTAAAAGATAACCTTAAGGCTACTGCCGTTTGCCAACTTACAATAAGGATCATTGCATACATCATATATAATCACAATCATGGCCATATCACATCACACCCCTGCAAAACAAAGTTAGATGCCTCTAATTTTCTTTGCATATTTTACGTGGTTTGGGGATTTCAATAAGTACCGTTCTAACCTATGAACAAGAACCACAACGTTGATGCATGAACTATCAAGTGCCCGTTGTAAATTGAATCTTTACTATGATGGGAGAGACAGACACCCACAAAGACACTTATGAAATACGAGTCGCATGTCGAGCGTGGAGCAAGTCCCATGAACGATGCCATGTAAGGTTAGCCCGGACCGCTTCATCCCACCATCCCGCAAAATGCAAAGTACACAAGAAGCAATTGATAATAAAAGCACCACACCCACAATGACCATTGTGTTCTACTCGTGCAACAGATCTACATATAGACACGGCTCTGATACCACTGTAGGGGTACGTAGCATGGAAAACAAAAAAATTCTACTGCATGAACATATACAAGCCAAGATCTATCTACTAGATTGTAGCAACGAGTCGATAGAGTACTTACCCTCAAAGATTCCAAAGTGGTTAACGAGAGCGGATTCTCATAGGTGATGTAGTCGTTCACTTGCCGATCTCAAGATTGCGTAGACAATCCTTCTGGCGCCGCGTTTCGGCAGCGCTCCCGCAGTCGGTGTCACATGTTCGGTACTCGATGAATACCTTCCTATACCTTGTTCCAGTAGGCAATGGAGGTTGTAGATCTCTCCTCGCGATTCCGGCAGCACGACGACGTGGTGTTGGAGTTTACAGGGGAAATCCCGCAGGGCTTCGCCTAAGCTGGAGCGGGTATGGTGGATTAGAAGAGGGTCTCGGCAATCTAGGTTTTAGAGGGCACCGAGGAGAGGTGGTGGCTGTAGGCTAGGTAAAGGTCTTGCCCCAAGTCGGCGACTTGGGAGGAGATCCCCTAGGTGGCGGCAGCTAGAGAGGGAGGCAGCCAAGCTAGGGTTTGTTGTGAGGGGTAGGGGCGCCCTACCCCTACTTTTATAGGTCGGGAGGCGACAAGGGGGAGGGAATCCTCCCCCAACTCCACTTCATGTGGTCGGCGGCAAGGAGAGGGAGGAATCCTCCCTTAGGTAGGATTCCTTCCCTCCCTCCACTTGGAAACCAATGTTCCAGTTTGACTTTTTCAAACTGGCTTTTTGACTTTCAAACTAGAGTTTGATTTCTCTCTTCCAAGTGTCCAGCCAAGTGACCTGGGACATGATGCAACCATTCTAATTTGTCATGACACATCCATATACCCTTCCCCTTCCGGATCGGTGGACCTTCTAGACCCTTCTAGAACATTCCGGTGAAAACACTGAAACCATTCCCGAACTCCGGAATCAGACTTTCCTTATAAGAATCTTATTCTCTGGACCATTCCAGATCTCCTCGTGATATCCCGGATTCCATCCGAGACTCCGAACTACATTCATTATCTTTACTCACTTTCCATATCTACTAAATAACATTGAATCCTTAAGTGTGTCTCCCTACGGTTCGCGAATTTTGCAGATATGATCGAGACTCTTCTCCGATCAATAACCAATAGAGGAATCTGGAAATTCATATGGATCCTACATATTTCTATGATTACTTCATGATCGAATGAACCATTTACATACGATACCAATTTCCCTTTATCTCATGATATTTTACTTATTCGTGGTCTGATCGTCGGTATCTCTGCATACCTAGTTCAATCTCGTTACCGATAAGTACTTTACTCGTTCCTGTGATATGCGATCCCTTGTGATCCAGTCACATGCTTTCAAGCTAATTGGATGACATTCCACCGAGAGGGCCTAGAGTACATCTATCTGTCATATGGATGGACAAATCCCACTCTTGATCCATGTGCCTCAACACATACTTTCCGAACACTCAATGCCACCTTTATAACCACCCAGTTACGAAGTGGTGTTTAATGTCATCAAAGCATCCTTACGATGATGGTGATTAACATGATCTCATGGTCGAAGGACTTCGGTTACTATGTATCTGAAAGCTTATAGCAAGCGAACTATTAAAATGACTTATTCGTTATGCTATGCTTAACTACAGGAGTATGTCCATCACATCATTCTCCTAATGATATGATCTTGTTGTTAATAACATCTCAATGTTCATGATCAGGAAACCATGATCATCTATTAACCAACAAGCAAGTACTACAAGGAGGCTTTACTAGGGACTCTAACAATGTCACATCCCAAGATTTTCCAAATCTTGTAATGTGAAAAATAAATGAATAAAATAAAACTTTGTTGATTTTCAGGGTGAGAAGAAACTTTTTGAACCCAATAGGAAATCTTCAAACCAATTTGGATCAAATAAATCCTAAAGGGATTTAAAAATATAAAATTTAATAAAGGAAAAATAAAATATTTGGTTTCACTATTTTGAAATCTTTTAAATAAAAGATTTGATTTTAAAATAAGAAGGAAGAAAACTAATAAGGAATTATTTTAAAGAGCCAAACAAAAACTTGGCCAAGCCTTTGAAATAAAATATTTCTATTTGACAAAAATAGTAAAGGTTTATTTAAAATAAATTAATAAGGATTTAATATCCAAGTTTTATAAATAAAGATTTTACTATTTTAGTTAACCATCAAAACTTATTTATTTAATTCAAATAAGTTTTCCAAATATTTTATATTCTCAAATAAAACCTACTGATTTGGTTTTGTTATTGTTTTAGATTTCAAAATGGAGTTTTTAAATAAAACAAATTCTATTTTGATTAATAAACATGGTCTATTTAATTAATTAATAATGGACCCTAAAAATAAAATTATTATTTTATGACTTTGGTTTATGTTGTTAAACAGAACCAAATTCAATTGCATTGTTTGATTTAGTTTGGATTGTTTGAATGTTGTTTGAATTTCAAAACAGAAAAAGAAATAGAAAAAGAAAAAGGTTTCAGAATAGGAAAAAAAATAGAAGTGGACAGCAGCCCAGTCGGCCAGCCCATTAAGCCCAGCAAGCCCACCTATTTCCCCCTCTGCCGAAACGTTTTCTCACTCACCAGACGACCCGTGCAGTGAATGACTGGTGGACCCTCCCCTCACTCCCTTTCTCACTGACCAGCCGACCCCACCTTCCTGTTCATCCTCCTCACCCGCCGCGACCTCTTCTCCCCCAAACCTCGTCGCCGTTTCTGTCAAATAACTGCGCGCTTGATTCCTCTTAACCACGCGTTGAATCATCCCCGTGACCGCACGCATTTAAGCGTCCCTCTTCCCTCTCTGATCTCCCTCACACGCCAGACCTCCCCTGCCCCCAGGCTGCCACGAATTGAGCTGGCACTCCCTCTGTTCCGACGACGCTCCGGTGCAAATTCCGGCGACCCAGCGCCGCCCCTTGCCTCATCGACCACGCACACATACTCCACACATCCTGGCGCATCTCCCCGTGCCACTAGTTCGCCCGCGAGTGCCCGTGTAACGCCGGCGTCAACCTCAACTTCGCCACCGTCAAGCCGTTTCCGACGACCTCCCTCTGGTAAACCAGACTACCCCGACCCCTCTCAATCACGCAGACATCATTGCCGTGTCTTTTCGCGTCTGACCGTGCGTTTAGTTTGTCTCCGAGTGATCCATAGCACACTCCTCGACGACGACTGAGCGTGGCCGAGGCGCAGCTCCACTCCGGCGAGCAATCCACCTCGTTCCCGTGCGCCCCTCGACGAGATACTGCCACGTTGAGCTTCCCCAGGCGTCTGCGAACACGGTGAGAATATTCTTTTCCTCCCTCGCTTCCTGTAGCATAGACTCCTCCGTCGTCTGACCATTGCCGCCGCGCGCAGCCGTCGAGCGTCGCCCGTCCTTGGTCTAGATGCTTTGAACCGTTAGATGCAAATCCTGCGGTTGTGTTAGGTTCACTTAAACTAAAGGGTATGCGACGATCTAAGCCGCACAGGCCCCTTTTAATACAACGGTCTGCAGCACGTGATCCATGCGAACCGGTATCGTCCAATAAGAAAGTGACGCGTGGCCAGTTTTGTTTAAAACAGAAATTTGAAAACAGAATTGTTTGCAGATTTGAAAACCCTATAACTTTTGATCCACACGTCCAAAAATTACAAACTTTATATCAATGGAATCAGTGGAACAAGCCCTAGTCAACCATGCCATTTGTTTAGTAAATAGTATCTGGTAGATTGTTTGTTTTTGCAGAAACATTTGTATGCTTGTTAGATTAGAAAAATTGTTCAAAAATGTTTTTGAGGTTGAAATCTTTGCAAATTGATTTTTGGTGAACTTACTGACCCTAGGAACCAACCCATGGTTTTGAAAATGGATTTGGTGAAGTTTAGGATGGATTAATTGGTTTAGCCCATTTCTAGCCAAATAAAAATAATGGTTTTGTTTTGAAAATGTTTTTGGAGTAAAAACTTTGGGAAAATGTTTTGGATCAAACCTACTGACCCTAAACACCAAGTTTTGAGAAACAACAACTTATTTGGTGAACAACTTAAAGTTATTGCTTTGATAAAAATATTTTTCCACCACATAAAATAATGATTGGATTTAAAAATGGTTTATGGACAAAACCCTTTTGCAAATGACTTTGCCACTTTGGAAAATTACCAACTTGAACCTTACAAATTTTAGAAACCTAGTGGAGACCATCTTTGCAAACAAACCTATCTCTTGCATGCTTGAATGCATAACTTAGATCCCATTGTTTTATGTGTGTCAATTGTTTGATTGACTATTGGTTTGGAATGCTAGTTGATATTGTGTTTGCTTGATTGATTGTAGTGAAGTTAGAAAAGTGTGAGACTAGCAAGATCAAGGAGTGAACTATCATTCCCTACCAAAAAGGCAAGTTACACTATCATCTAAAGTCCTACTATTTTCATTATACTTAGTGGATTTTGAAACATGCAATGAAAAGAATTTCTACACTTATGCTATGCTAAATCCTAATAGGATATACATTCCTTAGTGAAAACAATGTAGTTGTTACATGCTTAGCCATGCTTTTTTTTGAAAAGAGATACATGTTGAGATTTTATGAGATTGAGAAAAGACTTATGTTTTATATAATAAAACAAGGACTCAATGAACCACCTGGGTGGACAAGGATACTTTGAGTTTTGGAGAAGGTGGCAACAAAAGGAACCATGTCTATGGCAATCTCTTTGTGTTGTGCTCCAAAGAAAACCACCCAGGAAACTTAGAGATTCAACATGTTTCTCCAATTGTGGCTTTCGTGTGCAACCACATGCTATTTATGGCTCTGGCTTAGTCAACTACATTGGGAAGACCCATGCATTGTCTTCAGCTTACTGGACATGAGGACCTGGAATCCTACATGGGTACTGAAGACAAGCTAGCAATGGTGTATGGGAGGACCCTCTAGAAAGACTTCGTCACATTCTCAATCTGCCGGTACTCCATCTTGGTGAGCACCAATCCAGTGGCCACTGGTGGCAACAAGATGGGATTGTGACATGTGGGTAAAGTGTACTACTTCTGCAGAAGATAATAAAAATCTAAGTACTTAGCCGTGTCCCCGGTTATGGACAATACTGAGCAACAAAAGTTTGAAGCTATGGGAAATCTCGACATCCAATTTCTAAAAGAAAAACTTTCTAAGTGACAATAAAAGACTTGATGCACTTGGGGGTACTGTAGAGGTTCCAATCTTTAATAAGATAGAGCCCCATGTGTTTACAATGCTAATCCCTGGATCAATATCTAGCATCCACAGTTAAGATGTAATATCAAGAAACAAAGGTCATAATATAAATTTATAACCAGGAATATCATAATTTTATTACATCTTACATAGCTCATTGGCTATTACTTTACATTGCAGCGGAATAACTATAGTCATGGGTCCTTCATCTTCAAAGTGCCACAGGCAGACATGTTGGTTGTAGACTTTGTAATCCTAATCAATCAATCTTCACTAAATCAATCAAACCTGCAACATACAAGTTACAGCCACAAAGGGTCAATACATTTGAATTGTATTGGCAAGTGATACTATGGTAGCATAGTGGAGTCTATCATATATATGCATTTGGCTGAGTAGAGTTGAGGCTTGCATTGCTCAAAATAAATTTTTCCTTAACATTTGAAAATACTAAGTTTTGCTTGGCAAAAATCATTTTTCTCAATCAAAGATTTGAAGATCCTTTAACCAAGGCATCTCTCAATCAAAGATTGAAGATTTCAAACAACCCTTGTTCAAACCACAAGATTTTAACTTAGAAATTTGAATGATGAGATTCTTGATTGCTTCCATGTCTTGATGCTCAAATTTTCCTTTACCAGGGACATGGCTAAGTACTTAGATTTTACACTCTACAGAGGTGGTGCACTTTCCCCACAAGACTTGGTTTCCCAAGACAAGATCTTTCAGAAGCCTTCCCTTAGACCAAAATGGACGCGCTCCAACCTATCAAACACTACCACCCACGGTCCATATGGCTAAGTTCTTGCAACCTATATGATCATGGCAGAGCCCATATTGCCAAGTGGTTGCACTTGAAGCTTCTCAACATTTGACATCTCAAATCTCTTTGTTCCTGGGTGTCCATCCACAAGTGAGATACACAAGGTAAACCATAAACATGGGCCTTGTGAACCACTCAACCAAAATCCACCAAGCAATTACCATTCCACCCAGGTGATTCATTAACTTAGTTGTTTTATTAAACAAAAACACAAGTCCTCAAACTTAGAATATTTTTCCATAGTGTGAATATATATTCCACCCATGTTTTCTATTAGCTAGGCTAAGCTTGATAGTAATAGGAATATTAACTTAGGAAGATTTCCACTAAGGTTTCATCTACTAGGTTTTCCTATAGCAAGGTTTATACTTTAGCAAAATTCCATGCAAGTTTTACTTAGAGAAAATCACTAATGCATAGAAAAAGTAATGGGACAAAAGTAT